>OY856186.1:131329446-131423683 GCA_963693315.1 Diogma glabrata
GTTTTTTAAATCGGTCGCCGGGGGGGATTTCGCAACTTAGGCTAAAATATTTTTTTGTGAAATTGCCCAAATTTCACTGGAAAACTTAAAACGAATTACATTAGGACTGCCGAACGCCCCAAACGTTTCAAAATGCCCAAATGTCCCATTAAAAAATTTTAAAAAAAATTAAAATATCGTTTTTTTTCTACTTTTTATACCAATTTTTTTCAGTCCTAATTCGTTTTAAGTTTTCCAGTCAAATTTGAGCAATTTCACCAAAAAAATTTTAGCCTAAGTTGCGAAATCGAGGTAAAATCGGTCGAAAAAAATCGGTCCCCCCGGAAACCGATTTCAAAAACGGTTGAGTTTTGTTCTATTCGACTCAAAGCAGACTGCTATGAAAAAATATTTCATGTTAGTTGACTTTTTATTTAAACTCATGGTAGGCGAACCGTGATA
Source organism: Diogma glabrata (assembly GCA_963693315.1). Classification (NCBI taxonomy): domain Eukaryota; kingdom Metazoa; phylum Arthropoda; class Insecta; order Diptera; family Cylindrotomidae; genus Diogma; species Diogma glabrata. Next base: position 131,329,888 of record OY856186.1, read on the forward strand.
TAACGATATGAGCTATAACGGAATTTAACGGCACTCTCACGATCGCATTTCTTGACCTACAACAAAAATTTTTTCTGTATACGTTGCGGGAAAAAATATCTTGTACAAGTTCGCGAACTGGCCATATCCGGGTACAGGTTAAGTGGCTAGAGCCAAAAAAGTTGAATAATCTAGGGCGTTATAACTTCCGTATGAATCATAATATTTTAATAAAATTTATCAATATTGAATATTTAAGCATATTTCTATAATTTTTTTCCAAATGACAACCTTGGCGTTCCAGGTTCCTCAAAAAACAACTGTTTTAAAAATTTAATAAACTTTGTTGTCCTTGATGGTGCTGAAAATGGCCAATCTCAAATTTCGAAAATTTATGCACACGTTAACTAGAACATAAATCTTTCCAAAATTTAAAAAAGGTAGTTCAAGTCTAGAGTTGGAGACACCACGGCTGTTAAAACGAAAACAAACGCAAACGGCCATGCCTTCCTCATTTTTGAGTTTTTTTTTTTTTTTTTTTTTTTAATAAAATGTGTTGTGTAATAGGGTTTAGAATATGTGTCACAACAACACATAAATACCTTTTAAGACCTAGGTCTAGACCTGGGTCCCACAACAACTGGCGTTCTGAGGTGTAGATTAACGCTTTTTTTAAACATCTGCGGGTTGAAGCCACCTGAGACTAAGTGTTCCGGCAAACTATTCCATTTGTACGCAGTTCGGACAAAGAAGTCTCTCTGCGATCTGCCAGTATGACAGCGCGGGATCTTTACCGTTTCACTGGTTGCGGCAGCCGATTGCCGAGTGGAACGGGGGTAAGAATAAGTTTGAGGCATGATGCCGCTGATTTCATCTGAGCACTGCCGATGACGATATTTGTAAAAAACAACGAGGTCAGCAACAGTGCGACGATGTTGTAGGGAATCAAGTTGTGATGTCAAAGTTCGATCACCTACAATTCGTATAGCTCGCTTTTGAACAGAGTCCAAGAGGGCCAAGATGGAAACAGAGGCAGCACCCCAAACTTGACAGCAGTACTCCATACAGGGACGAATATAGGACTTATAAACATGGAGCAATTGGTATGGAGTGAAAAATTTTTGCATCTATTTAGGAGGCCGAGTTTTTTAGACGCGCTTTTTGCCATCGCCATTACATGATCGTTCCAGAGTAGGTCATTTGAAACTGTGACACCCAATAAACGAATGTTTTTACATTCACCTATTGGTTCATCACACATACTAAATAAAATATCTTTGGGGAACTCGGTCTTTAATCTGGAAACAATCAAGTTGTTTAAACTCATATTCACTTTTAGATAAACTTTTCAACTATAACCTCCGAGACTTTCAACTTTCTAACCCAAGAGGTTTCAATGTAACTAGCATTAAACCTAATGCATGCCATTCAATTACAACAACAACTTCCATAAAAATGTAAAAATATCACATAGAAATATTAAACAAATTATCTTTTGTTTTTTTTTTTGAGTATTTATTTTTTTTAGCAAAAATTTAAAAAAAAATTAAAACAAAAGCTGAGTCATTATTGCTTTAAATTAAGAAATATTTTCTTATATGCATATTGATTACACATTTACAAAAGTCTTCCTAAATTGTAGATATTTGAATTATTTGAGGTGTAAAAGTTGTTTGACAATTTTAGATTATAAAATTATGTGTGGTGGTGTTGTAGGTGTGACGTTGTGAGAACGTTTATTTGCTCTTTGGTGGATTTAATATGTTATTAAAACTAGTTTTAACCAACTTAAATAAAACTGTTCCGAAATCGCATTGATAAAGTAGTTTCCGTTAATGTATTTAGTTTGGTTTAATAAATTTTTTGGATTATTCTGGACTTGGACTATTCTACTTAAATTTTTTATTTAAAATAATCTGACACATCCAAATCTATTTGTACACAAAGCTGTCTGGTCCCGAAATCTACCTATTTCTAGCGGATATACGTGCCGCTTGGACTTTCTAGCGGAAAAAGCAAGAAACGATGTATTTCAATAAACGATACAAATTAGAGCGTTTTTCAATTTTCTATTGATTTTTGTTTATTAAAATGAAGATGAAAGAAAAATTTAAATTAAAAAAAATAAATAAATAAAGTTAAATTAATTTTTTTTAATTTTTATTCAAACTTTATAAAAAGCAAATATATTTATTTGTTTATAGGTTTTACAGGTTTTTTATACTATTTACCCGTTCTAATTAATATTAGAACCACTAGATTAGCAAAAAATTTGACAGCATATTTGACTTAGTGTAATATGCTTTTTCGCAGTCATCAAATAAAAAAAATTACTTGACTAAAGCTTGGATTGAAAATATTTGTCCAACATATTTACATACATACTTACTTACATACTTACATACTTACATACAATATGCGCCTTATACATAATATCCGTAACAAGAAACAACCATTCCCTCAAAAATATACTAAAGTCAGAAACCATTGTAATTTTTTTTATATAAACTTAAGTACATTAAATCAAAAACATTCTAAAATATTTCATGTAACTTCTATTGAGATTTTTAGAAAATGTAAGTCTTTAAGTAACAAGTAATGAAAATAAAAGAATGAAAAAAAAAACTAAATGCGTGTTTTCCAGATTTTTATATTAAAGATTATAATCAGTATTAGAAGAAAAGTAAAAAAAATTAAATTGCTTGTTCCTAATTTCGTTGATTTGTGTTGTAGGATTTCTTTTATTATGAAATTATGAAAACATCAAAATTCAGCATAGAAACACGCAAATCAATATTTTAAATAAATTAAAATATTCACCAAAACGAATTACAGTAAAAGCCCAATTATCCGGGGATTGGAGCATGCCGGATAATTGAAAATTCCGGATAATTGAATGTAAATGAAATTTTAGGACGATTTCATGTTATTCTGCATATAAATATTTTATTAGGATTCTCGTCAATATATTTTCAAACAAAATACTAGAAACTTATTTTTGTATGTGTATTTCAAGTTGTTTATAACATTGATTGCGTATAATATTTTATACAAATACAAAAATAAGTAAATAAAATAAATAATAAGAATATTTTAAATATTTTCTTGTTAATTGCCAAACAAAAAAAAACATTATTCTTGTGAAAGAAGAAACAATTCTAAAATTTTAAATTCCGGTTAACTGAATATTCGGTTAATTGAATGTCGGATAAACGGGCTTTTACAACTTTTTTTGAACAGAATTGTAAAATTACTGGAACAAAACATAAAAAAGTTCAATTGGCAGATATATCCGCTAGAGATAGGTAGATTCGGGAACAGCCAGTTTTGTGTACAAATAGTATTGGATGTGTAAGATTAGTTTAAATAAAAAATTTCAGTAGAAATAGAATTATCCAAAAAATTTATCAAACCCAGGGGCGTACACAAGGGGGGTTTTCGGGTCCGGACCTCCCCCTAACCGATTATTTTTCAGCATGTTTTTATTTAAAGTTACGAATTGCTTAGTGCAACCTTAATAAATTAAAGATTAACGTCTTTGAATATCAGACTCATTATTGATATCAATGCGAAACTATTATCTGACGCAAGGTCAATTTATTGCTATAGTTTTGGTTAGGAAACATAGACAACTTTAGGGGAATGTTTTAATTTGGAGGGGTTTTTTGTGAGCAATTAAGCTTAAGTACATATTGGAAGTCACTTGAATTTTGCAAATCGAAATAATTTTTCATTTTCTCTAAAATTCCTTTAGAAAATGTTTTTGTGTTTCGATTCAGGATTCGAACTCACACTTATGAGAGACACATGTTCAAATCCCGTGTGTCTTACACAACATAGCCACAGCGGCTAAGTTTTCATGTTCAGATAATTTCTAAATTGAAACTTCATAGTTTTTCATATTTACTTAAGTTGAATTTTTCATCTATAATTACATATTGAAAATTGCATTTCTTTGGAATTTTTTGTATTAAATTTCTAGACATCACTATGTATGAATTCATAGGATGAGAGAATATTTTAAAATGAATGTTCTTTTCAAATATTTTAGCAACAACTGACAAGATTGATGTGGGTTTGTAATGTGTTGGATCCGGTTTAGAAACCTTTTTTGGAACTGGCTGTACACTCGTCATTTTTTCAAAAAATCTCCTTCTTATATGACAAATAGACAATTTCAGTAAGGATTGATGCTGATTTCGTAGCAAATGTTTTAAAAATAACTGAAGGAATACTATCTGGCCCAGATGCTTTATTAGTATTAATTTGTAAAAGCATTTTCCAAATTATATTTTTACGAAAAACGATTTTGATAGAAACTACAGGAACTGGATTAGGTTGCAAATTAGGTTCCGCTAATGACTTTTTAAAAATTGCGGTTAGTGCTCAGCAAAATTAGTAGCTTTTTTCCGTAATATAAAGATTTTTTTCTGCATCTATTAGTTTTTTACATAATATATTTTTTTCTATTCTGTTTTTATCAGTTTTATTTTGGTTATACTTTCGAAAACATTTTTTAAATTTATTGCTTCTTTATATTTACTCGAAACCCATAGATCAGCCTTCGGAACAATCAATTGGAATAAACAATTGCGCATACCCATGGTGTATATTTCTAAAAGTTAAAAGAAGAAATGTTTGAATTAAAGATATCTCTAAGTCCCTGCCAATCTGCAGCTTTATAATACCAAACAAGACCAGGATTAGTTTTAATTTACTGAAGAACTTGTAAATTTAAATGTGCGGAAATCAAATTATGATCTGACCCCCTAAGGTTCTGATACTTTTATTTGTACCAACGATAGATCATTTGTCAAAAATAATTCACTACTTGATTTTTGTTTGTGGAGGTGATCAGCTTGTGAACAATCCTATCCTCAATCCCAATAAGTGATTCGAATTCCAGTGGAAAATATTATTATTATTATTCCAAATTAAAAGCACCAAGTCCAAATCACAAATTTTATTTTTATTTATTTTAGCTCAAAATCTCAAAAATGTTTTTTGTTCGATCGTTGAATAAGAAGTGATCGATGACAGAAAATTTTTGTGACATATTGATCAGTTTTCCCACAAAAAATAAAAATTGTCTGTCATCTGGCACAAATAGGAATTTACGATCTTAAGACAATTTTATTTACATTTTATTTAAATATTTAAATCTTAATTTCTATGTGTGAGATTCTATGTAATTTAAATTTAAAAATATCAAACAAAGAAAACCAGATCAACAAAAAAAAGTAATCATATTTTTGGGAATTATTATGTTTTGATTTTATATAAAGTTAATTGGTTTTTAATTAATTTAATTAATAAGTTTTGTAGATTTAAGTTAGTGATAGTTGTGTTGTGAGTAATCATAAAAAGTAGTGAAAAATGTTGCTGAATTGTTTTAAGCTGAAACAACTACAAATAACAAAGTTCAGATGAGTATTTATTGGATGCATACTCGTATAAGATTCTTTCTTTGTTTTGTTTTATTCTTGTTTCAGCCAAAAACCTCGACATAAAATTGGATAACATAATTCTAAATTTTAACGCTACCAATTAGATAAATTTAGTATAGGTAACTACATTATAATATAATTATTATTATTATTAATTAATCTATTTATTTATATTTACAGAAAATTGTCTTCAATAGTAGTTAGAGGCTGGTGATGTCATCTTGATTAACACTACTTTTGCCGGGAATGTTATTTATTTATTTCACTCAGATAATATACCAACTTTCCAGACTTCATAGGTAGGTTGGTATATCATCTGAGTGAAAATAAATATAAAATAAGATAATAATAATATAGTAAAAATTTTGATTGACCAAAATGTTTTAGTATCAATAAATTCGTTCCATTCACAATAATGAAACACCAACAAAAATATTTGTTTTCCAAGGCAGACAGATTGGCCCCAATTAGAAATAAAGTTACTACAGTGCCATTAATCCTTTAAAGTCTAGTTACAAATCTTCTATTTCTCCTATTATTGACGGTGGTTTAATCGCATTGTTCGCAGAACCCTTTGCTTTGAACTTGATCGTTTTGGAAACACCTAAAGAAATACGCCAAATCCAGTATCCAAATCCAATCCACGTCAGTAGTTAGTATGAAAGATCTTGATTTCAAAACCAAATTGTCGAAAAAATCTTAAGAGAGTTAAATACCTCGGAGCGTAGGATTTCACCCCACAGTCCTAAAGCAGATTAAAAATGTTCTCACCGACCAAATCATTTCGGTATCCATCGATGACTTTTCTTCTGAGTTTAAATTAATTAACGCTGGTGTAACCCTCAGTAAGGATCAGTTTTATTCCTTACTCTAAAATTACTCTTATTCCTTACCTTAAAAAAACTCGGCCTCCTCAATAGATGTAAAAATATTTCACTCCGTATCAATTACTCCACGCTTATAATTTCAATATTCGTCCTTGTATGGAGTATTGTTGTTAAGTTTTTGGCGCTTCAACTGTTTCCATCCTGGCTCTTTCGGACTCTGGACAAGAGCGTGCTATGCGAATTGTGGCTGATTGAAATTCAACATCAAATATTGATTCCCTACAACACCGTCGTACTGTTGCTGATCTCGTTGTTTTTTTATAAATACCATCACCAGAAGTGCTCGAATAAAATCAGATCCATTATGCCTCAAACATATTTTTCTTCCACGTTATACTCGTCAATCAGTTTGTGCAAACAGTCAAAATGTTGCGATTACTCACTGTTATAGTGACAGAATGCTGTGGGATTTCTTTGTCCGTACATTGCATAAATGAAATGCTTTGCATGAATCAATAGTCTGAATCAATAGAAAAAGCGTGTGTCAACACTTTAGAACGCATGTTGTTGTGGAACCTAGGTCTTAAAAGGTATCAATGTGTTGTGGTGACACATATTGTAATTCCTATCACACAACACCTTTTATTAAAAACAAATTCTTTGGACCCCCCTAAAATTTTTCCTGTGTGCGCGCCTGATCAAACCAACGGAAACTACTTTATCAATGCAGTTTCGAAACAGCTGTGTTTAATTTGGTTAAAACTACTTAATAACATATTAATAATAATAAATCCCAACGACCAATTACCCCTCCCTTCCCGCACGCGGGAGTCACCTTCAACATTATTATTATTACTATAGCTTTAATCGACTGGAATCATAGAAGATGGTGTCAATAAAACTATAATACAAAAATATAATATAATGAACAAGAACATGAAGTAAACAAGAAGTTGGGTCTACTTAGTACAAGCAGATTAAAAATCAGTCAAAAACCTCAAAACAATTAAAAAAAACAATGCAAGATAAAAAAAGTCCAAGCGGTATATCCACTAGAAAAAGGTAGATATCGGAATTCGGAATCCGACAGTTTTGTGTACAAATAGAATTGGATGTGTCAGATTAGTTTAAATAATAAATTTAAGTAGAAACAGAATAATCCAAAAAATTTATCAAACCAAACTAAATACTGTGAGGGGGTTTTATATGTTAAAATAAACATTATTAATTAATAATTTAAACACACTTATATTTTGCAAAATTCAATTTATTTAAAACAATTCATAGAAAAATCATTCGCGTTATAATAGGTCGTAGGCAATTGACGAACTAACCCATTTTCACCTGCGTAACCAGTTCAAATAGAAATGAAGAATGAATACAGTTTGATATCTGAAACTAAATTACAATTATTTTTTTTAGACACTACGACCCTTACATTACATTAGCAGAAACTACATTATCAAGGCAATCTCGGAACAGTTTTGTTTAATTGGGTTTAAACATATTAAATTCACCAAAGAGCAAATAAACTTTCTCACTACATCGCACCTACAATACCACCACACATAATTTATAATCAAAAATTATCAAACAACTTTAACACCTCAAAAAATACAAATATCTATCAATTTAAGAAAACTTTTGTAAACGTGTAATCAATTTAGTGCAACTAACATTTCCCAAATTTTCCGAATTTCCGAAGAAAATATTCCTTAATTCAAAAGAATAATGGCTCAACTTTGTTTTTATTTAAATTTTTGCAAAAAAAATAAAAACCTTAAATAAAAAAATAGAAACAAAAGAAAATTTATTTAATATTTCTATGAGATATTTTTATATTTTATTGGGATTTGTTGTTCTAATTGTAAAGCGTGAGAGTGCCTTGCATTAGGATAGTATAACGCTAATTACATTGGAACCTCTAAGGTTAGAAAGCTGAAAGTCTCTGAGGATATAAATGAAAAATGTATCTAAAAGAAAATAGGAGTTTAAACAACATAAACTTAGAAATTATGAAAGCATGTCCGTTTGCATTTGTATTCGTTTTAAGTTTCAACAGAGCCAGAGGGTTTCAACCTCTGGACTTGGATCATATTTTTTTAAATTTTGGAAAGATTTATGTTGTATCTATGTGTGCAGGGCCGTAGAGAGAAAAACCGGGCCCGGGGGGAAATATATTACGGGCCCTATTTATATTTATGTTATTTTATTAACCTATTAAATTATAATATCACAAAAATTAAAATGATGTATTTGTTTGAAACAATTTTACAAGCATGTTAAATATAGGCAAGATCATTTTTTTTAATAAAATGTGTTGTGTAGTAGGAATTACAATATGTGTCACAACACACATAAAAATCTTTTAAGACCAAGGTCCCACAACAACATAGGTTCTAAGGTGTTGATGAATGCAAATCTTTGGTATTCTGCATTTTTATACTTTTTTAACGAATGAATAACTAAACGCATATAAAATATGACATGACAAACGCATATGAAATATGCCAATATTTCGTAATAGGATAGCGAAAATAAAAATAAAATAAGAGCTAAATAGCAAATTTAATTTAAAATTTTGCTGTTACAAAACAAAAATGGTGTTGCCAATAATCCAGCTACACTCTTTTCCTCAATCAATTGTCCACACAAAGGTGGTATATGATGGCTCTAATATTCGACCAAGCAATAACGTACTATCATCAAGGAATAATTCATAGGTAAGCGGGTGCTACCGTTGGTTGAAAAGAGATCATCCTCCAGCACCTGTTACGAAGCAGCTGTCCAGTCTCCGTAATTTAGAGTCGCCCTACTTTCTCACATGCACTAATTTATAAAAACAAGAACTTTTGAAGTTATTTTTACCCTTTTCAAACACGATTTCATACATCCAGTTCGTAATCATCTTTTACATAATTTTTTTAAATTTTGTTACAAAGCAGATTTGCAATCTCCTTAGTGGGTTTCATTATCGTGAACAAAAAAAACAATCTACCAGATAATGCCTACCATTTTTTTTTTTTTGGTTTCGATTAAAAATGGCTTTTTTCGAGCTATAAATACCCGTCGACAGAGGTCTTCTGCCTCTTACTTCTTAGTCGCTATTATTCGGACAATCGTAATGGATTTTTTTTGTTTGTTTTGACGTCTACTGTCTGTCGAGCCGTCTATCTTAGGATTATTGAATAGTGATTAAAAATCAGGAAAAAATCGAGCACAAAAGAAAACGAAAGGAAAATTTTTGATGTTAAAGCGAAAAGGGACATTTTTGGAATGTAGGATTAGGATGGCTGTTTGTTCTAGTCAACGTGTGATGAGTTGGCATATACTAAATAAAACGCGTTACGTACTGAAATGTTTTGGTGAACGGTGGAAAATATAGATATTTTAATAAGTTTGGATATAGCTTAATCGATCTGTGATAATTATTGTAGTGTGCCAGATAAACTTTTAAATTGTATCGTGTGATCCGTGATTGTAGTTCTGAGGAAATTGTCAACTTTCTGTTGTTGTATTATCGCATGCCACGTCATAATTTTTTCTTACATACGATCTGTGATATTTATTGCGTATGGATATGGTATCTTCCGGGATCACCATTCTGATGAGTTATCTTCGGATGCTCGTATGAAATAAAAATTACAGTAATTAATTAATAAATCAAATTAGTATAATTAATGTAAATAGGGATTGATTTTCGTGCATTTAATAACAATTAATGAGATTATTAATAAATCAAATTAGTATAATTAATGTAAATAGTGATTAATGCTCATCTAGTTAATGAATTCAAATAATATGTACTGTGAATACTTTCCTGATAGTCGTCATTTTGACTACTCATATGAACACAAATAAAAAAAAATATATATAAATATTAATGTAACTAATAACAACTCTAAATTAATGTAATTAATGTAATTTAATAATTTTTTTGATTAATACACAAAAAAAAGGAACTAAAACTAAGTTGTGTTTGTAATTGTATAATACCAATAGAAAACAAAAAAAGGGAGGAACGCAAAAGGCTTTTAGTGGAAAATTTAAATCAAAGGAAAGGGGGTTGAATGATTCAAGTCTCGACCTCAACCATAGGCGTGTTTGTTCTGATTTGATTGTTTCATATTTGCTGGAGTGACTGGATGTAAGAAAAAAAACAAAACGGGGTCATTTATGAGTATCACCAAGTTTTTCAACCTATCAAGTAAAATATGAGGAGAGGCTAAGCTGTGAGGAACGAGAGGGAATCGGACATGATCGTGGGTGAGTCATATTCTAGTTTTGTTTTATATGTATGTATGCATGATTATGGATATGTATGTAGGTGTATGAGTGTGTGTATATGGATGTGTAGATGTGGGTACGTATGAGTGAGTATATTTGTTGCATGCGCGTATGTCGGTCAGAATCCAATTGGAAAAATAATTAAAATTAAAAATGGCTTATCAATATTTAATCAATCAAATGATTTATTTTCTTGTAAATTTGATGATGGAATGAAAAACCAAAATTCGTGGATTAGCAGTAACGAGTAGATTAGTAGAAGAAGATGTTGCGGTTGAAAAAGAATATCTTCATTCTATTGTTATCTTACAAATAGTTAGTCCAATTATTGTATCACAACGGATAATGTTCTGTCAACTCGATAATTCTTATACTACATTACAATGTGGAAATGATTTCAATATTATTTTTGAAGAATTTTTAGGGTATGTTTTTATTAAGCGTGGAACAAAAACCATAGAAATGTTACAACGGCATTTAGGGATATGCCCCTCGTTTTTTAAACCTATGTGTTTTCCTGGTGTGATTTTATTAAAAACAATTCCAAAACATGGAGGTATACTGACATCGTTAATTGATTCATGGAATGAGTTGCACAAGTATGATCAGTCTATACTAGTAGAAGCAGTTGAACAGCTTTTAGTAAATCCTGATGTACAAAACGTTGCATTGAAAGCATTACAATCGGTTACCGAAAAGTTAAATCAAGATCCACTCTCACAACGAAGTCATGCACAAATTTTTGTTAAACGTAAAGTTTTGGCATTATATTTAAGCCTTAAAGCACAAGATCTTTCGTCATCTGATATTCTTTTCCTAATCATTTTTTTTTTGACATGCAATTGAGCCTAAAAAAAAATACTTCTGAGGGTTCAAATAAAACATTCCAGAATAAAAATACAATCTTGCCTACTATTCTACAACGGAAACCAAAATAGTTGATATTCTGGTTGGACATCTCATATCATACATATCATCAATCATGAAAATGATATCAAGCTAATCTGTTTGATTGATATGGTAGCTTGGCTGTATCGCGTCGTGTGAATGCGCGTATGGGCATGGATGTGTGCATATGTGTATGAGTATGTGTGTGTGTGTGTGAGTGAGTGAATGAAGTGCGAGAGCATGTGAATGTGTTGGGATTATGGGATGGGACTTGGTGATCGCGGTTCTTTTCATATACGGGGGTCGCCAGAGTCTACTTAGTTCACTTGCCTTTTCGTTTCTTCCGTTTTTCTTTCTTTTGATACGCGTACAATTCTGATATTTGTGCTGGAGTAGCAGATATTCTATGTTCGACCCCACTTACTGAAGCTAGTTTGGTGCTTTATAAATCTCACTAGGTGCGCAGCCTGCTATACCACTTCGTTGATGTACAACGAAGCAGCGCTTCATTACACACCCCTCAGCTATCACCTTGACTAGTGATATCTCAATTTCTCACTGATATATTGCCAGTGGTATATGTGATATCTCGCTTGAACTCGTATGTCAATAGCAAGTACTAGCGTACGCGGAGTTGTCACACCCGTAGATCAAAAATTAAAAAATAATGTACAAATAAAAAAACATGATCCTTTCATGCGTAAATTTTTTAAGTACGAATTTTGTGAGTTGTTCTTACTTTTTTATAACAATTGAGCTTTCAGTGCTTTGGTGATACAAAAAACATCTATAATTTGACCGAAATTTAACTGCTTTGCTAATTTTGATTCTTAGTACAGAATCGCAAGACATGATCTTAAAAGAAACAGGATCACTGAAAATTTTTGATTCAAAAATAGTATCAATATTTTTAACGGCAATTGCATTCAATAAATCTAGAGCGAAAGATTTTCTTCGAAATGTTCTATATATACGTGTTTGAGGTGAATTGCCTCATTTGCCAACTATTCTGAAATATCTGCCTTGTATATTGCAACGAATTGCTTTGTACAGCTTAATATTTCCTCCTCTTTCCTTAGAATTACATTACGCTTGATATTACTAAATCTGCAATAACTAAAATTGTGTTTCTTGAATTCTTGAATTCTATTTCTCGGTTATAAAGGCGGATGTTTTCAGGATCTTCATTTGCATTTCCAGAAAACGTTCCCAGCCGTTTTATTTTTTTACTTATTGTCAAAAGGAAGAAATATTTAAACCATTTGTCACGATTTACTTTCCCTCAAGATGACGTCACATTGATTTCTTAGAATCTGCGAGAAGACTATCAAGATTGCAGACCTCAAGATCTATAATTGTTATCTGTCATGGATATCTTTCAATATTTTAAGCCATATTGATGGCATTAATCTTATATATCTTATATATCTTAAATATCTTTCTTTAAAATCGTTGAGGGCTGCAGCTGCTAAATAAGGTATAGCATTTAATAAATTATTCCAAACAATGTAACCTCATTTGAACATTATTCGGCAGAATCAATTGAGACTCTGAGCTCCAAAAGGGGAATACAATGCATATAGGTTTTCTCTACAAATCTCTCTTTCCGTACTTTTGTTTTCACTTTTGATGTTGCTTTCGTTATCATACCCTTGTCTTTCATTCAGCTTGAATTACTAATTCTACGTGGCTTGCACATAATTGAATGAGCTCATATTCGATTTCCGATGATAAATAATGAACTTATTAACGATGCTAAGCTTGCTTGGAAATTCTTACTTTTTCTAAATGATAACGTAGCAAGGGATCACAGTGACTAATAATCTTCAAAATTCCCAAGAAGTTACCGTTATTAAGTTCATCAACCATATGGCTGTCTCCGCTCAAAACCATGCTCCTTTCACTTAAAAACAAAATAGTATCCAAAATTCTTTTTAAAATGTGCCTCCATATTTTTGCTTAGTCTTCGTTTTGATCGTAAAATAATTATAAGCCGATAATCTGTCGTATAATTTAGCTTAAGAATATCCTTAAGGACGACATAGATGAGAACAATTTTACTTAATATTCGTGCTAAATAATCGTCACGGTAGGCAATAAAAGGGGTCTTTTTTGGAGCTCAAAACTAACCAATCTCGTTCAATTTTTTCTCCTTTTGGTAAAAATTTGAAAAGGAGCGACTTAGAAAGTGATTTATTCAAACGATCACAGGTAAACAATGTAGGCATTTACGCATATACCCTCGACAAATCATATTTTCAGTAATTTGTGACTTTTTTATTTTATCGTCTAAACTAACTACACAGAGAGAAAAAAAATTCTAGATTTGAGAATTGTGCATGATTGAAAATAGAAAATTCAGTTTCTTCTTAATTTGAGAAAATTTAAATCATTTTAATGCTCCGAAATTTAAAACTGAGATAAAAACTATCAATTCGATCACACAAAAAAGTAAATAAAATACTATTATTGAGAATTATATATGATTAAACACAGAAGATACATTTATTCTCATTTCGAGTAAATTTATATCATTTTAATACAACAAAACTTTAAAAGTGAGAAAAAACTGTCAATTCGATCATCCTACAGAAGAATGAAATACTGAAGTTGAGAATTGTTTTTGTTCAACAATAGGAAATACATTTATTCTTGTTTTGAGTAAATAAAGATCGTTTTCATTTTTTCTGTATAATTATAAGAAATTTTTGAATCAGAATAAGATTTCCATTTCTCAAATTGAACAGAGAAGTACACATCACTTTGTTACTTCCCCATCATTTATTTGATTCACAAATGTCAAAATGAGAGTAAAATATTTTCATTTTAATCCTTTTTGTTTCTTTTTGAAACTTAAAGATCAGATAATAATAAGTTATACGCGAGTATTCTCAATTTGATCCACGTAGATAAAATTAAGGAAAAAAAATTATCGATTTTATACCTTTTCTCTCAAATTGAACTTATGAGATCGAAATGAAACTAACTAATACTCGATTATTCTCGGTTGGATCAACGTATATAAAATTGAGAAAAAAAATTCTCAGTTTTATTATTTTTCTCTCAAATTAAACTTATGAGATCGAAATGAAAATAATTAATATTCGATTACTTTCGATTTGATCTTACGTAGATAAAATTGAGAAAAAAAATTTCTCGATTTCATTCTTTTTCTCTCAAATTGAACGTTTTATAAGAATAAGATCGAAATGATTATAATTTTTTTTGATATAATACGTTCGAAGAAAAATTACGATACATTATTCAGTGAGAGAGTTTTTCAGCAGATGAACGCGTCCTATAACTTGTGAAAAAAAAGTTTGTGTCCGTGCGAGAATTGATACTAGCTGTGCTTAAAATCAGCAATAATAAGAGTTCAAAAGGTAAGTTGCATGTTTCTCTAAATTTCTGCGTTCATTAAAGTAAACTTGCGTGCACAGAACGAGAATTGGCTCATTCAGTTTGCCGGGAGTCCTGGGTTCAGTTTATTTGATGCATGTACTTACTACTATTGGTGCTTAACTTACTGAATTAAATTACATCACACACAAAATTTCAAGACAATCGAAGGTGAAAATCGGATATTTTAAACAATTGGCTTGAAGCAAAACGGGGTCAAAAATTTCTTGCCATTTCTGGCAAATGCTTGCATGAAAAAATGTTAAAAATTGCATGAAAAGTTTTAAAAACATTTAAAATAAGTTTTAAATCTAACAGTTTTTTTTGTTTTTAAAACTATAACTATTATGATGGAAAAATTCCAAAAGGAAATTATACAATTTGTATAAAAATTCTTCGACCAAATTAAGAGGTGCAGGTTGCTTGATTACACCGAAAAAAATTCGATTGGATACTCCAACAACTTCAGGATTACAATTGTTTGGTAAAACTTCTTACAATTGTTTCAGACAAATGCATCGCATTAAACTTCGTTTTTATATTATTTTTAATATTAGGTTCTTCGACGGTTGATCTTACTGAATATGATCAAAAAGAATTTCAAGAGCTGAAGCAAACCTTACCTGTCATTCAAGAGCCGTGGCTGACTATAGAAAGTTATTGGATACGGAGTTGTGAGGGTCGTCTAAGGGAGTTTAAAGAAGCAAAGGATAAATCTTTAAAACATTTTTTAATGACTGGCCACTTTATAGAAATGCTATAATGCCAGCATTTTGGTAGGTTTGAAGTTGAAGGCATTTTAAGACTATTTTGGAATTACAGATTCTTTTTTTTCTACAGATTGATTTAGATTTTAAAAGACTCTTTCCGAATAAACATAAAAAACTTTTGGAGAAGGCAAAACATTTTTTCGAAGTTGTGGTACCAGTGCTACGCAAACTAATTAAAGATAAGCAAAGTCTAAAGGATTTGAACGATATGCCAACTGACCCAGGTAAACAAGTTTTGATCACAATTAAACTATAACGGAACATAATATATAGTTAAATGCATTAATTTGATTATGCATTAACTTGATCCTTTTATACTAGTTAAATAAAGTCCAAAATAAATAATTCAATACAGTCCATTCATCTTTTGCAAGGCAGTCTTAGATCATGAAAAGTGTGTAGTTATTGAGTGTAGTTATGGTATGTTTATAAGTATACGGGTTTCTGGTGAAATGTTTCAAAAAAGATATTTTTCGCCACTGATTTCACAACCTTCAAAACTGACTTCGGCTTTATGTCCCATTAAGGAACTTAGCAGAGACAACAATAAGCCGCCAGCCCGGTCGGTCCTTGGCAAGCTCCTCCCAGCCTTAAACAACTCCCAGAAATATAAAGACTTCTGCGATGCCGTTTTTTATACCCCGTTGAATTTTTAGATACTAGAAGTTTTTACCGTCCAAAAAGTAAAAACTTCTTCGTTCTCTTTGAACTCCCCAAATTAATGAGGGGCCATACAACTAAAAGAAAAACCTAACCCGAAATAATACAATTAATTCTAAATTGACGGCCAGAAGAGCATAATAACGAGAGTGAGGGTGACCACCCAACTAGCATTTTAACTTCTTTTAAAACACTAAACAGTCTTACCGAAACTAACTTCCCCACCTTCATAGTTTCTTTAAAATTTCTAAGCAGTTTCGATAAAGGCCATTTGGAGAACTTTCCCCGCCTTTCCCCGCCTTGTGCAAAATAAGTCTAAATAATAGATTAAAAAACAAAAACCACCTTATGCACAATACTTTTTTGACAAAAACGAAACGATTTCAATTTCGTATAAACCCATTGAAATTACATGTCACATATCTTTTTCCATAAAAAGTAATCCCCTGAATTACACTATATTGTCTACATCTAAATTTAGTTGAAATAATAGAAGCAATAGCTTCCGTCAGTTTGACATATTTCGTTTCAGATATTGAAGCAATTTTTAGAGTATGACAGCTGTGCTTCTATACGATCTGTAAACAGTTACAACCGAAACAACTACAATCCTAATGACAGCTATAACTTCTATAACCTTTTTTCGGAAGCTCTATTTAGTGATCTGTAGATAAGTTTCGGTAAAGCTTCTTATATTAAATATAGAAATATTTTAGAAGCTTTCATTCCGGCGGTGCGGAGAACTTCTCTATGGAAGTTGTATATCGAAACTTTATAGAAGTAAAATATAACTAGCTTCCACTTAGAAGCTTAAGCGAAACTTTATTGAAGCTAAAACTTATATAATTCCAAATTGAGAAGTAAATTTGCTAGTTGGGCACCCGCTGCAGTGTGAAAAATTACTCAGCACAATTTCACACAACTGACGTCGTCGTTAATCGTCGAACTAAGGCAAACAGGGCATGGACGGTATAAACCTACCTACTGCCCCGCAGGCACTCGAGGTAACCATTCCTTTCGGCAGTTGTTTTTAAGTCTACACTGTTATCAAATTCCTCCTGTTTCCTTCCTACCCTTTTGATATCGTACAGGGTAATCATTCCCTTAAGTATTTTATTTCTCTTATCCCATATCCATTTGTTTTTTGTTGTTTTTTTCCTATACTTAATTTTTTTTTAAATTATTATTATTATTCTTCTTTATTTTCTAGTTATTGTTTTTTTTCCCGTTTTAATTTTGTTCTTTGTTTTTTTTAAATAATTCAATTTTTATCATGGTTGCATGACTCCTGCATGGGAGTTCATGGGGAACCGAGAGTGTTGTTTGTTTAGGCGAATAGCTGTCTCAATACCGAAACATTCGTCGCATCCATAAAAAAAAAATCTATCTGGTATTCTGTTGCCTGCCCAATTAGATTCTGGAGGCTTCCGGGTAGGAACAGTGTTCTCACGTTCCACGTTTGATTCAAAAAGATTGTCCAGGTACAATAGCAAGGGAGGTCTAAACAAGAAAGACGTTCCATTCCAAGGTTTATGTTGTCTTTTATTAACAATTGTTTTTTACGGGACGAGGAAAACCGCCTCTTACGACACGCATGAGTGCGGTGGGCTGATTTTTTTGAAGAAGGGGACTTCAATCCCACAGGTGGGCCTATGATGAAATTGGATTAGCCACGCTACAACCCATTTCAGTCGCCTCTTACGACACGCATGCAGTGGATTGTTTTTTTCCCTCAATAGAAGTCACTTATTTCAGCAGACTTTAACTAATTTATCTGATTCACTTCAATAGTAATTTAATTTTATATTTTTATTTTAATTTTTACAGAGCTACGACAGTTAAAACTGTTCAAATTAATTCACTACGCTACGAGACTAAATACAAGAATTCCTGCAACAAATAAGAAAGGAATGTGGAAGCCGACTATTCTCAATTCGATTAGCTCATTTGTACAAAATGTGTTATAAAAAAAAATTAAAAATTATAATTAATTTATTTTTAAATTATCTATTTAAAATAAAAGAATATTTTTTAAAAATAGTGATTTTTTTATCCCGTTTAAGGTTAATGGAACATCGGTGGATTGAGAGTTTTATTCCAGTTCCTTATTTTTCCAAGGTTGCTATTTTACTGGTTATAGCTGTCTCAGTAGTGGTGTTTCTTAAAGGTCTATGTGATAAGAAACAACTCTGACAGCCATAAGTCAATCTTAATAGCCGTACAACATCGAGTGCATGTCCGATACATTTAGCAATACGGAAGCATGTAAAAATCTTCCCGCGGGTTTAAAAACCCTGACAGGCAGCTTTTTATTTGCTTTTGTGGGTGTCACTGAACGTACCGCATTCCCACTGAAATTGAGAAAAATCTTTTCTCAAACTAAATATTGTCATCTTCGATTTGAGAAAACATTTTTCTTAAAATGATAATGAATTGATTCAAAATGAAATATACCGGATCAATACCAAAAGTAACATACGATCATGTCGATCAAAAAAATTCTTAAAATGATCAGAATTTCTTAAAATGAGCTTTTGGTTTCTCAACTTCTTCCGCTCAAATTCTTGAAGAAATACAACTCAATCTTAAATTGATACTTTTGGTATTGATTTGATACAACAAGTTTATAAGCTTTGAGAATAATATCGAGAATATAATATCAAAATAAGAAATTTGTTTATCATAATCAGTAGATTTACATCAACTCACAAAAATAAACCAAAGTTCAATCTGATGCAGCATTTTATATCAATTTGAGAACTCATATTCTCGTCCATATATTGATATACAAAAATCATCAATTTGATGATTTTTTTATCAAATTTAACTCTTTTTTTCTCTCTGTGTACCAACATCAAAACCATGGCGAAACACAATATCCTTTGTTTGGTTTTCTGCTTGCGATATACAAGTTAAAGGAATCGGAAATTCGAATTTACGAACAGAATTAACTTTTGTTGCTGAGAAGCTGAAACTAAAGTTTCAATTTAGAAAACATTTACTAAGTCGTGTAATTATTGTCTATTTAAGAAATTTAAAGCGCGAATAGTTTGCTGTTTGTGTTAATTGTTTTGTTTTTGTGAGCGAAAAATAAATATTTATCATGGGTGGTGCTCAAAAACCAGTTGCTAATACAAGTGGTCAAAACAGGATCAATTCACCTTGTCTTTTCAGGTCCTCCATAAAACATTTATTTTAAATTTCATCTCAATACTTTGATTTTTTGGTTACTGTTAATTTTTTCAAAATCGTACTTTGCAAAATTGACCGCTTTTTATCCTTTCCTTATATTTGTAATAACATATGTGGCATCTATTATATGACCCATCTTTTAGAAGAAAAACCTTGAAGCCTTTAAATCCACCTTTGAATAGGAACAAACCTTGAAGCCTTTAAATCTAAATTAAATAATCGTGTATTTTATTAATGGTAAGAATTTAGTGGAAGATTAAATCCACATATACTTTAGTTCTGGTTAAAAATAGTTTTTTGTCTATATAATATTTTCACTTTGGTCCTAGACCGAGTCCTTTTAAAAAGCCGGGCCCGGGGGGAAAAACTTTTGAAAAAAAAATCACAAAATCAGAAGCCAAAACAAAAAATCAAATTTAGCCTAAACGCATAATTAACAAAAAAGGAGTTTGGAAGAGTGACCCAAAACAAAAAAAAAGCAAATTTAACCTGAACGCATAATTAACAAAAAAAGGAGTTTGGAAGAGTGTTTCGATAATATCGGTGGACGACCAGAGAACAGAGGTGGTCTAACTATAGCTCAGAAAGCCAAGGGTTAGCATTTTCCTACTCCCTGTTACTTGGCAAGCCAATGACACCACCGGAAAACCCTGTGTTGAAAATAAATAAGTCGGTTTTGGGATAGAGAACGTCAGTCACAGCAGCCCGAACGACAGGCGATTCACGTTCTTCCTATTATCCAACAGGTTACGCTCTAACGAAAAGAATTCTCGAAGACAATGGAAGTTAAATTTAATGAGCGTAACACTTGGTGGTCATGACCTCATTGAGAACCCACGAATGTGGTAAAATAATTATGGTGGGATGACCTAGATGGTAAACCATCAGGAGTCAACAAGATCTGAGCCATATCAAATCATCACTCACGACCCTCTCGCAGCAGGCAATTCTCACCCAACTAAGGTACGCAGGATCGTAAGCCCCGTTAGGTATATGTCTGAAGGAACTTTCCTACCTGTGCGGTTTTAAAATAAACATACAAAAACTTAAACTTAAATGTTGTCTGTGTGTCAAGGACTTACGAGTTCTACCTTTCCCCCAGAACAACAACTCTACAACAACAAAAATATAAACTAAACGTCAACGAATTGTCTGCGCGTCAGGACTTACAAGAATCTTGCCTTTCGCCCACAGAACAAAACTTGACCAATCAAACACCTCAAAAACTAAACCAAACAGAATTGTCTGAGCGTCAGGACTTACAAGAACCTTGCCTTTCGCCCACAGAACCAAACTGAATAACAAAAACAATCTCAAACACAAATGTTGTCTGTTGCGCGTCAGGACTTACAAGACTTACTCTTGCCTTTCGCCCACAGAACAACGAACAGCTACAAAAATTCATACAAAAAAAATCAAAATATTAAGCCTAAATAATTAAAAAAATTAAAACCAGAATACAAAAAAAAATTCAAATGCAAAAATGCAAACCAAAAACAAAACTAAATACCTCAATTTCAACAAATTTTCCAAATGAAAAGAAATAATAAGACTTAAAAATCTAACACATGACCACAGGGCAGGATCAGTGCCTCACTCAGGCCTTCCATCTGCTCCCTGCAGGGATTGCAGACCGCACTACTGTTGGCCAGGGTGATTTGGAGAGTGGAAGTCATAGTGACTTAAAGAAACCCGAATGAAAAGAAATTGAAAATAAAACAAAACTAGGGGGGTTTCACAACAAAATGGACGCAGCGAGATTGAAGGATCTGATGCCGACCAGAAAACCAAGGGTAAACAATAAAATGTGTCAATTCAAGTAGAATTTCAAACCAACAAACTATACAAATATTCAATAAATGTTCAAAAAAAATTTATGCTTTTCAAAAAACTAAAAAAATTCGTACAACGCATGGAGGGATCAGTTTTTATTAATTTGATAATTTTTTTCTATTTTTTGATCCACGGGTGCGACAACCCCGCGTACTCCAGTCCCTGCTATTGGCATATGAGTTAACGTGAGATATCACATACCACTGGCAATAGCAGTGAGATATCACTAGCCAAGGTGATACCTTAGGGGTGCTGGCGGATGAACTGTATTCAGTCAACGGTAGCACTCTCAATCTTAGCTAATGAATATTCCTTGATGCTGGAACGCTGTAGCTTGCTCGAAGAAACGAGCCTTCATATAACTATACATCTGAGCTTAAATCATTGAAAATATACTGCGTCCCATAATCAAGGATTATGCCATTAGCTGGACTATTGGCAAACCAATTTTAGTTTTGTTCCTGCAAGCTTTTAAAACAAATTTGCTTTTTATCTCTTATTTTATTTTTATTTTCCCTATCCTATCACGAAATATTGGCCTATGTCATATTTTATATGTGATAGGATTTATTGTTTAGTTATCCATTATTTAACCAAAAAATATTAAAAACAAAACAAAAAAAAAAACAGATTTGCGTCCATTAACATCCTTAGAACGCATGTTGTTGTGGGACCTTGGTCTTAAAAGGTTTTTATGTGTTGTTGTGACATATATTGTAATGCCTACTACACATCACATTTTATTAAAAAAAAAAAAAAAAAAAAAAAATTCAAAACGTATAAACAAATTTCAAAACTAAAAACGTCAAAAAGAATTTAACCAAAATAAAAAATATTTTTCAAAACAAAATTCTGAAAACAAAACAATACCAATAATCTTGAGTTGGAGTTTGGCAGGTGTAGACAAAATTATTTCGATGAGAAAAAAATTTAAAATTAAAAAATCAAAGAAGAAACTAAATGACAAAACAAAAATTCAAAATTTTTTGTACTACTATTCAAAAAAAATTTAAATTGACTAAATTGAAAGTTTAAAAAAAAATTAAATTGACTAAAATAAGCCTCTAACCTTTCAATTAAAAGATGGTTGGAGCTGGAGGTTGGTTGGTTGAGTCGAGAGCTGGTAAAATTTTTAACTAAAGAAGTTCAAAATATCACACAAAAGTATTCAAAAAAAATTAGCCAAAATTCAAAAATTACTTAAACAATTCACAACAATCAACAAAAATCTCAAAAACTACTAAAAACATTATACAAAAAAAATTTTAAATTTACCAAAAATTTAAAATGCCACAAACATATTCAAAACTTAAAAATTTACTAATTTACAATAAAGTTAAGAATTTACAAAATTTTAATACATTTAAAAAAACAAAACAAAATTTTTAATATCCAAAAAAAATATCTTCAAAATTAAAAAAATATTTACAAACATTTGACATCTAAAAATAAAAAAATACTTTTCAAGAAAATTAATAAAAATTGTTTTAAATTATGAAAACAAAAAAAAAATTCCAAAAATTATAACAATTTTTCCAAAAAAATTAACAAAAATTTTCCTAAAAATTTTTTTTCAAAAAAACTCAAAAAAACTAAAAACTATACAAAAATTAAATAATACAAAACAAGAAAAATTACAAGAAATTTTATATATACAAACATCAAACTTAAGTATACAAAAATTTTCAAACAAAATATTCCAAAAATTCAAACAAATTAAAATTTCAAAACAAATAATTTCACACAAAAAAATTTTCAAAATTATTTAAAAATTAGAAATAGTCTAATAGTCTAACTACAACTAATATTAACTTACAAAATTTACTTAATAAACGTTCAAAAAACACTTCCTCAATTAAAAAATAAATATAAAAATTACAAAATTATTAAAAAAAACTTCCAAAAATCTATATAATTTAGATAAAACTAAATTCTAAATAAATTTCCAGAAAATTAAACAAATGTCAAAAAATTACTTCTTCAAAAAAATTTAACAAAAATGTACAAAATTTCAAAGTCTATTTAAAATATCTAGAACTTACACAACAAATTTTCGAAATTATTAAACCATTCAAAATATCTGAACATTACGAATTAAAATTTTCAAAATCAATTCTAAATATCTAAAAAACATTTCTTAAAACTCTAAAATTTACAAAATTTACTTAAAAAACTACAACAGCTCAAGCTTGAACTCAAAAAAAAATTTACTATAATGACAATATTAACAAAATTTATAAAACAATTACAACGACACAAAAAATTTTCACCATTATTCAAAATTTCAAAAAAAATTTAAACACTTACAAACTTCAAAAAATTCCCAAAATAATAACAAAAGTTATCCAAAATTTGTCAAAAACTTTTCTAGAAATACATTTTACAAAAAAAATTTCGAAAGACGATTTACTAAAAATTTTACGACAAAAGAAAATTGAAAATTAAAATCTATTTAAAATTCTAAAATTCAAAAAAAACTTTATGAAAATAACAACAGATTTACCAAAAATTTAAAAGTTTCATACAAACATTTAACAATTAAATATTAAAAAAGTATGACTCACCTTTTCTTAAATACTAAATTAAAAACTAATTTAAACAAAACTTAAGAAAATCAAAAACTTTCACAAAAATACTAAAACACAAGATCATTAAGTAATTCTAAATTATAAAATTAAGAAAATACGAAACTTCTAATTTAATTCTAAATTACAAGATTCCAAAATATAGAAAAAGTTTCCAAAATCAAAATTGCTAAACTTTCAAGACATATACCAAAAATTCAAAATTCTATAAAAGTCAAAAAATAAATTAGTTCTAAAAATTCTTAAAAACATACAACAAAAATTCTAAAAGATTCACAAATATACAACAAAAATCACTTTTCCAAAAACAAATTAGGTAGAGTTGTGGCTGACAGATCAAGCAGTCCAAAAAACTAGGTGGTGATAAAAATTAAACTAAACTAACGGGCTTTTAATAGGCTGTTCAGGTGTTGGCGTCAGTTTGAGAAGCAAACACATGAGGTCTAGCTATAGCTCAGAAAGCCAAGGGCTAGCATTTTCTAGCATATGTTCCCTGTCGTCCCAATACCAACACCCAAACAGTCTGTAAGGAGAAAAAGTTGTTAGAACTGGTGTTCTTTTGGATGCAACAACCGTGGCACGAAGGACAGACAAACATATCTCTGTTATCGTCCACGGATATTGTCTTCCCACAACACCCTAACAGGCTATGCTCTAAAAATTGGTATCGAAGACAATGGTAAAATAAATTTAGATGAGCATAGGATTATAAAGATTTTGTTCCGTTGAGTACCCAAGGCCTATCGAAACATTCGCAGGGTGGGATGGTATTGGCGGAAACCTCCAATAACCAACAAGGTCCATCACCAGCTTGTTCCGTCATCCCTGACCTCCTCGACGAAACAATCACTTTACTTTAACTCGGAGCTCGCGCGGTCGTAACGTCCCGATAATCATTAGCCTGAAGGGCTATTACTCACTCCTGCGGTATTCACTAACACAAAACTAACAATTTAAAAAAACACTAAAAACACAAATTTAAAAAACCATCAATGAAAGGCAATGAATGTCTTGCGTCGTTTGAACTTTGGTGTATTTCAATATCCTCCGATCAATATAGATATTTTATAACGAACAAAATTTCATGGTGTTGCCCGAAATGCTACTATGAGAAATTGTCTTCTACAAATAAGGTTGTTTGTACACTTTCCGATGGTGTAGAGGAATTGAAATCTAACCTTCAAAGTGTTCTTAAAAATGTTAATGAAATCTCAGCTCGAGTGGCTGGAATTCACCAAGAAATGATTGCTCGTGTAGAAGACGTTCAAAAATGCTATAATGCTGCTCATAAACGCATAAATTTGATAGAATCTGAAAACTTGTCAAACTATATAAGGATACATGGAATATGCCATATTTATAAAGAAGATCAAGACGTGCTAAGACTACTACTTAATGATATGCTAGGAGTATTAAATATTAAGTTATGCGACACTCAATTTTCGATATCACGGAACAAAACAACTCATGAAATAATGGTTGCCATTTAAGACAAACCTTTGTTGAAGCTTATTTTTGAAAAGTATACTTTACTTTTAGCCAGTGATGCAAATATACATGAAACATTCTTAAATCATTAGTTTCCGTAAAACTTGATCAAATGGATGCTACATCTAATAAAATATCAATATCCTTCGAATCAGAGAACAATAGATTAAAAAAACGACTGGAATTTCTTGAACAGCAATCTTTAGCAAAAGACATTAAAATAACCGGTATTTCCTTTCGGATTGATGAAACATATGACAAGCTACAATCAACGTTCATCAAAATTTCAGAACAACTCAAAGTTTGTATTTCTATAGCTGATTTCTCTATCCGGCGAATAAAGCAAACACCAATAGTTATCATAACGTTCCGTGATAAAAATTTACGAGATATGTTGTTTTATAAATACATATCAACTGTCAAGAACTCAAAATCAGCTGGCATTTCTATTTTTCAACAAGATGTCTAACAGTCGCCATCAAATAAGATCATGTTTAATGAACATCTATCTAAATCCGTTAGACTTATTTATAATGCTGTACGTGCTTAAAAAAAATTGAATAAAATACACTCATTCTCTGTGCGAGGCGGAAAAGTGGTCGTAAAAGTTTGTCCTAACGCTGACTGGCTATTTATTCAGTCACTGGAAGATCTACACTTCTTACTAAATAGCAATTAGTTACCAATCAATATTTTTTCCAACTTTAATGAATTTACATAACTATTATTTGCATAACTACTTCGAATTATTTTTCTGAATTTTGCTTTCTAATTTGAAACTTCTTAATTTTTGTGAATTTATATCTTATTTTTCTTTTGTTAAATTGTTTAAGGGAGTTATAATTTTTTGTAAGATAAACTTAAATTTATATTATATAATTAACTAAACTAAACCATTCAAAAATTTTATCGCGTTCTCGTTTAAAATTTGCTACTTCACTTCAGAAACATGCCTAGAATTGTGACTCAAAGAACATCAAACTCATTGAACTCTGTGAACTTAACCAACGTTGTCCTTAGATCTGCTTTTAAGGATAATTTAAACCTCCTTAATTCCTGTCATTTTAATAGCCAAAGCATTTATACCAAAGCCACTAATAAAATCAATGAAGTTCGGAATATTCTGAAGGATGCACCAGTTATTGCGATAGGCGTATCTGAAACATGGTTAAAACCTTATATAAATAATAAACTTGTGGAAATACAAGGATATAATATATTTCGCAATGATCGAATCAAGCGTAGAGGAGGAGGTGTCGCCGTTTGTATTCGGAAAGGAATAAAGTGTTTTGTCGTAGGAAAATCAGTGGAAATATCTGGAACGGGTTTGAGCTGTAAGCAAACTTTAAGTTTACATGAATATTGCGTTTCTGGAATAGAGTTTATTTTCCTTGAAATTCATGTACCGGAAAATTCTTTTTGACGTTGTTTATAACCCAGATAGTAAATAATTTTACACTAGAACCGGTTTCAATAGTGTTCTTGATAACTTATTGCCCCAATATAATGATGTGATTATTACTGGTGACTTTAACACCAATTTACTCATGTCCACCCCTATATCTAATGACTTCACTGATCTCTTGATTGAGTATGGGCTGGTAAATCTATCTCAAAGTGCAACACATTTCACTAAAACATCATCATCATTGCTTGATCTTGTCATTGTAAATGATACTTCAAAAATCTTAAAATATAACCAAGTTGATGTTCCTGGTATTTTTAAGCATGATATGGTTTTTGGTACCTACAATATTGAAGTTACTCAGACTAGCAATAACTACAGTTTTCGAGATTATAGAAATATCAACATGGATGATGTCGTTAATAAAATATTATCACAACCATGGGAAAAGTTTTATAACTTAAGTAATTCTGATGATTTGCTAAATTTCTTTAATACAACTATAAAGAAAATTTACGATGAAACTGTGCCGGTTAAAGAAGTAGTTATTAAAACGGAAATAAACCCTTGGTTCAATGATTCTATTCGGGCAGCTATGGCTCTTAGAGACAATGCTTATCGAATATGGATCAGGACGAGAGATCAGGAAAATTTCATTACATTCAAATCGCTACGAAATAGAGTTAATTTCTTATCTAAATGTGCTAAGAAAGATTATATGAAAAAATTCATTAATCCAAATTTGCCAGCGAAAGAAGTTTGGAAACGAATCAAAGGGACTGGAATTAGATCTCATGACCGGCAACATATTTCTTTCTCTCCAAATGATATCTCTCCAAATGATACACAGTTTGCTTCAAATTGTGTTAATAGTACAATACAAATTGGCTCAGATACGTACACACCTAATAACAATTTACCCAGCAATAATTTGCCTAAAAATAGCTTTTCGTTTTACAGTGTTTGCACCCTTGATACGATTAATGCCATCAAATCCATTAAATCCAACGCTATAGGCTTTGATGAAACTCCTCTTAAATTTATAAAACTTTGTCTACCCATTGTTGCGCCTTTCATAACCCATATATTTAATTTCATACTCACTACATCCCAATTTCCTAGCATCTGGAAAGTAGCCCAGATCATCCCTATTCCTAAAAAGTCAAATCCAAAATCTGTAAAAGATCTCAGGCCAATTAGTATCTTGTGCGCTCTCTCTAAAGCTTTTGAGATTATTGTTAAAAACCAAATTGATGCACACATCAAACGCTATAAGCTGATGTCGACCTTTCAATCTGGTTTCCGTAAAGGGCATAATACGCAAACAGCACTTTTAAAGGTTGCAGATGATATTATAATGTCACTAGATAAGAAAAAAGTCTCTATTCTAGTTTTACTAGATTTTTCTAAAGCATTTGAATATAATAATAAAATCATAAAATATTACTAAAAAAATCATCTGATAAATTTAATTTTACCTCGAGTGCTCTACGTCTTATATCATCCTATCTACATAAGCGTTGTCAAAGTGTTACGTTGGACAATCTAATTCCCGATTTCTTATATATTAGTTCAGGTGTTCTTCAAGGTTCTGTGCTGGGTCCTCTGCTTTTTTCATGATACATTAATGACGTGCCATTGGTATTAAAATTTTGTAAAATACATTTATATGCTGATGATGTACAAATTTACACAGACGGACTAGCGAATAATATACCGAGTATTGTCTCAAAAATTAACCAGGATTTGAAAAGCATATTAGAGTGGGCGTATCGCAATGATTTAGCTCTAAACGCTTGTAAAACTGTATCTATACTATTTAGTATAACAAATAATCACTACCACAGAACACATGCTCCATCTATTCGACTGGGTAATAAATTGACTCCGTTTTCTGAATCTTCACGGAATCTGGGTGTAATTTTTGACTAACAATAAAATTGGAATGTGCAAGTCTCCTCAAATTGTTCTAAAGTTTATTCTTGTCTACAGAGTCTTTGGCCGTCTTCATCTTTCACAACAGTTAGTCTTAGGAAAAAACTGTTTAAATCACTAATTCTGCCACAATTTACCTATTGCTCATCACTTCTTGGTAACCTTAGCGCAGGAGGATATTGCAAGTTACATAGGGCTTTCAACGCTTGCATTCGATATGTCTTCCATTTGTCTCGTTTTTGTTCTCTTTCACGTTTTAAAACATCTTTTCTTGGTTGTTCTTTGAAGTGCTATTTAAATTACCTTCTGTGTGTATCAATATATAAGCTAATTACCACCAAAACCCCTAATTATTTATATGATAAGTTACATCTTAGGCATCGAAGAAGTTCAAGGCTAAACCATGTTACGCTACCTATAAACCACTACAAAACATAAACCACTATACCACTGTACCACTACAAAAAATAAATCATTTTTTGTTTATGGGTTGTCTCTTTTCAATAAACTCTCTCCAGATATACGGGCTGCTACATCGTTGAAACGATTTAAGGAAAAGTGCTTTGATGTTCTTTGTTGCATGGAAGGGATATAGTTTTAAATAAAATTGGAACGTTTAATAATGTCTTTGTTGTTTATCAGTGAATTCCATATAAAATTAATTTTTTGCTTAAGTTAATTGAAATTGAGTTTTGCTTGAGTTAATCTATAATAATTTTCTACATATATGTGCACCAAAAAAGGCTAGGCCTTATGTATATATAATTTTAATTTAATAAATAAATAAAATAAATAAATAAAACACAAACAAAAAATTGTTGTCTCTAAAACAACCCTGTTTGGATCCAAAGACCTAAACATTATCGCTCTAGAGGCTCCGTTGGACACCATCTTGTAGTGGGAAGTTTGTCTGGTAGACCGTGAAAGTCTACCAGTTGGTCACGCACGCCAATAACCCTGCCGCTAGCTCATTGAGCGAAGGTTCTATTGACCAACCGCAGAACAAGAAAATTTAAACAAAATAAAACGCGTGCCTCAAAGCACCACCCAGGATCTCCAGAAGTGAGATCTGCCATGGCACAACTCTCCCTATAATCTTTACACTAACAATTCATACTTATTCACTGTGGTTTTTTTTTAATCATTATGTTATATCAACCTTAATAATAAATGTTCTATGTTACCTTTTATCTCAATTATCCTGTAGACCTTTATCGGATGCTAGGCAGATTGATAGGATTACTACATATATGAATAATCCACTCCACGCTAGTATATAATAAAATTTAGGCACCAAAACTCTATTTGACTACCTACGGTTTATAATGAGGTAGCACAGTTTTGACAACGGACCCGAAATGTGCTATTAGGCAATACGTAATAGCGCTCCGTCATTGACCTGGAAGGGTCACTGCATTTTATTTCCATACACTTCTAACACGGAAATCGAAATTCAAAAACAAAAACCATTTTCCACTGGATATTTTTATTAAAAAACAAATATAATTTTCCACGTGTTTTTTTATTTAATTATTTAGATTTGCTTTTTTTTCGACAACTTATGGTATTTACTTTTTCCTTTTGTTGAAACTATAATAACTTTCACCTTTTATTAATATCTAACCATAAACAGAACTAAACAAACTTTGATAATACTAATTTCTAAGATTTAAATTAAGTTGGCATAATTTTTAGTGGCTTTTGTCTGGCCAACATTTAAACTTTAAAACAATAAAACAACCACTTCAGTTCCTCCCGACTCACTATCCAACTCACAATAAAAAAAAACTCCAGAATTAAAAAACACCACTTCTCGTTGTCACTTGCCAAACCCCAACTAACTAGTTTAAAAAAAAAACAATTAAAAATATTGCGACGCTGATGCATAGGCTGACATCCCCACAGCTCTGGAAACATAATGTTCTGGATATATAATGAGCTAATATCCATAAAATACTTTAATTAAAAGCTAACCAATATTATGGACTTCGTAGTTCTAATAATAAAAATATTAAAGCAGACAGTAGTATCCCAACAAACATAAATTCTGTTGTACGAGAAAAAGTAAACAAAATTTTTATCGGAAGTGACAAAGCGGAAGTTAGGATGCAGAACTGTTGTAAACCGTACTAAATGTGTATGTACCAAATTTCATCCAACTCGATTATCAGGTACAGAAGTTATTGAGCTTCCAAAATAACAGGTGCTCCAGGGACCCCCTACCACTTTGTTCACTATCGCTAAAAAAAACTAATCAGTTCTTTGCCATACATGTTTGCATTTTTTTCCAAAGTGTCATCAAAATTGGTTCACGAACGAATGCAGTGTGCTCCCAACAAACATTGAAAAAATGATGACACAGTAAATAGGTGTTCGGGAGACCACGTACCACTTATCCCAATATTGTCCAAAAACTAATCGGTTCCTTGTCATTTAAGTTTCCATCTTTTTCCAAAGTGTCATTAGAATTTATTAATGAATGAAGTCTGTATGCTCCCAACAAACTTTAAAAACAAAGTGTGAAAAGTCAGCAGTTGTATGGTGGACCCCCCCGCCACTTTGATCAATGTGTCCCAAAACATAATAATTATCTTTTTACACTAATTGGAACTCTATTCCATAAGTTTCATCATAATCACTTCATTATTGTAGGCTGTAGTGTGCATATAGACACTGAAAAAACTTAAAAAAAGTACAAAAAAAATTTTTTTTACCGGAAGTGAAAAACCGGAAGATGGGATTCAAAACTATTTTAACCCGTACTACATACTCATGTACCAAGTTTCATCCAATTCGCTTATCAGGTACAGATGTTATAGAGCTTTCAAAAAAACAGGTGCTCCAGGGACCCCCCACCACTTTGTTCACTATCGCTCAAAAACTAATCAGTTCTTTGCCATACATGTTTGCATCTTTTTCCAAAGTGTCATCAAAATTCGTTCACGAACGAATGCTCTGTGCTCCCAACAAACATTGAAAAAAGTGTGACACATTAAACAGGTGCTCGGGAGGACCACCACCACTTACTCCAATATTATCCACAAACTAATCAGTTCTTTGTTACTTAGGTCTCCATCTTTTTCCAAAGTGTCATTAAAATAAATTAATGAATGAAGTCTGTATGTTCCCAACAAACTTAAAAAACAAAGGGTGAAAAGTCAGCATTAGTATGGTAGACCCCCCACCACTTTGATCAATGTGTCCCAAAACAAGATAATTTTCTTTTCACACTAATTGGAACCCTATTCCATAAGTTTCATCATAATCACTTCATTATTGTAGGCTGTAGTGTGCATAAAGACACTGAAAAAACTTCAAAAAAGTCCAAAAAATTTTTTTTACCGGAAGTGAAAAACCGGAAGTTAGGATGCAGAACTATTTTAAAATGTACTACATACTCAGGTACCAAGTTTCATCCAATTCGCTTATCAGGTACAGAAGTTATAGAGCTTTCAAAAAAACAGGTGCTCCAGGGACCCCCCACCACTTTGTTCACTATCACTCAAAAACTAATCAGTTCTTTGTCATACATGTTTGCGTCTTTTTCCAAAGTGTCATCAAAATTCATTCACGAATGAATGTTTTATGCTCCCAACAAACATAAAAACTTTGTGGAAAAAACCACCTGTTGTATGGTGGACCCCCCAACCCTTTATCCAATGTGCTCCAAAAGCTGATAAAACTTGGGTGGGTGAGTTTTCTGCATAGGATCTTGATGAAACTTTGGCAAATGATACAGGTTCACTTGAAAATAGAAGATCTGGATTCATTTTAAATTTGGACAAAATGGCGGGGGGTCTCCCGAACACCTCTAAGTTTAAATCTTGAATAACTTCTGATCCCGAGCTATGATCTTATTGAAACTTAGTATATAAGGTTTAAATACTGTTTCCAATACTTCTGCATACCAACTTCCGGTTTGTCACTTCCGGTTAAAAAGTTTTTTTTTCAGGTGTTTATCCCTACTGTAGCCTACAATTACCAATCGATTTCCATGAAACGTTGCGAAAAGCTTTTAAATAACATGAGAAAGATTTTATCAGCTTTTGGAGCACAGTGGATAAAGGGTTAGGGGGTCCACCATACAACAGGTGGTTTTTTCCACAAAGTTTTTATGTTTGTTGGGAGCATAAAACATTCATTCGTGAATGAATTTTGATGATACTTTGGAAAAAGATGCAAACATGTATGACAAAGAACTGATTAGTTTTTGAGCGATAGTGAACAAAGTGGTGGGGGGTCCCTGGAGCACCTGTTTTTTTGAAAGCTCTATAACTTCTGTACCCGATAAGCGAATTGGATGAAACTTGGTACATGAGTATGTAGTACGGTTTAAAATAGTTCTGCATCCCAATTTTCGGTTTTTCACTTCCGGTAAAAAAAATTTTTTTGTACTTTTTTGAAGTTTTTTCAGTGTCTTTATGCACACTACAGCCTACAATAATGAAGTGATTATGATGAAACTTATGGAATAGGGTTCCAATTAGTGTGAAAAGATAATTATCATGTTTTGGGACACATTGATCAAAGTGGTGGTCTACCATACAAATGCTGACTTTTCACACTTTGTTTCTTAAGTTTGTTGGGAGCATACAGACTTCATTCATTAATTTATTTTAATGACACTTTGGAAAAAGATGGAGACTTAAGTAACAAAGAACTGATTAGTTTGTGGATAATATTGGAATAAGTGGTGGGGGTCCTCCCGAGCACCTGTTTAATGTGTCACACTTTTTTCAATGTTTGTTGGGAGCACACAGCATTCGTTCGTGAACGAATTTTGATGACACTTTGGAAAAAGATGCAAACATGTATGGCAAAGAACTGATTAGTTTTTGAGCGATAGTGAACAAAGTGGTGGGGGGTCCCTGGAGCACCTGTTTTTTTGAAAGCTCTATAACTTCTGTACGTGATAAGCGAATTGGATGAAACTTGGTACACGAGTATGTAGTACGGTTTACAATAGTTTTGCATCCCAACTTCCGGTTTTCACTTCCGGAAAAAAAATTTTTTTTGTACTTTTTTGAAGTTTTGTCAGTGTCTTTATGCACACTACAGCCTACAATAATGAAGTGATTATGATGAAACTTATGGAATAGGGTTTCAATTAGTGTGAAAAGATAATTATCATCTTTTGGGACACATTGATCAAAGTGGCGGGGGGTCTACCATACAAATGCTGACTTTTCACACTTTGTTTTTTAAGTTTGTTGGGAGCATACAGACTTCGTTCATTAATCAATTTTAATGACACTTTGGAAAATGCTGGAGACTTAAGTAACAAAGAACTGATTAGTTTTTGGATAATATTGGAATAAGTGGTGGGGGTTCTCCCGAGCACCTGTTTAATGTGTCACACTTTTTTCAATGTTTGTTGGGAGCACACAGCATTCGTTCGTGAACGAATTTTGTTGACACTTTGGAAAAAGATGCAAACATGTATGGCAAAGAACTGATTAGTTTTTGAGCGATAGTGAACAAAGTAGTGGGGGGTCCCTGGAGCACCTGTTTTTTTTAAAGCTCAATAACTTCTGCACCTGATAAGCGAATCTGATGAAACTTGGTACATGAGTATGTAGTACGGTTTAAAATAGTTCTGCATCCCAACTTCCGGTTTTTTACTTCCGGTAAAAAAAATTGTTTTGTACCTTTTTAAAGTTTTGTCAGTGTCTTTATGCACACTACAGCCTACAATAATGAAGTGATTATGATGAAACTTATGGAATAGGGTTCCAATTAGTGTGAAAAGATAATTATCATCTTTTGGGACACATTGATCAAAGTGGCGGGGGTCTACCATACAACTGCTGACTTTTCACACTTTGTTTTTAAAGCTTGTTGGGAGCATACAGATTTCATTCAATAATCAATTTTAATGGCACTTTGAAAGATAAAGACTTTATTGACAAAGAATTGACTAGTTTTTAGACAATATTGGGATAAGTGGTGGGGTCCTCCCGAACACCTGTTTATTGTTTCAATGTTTGTTGGAAGCATAAAACATTCGTTCGTTAAGTTATTTTGATTACACTTTGCAAAAAGATGCAAATATGTATGGCAAGGAACTGATTAGTTTTTTTTAGTGATAGTGAACAAAGTGGTAAGGGGTCCTCCAAGCACCTGTTATTTTGGAAGCTCAATAGCTTCTGTACCTGATAATCGAGTTGGATGAAATTTGGTACATACACATTTAGTACGGTTTACAACAGTTCTGCATCCTAACTTCCGCTTTGTCACTTCTGATAAAATTTTTTTTACTTTTTCTCGTACAACAGAATTTATGTTTACTACTGCCTGCTTTAATATTTTTATTATTAGAACTACGAAGTCCATAATATTGGTTAGCTTTTAATTAAAGTATTTTATGGATATTAGCTCATTATATATCCAGAACACTATGTTTCCAGAGCTGTGGTGAAGTCAGCCTATGCATCAGCGTCGCAATATTTTTTTTTGGCTGTTTAGATAGAGGATGGTCCAAAACAAAAGAAAAAATAAAATTTGGGGTATGTAAGATTTTTTTTTTCACGATAGATTGCATTACTTCACACAATTTAAAATTGTGGCGAAGTAAAAAAATACAATTTATTCTCAATTTTTTTTTTCATCTATATATATAAAATTGAAAGTATGTATGTTTGTCGTTTATGCATTAATAAACCATTCATCCGATCATCATGAAACTTTGGGAAGTTGTTGTGTACACTTGCGCATAGGTAACAAGCAAATTTATTTTTTGAATGGAACCCCAGGACCATTATAATTATCTTAAGGGGTTCTGCCTAAATGTTGATAATAATTTAATTTGATTTTTCTTTAAATATCGTTTTATACGGTTAGATTCCTTTGATCAATTTTTTTGTTGAACATAATTTAATGAATTTGAAAAACGAAAGTATAATCTGAAACAATTACATGTGTATTTGTATATCAAAACTATATGTATTTGAATTAAACACATAATGATGTTACAAATTTTATCATCTATACAATGTGTTATTGTTATTGGTTATAAACTAGATATGTTATTGGTTTGCAATTGGATGTAATGCATGTTTCTTCAACTAAGAAAGATAGTTGGTAACATCGCTTAAAAGCTCAAAATTACAAAATGGAATTCGCACAAATACTATACAAAGAAGCATAGCTTATGTATAATCAAACATGAATAGCAAGTATGATAAACAAACTAATTAAAAATGTTGCCCTTAGCCGGCAACACGTTTGCAATAGTGATTTGCAAATAGTTACAATGCATTAATACCAATGAATTTATAATATATGCCCGCCCGCGGGAACATATGTAAAATATAAAATTTTGGATCTATGGTTGTGACAAAGCGGCCTACTTTAGTACCTGCTATTGGCAAATCAGTTAACGTAAGATATCGTATACTACCGATAATGGCAGTAAGATATCAATTATATTAAGGAGATAAGTGATATTTTAGGTGTGCTGGCGGATGTACTTTTTTCAATCAACGATAGTACCCCTAGTCTTAGTTATGGATTATTCTTTGACGATAACGCTCTATTTTTGGGTAGGTGTTGGGTAGTAGGAATTACAATGTGTGTCACAACAACACATAAGAACATGCTTTCTAAGGTGTTGATGAACGTAATTTTTTTACTTTTTAAAAGAATGAACTTTTTGCTTGCTCGAACAAATGAGCTTCCATATAATTATTATATATGCTGGCTTGGGGTAAACAATGCGTTATATGATCTTGGTATATGCTTCTAGCACTAGGATAATTAGGAACCTAATTTTAGCTTTGTTCCTGCAAATTTGAAAAAAAAAAGTATATTGTTTTTATTTCCTCCATCCTATCATAAAATATTGCCCTAAATAGGACATTATTATGTGAAAGGATTTATTATTAAGTTTTCCATTCTTTAAAAATAATATAAAAAAAAGAAATTTGCGTCCATCAACGTCTTAAAAAGCATTATGTTGTAGAACCTAGGTCTTTAAAGGTTTATATGTGTTGTTGTGACACATATTGTAATTTCAAATATGTCACATATTTTGAAACTGCACAAACTTTTTTGAACTTCGGTGAAAAAGATTATGAACAATGTCATTGAAGCTACAATTTTGAGTGGAAGATTCGAAGAGGAAGATGTAGTGTTGCCACGACATACAGGCCACATATTTCAATGATCCCAACAGACTCAAACGTTTAGTTTCCAGTGCAACTCGCTTTTGCAGTTACCATCAACCAAGCACAAGGACAGTTACTGCAAGCATGTGGACTAGATTTGTAGAATCCGTTCTTCTCACATGGACATGGACAACTATATGTGGCTGGTGCGTTAGGAATACCTTCTGATTTATTCGTGTACGTACCAGACGGAAAAACAAAAAATAAAGTGTGCCCACAAGTACTCGAATAAATAAATAGAATTAAAACGACATTTTGAAATTCGTTCCATATTAAAATAAATAAGTTGCAATAAAAATGACACAACGTAAATTGAATGTTATCTTTACGAGTTTTCTCGAGTTTTCTTTCTTATGAGATAGCGCCAATATGCGACCAATGTTAAATAAACAAAACTTTTACGCTTTTTGGTGCAAAAATAAAATTTTGAGAGATTTCAGAGAGATCAAAGTAATTATTGTAATTCACTTGAATTTTGCAATTTGACAGCATTTTTCATTTTCATTTCTCAGAAAATCATCTTTAGAAAAGTTTTTGTATGTTTCGTGTCGGGTACAAATACAATACATGAGCACTGTGAACATTTGTGAATCTATTTTTGTTCTGTATAATGTTCTATATAGAGATGAGTGTTGACACACCTCTACTAATTAAACAAGTCATTTAAATTTTTTTATAGCTTACTCGAAAACTTATTTGATCGCCAATTTTTCATATATCCGAACTGATGAGCTAAAGTACTGATTATTTTTCATTCATATTTTTAAAAACAAAAATTAAAAACTACGCTATCATTTCTCATTACTACTTTTTGAAATCATTGCTACTACGTCAACAAAATGTCTGTGCACAAACTTTATTTATAAGCGTAGGCGTGCTTTGCCGGGTCCTGCTAGTATTTTATAAATTTCTTTAGTTTCCATAAAAAAATTGAAGAAACATTAAAAAATAGAAAAATATAGAATTTCAGAAGTGTCAGGTTTTCTTCATACAGAGTAAATTAAATATTTTATTTAGAAATGATGACTTTGCACTTGGTATTGCACAGGTTTATGCATACAAGTGGGATGAAAAGTGTGTGAAAATGTAAAAAGTATAATTACTTTCTCGAACAGTGTTTATAGTATATTACTATAAGTAACGAAGATGGGAAGTTAAAGAACTTTTGACACAAATATCTTGACCATTACAATTCCCGACAGTCCTATGCACAACGAATTTTATCTTTAAAACAAAAAATAACGCATGTCCTAAACATTCACAAGTAGTTAGATATAAAATAAGCTTCACTTTAATTTAAAAAAAAAAAAATAGGTGTAGCGCCATCTTTTCTTATGTTACACCGTTTTTTTCTTATGTTACACCGTTAAAAATTATTTCAAAAAATTAACAGTGTACATTTTTAAAAACTGTGTTTTAATAATACCTATTCAACGACATCATTTATGAAAATCGATTGAGTAGTTATTCTACAATCACTCGTCAAAATGCACTCACATCACAAAATAACAAAAAATTAAGGGGCACCCTGTGAAGAGCTCCGGTCGAAAAAAAAATTCTAAGAGAACTCATATTTAAAAGGGGGCAATTCAAAATTAAAGTGTATTTATTGTCAGGTTTCCTTCTATGTGTTTCGAATACGGTTTGGCGGTATGTTTCAGTATGAAATTTTGGGTTCACTAATTTAAAGGAGAAAATATGGATGGGCTGAAATCTCAAGCTCTAAGACATCAAGACTTCGGTCTGGGTTAGCGATTTTGATATCGTTTTCGGCAAAAACTTTTATGAGGACATAGATTTTTTAGGGACATAGATTTTTATTTGGGCAGCGATGTATATCAAAAATAAAATTTTTGTAAAAGCATCAGTATTTTATCTCTGTTCAGAAATGTATTACAAAACTAACACGAAACATCAATACGTTGCCGGAAAACTATAACAGATCATTATATATTAATATAATTTTGTGAAAAAATGATACACTAAGCAAACTACTCAAAAACCTCTGTATTTAGCATTTCACGACATATTACAAAATCAAAATTTGCTTCAAAATTCCAAATATATTCCAAAAATTATTACAATTTCAAAGATTGGAAGTTTTTTCAAAATTGTAAATATATTTCAAAAATTATAAGAAAATTAAAAATTGAAACTTTTTCGAAAATTCTTAAAATATTCCAAAAATTATAACAAAATCAAAAATTGAAACTTTTTCAAAAATTCTTAAAAATTGCAAAAATTAAAAAATAATACTTTTGCCAAATTCTAAAAACATTCCAAAAATTATTACAAAATCAATAATAGATGCTTTTTCCAGAATTCTGCAATATCCCAAAAATTGAAACTTTTTCCAAAATTCTAAAAATATTGCAAAAGTTATAACAAAATCAAAAAAACAAACTTTTTTCAGAATTCCAAAAATTATAATAAAATCAAAAATACAAACCTTTTGAAAATTCTAAAAATATTCCAAAAATTATAATAAAATCAAAAAGTAAAACTTTTTTCAAAGTTCAAAATATATTCCAAAAATTCAAACTTTTTCTCAAATTCTTTAAATATCGCAAAAATAATTCCAAAATCAAAAATACAAACTTTTTTTCAAAATTCCAAAAATATTTCAAAAATTATAATAAAATCAAAAATGTCAATGTCCAATTTCATGTTCTCATATCATGTCATACATATGATTAATTTTATTTTTTTCACAAAACTTGGGTGGGTGGGTGAGTTTTCTGCATAGGATCTTGATGAAACTTTGGCAAATGATACAGGTTCACTTGAAAATGGAAGATCTGGATTCATTTCAAATTTAGGCAAACACTTTTTCTCCCGAACACCTCTAAGTTTAAATCTTGAATAACTTCTGATCCCGGCTATGATCTTATTGAAACTTGGTATATAAGGTTTAAGTACTGTTTCCAATATTTCTGCATACCAACTTCCGGTTTGTCACTTCCGGTTAAAAAGTTTTTTTTTTCAGGTGTTTATCCCTACTGTAGCCTACAATTACTGATCGATTTTCATGAAACTTTGCGAAAAGCTTTTAAATAACATGAGAAAGATTTTATCAGCTTTTGGAGCACATTGGATAAAGGATTGGGGGGTCCACCATACAACAGGTCGTTTTTTCCACAAAGTTTTTATGTTTGTTGGGAGCATAAAACATTCATTCGTGAATGAATTTTGATGACACTTTGGAAAAAGACGCAAACATGTATGACAAAGAACTGATTAGTTTTTGAGCGATAGTGAACAAAGTGGTGGGGGGTCCCTGGAGCACCTGTTTTTTTTAAAGCTCTATAAAATCTGTACCTGATAAGCGAATTGGATGAAACTTGGTACATGAGTCTGCAGTACGGTTTAAAATAGTTCTGCATCCCAACTTCCGGTTTTTCACTTCCGGTAAAAAAAATTTGTTGTACTTTTTTGAAGTTTTTTCAGTGTCTTTATGCACACTACAGCCTACAATAATGAAGTGATTATGATGAAACTTATGGAATAGGGTTCCAATTAGTGTGAAAAGATAATTATCATCTCTTGGGACACATTGATCAAAGTGGTGGGGGGGTCTACCATACAAATGCTGACTTTTCACACTTTGTTTTTTAAGTTTGTTGGGAGCATACAGACTTCATTCATTAATTTATTTTAATGACACTTTGGAAAAAGATGGATAATATTGGAATAAGTGGTGGGGGTCCTCCCGAACACCCGTTTAATGTGTCACACTTTTTCAATGTTTGTTGGGAGCACA
Source organism: Diogma glabrata (assembly GCA_963693315.1). Taxonomy (NCBI): domain Eukaryota; kingdom Metazoa; phylum Arthropoda; class Insecta; order Diptera; family Cylindrotomidae; genus Diogma; species Diogma glabrata. The sequence continues at coordinate 131,370,508 of OY856186.1, forward strand.
CGGGATTCGTTCGTTAACGAATTTTGATGAAAGTTTGGAAAAAGATGCAAACATGTTTGGCGAAGAACTGATTAGTTTTTGAACGATAGTGAGCAAAGTGGTTCGGGGTGTCCCATACACCTGTTTTTTTTAAAGCTCAATAGCATCTGTACCTGATAATCGAATTGGATGAAACTTGGTACATGATCATTTAGTACGGTTCACAACAGTTCTACATCCCAACTTCCGGTTTTTCACTCCCGGTAAATTTTTTTTTTTGTAAATTTTTGAAGTTTTTTCAGTGTCTTTATGCACAATACAGCCTACAATAATGAAGTGATTATGATGAAACTTATGAAAAAGGGTTTAATTAGTGTGAGAAGATAATTATCATCTTTTGGGACACATTGATCAAAGTGGCGGGGGGTCTACCATACAACTGCTGACTTTTCACACTTTGCTTTTAATGTTTGTTGGGAGCACACAGACTTCGTTCATTAATCAATTCTAATGACACTTTGAAAAAAGACGGAAACTTAAATGACAAGGAACTGATTAGTTTTTGGACAATATTGGGATAAGTGGTACGGGGTCTGCCGAACACCTGTTTAATGTGTCATCATTTTTTCAATGTTTGTTGGGAGCACACAGCATTCGGTTGTGAACCAATTTTGATGACACTTTGAAAAAAAAATGCAATCATGTATGGCAAAGAACTGATTAGTTTTAGAGCGATAGTGAAGAATGTGGTGGGGGGTGTCCCATCCACCTGTTTTTTTTAAAGCTCTATAACATCTGTACCTGATAATCGAATTGGATGAAACTTTGTACATAAGCATTTAGTATGATTTACAAAAATTCTGCATCCCAACTTCCGGTTTTTTACTTCCGGCAAAAAAAATTTTTTTATAATTGTTGGCAGTTTTTTCAGTATCTTTATGCACACTACAGCCTACAATAATGAAGCGATTATGATAAAACTTATGGAAAGGTTTCAATTAGTGTAAGAAGATAATTATCATCTTTTGGGACACTTTGATCAAAGTGGCGGGGGGTCTACCATACAACTGCTGACTTTTCACACCTTGTTTTTAAAGTTTGTTGGGAGCATACAGATTTCATTCATTAATCAATTTTAATGGTACTTTGAAAAAAGATAAAGCTGTAACATATAACATATCAAGATGTTACTAAAATGTTAATATATACACTCAAACAAAGTAAATTTTAAATTACATAATACAGCTTGTTATTATAGTATATTATAAGACAAAATGATTTTCAAATTAACAGCTTTTTATTATAGTATACATTTAGGGAAAATATTTATAACGGCTTTTTACTATAGTATACATTAAGGCAAAATGATTTACAAATTAACAGCTTTTGTATACATGTGGGGATAACTAATTATGCTTTGCAATATCGAAATAAATGTAACATATAATTGTTCTAGTTATTTAAGCTAACGTTGAAATTTTTTATTAGTTATTATATTTTGTTTTGTAATAATAAAATTTTGTTAGTGTAAATATTAAAACTAATTTTGTATATAAACAAATGATAATTAAATTAAAATTCAGTATTAAGTTTTGCATTAAAATATAATTGTTTTATTTAATATTCCTTGAACGAAAGTTCAAGTAAAAATCGTCCAAGAGAAGGAGTTATCATCAAAGTAAGAGATCTAGTAAAGCTTAGGCTGCTGGAGATCTTACCATCAAAAAAAAAAAGTCCAAGCGGCACGTATATCCGCTAGAAATAGGTAGATTTCGAGATCAGACAGTTTTGTGTGCCAGTAGAATCTGATGTATCAGATTAGTTTAAACAAAACAAACTAATTTCAAACAGATATCGAACAAATTTAAAAAGAAAATTAGCTACCTACAAGCAAAATTATATGTATCCAATTTTGCAACAAACAAATATCAAATCTACCACAGAACATGTGTGTGATAATTTATGACACAAACCTACTCTATATCATATGTCGTGCAATTACTGCAAAATATCAAAATAGTTTATTTCTAAGAAAAAAAAATTAATTTCTTCTATTCAAATCTTTTATTTTTTGACTGTTGTAAGGTTGACATTGACTGTTATAAGGTTTTTGGAAATTGTAATTGGGGATTGTTGCAAACTTTTTTGTTGAAGCCAACAAGTCAAAAACCTCTAACTGCAGAGGTTTATATTTATAAGAAACGGATTAAAATGTTTCCACAGATTCTAAATTTATGAAGATTTTAAAAATATTAGTATCCAAACGGCCGTTATAACGGATTAAAAAAACCATTGATTTACGAACTCGTCCAAGATATTATTAAAACACACATTTTTAAGGAAAGTTTTTTGATCTGGCTCCACAAATGCAACCGTGAGAGCGCCGGTTGATTCAAACGCATTTTGTGTTTTACAAGCTTTTTTGTTGGAGCCGTTCACTCAGAAACCTCCAACTGCAGAGGTCTTTTTTTTGAAAGAAACTGATTAAAAAGGTTTCAAAGATTCTAAATTTATGAAGATTTTAAAAGTATTAGAATCCAAACGGCCGTTATAACGGATCTAAAAAACAGAGTTTTTTTCTAGTATAAAGCCTCTAGTTTCTTAACCGTGTGTTGGATTGGGCTGGTTTACGAACTTGTCCAACATATTAACAAAACGCACATTCTTAGAAAAGGTTTTTTGATCTGGCCTTATAAATGCGACCGTGAGAGTGCCGGTTGTTTCAAAAAAAAATTTTTTTTTGCAAACTTTTTTGTTGGAGCGGCTCATTCAGGAACCTTTAACTGCAGAGGTCTAGATTTAAAACAAATTGATAAAAAAGATTCCAAAGATTCTAAATTTGTTAAATTTTTTGAAATATTGGTATCCAAACGGCCGTTATAACGGTTTTAAAAAATCAATTTTTTTCAGAAAAAAGCCTCTAGTTTCTTAACCACGTGTCGGATTTTGCTGATTCACGAACTTGTCCAAGATATTATTAAAACACACAAGGACAGAAAATTTTTTTGATCTACCTCAACAAATGCGACCGTGAGAGTGCCGGTCGTTTTCGTTATATCTCATATCGTTTATATACATATATATATATATATATATAAATTTTTTTTTTTTTGTTTTTTTGTCTCCGCTTATCATATATAGTCGTTTGGCACAAAAATTTTTCCGAAATTCCGAGATGAAGCCCATTGCAATAGGTAGATTTTTATATGAAATCTACCTAACAAGTAAGTATTAGTAGCTGGGTAATATTTTCCTTTGGAAAATATTGCCTAAATTTCATCATCAGCCGAGTGTACTCGCTGACACCTTTGGCAAAGATAGTACACAACGCTCTAGGGCAAATCACAGCGAAAGCAGCTACGGCTTTCTGCTGTCACTTAAACAAGCAACATTTTATTATAATATTATAATACTATCAATGTATATAATATTATAAGTATATAAGAGTTGCTCAATTTTAATAATATATAACCCAATATATAAAATATGGCATTATATATTATAAGACTTTATTGACACAGAATTGACTAGTTTTTGGACAATATTGGGATAAGTGGTGGGGTCCTCCCGAACACCTGTTTATTGTTGCAATGTTTGTTGGAAGCATACAACATTCGTTCGTTAAGTAATTTTGATTACACTTTGCAAAAAGATGCAAATATGTATGGCAAGGAACTGATTAGTTTTTTTAGCGATAGTGAATAAAGTGGTAGGGGGTCCTCCAAGCACCTGTTATTTTGGAAGCTCAATAACTTCTGTACCTGATAATCGAGTTGGATGAAATTTGGTACATACACATTTAGTACGGTTTACAACAGTTCTGCATCCTAACTTCCGCTTTGTCACTTCCGATAAAATTTTTTTTGACTTTTTCTCGTACAACAGAATTTATGTTTGTTGGGATACTACTGCTTGCTTTAATATTTTTATTATTAGAACTACGAAGTCCATAATATTGGTTAGCTTCTAATTAAAGTATTTTATGGATATTAGCTCATTATATATCCAGAACACTATGTTTCCAGAGCTGTGGTGAAGTCAGCCTATGTTTACTATGAATATTTAAAACATTTGAGGCTTTTAAATTGAAAAACTATATCGCACCTCCGAAGAAATAGCGTCACAACTTCCAAAATTTTTTTTGTGTATTTACATAATTTTTATTTGTTTTTTGTACTCTTTTCAACAAGAATGCTCAACTCAACTAGAATACTTCAACTAGAAAATTCAATTAACTTTGTAAAATATATCGTATGTAACATGATGATTTTAAAGTAACGACACTATTTTCTGTGGGTGCGATATGTGTTTTCCATTCGATTTACATGTTTTAACAATGTAATTTATTAAAATCGAATCACTTTCTCATTAATTTCAAAGCTAATTAGAAATAAAGCTCTAATGTTCTTAATCACAGATGAGATATATAACTAAAAAAAAAATCTGGCTACGAGATACAAATAGTTTTTGTAATTATTTCTTGTCCGTTATGATGGAGTACAACCAAGCCTTGAAAGCTATATATTAGATAAGTAATTGAATAATAAATTGTGTAGAATTTGTTTTGTGTAAACAAATACATAGTTGTTGCAAATCAAATTATATAACATACTGCACTCCTCCTATGATTTGTTATCAACAAATTTTAATCTAACTTGTTAAAATGTGTAAACTTTATAAACAACACGCAATGTGTTAAATACTACAATTTATTAGATCATGGCAAAATGGGAAGTCATTTTTAATTAAAACTTATATTATTAAGTTTATAGTTTATTACAAATGTTGAGTAATTTTTTCTAAGTATGTTGAGTAATTTTTTCTAAGAACTAAAGCCCCACATTTAATTTTTCCCTGAAAAAGGAAAAGGAATTGATAAAAAGGTTTGATAATAGTAGTTTATTCTCTTCCCTTTAATTATATCAGCTTTATTTGTATGTTTTTTCGATACTAAAAGTATGTATTATTGTATTGTTTTCTAACCTATAGCCTAATGAACTTAACCTATTGTCTAATGAAAATTTTCCTATAGGGACCGTGCATTGATATTTGATTCGACCGTCGCGCTTTAAGTGTTAGAGTCTGTAAGTATTGGTTCTTTTTTTCAACCAATTACACGTTAAACAAATTTTATGATCTAGTATTCCTTTCAAATTATTCGATTATTTTGTTGTTTGTGAAAATATTAAAATGAAAATAAAGTAAATTAGGCACTAATTATGCGACATTTTATACAATATACATAAATATTTATTAAAGTTTACGCAACAGGAACGGAGATTTTTAATTTTTAAAAGAACCGCCATCCCATACAATCAACCAAGTTCAACTAAACGAAATAAGAGAATTTAATTTAAAATTAGATTTTTGAACAAAACTTATCAAAGCAATTGTGATTATAATTTGAAAATAATTTTTATGAAATCAAAACAATTTGACCAATTGGAATCATACCAATTGAATAATGATAATTTTTTTATAGGAAAATTTTCATTAGACAATAGGTTAAGTTCATTAGGCTATAGGTTAGAAAACAATACAATAATACATACTATTATTATCGAAAAAACATACAAATAAAGCTTAAATAATTAAAAGGAAGAGAATAAAATTTGTTTTGATTTTAGAAAAGAAACTTTTAATTTACTTATTCGTGATTATAATTTTTTAAAAATAATCAATCAAATCGTTATAAAAACAAATGTATAATATTTAAAATACTCCCACATGTATATTAATTGTATATAACTAAAAATGGTGGTTATAAATGGGAAGCAACACGGGGATACAATACAGATACCCAGCCATTCCTTTTTCTTTCTCAGGAAATCTTATTCTCGAGAATTTTCCTAAAACTTACTTTTAAGGTTCCACTTTCCAACCCAAGCGTTCAAAAATTCAATCAATGGAAACGTTTTAACATCTCATAGCAAAATAATGCCCAAAGTAAGAAGAGATATAAAAACCAACTTTAGAGAAGTCAGAAACCATTTTTTGTACTCAAAGTATCATAGTATCTACTCAAAGGCGCTATTTTAAGCCCTGTTGAGGGAATATTTGAACGACCAGAAATACACTTGCTGGATGGGTCACACTTGTCTCGATGCTATAAAATACAAAAGAGACTACAATCGATTATAAACGAGTAAAACATTAAATATTTTCTCCAACCGTTATTTAATCGGTTATTTAATAAAATTTGAAAATATTCAACATTTAAATTATATTTAATTTACATCTCAAACGAAATCCAAGCAATCAATTCATTCTTTTTTCAAAGAATAATAAATAGGATTCAAAATTTGGTTTCTGCTTAGCATAGAACTATAGTACTACTAGACCGAGAGCCCGCGACGGCCAGACCTTCGTTATGTTATAAAAGCTGAAAGTTTTTCTGCGCATACCCCTACTCAGGTTGGAACGATTAGAGACATATGAAGTTCGGATCATGGTGGATTTGGCAGGGAGCAGGTAACACAGGGGCCTTCAAATTTTGGTGAAAGTATGAAAGGTAATTTAGTTATATATACTTCGAGATAGTATTAGAAGTCACGTGACCCATTGCCAGACACTTACTATCGTGGTAACCCCCTGCCAGACACCCTTAAACTTTAACAAACTGATAATGTTTAAGGGTGCCTGGCAGGGGGTTACCACAAAAGTAAGTGTCTGTCAATGGGTGACGTGACTTCTAATACTACTTTTATACTTTCACGAAGCTTTGAAGGCCTCTCTGTTACCTGCTCCCTGCCAAAGCCACCATGATCCAAACTTCATATGTCGCTAATCGTTCCTACCTCAGTAGGGGGTATGCGCAGAGAAACTTTCAGCTAAACTAAATCTTATAGTTTTTGTTTGGGTATTCATTACAATTACTATATTAATGTTTTAGGAGCGTGAAGTAGGTCTTTTTTGCTTGAAAGTGAAATTGTTGCTCGAGACGTTAGCAGAGGGCAACAAACACTCGAAAGCAAAGAATATAATTTATGCCCGAATTACGACCAAAATTTTTTCTACGAGTAAGATTCTGTATTATTTGCATAAATTAAAATACATATGTTTTCACAAAATAGTAACATACTTTTTAAGAACATGTTTAATCCAAGTAGTTTTGCAATGACCTTTTTTAAATTTCTATATTAATTTATTTAATACATTTTTTGACCAGACCAAGACCAAGTAGGTATTACTTTTATTTTTAATTTATTAAAAATTAAATTTATTTATTTAAGTTTATTTATTTTTTTTTGTACGAGTAAGTATTGCATTTGTACCAAGTATTGCATTCTCAAGCCAAAAGTGAAATCCTACCCCCACTTTTTTGAAATTTCTCGACGTTTTAGGGCCTACTGATTCTAAAAAAGCAACAAAAAATGTATGTCTGTCTGCCCACCGGCTGGCCGTCACAACCCACGAAATCTAGAGAACCATTTCAAAAATTTGGTTTACTAAAAATAGGTATACTCAATTGAAAGAGCCGATAGGACAATGTGTTCGATAGCTTTACCGGGAGTGTGTCAAAAAAATCGTCAAGTGTGTCAAAACAAGGAAATTTGCATATTTTTTGTCTAAAAAACGTTCATTTAAGTGATAACGAATAGGAACATTGAATTCGGGGAAATCTTGATGGTCGGGATTAGTATGTGAGACAAAAAACTTGATTATTGCAGTATAAGTTTGTCAAAAAAATATTGTCAAGTGCGTCAAAAGAATGCTTTTCATTTATTTTACCTAATTTTTTGGGAAAAAATGAAATTAATTTTTTGTATGACTTGAAATGTAAGCGAACCTGAAAATTTTTAATTTTGTTATAATTTTTAAAAAGTTTGTATTTTTGATTTTGATATAATTTTTGGAATTTTGAAAAAAGTTTGTATTCTTCATTTTGTTATAATTTTTGCAATACTTTTAGAATTTTGGAAAAAGTTTCAATTTTTAATTTTGCAAAAATCTTCGGAATAATTTTAGAATTTTGGAAAAAGTTTAAATTTTTGATTTAATTAAATTTTTGGAGTTTTGAAAAAAGTTTGTTTTTGTTATAATTTTTGGAATTTTGAAAAAAGTTTGTAATTTTGATTTTGTTATAATTTTTGCAATATTTTTATGGATTTTGAAAATTGTTTCAATTTTTGATTTTGTAAAAATTTTCCGAATATTTTTAGCATTATGAAAAAGTTTAAATTTTTGATTTTATTATTATTTTTAGAATATTTTTGGAATTTTGAAAAAAAGTTTGTAATATTGATTTTATTATAATTTTTGTGATATTTTTGGAATTTTGGAAAAAGTTTTTGAATTTCGAATTTTTGAAATATTTTTGGAATTTTGAAAAAAGTTTCAATTTTTGATTTTATAATCATTTTTGGAATATTTTTAGAATTCTGAAAAAAGTTTACATTTTTGATTTTGTAAGAATTTTCAGAATATTCTTAGAGTTTTGAAATAACATAATTATAATTTTTGCAATATTTGAATATTGTACAAAGTTTCAATTTTTGATTTTGTTATAGTTTTTGCAATATTTTTAGAATTTTGAAAAAAGTATCAATTTTTGATTTTGTAAGAGTTTTCGAAATATTTTTAGGATTTTGAAAAAGCTTTGAAAATTTTGATTTTATTATAATTTTTAGAATATTTTTAGAATTTGTTATAATTTTGATATTGTTATAATTTTTGCAATATTTTAAAAATATTGGAAAAATTTTTAATATTTGATTTTGTTATAATTTTTGCAATATTTTTAGAATTTTGAAAAAAGTTTCAATCTTAAATTTTGTTATTGTAGTAAACGAAACTACGTTGCTTCTCTCTAAATTTTCAAAATTAATATCTCTGAATATTTCGAAAAACTTCTAAACGAACATTTCCCAATATCCAAATGTCTGCTCCAAATTAATTAATTAATTAGCAAATATAAATTTAAATCCAAAAATAAATAGTCCAAAAAAACGCAACGCTGAGCTAAACTTTAGTTTTTCTTTCAATCGATTTCATCTATATATATATATAAAATTGAAAGTATGTGAGTTTGTCGTTTATGCATTAATAAACCATTCATCTGATCATCATGAAACTTTGGGTAGTTTTTGTGTTTACTTGCGCATAGGTAACAGGCAAATTTTTTTTTGAATGAAACCCCAGGGCCATTATAATTATCTTAAGTGGTTCTGCCTAAATGTTGATAATAACTTTATTTGATTTTTCTTTAAATATCGTTTTATACGGTTAAATTCCTTCGATCAATTTTTTTGTTGAACATAATTTAATGAAATTGAAAAATGAAAGTATAATCTGAAACAATTACATTTGTATATCAAAACTATATGTATTTGAATTAAACACATAATGATGTTACATATTTTATCATCTACACTAAATATGTTATTGGTTTGCAATTGTATGTAATACATGTTTCTTCAACTAAAAAAGATAGTTGATAACAACGATTAAAAGCTCAAAATTACGAAATGGAATTCGCACAAATATTATACAAAAAGCATAGCTTATGTATAATCAAACATGGATAGCAATTATGATAAACAAACTAATTAAACATGTGGCGCTTAGCCGCAACACGTTTGCAATAGTGATTTGCAAACAGTTACAATGCATTAATACCAACGAATTTATAATATCTGCCCGCCCGCAGGAACATATGTAATATTTAAAATTTTGGATCTATGGATGTGACAAAGCCGGGCATTTTATTACCTGCTATTGGCAAATCAGTTAACGTGAGATATCATATACTATTGACAATAACTATATTAAGGGGATAAGTGATATTTTAGGGGTGCTGGTGGATGTTCTTTTTTCAATAAACAATAGTACTCTTAGTCTTAGTTATGGAATATTCTTTGACGATAACGCTCTATTTTTTTTAAATAGAATGTGTTGGGTAGTAGAAATTACAAAGTGTGTCACAACAACACAAAAGAACCTTTTAAGAAAAAAGTCCCATAACAACATGCTTTCTAAGGTGCTGATGGACGTAATTTTTTTATTTTTTAAAAGAATGAACTTTTTGCTTGCTCGATCAAATGATTTTCCATATAACTATTATATACGCTGGATTAAGGTAAACAATGCGTTACATGATCTTGATATATGCTTCTAGCACTAGGATAATTAGGAACCTAATTTTAGCTTTGTTCCTGCAAATTTGAAAAAAAGGTTTATTGTTTTTATTTCCTCCATCCTATCATGAAATATTGTCCTATGTCGTACATTATTATGTGAAAGGATTTATTATTAAGTTTTCCATTCTTTAAGAAGAATATAAAAAAAAAATTGCGTCCATAAACGTCTTAAAAAGCATTATGTTGTAGAATCTAGGTCTTAAAACGTTTTTATGTGTTGTTGTGACACATATTGTAATTCCAAATATGCAACATATTTTGAAATTGCACAAACGTTTTTGAACTTCGGTGAAAAAGATGATGAACAATGTCATTAAAGCTACAATTTTGAGTGGAAGATTCGAATAGGAAGATGTAGTGTGGCCACAACAGATATGCCAGATATTTCAATGATCCCAACAGATTCAAACGTTTAGTTTCCAGTGCAACTCACTTTTGCAATTACCATCAAAAAATCACACGGATAGTTACTGCAAGCATGTGGACTAGATTTGGAGAATCCGTTCTTCTCACATTGAAAACTGTATGTGGCTGGCACGTTAGGAAAACCTTCTGATTTATTCGTGTACGCACCAGACGGAAAAACAAAAATAAAGTGTACCCACAAGTGCTCGAATAAATAAATATAATTAAAACGACATTTTGAAATTCGTTCCATATTAAAATAAATAAGTTACAATAAAAATGACACAATGTAAATTGAATGTTATCTTCTCGAGTTTTCTTTCTTATGAGATAGCGGCAATATGCGACCGATGTTAAATAAACAAAACTTTTACGCTATTTGGTGTAATGAAACAAAAACTAAAGTTTGAGTTGGTAAAATTATCAAAAAATATGGATTTGAACGGAGTAATTAACAGTCACTCGAACGGTAACTACAAAAGAATTAAGCTGTCGGGAAGCACTAATTAACAATTAGTAGTCGGAAATATCCGGAAAATAGTTAAGTCTAAATGAGTAGTCAAATGGTCCAGTACAATCAATCAGTGAATCAATTTAATCAATTAACCAGTTTATCAATAAATTAAAGTCAATCAGTAAATCAATTCAATTACTTAGTCAGCTGTTGAACAGTATCGAATAAATTCTTTATAATAATTTGAATCACTCACTAAATTAAGTAAATTCCAATAAGTCTAGAACTTAAGTCAATCAATTTATGACAAAATTAATCGTTAAGGTGGTGAATCTATAAGTTTGTGAAAATCACAAACCCTTCTATCTCTCCATTAACTGCTTCCCTTACCCCGACTATTTTTATTGCTCTGTAATTTTTTTTTAATTTCCATGATATCCTTAATTAAATTACGTCATATTATGTAACGGCTATTTGTTAAAAAGGACTTGGTGTGCTTTACCTCACAATGATGGATCTTAGCATTCCTAAGTCCCTTGAAACATACAGCACCAAGTCCAAGGCTATTGTACATAAAAGGTGTTTCCAAAAATAATGTTCAAGGCTTTTTTATAAACTTTACTTCAAAATGTATTATAAACAATGTAAGTTTAACGTTAAAAAACGTTTAAAATTGTTTACATTTTTTAAGAAACTACCCAGGTTAGAAATACCAAGGCTTATCAAATGCGCCAAGCTTGGCCCAAGTTTGGAAAACTAATAAACGATTATCAAGGCATGGCCAAGCCTTAGTCTGATACATTTTGTCATACTTAGCCAATGGTTAAAGTAAATAAATGTAAATTGTATCTTTTGAATACTATATTTAGTTTTGGGCCAAGCTTGGTTCAATGTTGAAACAAATTTATTGTAATTGTTATATAATTTCAGCATTTGTGCAATGATGGACTGTAACCAACAAATTTACAATATATGAGGAAATTCCACTACAACACCCGGGTTATAGTTCGGGGTTTTGGCCAGACCTAATATTTTCAAACGGCCCAAGTTTGTGCCAAGTTTGGACTGATGTCCTTGGGCCATGTCTGGCAAATAAGACTTGGGCTAGATCTACCAAACCAATTTTTTTTCCAGACCTCCTTTAAATGTGTGGAAAGAAGTTGTTGAAAGAGTAGCATTTATAAACATGTTTACACTACATTAGACTAGTAAATAATGCGTAACATAATAAACTGAATCTTGGTTCAGTCTAGGCATTTACAACTGGCCCAGACTGTAGCCAAAGTTAGCTAGCCAAGGATTATACTGCGTTATACATTAAAATGCAATATAATTTTTGTCTAAAATTTTTCAATTTTACTCATTAAATTATTTTTAAGCTCAATCAAACCACATCAAACATCAAACCACATCAATCAAACCACAAACCACTCAATCAAACCACAAACCACACAAACCTCAATTTTAAGCTCAATCAAACCACTACTTAAACCACTCGTCCTTCGGACTCGTGGTTTATTGTGCGCTTTGATTCGCAGTGTTGCTAAATAATTTAATTCGTCAAATCAAAAAATTTTCAAAAAAAATTTCAATGACTCGTGGTATTACAACCGATAATTTACTGTGATAGGTAGAAAAACTTATTTGGTTTTAGGTAACATATAAAAGATGCAATAACACCATTGCCACTAACCCGGGGCGTCTCGTCTTAGGATTAACATTAAACTATACGTATACTGTCTTGTATTCTCTTTTGTTCCTCTTATTTGTATTAGAAAAATAGAGATAAATGAAAACAAAGAAAAGAAAATACCAAGCTTTAGACCTTTAATTGCTTATTATTTTATTTCTTTTGCATATATTTTGAGGTTTTTGTGACCTCCTCTTCAGCGCACTATTACAGGATGTGAGAATGAAAGATAAAATTATACAAAAATGTTAAAATTAAAGTAATATGAACTTACATAGATATTAAGCAAAATTTCAATTTTTTAGCATTTTAGTTTTTCTACATAAATCAACTCCATTAAGTTTCGTTTTTTCCGATAAAAATATAAAATTGTATGCAAACAAACATTTAAATAAATTAAATTATATGAACACATTAAAAAATTTAAAAGTTAAAAAATTATTAAAAAATTATTAAAAATTTTACGGACAAATAAATTAAATTAAAAATGTTTTGTCATTTACTAAAAATTATCTAAAGTACGTATCAAATATTTTATTTTAATTGGTCAATAAACTAAATAAAATTGCAAAACAAGACCTTATTAATCCCACCGTTTTTTCTTGTTTGTACATAACGCATCCGTTATCAGCTGTTCTTATGTATATATATGTTCTTGTCATTGTTATTTGTTTTATGTCAAAATATATTATTATGACTAAACAAACTGGTACGTTAGTTTGATTTTCAGAGGTTTTGTTTTTTCTTTATTGTTGATGGTTTTGTTATTCTAATTAATTTAACTGCAATTTTTGGTTATTGTTTCTTCTGTTTTAAGTGATTTAAGATATGAGTGAAGGCAGGATTTAGTATCTCAAAATCCGACTTGAGATTTACTGTGTTTTGTTTGTGTTGGTGAATAGAGATTGACTCCAGTGTTAAACGTTTTTCCCAATGTTTTTCCTTCGTTAATATTTTGGTGTCATCATAATTGAACCGGTGTCCTGTTTGTTTGCTGTGGTGGAAAGCAGCAGTATTGTTAGTTTTTGTTTTGTTTGTTGAGACATCATTGATTTAAACACATTAAATTATACGTATTCCAATAAATCATATATGACCCAATAAAATATTGATTTAAGGTTTACTTATGTATAATACATACTTACGTATAATACATACAAAATTTGGATTGTTTGAGGTATAAAAAGAGATTCCTTTTTATGCATAACTCATATGTATTTTAATAACAATTTTCATAAAACTATCTTTGTAAATTATTTTTTCTTGCATAACTGGGATTTAATCATTCCTATTAAATCCTAAACTATGCTCCTAAACTATCTATGGATAATATATTTTCACGCACAAACATATACAGTTAGTCCTTTTATGCAATTTGTTAACGATGTATATTTAGGATCTTAGGAATAATTGATAAATAAAATAAGTATAGATCAACCATTTGGGCATAACTCTATTCCACGGCTTTCTAAAAAAATAGCGGAGTTTTTGAAACTGGACAATGTAAGCACGCTCACTGGGCATTGTTTTAAACGCACCGCAGCTACATTGTTTGCAAATAATGGCTATGATGTTTTGCAATTAAAACGATTGGGGGGATGGAAATCTAGCTCTGTAGCCAAAGGATATGTATAGAATTCTACGGATGGACAAGAAAATATTGCAAACATGTTGTCATCTGAGAACCACAATTTTGGAGAAGGCACATCTACCTTGAATAGTTTCACAAGCAATTCGGTGCAGAAGTTCAATTTTCCGTCTGATCAGAAACAGGGATTGTCACTGACAATAAACGGCCATGAAAATTCCAACATAACTATTAATTTAAATAATAATTAATATCTTGTTTTTTTATTTATACTTTAAAATATTTATAAATAAATTAAATATCCAAAATGAAAACATCTTAGAGAAAATTCTACTTTAAATTCCAGATTAGGGATTATAGTCGCATATTTTATGAAAGTTTTACTTGTTTGTTTCTTTTATTTTCTATTCACTTGCTAATAATTAAGAGAGAAAATGTGAGTGCAATCGAAATTCCTACTCAGGTCGGGAAGTGTTACTTCCCAACCGGTTGGGAAGTATAAGTTAGCAATCAAGTACTTCCAAACTTTTAAAAAGTTGGAAAACGACAGATTACTTAGTTGTTGTGAATAAATTGTTTTTTTAACTACTAACTTGAGAAATCGTCATCATTTACTCAAATGCCCCAATGGGAAGTAATTTTTCTCAACCTGGGTCAATAATAATAACAAAAATTTACCTAGGTTAATAATGACAAATTTTATTTTATTTTTAATTGAAATGAACAAAAAAAACACAAACAGATAATAATTGCATTCCTTTGTTTCGTCTTATTTGTATGGAACTAAACTTCCAGGCTACTTGATATTTTAAGATATTTAAAAAATGAAATGGAAAATGAGTAATATCAAAATCTAATCAAGGCAAATATGATAATTAGTACTAATACGTTAAAAAAATTCTATATATACCTCGGTTGAGAAGACCAATATAGACCTCGAACATCTAAAAGTTCTCGGTCAATAATAGCTTACTTCTCAACCTTGTTATATAATGTACTATTGTAGTGCCAACATATTCATTCCTTAGAAGTTTGTTTTGTTTTTATTTTAAAACAAACTATAACAATTTATTTTTGAAGTACTTCGTTTTTTATTATGATAATATCATACTAATATTTTGCCCAGATATGATATTGGATCGACAAACATTTTCAATACATTGTAGAAAACAAATACAAACATACAATATCGTGATGGAAAATATCATAGTGGAACCCTTGGGTAAGTTTTTGTTCCAAGGAAAACAATATTACTTCTATAAAAAGTTTTGCACCAAATATGTTGATTTTTTTAATTTGCAACTTCTCTTGTTATTGATACGTACAAAACACATTGAACTAGAACACCTTAGATGAAACATGATTGGAACATTCGGAAAAGTTATTGTATTGCTAACCGGACAAATACACATTACATTTTTCTCCGGTTAACAATACAATAACTTTTTCGGATGTTCCAATCATGTTTCATCTAGTTGCGTGCAACTTAAGTTTGTACCACCAACGCATTTAAAGTATAACTATAAGTTATAACACATTTGTCGTCTCATTGTGACCAAATTTTTTACAAAATATATGGTAAAATCTTAACAACCGACTATTCATTGAGATTTATCAACAACTTTTTACAGCACTAATAAATTTTTTGATTTAAATTAATTTTCCAAAAACTAACAAAAATTCGAACGATAACTTTTACACCCTAATTTTCCGACAACAAAATCATTATCTGAAAATTCTTGTTCCATAACAAAAATTTATTCAATTAAAAATTTATTATTATTTTTCTATTGTACATAAAATATAAATTATTTTTGAATTCGGTGCTTTTGAAATTTGTTTGTGATTGTTACAATTTTATTAAAATATAAAATAAACGCTTTTACAATCTTAAATTTGTTTAAATTGAAATTATTTTTAATCTAAAATGTTGATGCTGAATTTTTCTTTTCTTTTTTTGTTTTAATAATAATTGATAATAACTAATCATATTGATAGGATTACTAAATTATTAATTTAATTTAGGATTTCTGTATATAATAAAATAATTGTTTGAATTTAAAATGATTTTGATGAAATTTTCAAATTTCAAAAACAAATGTGTGGTGGTATTGATAAACATATTATAGTTATTCTTCAAATGGTTATGTGGAATGGAATTTATAAATTTGTATGTTACTTTTCATCAATTTATTTTATTTAATATTTGCTTTGAATTGTCAAAATCATATATTTAGTTATTAAAACAATACCTAAAATTAGACGGTGCAATTGTTTGAATTTTTCGTCAATCGATTAACCGTCGTCAATCGTATTGGTTTTTGAACAATAAGTAGAAATATTATTGTTCCAAAATTAAAATATAATAAATACATTTACAGATCTTCATTGCGCATTTTTTTTAATAAAATGTGTTGTGTATTAATTAATTACAATATGTGTCACAACAACACATAAAAACATTTTAAGACCAGGGTCCCACAACAACTTACGTTCAAAGGTCTTGATGGACGTAAATATTTTTTTTATATTTTTTGGTTAAAGAATGGATAACTAATGTACCAATTTACTTCCAAGAAATTCAAATCAAATTAAATACCAATTACAGTAAAATTAAATATATGCAATACTGAATTCTTTCAATAAATTTATAAAACAGTTAATTTTGTCTATTGGAAAATCTGGTTTAAGTAATAATTTTTATGGTTATCAGTTATTACTTATTTCAACTGGGCTAAAAAAAAATAATGTACGAAATTAATTATTTTGTTTTCATATTTTTGTAAATTATTGTTACAAAATTGACCTAAAATAAATTGGCCTAAAACACTTTTCGCCTTCAAAGCAATTTATGTTGCAAAATTAAAATAATATGTAAGTGTTAGTAAAATATTGAGTTAAGTGAGTTGTGAGAATAGAGATCCAAAAGTTCAGCTAATCAGTTGGAAAAAAAATATAGTTAAAAATTATATGTGGAGTGTTTAGCGAAAATCTAATCGGAAAAATGTATAGAATAATGGAAACAATTATATTTCCATAGTAAATTAAAAATTATTTCAGTTTATTATATATAAAAATAAAATCTAACCTTAATACTATACTCAATTGCTGACTTCAAGGTTGTAAGAAAATCTTCCAAAAAGATACGTGAGGTAAAAGCAATACTGCTAATATGTTGAATTTTGCTAGTTTTGTTTTATATTTTGCGTTGGTTTTGGTCGTAAGTTGATTATGACAAATTTGATGAAATTTTATTTTAAGCTCTAAACCAAGCTTTGGTTGTTCCAGACCCCTTTTTTTGTATATATTTGTTCCCAAACGGATTTAATTTACTTAGGAACATTCCTTGTGTCTAGACAAACTCGGTGAATTATGATGAGGGAAAAAAAACGAATTCATCGGTCATCATATTATATAACGGCTTCTTTCAGTTACACCAATACGATCACACCAAACATTTAACTGCACTGATACATATATATTTCTTTTTGTAAATTTTTTTCTTTATTTAAAATCAAAATTTCTTCCTTTTTTTTATAAAAATTGGTTCAAATTTACATATAAAACACAAAACTTTATTCTCTCTAATCGTGAAGAAATTTATTCTATTTCAATAAACTAAACAATAAAATATTTTTTTTTTCCCTTTTTTATACCCACAGGATATAATCACTCTACCACAATTTTCTTTAATTTAATTATTATTTTTAACTCAACTACATTTCTTTCAATGATAGTATAAAAACCCGAGCGCGATATTTTTCCCATCAAGTATTAACCACCAACTTATGGATTTTATATCAAAATCGTACTCGATATTAATTCGTTTCCGATATCTTAGTCGAACTCAAAATTGATTTTAAAAATAAAATCATACTGACCAAAATTATGAAAAATGCTTTGTTTAAATAATCTAAACGAATGGGAGCGAAGGAGATGACCATTCAAAAATTTTGAATATTTCTCTCTGCTGTTTTAGTTTCCCAAACAAAGGAATTTAATCGGTTTTTTAGCATGAGATCGCCAACCAATTATAAAAAAAAAGAAAGAAGGATCGACAACATATAATCCGGGTTTGTTTTGTTTTCAGTTATTAAAGATTATAGAGAGAACGAAATAACAATAACCACGAAATGCAACAATTTATTAACAGTTTATTTAAACAGATGATGATGAGATTGTGTCTGATAGCATCAACAAAAAATGAAAAATGCAATCACAACTACATGAGTTTTATCTTTTGTTTGATTAAAACAAAGTTAACTGTGAGATTGGTAGTTTTTTTTTAATAGAAATTGATACTGAAGCAACACGACGTGTTGTTGTAGCAACGCGATTAATTGATGGTTTTGATAATGAAGCAGGTAATGTATTTTCGTTGTACTAAGTTGTTGTTTTATGTAGTTACGAATGTTAAACTTTAGGATTACCAAGTAGTGAGTTTATAAGGGAGTGAAGAAATAGAACAGTGTGGTGACTGAAGGGAATGTATCCTTGACTGATCGTTGATCGTTAAATCTCACTACCAAGGCATACATTTCCTTCAGTCTACCAATACAGAACCTGCACTCGTTCTGGAGTGGGATGTAGACTCTCTTATAAATACTACTGGTTAGATAATTCCTCAGATTGCGGCATAACAGACAATTTCCTGAACCGATATCAAACAAGCATTTAACAGTGAAATGCTTTTTGTGAAGATTAAGGAAAGAAAATATGTCGCAATCACCATTATTTACCGATACTAGGTATACGAATTGATGAGTCGAGTGCCTCGCCCAAGACAGCCAGATGTTTAGCATTTTTGCATGACACTAAATGATGAAAGAAAGTACGAATTGTAGATGTTGTGCAACCATGATGAAAATAAAGATGTTTAGAATTACTGATGTTGTATATCCATTATGAAAGAATTTCGAATTAGAGATATTTCAAAAAAAAAAAAAAATTGTTTTATTTATGTTGACTTAAGGATTATTGCATCCAAATTCTTGATTGTAGAACGCCAGAGCTTGTTGATCAGCTGCATTATAGATATCGTGTAAACTGTCACGTCTCGCTGTAAAAGTTCCCCAATTGAGACATGCCGAGTCCCAGCAGACAACAGGCAGCGCAGAGTTGGTAAGCGTGCTCAAATAAATCAAGTGTTAAATACTAGTGAATGAAATTATATTATTTATTAAAGGTAAGTTCTATTGCAATAAGAGGAATACAAATGTTGACCATCATGACCATCAATCGAAATTCCATACTTGAGAGCCCTGTTCATTAATTGTATGTGGAACTGATGACAGATATGAGCCTAATAATCTCTTTCTACGTACATCAAATTTCCCAAAAAGAACTAAAACTAAAGAAAAAACTAAAACTAATGAAAAAAAACTACCTAATACTCTTACTGAACAGTGCCCTCAAGTACCAAAATTCAATTTCAGGTAATGAGAGACAGCATTACTATTGTTAGCGATGAAGACTATCTAGAAAAATAGTAGAAATTTTTGAAAATTAATAAAAAAAAAATGAATGGGGAGGGTAAGCTAATACAAAGTAGTGTCAGATAACCGCAG
Source organism: Diogma glabrata (assembly GCA_963693315.1). Lineage (NCBI taxonomy): Eukaryota > Metazoa > Arthropoda > Insecta > Diptera > Cylindrotomidae > Diogma > Diogma glabrata. The sequence goes on from OY856186.1 coordinate 131,390,330, forward strand.
ACAAAGTCTTAAGCGGCTCACATCTAACACGAAAACGTTAATATGTTAAGCATAGTGGATGATTTATTAGAACAACCAAGGTGAGAAATTTTAATAAATCAGGATACTAATATAAAGAGTAATTAAAAAAAATTAATAATAATTAATAAATTGATAAGGATAAAAAAAACTACTACAAGAAAAATAAATTAACAAGGATCTATATTAACAATATTTAAAAATTTTTTTAAATTCTTACATCTTTGGCATGGAAAGTCCCAATGGGCTTACCATCCAAATTTGTACACTTGTACAACACATTACCAACCCTGCTTGTTATTATGGCTGGTAGGAATTTTGGAGCCAGTTTGGCCGAAAACTTGTTAGCTGCATCACTTAGGTGATGTTGTCGTACCAAGACTCGTTGTTGTATTTCAAATGTACGAGGTCGCGTCCGTAAATTATAATGTTGTTGGGACTTTGCGAAAGCTGTGTCCATATATTTCTTAATGCGAGCTCTGACGATTGCTAATTGATCTGTATGATCCATGTCCATATCTATTGGTTCACCCAGACTATGTAAAGTTCGAAGAGTTGTGTAAGTCTTGCCATCTGATATAGGGTGTTGACCAAACAACACGTAGTATGGAGAATGAAGTGTTGTGCTATGTACTGCGGAACGCAGTGCAAAAGCTTTATCTCCCAGATGCGAATCCCACGTATTATGCATACCTTTAATGTAAGATCTGATCGCAGCTAATATTGACCTATTCACCCTTTCCGAAGCGTTACTCTGAGGACTGTAGACTCCAGTTTTAATATGAGAAATGTTGAATTCTGACAACAGTTTTTAAAAAGAATTACTTAGAAATTGTTTACCATTGTCGCTGTGAAGAAACTCTGGAACACCATATGTGAGAAAAACTTCATTTCTCAAAAATGTATTCACAGAAGGTGAAGTAGCATTTCTGAGTGGTTTAACTAATACAAATTTTGACAAATGATCAAGTACAATCAGAAGAACAGTATTACCAGATTTTGATCTGGGATACGGACCCAAAAAATCAATATATATACGCTGCCATGGTCTATCTGTTATAAATCGGGATTGCATTGGTGGACGCAATATCTGATTTGTTGCCTTTGATTGTTTGCAGACATCACAAGATACGACATAGTCATGAACTTGAGATGCCATGCCCGGCCAGTAGTAGAGACGCCGAAGACCCACCAAGGTCTTCTTTACCCCTCCATGAGCAGCTATACAGTTGTCGTGATGTTCTTTGATCAATTTAGTAGTTAGAGGTTTCGGTATCCAAAGTTTCCACACAGGCAAATCGTTAGGTACTGCATCAGCTTTAGGTTCTATGCGCATGTATAGCTTACCATCCAATTGTTTCACCATTGGAAAATCCTGAGGAGACAATTGTACTTTGGCTATCATGTTTGTGTATTCATGGTGCAGATAACATTCATCATCTGATTTAATAGTGTCGTCAGTATGAGCAAGCGCTTCAGCAAATTCTTCAGACGTGTCGTCATATATACGAGACAGAGCATCAGGTACTACGTTTTGGGTCCCTTTACTATGTACAATAGAAAAATCCATATGTTAAAGCTTTAAACTCCATCTAGCTAACCGACCACTCAAATCTTTTTGTGACATCAACCACTTTAGACTTGAATGATCGGTCACAATTGTAAATTTATGACCCTCCACGTAGGCTCTGAATTTCTTCACGCTGAGAATTGCTGCAAGAACTCAAGCTCAGACACTGAATAATTCCTTTGGGCTTTATTCAACTTTTTAGACATGAATGCTATCGGACACTCATGGCCTTCTTCATCCAGCTGATATAATACACTTCCTACACCCGTGATGCTTGCATCACATCTAATAAAGAATTCTTTTTCATAATTAGGATTTATTAAAACTGGGGCCACAGTCAAAAGATGTTTTAAATTGTTAAAGGCGGTTTGAGCTCCATCAGTCCATACCAGTCGTTTAGATCCTTTTTTCAAAAGATCTGTAATAGGTGAAACAACGCTAGCGTAGTTTGGTATAAATCGTTGATACCACCCTGCCATACCTAATAACCGACGAATCTGTTTAACAGTTGTTGGAGCTGGATATTCCTCAATAGCTCGTGCTTTTTCTGGATCCGTTTTCAATCCACCTTCGCCAACCAAAAAGCCCAAATACTTTACTTCTCGCAGCACGAACTTACTTTTCTGCAGATTGATGGTTAGACCTGCATTTGATAAAAGAGTAGAGACTATAGACAGTAGTTCCATATGTTCCTCGAATGTTGAGGACACTACCAGTAGGTCGTCTAAATAGACGAAGACACTTTCATGATACTTGTGAGGTATCATTTTATGCATCAGCCGACACATTGTCTGGGGAGCATTGCACAAACCAAAAGGCATAACCTTAAATTGGTACAATGGTCGTTCAGGCACTGTGAAGGCTGTTTTATCTCGAGATGTTTCTGACAAAGGAATTTGCCAGAACGCATCTTTGAGATCAATACTGCTTATGTATCTCGTACTATTTAGACGTCCTAACAAGCCATCGATTAATGGAAGTGGGTATGCATCCTTTTTGGTCAGTGCGTTGACACGTCTTGAATCTAAACATAAACGATTCTTCCCAGACGATTTTTGTATTAACACCACTGGCGAGCACCAAGAACTGTCAGAACTCTCTTCGATCACCCCTAATTGAAGCATCCGGTCTAGTTCAGCATAAATCTTTTGTTGGACTGCCGGCGATGTGGGGTAATGCCTCTGTTTCACAGGTGCACTATCCCCAACATCGATGACATGTTCAACCAAAGATGTTTTGCCGAGACCTAATACCTCAAAAGAAGGGAAAGAATCCTTGACGTTCTCCAGTTCTTGTAGCTGGTCAGGGTTTAAATCGTGTTTTAGGTTATTATTAGATTCAATCGGTGTCAATTCACTGACAAATGAAGGAGTGATACCAAATTCCCTCCAGAAATCGATGCCCAGGTAGAGTTCCTCATGCAAACTTGGAACAACATGAAAACGAAAAATTTTCGATAAGCCATTGAAATTTATAGAAGCGTCTACATAACCCAGGATATGATTACGGGTACCATCTGCTGTACGGATGGCAGAAAACATTTTGTGATAGGTTATGCCGGCGTTTCTTAATAATTCTAGGGAATTTCTTCCCAGAATACTGATAGAGGCTCCACTATCTAAAAGTCCATAAACTTTTTTATTAAAAATGTTTATATAAAGGTGTGGTCTAGGATCATTTTCCCGATAAATGATCGAAGAGACACACGCTTTATTGAGAAGTTTTCTTTTTCTAAAGTAAATGCGCGAGCGTTCAATACGCTTAAGAGATTTGTGTTTCTGACGTATCAGTAATGGTGTTGAAGTTTGAACAGATTTACTTATTTTTGGTACTGTGGTGGCGAAAGATCTTCTTCTTCGGTGGTGGTTGACGCATCTCTCAGATGACCTCGCGGACTCGAAGATGGGTTTGGGGGCACAGTTCGCGAATTCTGTACTCCCGCCCGAGAGTTTAAATGAAGCGGTGGATGACAGTTAGTACATCGTGGAGAGATGGTATCAGCCTTACCACATCGGTAGCAGTACGGCTTTTGAGGACAGTTGTATATTGAATGACCAATATCTTTACACCTGCTGCAAATTTGATGTTCAGTTCTAGGTGGCGGTGGTGGTAGTATTGACCTATTAGCATTCGTAGGTCTAGCTAGTATTCTTGGTGGTGCGTTGTATGCATCTACATATGTTGGGTAGTTTGCTGGAACCATTTGATGAATTGAAGGACCTGTAACGTAGTTTGTTGGACCTGGTTGATAATTAGATGGACCTGTTTCATCTTCATCTGAAGGCGTGACTTCACTGATCCGGTATTGAACAGCTGTTCTTGTTGGTGGTAACAGAGGTTGCCCACCTGTCCTTGACGCTGCGGGTGATGATGCCCAAAATTTTTCAAATTTTTGGCACATCACACGCAGGTCTTCAAGTGATGCAAACTCGGCTATCATTGTTGCGCTTCTTAATTCTGCAGACAAACCGTCTCGAACTATCTCTATTAGTTCCCGTGGATTATAAGGCCGGATCAGTCTACTATTTAAATTGTTCATACCAATTATGTAGTCATAGACACTCTCTTTATGTTTTTGTCTACGGCTCAGCAGTACTTTCAAAACCGTCTTATCATCTGTAAGCGTACCAAACGTGTTAACTAATGCTTCTCTCAATATGGGATAGGTCACCACTCGATACTCATATGTTAGATTTATGTAATGTTTTTCAGCGGCTCCACGGAGATATCGGGGAACGATTGACTTTAAATCGTCAAAGGTCACCCGATCCCTTCGTGCAGTCACCTCAACCAAATGAAAGAATTCATGAGCATCGGGTGAGGACCCGTCACCAGAGAAGTAGGGGAGCCAATTCGTATAGAATTGTCTCAAATACCTGTGTGGTTGGTACCCTTCATGCGGTTGTACGTATGCTGGTACTGCAGAGACCCTAGCTGATCGGTATGGAGGTGGAGCTATTCTGATGTCATTGAATAGCTCTTCCAGTGGTATTGCTGGTCCAAGCTGTTCCTGCTGTACCTCATTGGCTGGTTGTGGAAGACGTTGTCTTCGTTGACGGCCCGTCATATTATCAATCAGGTCACCTAGTGGTTCCATATGATTTGGAGTTGATCTCGCGAATACACCTTGGAATGATTCGTCAAGATTTGCAGGTGCTGGTACATCTTTTCTTAAGACCCCTCCTTCTGGTCCCATTATCAGTGCAGTGATGGTCCTGAAAGTTTCAGACAATGACCTGGCTGCGTATTCGGTAGCATCCTTTAACTCTTCCATGTTTCTTATGCGGTTATTTCGGTCCACGTAATGGGTAATACGATTTAACAATCCTTTTAGTGTGTTTGGTGGCAGTGGAGCCACTAAACTCCTTACTTCCCGAGCCAAAAACAGTGCTGCTGCGAGAATCAATTCACTTTCTTCCTTCGTATTAGCTGCGTGTGTTTGTATTATTGGTGCTGTTGCACTCCTCGCAGCATCACTTAACTGTTGTATCCACCCTTCGCTGTTGTATTGGATGTCCCAAAGGAAGCACTCGACCCACAACTCGCACAACTCGAGACCGTAAAACGGATGGTCTATCGGCACCTCTGACATTTTCTTTTGTTGTCAGATTTTATGAAAAGTAGGACAAAAAATATAAAAAAATTGCAACTCAACAAAACCAACAACAGACGATAATGATCGTGACCCCCTAAAATGTTTTTCCGCGCAAAAATGTCAAAAAACACAACAACCGTAAACAAATTGTAAAATGCAATAAAAATTGTAAATCGACTAGAAATCGTGAACACCGCGACCAACAACAGCAGAAAGAAATATACAAATACTTTGAATAATCAACTCCTTCGACCTTCGTTTTACAGAGAAAAATTTATTGATCTTAAAGATCCTAGGAAAAAGATGATTATTTAAATATTTATGTGCAAAAATATTGATTTACTTACAATCTAGTTATTTTGTTGCAACTAGTACACCTTGATTTACTTAGAAATTAAGAAAAATTTGTATGTATGTTTCATTTATTAAAAAAAATGATTTATTTATTTTCTTGATGCCAAGCTTATTTAATTCATTTATTCAATATATAAATATATATATATTTATTTATTTATTTATAAAATGAGAAAATATTCCTTTATTTAATTATTTAATTATTTATTTATTGAATTTTAAAAAAAAATGTATATATATTTATTTATGAAAAATAGAAAATATTTATTAATATATGTGAGAAAATATTTATTTGTAAAAATATTCATAAAATAAAAATATTTATTTATTTATTTATTTATTTGTTAGAGATTTTTCCTGGGCAAAGCCCACACCGATTGATTGTATAATCAAAAAAATTTTTAAAAGGAATTGTAAAGAAAATTCGAATTGGAAAATCGAACTCGCGATCTATTCCCAGAAACGACATGTGAGGTCTAGAACAAAAATAGGTCTAAAAATCCTAAAATCTACATTCTAGTACCCTCCCGCGTGATGAAATGAATTCAGCATTGTTTAAAGATTCAGCCTAAATATCTGTTATCCACAAAAATCATATGCTGAGTTCACTCATCCTTAAAACTACGAAAAATATAGAAAAGTTAAGAAAAACAATTAAGACTAATATCGTTTGTTGGGAGTAGACCAGTATAGAGTACCAGTCTCCAGATCCGATTTCAGTACAAGACCGAATTTACTATTGAAACGCGATGTTGGATGGATTTGCTAAGTCCATTGAAATTGTGAAGGGAGGTTGGGTTGAACGTTTGTTCTTCCCAACAGGGTGGAGATCTGGATACAACTTCACTTGTATGGAGGAGTGCTTAGCATTGTAGAAGCGATCCTGGCTGTCCGTAGGACTGACAGGCATCCCTTCTCTTCCGTATAAACACTCGACCAGTGAAGCTGCATTCAGTCTCGGAAGGAAAACTAATTGAAATTTACTATTATAAAAATTTAATCCACTTGGTGATCGCATGCCAAAAGACAGAGGCGATCTTCAACCAACGATACATGTTAAGAAGGTTAAGCCTTCTTGGACTCTTTAGTAGAGATACCCATGGTTTAATTCGACTATAACGTTGTAAAGATTATTTGTTGGATCATGAACAACGATCAAATATAAAGATATATATCATAATATCATAATACAATAGTATATATATAAAAAAAATGCAATAAATATAAAATACAATAGATATATATATATATATATATATATATATATATATATATATATATATATATATATATATATATATATATATATATATATATATATATATATATATATATATATAACATTAGATGTAACAAAATTATCACAAATTCGACCAAGTCGATCCAACAAAAAAACCGATATTTTAAAAAAAAACGAAGTTAATATCTTCAAAAATATTCAACAAAACTTAAATTAATTTGTGGTTTAAAACGTTTTACCGTTTTAAAACCAGTTTGTCCCTGTTTCGGCGCCAAAATTTATAATAACTGGATCTGGGATCCAGTTATTATCCGAGATATTATTAACAACACAAAAAAAACCAACATGGTCTTCGACCATGAAAAATCTCTAATATAAAAAGCTACTTTACAAGACCATTTTGGTCTTAGTACAGTCCATCAGAAAAGGGTTTAAATAATTTTAGTACTATTATATATAAAAATAAAATCTAACCTTAATACTATACTCAATTGCTGACTTCAAGGTTGTAAGAAAATCTTCCAAAAAGATACGTGAGGTAAAAGCAATACTGCTAATATGTTGAATTTTGCTAGTTTTGTTTTATATTTTGCGTTGGTTTTGGTCGTAAGTTGATTATGACAAATTTGATGAAATTTTATTTTAAGCTCTAAACCAAGCTTTGGTTGTTCCAGACCCCTTTTTTTGTATATATTTGTTCCCAAACGGATTTAATTTACTTAGGAACATTCCTTGTGTCTAGACAAACTCGGTGAATTACGATGAGGGAAAAAAAACGGATTCATCGGTCATCATATTATATAACGGCTTCTTTCAGTTACACCAATATGATCACACCAAACATTTAACTGCACTGATACATATATATTTCTTTTTGTAAATTTTTTTTTTTATTTAAAATCAAAATTTCTTCCTTTTTTTTATAAAAATTGGTTCAAATTTACATATAAAACACAAAACTTTATTCTCTCTAATCGTGAAGAAATTTATTCTATTTCAATAAACTAAACAATAAAATATTTTTTTTTTGCCTTTTTTATACCCACAGGATATAATCACTCTACCACAATTCGTATAATTTTTTTTTTCTTTAATTTAATTATTATTTTTAACTCAACTACATTTCTTTCAATGATAGTATAAAAACCCGAGCGCGATATTTTTCCCATCAAGTATTAACCACCAACTTATGGATTTTATATCAAAATCGTACTCGATATTAATTCGTTTCCGATATCTTAGTCGAACTCAAAATTGATTTTAAAAATAAAATCATACTGACCAAAATTATGAAAAATGCTTTGTTTAAATAATCTAAACGAATGGGAGCGAAGAAGATGACCATTCAAAAATTTTGTATATTTCTCTCTGCTGTTTTAGTTTCCCAAACAAAGGAATTTAATCGGTTTTTTAGCATGAGATCGCCAACCAATTATAAAAAAAAAGAAAGAAGGATCGACAACATATAATCCGGGTTTGTTTTGTTTTCAGTTATTAAAGATTATAGAGAGAACGAAATAACAATAACCACGAAATGCAACAATTTATTAACAGTTTATTTAAACAGATGATGATGAGATTGTGTCTGATAGCATCAACAAAAAATGAAAAATGCAATCACAACTACATGAGTTTTATCTTTTGTTTGATTAAAACAAAGTAAACTGTGAGATTGGTAGTTTTTTTTAATAGAAATTGATACTGAAGCAACACGACGTGTTGTTGTAGCAACGCGATTAATTGATGGTTTTGATAATGAAGCAGGTAATGTATTTTCGTTGTACTAAGTTGTTGTTTTATGTAGTTACGAATGTTAAACTTTAGGATTACCAAGTAGTGAGTTTATAAGGGAGTGAAGAAATAGAACAGTGTGGTGACTGAAGGGAATGTATCCTTGACTGATCGTTGATCGTTAAATCTCACTACCAAGGCATACATTTCCTTCAGTCTACCAATACAGAACCTGCACTCGTTCTGGAGTGGGATGTAGACTCTCTTATAAATACTACTGGTTAGATAATTCCTCAGATTGCGGCATAACAAGTTACTAAATAACATTATACATGAATATCAATAAATAAATAAATTGTGTATGAAATATTTATGTCAAACCAGTTATAGTGTATTATAGTGTATAATTCTTGTAAACTATCTTATAAACTATCTTATAATCTATAAATAAAATTACAATTTCCAATTAATAAATTATAAATTAATCCACTGAAACAGTAAGTTAAGTTGAATTGTGTTTATATCTAACGATACACTCTAAAATAAAATCATATTCATAAAAATAAAAAATATTAGAAAATAAGTCTCTGAACTTTGATTATGTACTAAACACCGTAAGGCACAACATAATCTGGCGCAGTTGATAGTTCTACGCAAACAGGACAGTCATTAAATTTCATATTTTAAACTTTGATTAAACATACTTTACTTAAACTTAACTTTAAAACAATGAAAGTAAACTGTAAGTTATTTGTGCTATTTGTCAGTCAGTGAGCACTTTAAATTAAAATTTAAATCAAAATCAAAAGTGCTAAAAAAAATTTTAAGTCCAGAAACCCTTACACAAGGTCGACAGGTGATATGTAAGAAGAACTCAATAAGGAAATAAATCAACAGGGCCAGCAACAAAAAATTTAGTAACTTTAATAGCAACCACAACTCCAACATCAACAACAACTTCAAAAACATCAGATTCAATATTATCAACATCAAAATTTGTTTCGAGCATAAGGATGAGGCAAGTTAAGTGTGAGTTACATTCATTTAGATTCTATTATTAGTTCAAAATTGATCAATAATAAAGAAGATGAAGATCAAAAAATATTTAGTAGTAATTTAGTGCCATATAAAATGGATAGTGAGAGTTATTTTTTAATTAATAAATATTTGGAAACTATACCAGCGTTAGGGTATAAAGATCGAGGGGAAGTAGAATGATTTCTGAACGCGTGCGAATATGCTTCTAAAACATTGGGCTATATCGGGTTTTAATGGGAGGCATATGGATTCCTTACGCGATATTAAATTTAAATCTTTTGGCGAGTTGAAGGAGGTTGTAGAGAAAATTTTTCTTCTGTCTAAAACTACGTCAGAAGCTGTGGAACAGATAAACTCATGCGAACGAAGGCCTTCAATGTCAATCTTCGAATTTTCACAAAAGCTCCAAAGGTTGGCAGTGGAAGCAGTTTCAGTTAACAGAACAGCGTACCCAGACAAAGACACAACGGTCCCCGAACTAGACATAAAAAAACTACAATTCGTTCTTTTAAATTTGAAATTAGGACAGCACAAGACAGTTTAAAAATGGTCATGAATCAAACTATTGCAAAATTAACAGATACAGAAATTAGTTTGGAAGACTTTGAAAAAAAGGACTAACCGACGTTCACATACGAACGACTCATTAAATATTATATTCTAAAAATAGAGGCATCAAACCAACAGTATGGTTTTAAGGGCTCTAACCCGAAGCAATAAAACAGTCTCTAACTTCAGGCCACATCACGAGGATCAAAAACCAGAAGGTAGTTAATAGAAGAAATGGTTAAACAATTACAACAACTAAACTCATTTTTTAATTCACTAGATTTAGATATTGAACAATTTTGATTTATATATAAGAGATTCTGAGCACCTAAACTCAAGCAATTAAGTTATTTTTTGAATTTTTTCAATTCGAAAGTATATTTTGGAATCCCCTCAGAGAAAACCCTCATTTTTATCTTTTACGTGTTTCGGATTGGGATTCGAACTACCCTCGTCAGTGTCGTGGTTCGAATCCGTTTTGGCAGACACTCTATCCAACTAACCTACAGAGGCGATGGTATTTCAAATATGAATATACGGAGGGGCCGAAATCTCACAGCTCTGAGATATCAAGACTTCGGTCTGGGTTAAGGATTTTGATATAGTTTTCGGCAAAAAACTTTTATGAGGACATGGTTTTAGTTTTGGGCAGCGATGTACATCAAACATAACTTTTTGTTAAAGTACAAGTTTTTTTTTAATCTCTGTTTAGAAATTTATTACAAAACTAACACGAAACATCAAAACGTTGCCGGAAAATTATAACAGATCATAATTTAGTGAAAAGATGATACACTCAGCAAACTACTCAAAAACCCCTCCATTTAGCGTTTCGAGAAAATATTACAAAATCACAAATTCATATTTCTTTCAAAATTCCAAAAATATTGTAAAAATTAAATTAAATCAAACTTTTTTCAAAATTCTAAAGATATTCCAAAAATTATTACAAAATCAAAAATTGAAACTTTTTTCAAAATTCCAAAAATTATAATAAAATCAAAAATTTAAAATTTTTTCAAAATTCTAAAAATATTCCAAAAATTCTTACAAAATCAAATATTAAAACTTTTTCCAAAATTCTAAAAATATTTCAAAAATTATTACAAAATCAAAAATACAATTTTTTTTTAAAATTCCAAAAATATTTCAAAAACTATAACAAATTCAAAAATGTCCATGTCCAATTTCATTTTAAATTACATTTACGTGATAAAAACAGCTACCCCAAAAAATTGGCTAAAAAAGTCAATGAAATAATTTTTTGACACGCTTGACATTACTTTTTTGTCAAACTTATGAGGCCATAATTCTCTATAATAATAATATATTTTCATGTTATACAAATTATTAATTTAATTTCTTTCCAAAAAATTGGGTAAAAAAATAAATAAAAATCTTTCTTTTGACACACTTGACAACATTTTTGCAAATAATAACTAAAAAAAAAAAACAAAAATATTATTCAAAAAAAAAAATAACCAAAAAAAAAATATTATTCAAAAAAAAAATATATTATTCAAAAGAAAAAAATATTAAACAAAAAAAAATAATATTATTCAAAAAAAAAATATTATTCAAAAAAAAAAATTATTATTCAAAAAGTATAAGAACGTATAATCGTCGATTTTTCAAAAAAATAAAAAAAATATTATCCAAAAAGAAAAAAAAAATATTATTCAAAAAAAATATTATTCAAAAAAAAAATATTATTCAAAAAAACAATATTAAATAAATAGAAAAAAATATTATTCAAAAAACTAATAATTATTAATTAATTGCGATGCCCGTGCTTCCCAGATAAAGTGGTTGAAAGCTGTTTTTTGGAGTAAATTCTCCTATAGTTTTTTTTAATGTCATTTAATTTAACCTATTTGATTAGTAATATATAAAAAGTTTGCAAAAAAAAATGTAATAGTATCATTTTACAGCCAGCAAAAGCCATTAAGTAAATATCTCTAAAACTATAGATAAATTTACATATTAAATGTATGTTAAAATTAAAACACATTTGACAGACAAATAATAATTAAATAATTTTTATAAATGTAGATGGCAAAAGATTACGGTTAGAAAAAAGTTAAAATTTTATTACAAAGATTTAATTCAAATAATTCAATGTGTCACGAACAATTAGGTGAGCGTAAATATATTTGTTTATTGGATGTCACAATTGTCAATTACTTACTCCGAAACCATCGTACTCGTCATACAAAATAGGTACACTGGTTCATTGCTACTGGTTTAGCATCCTATTTCATGTGGACCTCTTAATTAATCATTTATCAATCCAGAAATTTTTCTGTTCTGAAGAGGGTTGTATTGCAATTTGCAAATATATTTTATCGATTGTCTGCAATACTTTACTACATTGATGCATAAACCGGTCGGTTAAAGAATACCACCATTTTTAGTGAAAATTTTCGTTTAATGGGTTTTATCGCTTTATGGCCATCGTCTTATTTCGACATTCCTTCCCACAACTTAAAACAAAAATTGGAAAAAATAATAATAGGACTAATTTCATTTGTAAATGCAGACTTATATATTATTATTTGCATAGATTTTATAGATCCCTTGCAATAACAATAATAGTTTTGAAAGTAATGGAGAAGCATATTTCACTCAATAAGTAAAACAAAGATAACTAAACGAATAATGTTTTATTATTATAGAATATGATTGATTTAGTAATTTAATCTTTATTACCATATAGCATAAGGTTGATTTACTAATTTCGTCTTTATTACCATACAGCATAAAGGTTAAAATATAACTTCTGAAAGCGTGACGCGGTTTCTCGATTAACACCCCATCAAAATATTTACAACGAGCGCAAAGAAGTATAACTTCAAAAAGAAGGGGTAAGAATTTCACTTTGAGCTCATGCATGTAATACTTAGGTCTTTCAGACCGAAGTCATTATTTAACTACTTTAAGTTGAGTTTTTTCTCATTAGGTATTTCTGTTTTTTACTTCACCACAATTTTAAATTGTGTGAAGTAAAATCTATCGAGAAAAAAATGTTACATACCCCAAATTTTGATTTTCTTTTGTTTTGGACCATCCTCTATCTAAATAGCCAATAAAAATTTTGGTGTACGTTTGTGTGTACCCACACACAGGTGGGTGGGTGACATTCCTGCATAGGATCTTGATGAAACTTTGGCAAATGATCCAGGTTCACTTGAAAAGGGAATATCTGGATTAATTTCAAATTTAAACATAATGGCGGGGGTCTCCCAAACAACTCTGAGTTTAAATCTTCAATAACTTCTAATCCCGGCTTATGATCTAATGGAAACTGGGTATATAAGGCTTTAGTCCTGTTTCCAATATATCTCCATACCAACTTCAGGTTTGTCACTTCCGGTTAAAAAGTTTTTTTTCAGGTGTTTATCCCTACTGTAGCCTACAATTACGAATTGATGTTCATGAAACTTTGGTAAAAGCGTTCAAGTAAAATGAAAAAAAGATTTTATCAGCATTTGTAGTACGTTGGATAAAAGTTTGGGGTGTCCACCATACAACAGGTGGATTTTTCCACCATGTTTTTTATGTTTGTTGAGAGCATACAACATTCGTTCGTGAATAAATTTTGATGAAACTTTGAAAAAAGATCCAAAAATGTATGGCAAGGAGCTGATTAGAGCGATATAGAACAGAGTAGTGGGGGGGGTCTCCCGAGGACTGTTTTTTTGAAAGCTCAATAATATCTGTACCTGAGAATCGAATTGGATGAAACTTGGTACAACAACTTTTAGTACAGTTTACAAGAGTACTGCATTCCAACTTCCGGTAAAACATTTTTTTGGCAATTTTTTGAATTTTTTCAGTTTCTTTGTGCACACTACAGCCTACAATAATGAAGTGATTATGGTGAAACTTATGCAAAAGGTTTCAATTAGCGTGAGAAGATTATTATCATCTTTTGGGACACATTGATCAATGTGGTCATACAACTGCTGACTTTTCACACTTTGTTTTTAAAGTTTGTTGGGAGTATACAGCATACAAACTTCATTCATCAAACAATTTTAATGACACTTTGAAAAAATATGGAGACTTAAATGACAAAGAACTGATTCGTTTTTGGGAAATATTGGGAAAAGTGGTGGGAGGCCTCTCTAACACCTGTTTATTGTGTCTCAATGTTTGTTGGGAGCATACAACATTCGTTCGTGAATGATTTTGATGACACTTTGGAAAAAGATACAAATATGTATGGCAAGGAACTGATTAGCTGTTGAGCGATAGTCAACAAACTGGTGTGGGGTCCTCCGACCACCTGTTTTATTGAAAGCTCAATAACAGCTGTACCTGATAGTTGAATTGGATAAAACTTGGTACATAAAAATTTTGTACGGTTCACAACAGTTCTGCATCCCAACTTTCGGTTTTTCACTTCCGATAAATTTTTTTTTTACCTTTTCGCGTACTAAAGAATTTATGTTTGTTGGGATACTACAGCTTTCTATAATGATGGAAATTCGAAACTCATTTTCTAGATTATTAAATAACTGGTTTAACCTGAGAGAAGTTTTATTAATTTTATCAATAAGAATATTTTCTAAATTAAAATTAAATTAGTCAATTTGTCTTAGTGATGAAATACTCGATTAAAATCATATACATTTGTTTTGATAGGTTTAACGATCAATTTAATAATTATACGCTTCAAAACAGAATTTCAATATATCGATGATTTTGTGCAACGTTTATTCTCATAGTCAAATATTTACAATCATTTGTAGAAAAACCAATTCTTGAAGAAGTATTTCTAATATAGCTTTATTTTGAGAAAATTACAATCAAATTTTTTTACTCAATTTCTAAAATTTAAAAGCGATTTTGCTCAATTTGAAAATTATCGTATCAAATGTTTTTAACATGCAGATGGTTAGTAGATAGTAGAATATATGTAGTTGAGAAGTGAATTTAATTTTAAAATAACTTTTAAAAACACATAAACAATAAACAGTTAAACTTAGGACTTAATTCAAAATGTCATTAATCTTGGCGATTGCCCTTTTTTCTGCAAATTAAATATAATAAATAATATTATATAAAGCAATAAATTATTAATTTTTCCGGACGACGGCATCAATTTTTGTGGATTTGTAAATTTATTCTAAATTTTTATTGACAACCGTGAGTACTCCAGTCCCCAGTTCTTGACAATACCAGTGATATATCACTAGCCAAGATTCTATGTTAACGGTGCTGGCCATTGAACTATTTTCAGTCAACAGTAGCCATTTTAGTCTTAGTAATTGAGTATTTCTTGATGATGGTTAGGCTTACGTTGATGATAGTTCCATACTTAAGTGGAGAATATAGAAATGTTCATGATTCATGAACTCTTGTATATAATTCTACATCCAAAATTATATGAATTCGTACATTGTGTTTAGTTATTCTTGATTAATGTAAAATATAATCAATAATGGTTTCTAACCAACAATTTATCAACGATTTATCGACATTTTTGTTTTTTTACTCAAGTAGAGAAATCAGTGATTTATTGTAAACAATTTTGTTGAGTTGATGTGAGAACAATTTTCATAAGTGGAGACTAAAACAATATATGTAATATAGCAATATATGATCAATGCTGTTTTGTTTTTTACTTAACAATTTACCATTGTCAAAATCATATCCTGTTGCAATTTAAAGGAGTTAAGTGTTCGAATCGTACCTTTAAAGTAACAAAAATCAAGAGACGCGGTAGTGTCTTGCGCGCCATGTTTTGAAAGACACTACTAGTATATATACTGTGCACTGAATAGGTTTTAAAGGTTAAAATTTTCATTTCGAATAATTTGCTATGTCTGTATCCAACAAACCCATCAAATGTTTTATTACTATATTAAATGGAAGTTGGTAATTATAAAAGTATTAGAAAAAAAAGAATATATTTAGAATATGCTTTCAGTAAACAGACCTATTATTGATGTGTTAAGAAACGATGTTGTGAAAACATGTATTTGGTCTATTATGTAAATTTGTTATCTGAGAGAACCCAACAAATGTTATATCGATAATAAATTTTAATTTTTATTTCATTTTATTTTAGAACGTTGGTAGTTATTTTGAAGTGATGAGATTAAAAAATAATTTAGTAGGCTTTAAAATTTTGTGTTTTTAACAAAGAATTAAGAGACTAAGGAAATGAAACTACTGTATATATACACAAAAATATTTGAAGCCGTTTTTCTCTTTTCTCCTCTCTTTTTTATCTTCAATAAGTTGGTCTAAGTTGTCAAAAACAAAATTTGTAAACATTACTTAGCTTTTGGTAGCTAGAGTTGATTGTAGGAATGTTCCAGGTAGGTTATCGGAATGAAGAAGTTTTAGTAGCTGGAAGTGATGAATCTTGAAAATAAATTCCAATTGAGTTGCGTTGTTCAAAGATGATAGCTGATGGTGATGAACAGGCACCAGTTCCAATTGTTTCTTTTAAATCTTCATAGACCAGCAATAGACCATAAATAAGTAAACTTGCATAGTGAATCGTATAATGCTAATCGTATAATGCTAAGACTTCTTGTTCTACCGATATTCGTAGATATCTTCGACGTATCGTGTTACATCAATAATAGTAAACAATTCAAATCAAGTATATAACAATTTTACTTGAAACCACTAAAAATCAGAGTATCTTCAATAATATTATCAGGATTTAAATTAATCGAACTTTATTGATTTATTTTTATGGTAATTATCATAATTGCTGCAGCTTAATTTAACATATTATTAAACAATATTTTTGCAACAACTATTAAAAAAAACAACAACTTATTTTATCATATATAACTGAGCAACTTCTTTAATTCCTTTAGTAATGCATATTTATGAACATTTTAGTTATTTTAGTAAATACTTAAATATTAAAGGAATGGCGTAACAACACAATAATAAAATTAATAAAAATAATGGAGTTGCTAACAAGAAGAAAAACAATGAATAAATTAATGAAAAAATAATGACAAACGATGTTTTGTTTTCCCATAATGCATCGTCTTTCCAGGCCACTTTTCTTTCCTTTCAAAAACAAGAGTTAAACTTTTTTCTAAATATTACAGGAAGTTATCGCCACAAGCTTGGTTATAATTTGGTTTTAATAAAATTGTTTTTAATATTTATCGTGGTGATATTTTGACGAATTTATAATAAATATAAGAAATACTAGTGATTTTATTATAATTTAAAAATAATTTTACAGAAAAATTAAATATATTAAGTGTAAATTTTGAATAAAATATTATATATGAAGTGTGTGATAATGAAGTGTAAAAATTACCAAAAACATCTACAGGATGGGATTTCTTATCATAAGTAATAATATTAATATTATAATTTACTTTTCGATTAATAAGTGTTAAGTTTTTTACACATTTTCGAGAAAAAAATGTAATCTAAAATCAATGTAAACAATAATAGAATGCTTCGGGTCTACGATGTCAAAATTTTTTTTATGTTGTTTTTCTATTTGTTGTTTTTCTTTTCTATGTAATGGCGTCTCTTTTTTTTATATTAATTTTGGGGGCAAAAATACGCTTAAATTTGGAATTCAATGCAATAATAGAAATATTTACGGCGCCTCTACTAAAACGCAAGTGTGTTAGTAATAATTTTTTGGTGTGCAAAAATTGCTTCAACTTTTAAAATCAATTTCACTTCCTCTATTCTCTTAATTCTTTGGTTTTTAAGCTTTATGAGATATAAATAAAAGAATTTGAGAAAATTTTATTATTATTTTAAGGGTTCCGTACTTTGAAAAAATAGAACAAAACCCTTATGGTGAGGACTTGATTGTTTATTATCCATTATTCACAACGACTTTCTCACTGAAAATGAAAATATATGTATTTACGTATATTTATGTGGTAAGATAAGGCGAAAATGACAAATATGTGCCGATTTCGAGATTGATGTGATATATAACCGTAAAAACTGAAATTTTTTGAAACTTTCAGTCAATCATAGACTATAAAGTTTATCGAAGACACCAATGGTACTTGGCTGAACATAATCAAGAATTTTTAAAAAAATTGTTTAATTGCGAAACACTTAAATTCACATCTTTTTTCGCACAATGTTGTTTTGTTTATTATTTATTTAGAGTAAATAACAATCGAATTAAGCTTTTATGCTATCCTCAAGAACTTTTATAAAATTGTTATGTTAATTTTTTAAAATTATTAGTTAAAGACTATAGTTTTAATGTGTGTGTTTCCGTTATATGTAATAATTTTATTAATTTTCGAATGCATTGCTTTAGACTTATTTTCGAATATTTCTTTTACTTTTTCATGAGTTGTTCATGTCATGAGTTGAGACCTGTTTACATAAAAACGATACTTTTATTTTTTAAAATATTGCACCTAGGTCCTAGATTGATAAAAAATCGAGAGTAAAGTTCTCTGTAGAAAACATTTTATATGGATAATAATAATTTGATTCTCCCATATTATATTATAACTTTACAAAAAACAGTCAAATCGTCGCAAAAACAACCAAAAGGCTGTAAAAAAGCCGCGCCATGTTTTTCTTTAGCTTGAAACTATCATTTTAACTATAAAAAATAAATTCTTGTATCTTATCCTTTACAAAAACTTCTCAAATCATAAAGCACTAGTTATAAAATTTCTTAATGGCATTTTGTTTCTTAAACATCTAGCTATATTATATAATTTAAGTAATACACTAGAACTACATATCATAATTCTAAAATACATAATAAATATGCTCATTTATTAAAATTTATTTAAGCAGAGGAAATATAATTTATTTTTTTTCTATAAAAAACCGCTCACTTTCACCTTTTCTCAATTAATTTAATAATGTCATTCCTAAGGTCTATTTTCAGACGACTGTGAAAAGCCGATGAATTCAACAGTGGACTTCTAATTATATTAATTAAGTCAGTATCATATTTTCTACAATTTTCCTGAAGTATAGTAATCTATTTGAAATTCCCTTTATATTATTACGGTATGCTTAATTTTATATAAGACATGATTTGCTGTACGAATATCTAGCAAATGGCAACTATAACAATATAACGATGACTATGAAATAACATTATCAATAAATTTCTTTTCGTACTGAATTTTAACATTCATTGATATTCATTTAAGATTGCTATTTAATCAATGGTTATTTCAATATAATGTTTATTATGAGTCAACCATAGTCACTATGCGGTTGGCTTTATTGTCATATTAAGAAAAGGTCGCGCCAAGGTTTTTGTTCAAGAAATATGTAAGTGGAAGTGAGCGGTTTTTTATAGAAAAAAAAATAAATTATATTTCCTCTGCTTAAATAAATTTTAATAAATGTGCATATTTATTATATATTTTAGAATTATGATATGTAGTTCTAGAGTATTACTTAAATTATATAATATAGCTAGATGTTTAGAAAACAAAATGCCATTAAGAAATTTTATAACTAGTGCTTTATGATTTGAAAAGTTTTTGTAAAGAATAAGATACAAGAATTTATTTCTTATAGTTAAAATGATAGTTTCAAGCTAAAGAAAAACATGGCGCGGCTTTTTTACAGCCTTTTGGTTGTTTTTGCGACGGTAATATATACAGTCCAATTCTGTGAAAAATAAATATTGAAAATTGAATTTAAATAATTAAGTTTATGATATTGTGAATTTTTATTTTGAAAATTGTGTCAAATAGAAAATTGTGTCAAATAATTTAGTGCTTTTAAAACTTTTTTATGGTGACTATCAATATTATTTATTTTAAATATATGTATATTTTAAAACTGATAAAACTGTTAATTACGTTCACATATATACACGCATATCAGTAAAGCCTTAAAGGTCACAAAGTGAAATTTTTAAATATATGTTTTCTAGTGAGCTACTGAGCCAGACAACGAAGTCCAAGTATAGAAGTACCTTCGTTTTTAGAATCCGCAATGAACCCACTGATCATCAATTTTTTTTTCTCCATTTAAACTTTTCGTGTCGTATCAGTTTTTAATTAAAACAAAGTGCAAATCAAAATTTTGTATATTTACAGATGTTTTGTTACAAGCTGCCGAGCAACCGTAGTGAGTTTCCATTTGGTTTTCTCTACAATAAATATAGTAATTGTTCAAGCCGATTGAGAAGTAGAGGAATACTTTATGGGCGAAAACGTCGTTCAAGTTCATGATCTTCAGGTAAAAGTATTCTATTTTTTAAAGAAAATTTCCAATCACGACAATTTTATTTTATTATTATATAGACGAGACAAGCAGGGTACAAGGAAGCAGTAGTAATTAGGAATTCTTTATTCAAATGTTTATTTCTACGAATAAATTTAAACTAGCAAGTTAAATAAATTGCCTGTAACTTTATTTTGAATTTAACTATAGTATCATTTCTATTAAGGTTGACATTAATTTCAAAGATTTGCTTCAAAACACGGGTTGTTGTTCATCACGAAGTTGCCAGATCTTTTGGAAGTTATCAATTCTATCTAGATTAAACATCAAACAAGAATAGGTTAAGATTAACTTAACAACATTGCGGAGAACGCAACAGGAGAAATTGTTTGTAAAACTTCCTTTATTATAATAATAAAGGAAATAATAATTAATACATATATTAAATATTTAGGCAAAAGAAATAATTATTGCAAAAAATACTTTCTTAATTTTGAACTTAAATTTAATATATTTTTTTATTGAAGTAATTTTTTTTAAATTTACATAACATCTTTTAAACGTCTAAATTAACTCTAATAAAAGAGAATCAATAATTTTGAGTTTATTTTAAAACTATATTAAAGAGATGGAAATTATTTTAACGAATAATTGTATTATTATTATTTATTTTGTATTATAATTTTGATACGATTAATTTATTTATAAAAATTGATTTACTGTTAACTTAAACAATAATAATATTTAACACTAACTTTTAACACATATTGAAGGAAAATATTTTGTATTCATATAGAATTCTAATTTTATTATTAAAAATAAATTTTTTAAAATTAAAAATATTGTCTATTTGAACTTAATTTCAGAAGGGTTGTATATGAGATTAACATATTATTCTTAATTAAACAATATGGGAACGTTTTCAAAATGCATTGCATTGTTTCAAATCGATATAAAATATGTTTCAAAATGATTGCTTTTATTCTCAAATGCAAAAATTACATCCACAAATTTTGTCTCAGATTATGAATAATTAAACTAAACTCAACTTTATTTTAGAATTATTTCGAGCATATACGTCTTTCAACAACCCAAAAGTTTATCACTATTTTCTTAATCATACTAAAATTATGCTCAGCCTTAGATTAATTTACGTTATGTAATAAATATATTCTTGTATTAAGAATACTTTTGAATACTATATTCTTAAAAAGAGTATATATATTCACAAATCTAGTCTAAATTTAAAGCGGCTAACAATTTTATTAATGATAAATTTATACTATACTCGAAATGAGAAACTGCATTAACTTGAATTACATTTTAAATTCATAATAGTAGAATTCCAAAACTTAACAGATTATCGGCCAAAATAACAAATTAACTTATGAAAAAGGTTTCAATTAGCGTGAGAAGATTATTATCATCTTTTGGGACACATTGATCAATGTGGTCAAACAACTGCTGACTTTTCACGCTTTGTTTTTAAAGTTTGTTGGGAGCATACAGACTTCATTCATCAAACAATTTAAATGACACTTTGAAAAAAGATGGAGACTTAAATGACAAAGTACTGATTCGTTTTTGGGCAAAATTGGGATAAGTGGTGGGAGGTCTCCCTAACACCTGTTTATTGTGTCTCCATGTTTGTTGGGAGCATACAACATTCGTTCGTAAATGAATTTTGATGACACTTTGGAAAAAGATATAAATATGTATGTATTGGTATAATTAGAACTACGCGAAATCTATAACATTGGTTAACCATTAATTAAAGTTTTTTATGAATACTAGCTCACCATATATCCAGAACATTTTGTTTCCAGAGCTGTGGTGAAGTTAGCCTATCCATCAGCGTCGCAATTTTTTGTAATTCAATTAACCAATTCTTGTGTATTTTAGTCTATTTAACTCTACGAATATATGTTTATCGTACTCTAACTAAGTTAGCATTGAATAAATAACTTGTGATCTACGAGTTTGGAAGACAATTTCCAACTAGAATTGTTGTGACTATAACACTGATTAAATTATAGATGTTATTTGAATGTATATATACTTTATACGAAAGACAATTTTTCTGTACATTAAACTAGTTAACAAATTTTTAATTAACTAGAGTTGAATATTGAACAATTTGAATTATACATTACAGATTTTTTGAGCACTTAAACTCGTAGATCACAAGTTATTCATTCAATGCTAACTTAGTTAGAGTATGATAAGTCTTCAAGCGAAAAATCACGAAATTCTCGAAATTTAGATCCGTTCTATTTCCCCTCACCACAAAAAAATATAAAAACTCCCTGAACACGAATATCTTTTTGTTTATGTAGAACCTGTAAAAAAAATTTTCAAGTATATCAAAAATGTCTTGGTCACATATGTCCTAATCTGTTCGGTATGTAAAAGAATGACTGAAATTTTTGTCGTCCCGCGCTCGATAAATCAATTTATTTCTAACAGTAAAAATCATTTCTCCATTAATTAAAAATACTTTTTTTATAGAAAATGAAGAAGAATACGATGGTTATACTAAAAACTCATTTCGTGGGTGGGTCGACTAAAGATCGATTTGAACATTTTATTTGTTTATAGCAATAGGATTTTGTTAATAACTTTTATTGATTTTATTTTATTTTTAAAACAAATATCTTTTAACTTTAAAATAAAACAAAACAGAAGTTCCTATCTTTAATAGAACCGAGGCTATGAATTTTTGAAAATAAATTGTCAAGCCAAAAATCACGAAATTCTCGAAATTTAGAACCGCTATATTTTCAAAAAAAAAACCTTGCACAAATATATCGTTTTTTTCGATATAAAACTCATTAAAAAAATTTCATTCAAATCAAAAATGGTGTGGGTCAGATTTTGTCCAAATTTGTTTGGACAAATCTGATTTGTAATATATCCTATATGACCCTAATATATGCTATATGACCCATATATGCTATATGACCCTACTCAATAAATGGAAAAAATTTTCATTCTAACTACTCCACATTGATAAGTCCTATATTCGTTCCTGTATAGAATATTATTTGAAGTTTTGGGCGCTTAAACTATGATAACACCGTTCTTCATAACCATGTTAGTTCAGCTCAGAAGTGTGCTATACAATGTGTATGATTGAAATTTAACATAAAACCTTGTTTCTCTACAACAATGATTGCTGATTTCGTTGTTTTTTATAAATAACGTGCTCAAATTAAGCAATATGCATCAATATATTCTTCTCACCCTATCAGTCAGTTAGAGAAAAGAACCAATCCGTCCTGATAAATTTTAATATGTTTTATACTATACTTTAACCATAATAAGGAAATAAATATTTAAATATCCTTTTCAAGAATTTAACACAGATGGCAAAATTAGATGTACAGAGTAGGATACTATTTAACTAAAAGTTTTGTTAGATAAATAATTTTCCGTTACAGTTTTTTACAAAAAATAAAAGTGGGTGGCGCAGTAAGCGTATTGAACGTATTACATCACATTTTGTATTATAAGTAATTTTAATACTTTAAAATAGTTGAATTAGGTTTTAGTATTTATACTTATTGCATAATTAAGATTTAGAATTAGCACCTTTTCTACATCAGTTTTTTGAACTTTATTTTACTTAAAAATAAGCTTACCACTTTAATATCACAGTAAATACATCTTAAGTAAAACCAGTAAATAAATGACTTACCTAAAATATAATCTTCTTTACAAATTATTTGATAAATCTTTATAAAATATACCATATTCGTTTTACTGCATAAACACAAACAACAAACGTTTGCTAAAAATTATAATGTTTACTTACGTTTGCTAATAATCAGTCTTCACTAACCAAACATTTTCTTAAAACAAATGGTAGGTAACGATCTTATATCCACACAATTTACACAATTTGTGCAAGGTAAAACTTAATTTGTGTCTGTCAATTTTAAAATTTGTGCAAATTATGGAAGGGTTATAAAAACAGCATTTGCGCAAGCAAAACTTCATATTAAATTTGACATCATACATGTACAAAAATTAAATAAATTTAAACTAATTTCAAACTAACTTACACAAAATATATCGAAATTGTTAAAAAAATTATATTATAAATAAATTAACAATATTTAGCACCAATTTTAATTTGTTTTTGTTTACATAACCTAAATAACTTATTTATTTTGACATATCATGCGTCAAAATAAACCCGCACAAATAATTTTTTTTCTGCCACAAGAAATATTTTTGTTTAAAAAACCATCAGGCTTAGCATTAGGAGGGTTTTGACAAATACAATACAAGTTACTTCGGTCTGAAAGACCTAAGTATTACATTCATCAGCCCAAATTGAAATTCTTACCCCCACTTTTTTGACATTTCTCGACGTTTTAGGACCTACTGATTCTAAAAAAGCAAAAAAAAATGTATGTCTGTCTGCCGGCCGTCCTGCCGTCATTACCTACGCTGCAGGGAAAACCGCTGGAGGGATTTCAAAAACTTTTTTTTCTAAAAATAGGTATACTCAAGGGACAGGTCCGAAAGGACGCTGTGTTAGGTAACTGTACCGGAAGTGTGTCAAAAAAATCATTATTTGTGTCAAAAATAGCAAATTTTCATATTTTTGGCTTAAAAAACGTTCATTTTAAGTGATTACGAGTAGGAACATTAAATTTGGAGAAATCTTGATTATCGGGATTGGGATGTGAGACCAAAAGCTAAATTATTGCATTATAAGTTTGTCAAAAAAATGTTGTCAAGTGTGTCAAAGCAAAATTTTTATTTATGTTTTTGCCAAATTTTTTGGAAAAAAATAAAATTAATTATATGTTTGAAATGAAATTCTATTATTAATATTGTGAATTATGGCATTATACGTTTGTCAAAAAAATGTTGTCAAGTGTGTCAAAAGAAAGATTTTTATTTATTTTTTTACCCAATTTTTTGGAAAAAAATAAAATTAATTATTTGTTTGAAATGAACTTTTATTATTATTATTGAGAATTATGGCATTATAAGTTTGTCAAAAAAATGTTGTCAAGTGTGTCAAAAGAAAAATTTTTATTAATTTTTTTTCCCAATGAAAATGAAATTTTAAATGAAATTTTATTATTATTATTATTGAGAACTATGGCATTATAAGTTTGTCAAAAAAATGTTGTCAAAAGAAAAATTTTTATTTATTTTTTTACCCAATTTTTGGGAAAAAAATAAAATTAATTATTTGTTTGAAATGAAATTTTATTATTATTATTGGGAATTATGGCATTATAAGTTTGTCAAAAAAATGTTGCCAAGTGTGTCAAAAGAAAGATTTTTATTTATTTTTTTACCCAATTTTTTGGAAAAAAATAAAATTAATTATTTGTTTGAAATGAAATTTTATTATTATTATAGAGAATTATGGCATTATAAGTTTGTCAAAAAAATAATGTCAAGTGTGTCAAAAAATGATTTTATTTATTTTTTAGAAAAATATGTAGCTGTTCTTATGACGTATATGTAATTGAAAATGAAATTGGACATGAAAATTTTTGAATTTGTTATAGTTTTTGAAAATTTTTGGAATTTTGAAAAAAGTTTGTATTTTTGATTTGTAATAATTTTTGCAATATTTTTAGAATTTTGGGAAAAAGTTTTAATTTTTGATTTTGTAAGAAGTTTTGGAATATTTTTAGAATTTTGAAAAAAGTTTGAATTTTTAAGAATTTTTGGAATATTATTGGAATTTAGAAAAAGTTTAAATAATTGATTTTATTCTAATTTTTGGAATTTTGAAAAAAGATTCAATTTTTGATTTTGTTATAATTTTTGCAATATTTTTAGAATTTTGAAAAAGATAGTTTTTGAATTTTATATATAGTTTTAGAATTTTGAAAAAAGTTTGAATTTTTGATTTTGTAAGAATTTTTGGAATATTTTTAGAATTTTGAAAAATTTAAAATTTTTGATTTTATTATAATTTTTGGAATTTTGAAAAAAGTTTGAATTTTGGATTTCATAATAATTTTTGCAATATTTTTCGTATTTTGTAGAGTTTGAATTTTTAAGAATTTTTGGAATATTATTGGAATTTAGAAAAAGTTTAAATATTTGATTTTATTCTAATTTTTGGAATATTTTTAGAATTTTGAAAAAAGTTTGGTTTTATTTAATTTTTACAATATTTTTGGAATTTTGAAAGAAATATGAATTTGTGATTTTGTAATATTTTCTCAAACGCTAAATGGAGAGGATTTTGAGTAGTTTGCTGAGTGTATCATCTTTTCACTAAATTATGTTAATTTATGATCTGTTATAATTTTCCGGCAACGTATTGATGTTTCGTATTAGTTTTGTAATAAATTTCTAAACAGAGATAAAAATATGCTTGTACTTTAACAAAGAGTTATGTTTGATATACATCGCTGACCAAAACTAAAAATCATGTCCTCATAAAAGTTTTTTGCCGAAAACTATATCGAAATCCTTAACACAGACCGAAGTCTTGATATCTCAGAGCTTGATATTTCAGCCCCTCCATATTTTTCTTTTAACTTGCTGCAGCGCATTCTATTAACTGATATAAAGATATAAATAACGATTATTACTCAAACGAATCGTGAATGAAAGACTTTTTTCCCCCAAAAAATGTTACAGTTGTGATCAGCTGATTTGTGTAACGAAAAACTTCAAATAATTGTTATATCTTTCAAATCAAGATTGTTTTTAGGTTGTTTCCACTATAGTTGCTTTATTATCACTTTTGAAATAAAATTTCATACATAATAACTGATTTATAATTATCATTGCTGTATGTTATCTGTCAAATACACAAAAATAACGATTTGAAGTTTAAGAAAAACGGTCTATAAGCTTTGAAATTAAAACGAAATATCATACTTCGATTTTTTTTATAATCATTATTTATAATGTAAGGCCTTTTATCCATATAAAAATGACACAAACATGTATGATGTCTATGATTATAATGATATATAAAGCTTGTTTTAGCTATAGTGTAGAGCATAGTAACGTTGCACATAATATGCGGTATTCTTAGAGAGATAATTATAAGCTCTTGATGAATGATGTTCTGTGAAAGTTGCCTGACAAGCGGATGCAATTTTTACAGTTATATTGTTTTGTTGCTTTTATCTCAGTGTTACAACATCCATTCCATAATAATTCTGAACGGGAGCATACAAAACCATGATCATCAACAATTAAAGCTTTACCTTGTATTGAGTTACGGCAATTAATTGATAAATCATTTGTTGAGTTAATTTCAGTTTTCGTTTGCCATATCAAAGGTTGATGACTATTATTTCATATTCGTTTAACTCTGATGAATCAAATGATATCGGTCCACCATTTCCAATTACATTAATTAAAAAATAAGTTAATGATAATAAAAATATTAAGGCCAGAAATAATCTTCGTCTAATTAAACGTAAAATTGCAGCATACCACATTGTTTAATATTAATATATACAACTAATTTTCTTTTACATTCTATTTATGAAGATTAAATATTTAAAACTCTTAAAACATTATTATATTTAAAATAATAAAAGAAGGGAACTTTTTAATTATTTTTCAAATCGAAAACATGAACTCCAAAACTATTTTGTTTTTTTATAAATTTTTGCGATAAAAACATCGCCTACTAAATATTGAAAAATTTTTAATTTAAATGTTTGCCACAGATATACACAATATTACCGAGACTCCTACGCTCAAAATGGGTCAACCAGATTATGAGGATTTTAGTGCAATTGTTTAAGGTCTTTTAGAGTAAAGAAAAATGTGAACTTTTTTTCTTCAGTTTTATAAAGTTTTTTGCTTTAAAACTTTTAGAAATACGTACTGACTGCTTCAACAAACTTGTCTTTTAAATTTGAGATCAATCACATAATGGGAAGTTACTGAAAAATGGACCACACTAAGAGAATACCAGTTTCTGTACATCTTTCAGAAAAATAAAACGTGTTTTCAGATCTTTCAAACCGTTAACTGAACCTTCTGCATATAAAGTAAGAAACACGTTCAAAGTTGATGACTATTTTAATTGTTATCAAAAGCCATAATTCTTCTCAAAAACGTAACATTTATTTCAAAGGTATTAAGATATTCATTCGATGAAACTTATAAATGAACTATGGAAGGTAATAAGATATAAGTTACAAGATTTAAGCAACAAAATGTAAAAAACACTTGGGATATAATCTCCATTCCGTTCAAGCAAATTCAATTATCCACTTGTTTCATCATGAATGCATGCATAATTTAATTTGGATTAAATAATTTGAAATTACAAATTATATTATTATTTATCTACCTCAGTAATTATTTTCCGTAAAATTTTCATGATTAATTACATAAAATAATAGTATACCATATTTGTTAAATCCCCAATGATGTTTTTCTTTCGATAATATTTCTTATAATTCAAATATCTGTAAGCATATCATAATCTTGTGATACTCCTATCTGTTCTTTTCTTTGTTTGTCTATTTTTCTTCATTCAACTTAAAATAAATTCTTCTACTCGTTTAGTAAGAATATAAATAATATTAGTTTTTAAAATGTGTTTTGATTAATGATGCCAAGTTATATACCTTTATATTTTAAACAGTCATTCACAACAAAGTGCTTACGATAAATATTATTCCATTTGAAATGAAATTATTTATCTGTGCTATTTTAAAAAACTAGTGTATAGTTTTCATACTTTTGCTTCTATGAACTAATGGACATTTTTGTTTTGATAAATTTAAAAATATTTGGGTTGCAACAGTTATAAACTATCTGCTATTATTGTGACAAAACAAGTAATTTAGGTGATCTTTTAAGCTGATAAGTGATAGTCATATTCTAAACATTCACCGTTATATTGCAAATTTTCATTGTAGCAAATTTAGTCTACTTTAAAACCGTCGTAAAAAAGTAGAAAGAAAAAACTAGTCCTTTAAGGTTATAATAGCCAAAATTTAAAAAATAACGATTTTTTCGCGGTTTTTTCGATTTTTGACAAAGTTGCGTTCGGCGCTCGAGGTCACAAGCTTTGATTATTCATTAGGCCAACATCATAAACAAGTCTGCAAAAAATCAGAACTACCGGATATGACGCATACTGTGATGTATAAAGTTACTGGACTACTCTGCGTTGCAGGTTATTATTGAATTGTAAAGTAAATGTTGCATTAAACCTAATTTTAATGCATATCTAAAAAATTTAAAACAACTCTTGCATCATAATTTATTTCTATAGAACACCTAGAAGTTTTAATGGACCTTGCTACAATTTAATACATTAATGAAATTTCAAAATTCACTAGAGTATTATTCATTTTAGAAATATATAGCTAAAATCGTTTCATGTATGTTTTAGTTATCGCTTCTCAGCTGAAAGTCTATAATAATAGTGATTAAGGTGGTATGTATGTTTTAATTTTTTCCGTTATAATGTTTTTATTTTAATTTGATTAATTTAGGCAGGTGCGTAATAATCAAAGTAACTCGAAATTATGATGTAATTTGCATTAAAATGTCATACTACAAAAATGTTGCGCGTAATTTATTTAATGCAAATAACAGACATTTTTAAACAACAAGCTTTATATTTTACTCCAAGTAGTCTATTAAATATTGATGTAAGGAGCATTAGTTTAACTTTATATAGCAAGCTTTGTATTATTTTGTAATGGAAACTTCCGTAGGACCTATATGTGTAGCAATTTGCATTACATATTCAATTTTTTTTAACTGTGTAGTTGAAGCTGAATTCAAGCATATTTCATGTCCAATTTCATGTTGAATTCCATTTCATGTCATTCAAATAACTAATTTTATTTGTCAAAAGTTTCTAATCCAAAATGCTTCCTATTATATGGAGCTTTCCACGTAAAGCGGTCAGGTAAAAAATTTTGATGTTTCCGATTTTGGTAATATTTGATTATGTTATACCTATATGTTTCCTTGATCCAGATACAAAAGGTTTTTAAGGCATAAATTATGTTTAACGAGCTACAGGGCTTTAAAAATTTGACTAACCGATAGGTATGCGCTACTTAAAATCCTATTTGCAGTTTAAAAAAGTATCAATAATAGTTATTTAGGTATCAAGGGAATTATAAGAATGTTAATTACTGAGGGAAACGTTTACTACCCGAGGGCCTCTGGCCCGAGGGATAGTAAGTTTCACAAGGTAATTGACATCTAATAATTCACGTGATACATAAATAATTTTATAATATAAATAATATTTATTTTACTACCTAAAACATTTATTAAACTAAAACATTTATTTAGTATTTGATAGCATGATTTTTCGTTTTAATTGATCAAGTTAGTTATTTTTCATTTCAAATTGTATTGCTGGGGTATTGTTATTCGTTACTATGGATTTATGTAAATAATGTTGTTTATAAATAAACAAAACAAAAATTTATAATGAAAACTAGGTCTATTATGAATCCATAACTCTCTCTTATAATTCCCTTGGGAATTAAGAATGTCATTATTATTTCGGTAACTAAGGTCTAAACGACTTATAATAAATCAGTAAAACATAAAATAAATAAATTAATCGAATTTATACTTCATTTAATTAGCGTCATAGATTTTTTGATTTAAAAAAAAGAATATATTTGGAAAAAAAATATATACTAATTTTTAAAACGTGAATTTCACAAAGCTAAATTTAAATTTAAACCATTTAAACCACCATTTAAATTTTTTTTAGCTTTTTTTTAAAAATAGCTAATAGTATATAGATAATCCTTGCCAAGTTTCCTAATAGGCGTAGAAGTCGTTTAGTTGTTAGGCCAGTTAAAGTATCTATAACTTTTGAATTAACAGTGAAACCGTAATGTTTTTTTAAACGTTGTGAGATTTAAGGCTAATATCAAAGATAAAGCGAATTTACAGTGTTGCCATTGTAGAAAACTGTAAAAGTATTGTTATGTCGAGTAATTCAAATTCCATTGTGATAGTCCAAACCGTCCAAACCGTCCAGCCATAGATTCTCATATTCGTTTTCCTAGTGGTCGTCAGTTTGTTCTAATTAGTTTCTTATACTCGGTATTTAATCTTTAATTGCTATAAAATTCGTTAACGAATTGATATGAATCAACCCGTGGTTCCGCTAATCAATATATATTTTCTACCACCAATCATCTGTTGATTAATAATATCCCGCCCCCGTAGTTTTCTATTAATTAATAAATCACTGTAAAACTGTTTTAAAATCGGTTGTTTATTCTCTTTAGTCCGTACTCATGTTAATTACATGGATATTTCTTTCAAATGTTTCGTAAATAGTATCTCTCTTTGAAATATTTTCACATTTCTATTACAACCTAATAACCAGTATTACTTGATATGAGAAATAAAATAACGATAATTTTCAAACTCTACAAGAAACTGCGTTATCGATTCTATTATTCACCTATATATAGCAGCTAAAATCGTGTAATCGCTCTCTTATCTCTGATGTCTTTTGTGATCAATCTCGTGAATATCAACAAAAATTGTGGAATTTATTTTGAATTCACGTTTTCATTATTAGAATTAAGCATTGAAATTTTAACTAGTTTAAATTTTTGTAGTGCAAGTAGTAAAAAAATTAGAAACTTGTTTTTATATAATAGTTAATTTATTAGTATAAATTCTAGTTCAATTTAAAAAATTATATATGTTTGTGACCGTAATTTATAAAAAAATTATATAATTATGTTTGTGCTGTAACACAAAAAAAAACTCTCTTAGTTAATTTATTTTTGCCGATTGTGAATCAGTCGAATATATTTTGTCAGAGAAGTCACAGCTGTTGGTTGTTTTGTTTGTTTTTTGTTTGACATCTACACGTCGCATGTTTTAATGTGGTGTATATTCAATCCTGAAAATTAACGGAATTATTCCAGAAGATAAATAGAATAAAAGAATTTGGGACGAGAAGCGCCCAATCCATAGTTATAACCATAGGTAAGATTTCATTAAGTTATGGTTATGGTGATTTGGTTATAACTATTTAATGCAAACACAACCCAGCTGATGACATAATTTTATTGTTAAAATAAGAAAATTAGTGGAATAAATTAAAAAATCCTGTTCTGTGTTGTGATTAATTTATTATTAAAGAATAATGCCGTGATTGTAAAATGGCTGTGATCATACCTTGTTTGAACTGTGATAAATAGATCAAGAAAATTAATAATTGCCTTCTGCAATGAATATATTTGTGTGTTAGCTTAAATTTACAAATAAATGTGTAGAATATTAAATTTAACAAGCAAAGAAAAAGGAAAACTGTTACATATTAAATAAATTCCTAAACTTAGTTATTTGAATTGATTGTTGTAATTGGGAGATTGGCAGTGTTTTATTCTTTGTGGTAACACGGATATCTGGGTGGTTACTGTCATGTAATGTGAAGTGGTTACTGTCATGTAATTTCTAGAAGGTGCCTGACCTCGTGTTACGATTGGTTCCGGCGTGCTGCAATACGTTTCCAGCACCACCGTTTTTTTTGTGTTCGATCGACGTCGGGATATTGATGACTGAGCTTCCCTGTTGATATACGGAAGGAGGATGAGCTGTTAATTTGGATATCTTGGAGGAGGGATAGGAATAAACCATGTGGTGAGTCTTGTTAAATATTTACTTGTGTGGAAGTGTGGGCACGTTTGAATGTAGTGTGTGTGCATATGGATGTGTGGGTGTAGGGGTGTATTTACGATTGCCTCAATGGATCACGTAAATGTTAGGGTTGAATCTTTTATATAAATAAATATTTTACAACCGATAATTTACTTATGATTTGATTGATTATTTGTATCCAAATATATATTCAATTATATTTTTTTCTTTAAATAAAAACAAAAACATATTTATTTCAAATAAACTGAACTATGTTATTCCGACTTTCGGCAATATTTTAGGAAAGCCATTTTCAAGGAAATATATGTTTAATATTAAATGTATGTATCACATAAAAAACATTTGAAATAAAAAAAGATAATTGTCACTAAAAAGGTTAAATATTTTGATATCTAATAAAAGTATTGATTTTTCAAGATTTGCAAATCGTCAAATAAAAATTTACCCATGATGTCA
>OY856186.1:131423883-131456383 GCA_963693315.1 Diogma glabrata
GTGCGCGGCATCACCGCTTTTAGAAGAACGATTGTGTTTTGTTTATAAGATATTCGGGTCTGAGCCACGATTTCATTAGTATAGCGTTCATCGAGGGTTCATAGTGCAGTATTTAACATTCAAATTTCAATTGTTGTTGGCCATTGGTAATTTATATAAACTTAAAAGTAAGCACATGCAGGAGAACACAACCTAATTATACCCCACTTATTAGGAGAACCTTGACTGTTTGGCCTTGTTTTTTATCCATATCATATTGTACAAACTTTACAAGACTCTTTTAAAAACAAGAAATTAAAAACAATCCAAAAATGTAAAATCCTATAACATATCAAAAGTTTTCTTGATAGTTGTGCTAATTTTTTAAAATGAATGAAAATAATTACGGGAGTAATTTAAATTTATTGGGTTATTTCCAGTGATTTTATGATAGTGAATGTTTTATAATGGACAAGCAATATTTTCTAACAACACGAACAAATATTTAAGTTATGTAAATATTTTCAAAGTATGTTATGAAAACTTGCTGTCAAATTCATTTTATGAATTTTTAATTCATAAAATATTAAAAATTATATGTTTGGTTGGTTATAATAAAATCCAAAACGTATCCTAAACGTCAATCTTTGTTCATTTTTTTTATACAGTCACAGGGAGGGAGAAACTATTATTTTTTGATGGTAGGTTTTTCTTATAGATTTAAAAGAAGCTCGCAATAATTGTACAATTTTGAATCAAATGAAAAGTTTACGCACGTTTATGGGTAGTAAGCTGACCAGACGTCCCACGCTGCGTGGAAATGTCACACATTTTATTGCGTTGTTCCACGGAGAAATCTGTCCCACGAAGCGTCCCACGAAACAAATATTTCCACCACATTTGCCCGCATTATCGAAATAATCATCTACCTACGTATAGTTTGCGCAATATCTTAGTCAGAGCAATGGCTTCACAGTTTTTTCTTGCAGTTTATATAATGTTATGTATATGTTGATTTAACCATATTGAGAGAACAAACCAGTGCAATATTATTATGAAAAATAAAACACAAAATATTTTACTTAAAAAGATGCAGTTTTGCGTATAAATTCATAAAAATTTAAATTTTTGAACCAGAGTTTACGAGTCTTTATTCGAGTACTCATTTCAATCCTTTGAAATAATGTTCAAAAATTAAAATGTTCATAATTTGAATATCGTTCTTACTCGTAAGAGTAAAATTTTTGTTTTTTCGATTTTACTCCTTTGGAGCAGATTACATTTTCCAGTTCTTTCATTCGATTTGTAAAAGAAGAAAATTAGTCACTCTACGTCATCCTTTATATTCATTTTTCTAACAATGCATGAATAATTGAACGAATCAAGCATTTTACGTTGAAAAGCATCAAATTTGATGCAAAAGTAAAAGTTTTGAGTATTTGAAAGAAAATATTTATTTCAATTTA
Organism: Diogma glabrata; assembly: GCA_963693315.1. Taxonomy (NCBI): domain Eukaryota; kingdom Metazoa; phylum Arthropoda; class Insecta; order Diptera; family Cylindrotomidae; genus Diogma; species Diogma glabrata. Next base: position 131,425,329 of record OY856186.1, read on the forward strand.
GTAGCAAGAATGATATTTTATTATTTTCACTCCTGTATGTGGGAGTGTTATATTTTTTTAAGCTACGCACTGAAAGGACAAAGTAAAAGAGTAAACTCTGTTTAAAACACACTTTAACTAGGAAGCTCAAAAGTAAAATTATTTTTTTCTAATATATAATCTTTTTTCTCAATAAAAAACAAAAAAGCAAACAGCATAAAAACTTGATAAATGGTATAGATCTGCAAAAGATAGAACGAGAGGTATACTGTATACCTCTTATACTTACAGAATACAGAAAAGATATTAATTATTTAGTAAAATTAAAATAAATTGTTTCAATTGTTTTACAGTCTTTACTTGTGTAACAAAAGTTTTAAGCTACTATAAAAGGTAAATTTATACTAATTTTTAAAATTATATTTAAAAAGTTCTCCTGCAAATCAAGACGGATAGAAAACGTTTACGTAAATTCTTATACGATATTGAATTGGACTATCCTTTTATAAAAAAAATCAAAATATAACGACGCAAAAGTTTAGTGTATTACTAGTCGTAGTGAATTTGAAAATTAACAGTGGACATTATGATATTAAAAGACATATAGATACAGATAAACATAAAAAGCGTTGCTATAAGCCGCCAGCTCCAGTAGCTTGAACAAGTTTTGTTGTTATTTTGTTTTCTTGTTGTTATTTAACATTAACAAAAAATTAGTTGCAATTTGCGCTGATAACACGAACACCAATTTTAGTGGTGTCACGTCAAAGGGTGAAAATTTAAAAACAAGCTAAACTCGAATTTGAACCAGAGTGTATTGGGTATTGGATTCGCAGCCCATATTCTAAATAATGCAATAAAAAATGCTGCTGATTTAAATGGCAGGGTTAAAAAAAATTTGGATATTTTACGGTCTTTACTGGAGACGTTGAAGGAGTTCTGCGGCAAAAGTAATGTCGAACATAACCTACTTATTGGATACAGTGAAACTCGCTGGCTGGCGGTAATGCCAGCACTAGAAAGAATTTAGAAAATGTACGAACCACTGCAACCATATTTCCTAACGGTTGAATGTCCAATTAAAATAAAAGAATTTTTTGAAGAATTAAATAGTAAACAAATAGTAAAGGAAAGCATTAAATAGTAAATTTATGCACAATCTAGTTAGCACGTTTTCACCGTTCCACTTTCTCACAATAGAATTTCTAATTAGTTAGTATTTGGAAGAATGTTTGCATTTCGTCCCACATTTTAACGATTTGGCTCTGGTCAGTTTAGGGTAGACATAACCCTTTCTCTCTGAGACAAATAAAGGAAAACAAACAAACAAACAAAAAAACGATTCGACATAAGAGGAGTCACGTAGGGATTGCAATCCCGTGGTGTTTTATTTTTCCTGGGACTGTGTGACTCATAAGTTTTAAATCCCGGGATGCCCGAGATCTAAAAAATCGTATAGAAAAACCATCCTTTTTTCCTATGCTGCACGATCTGCTGTCGTTTACAAATTCACTCTTTGAACAGTTACAAAGCAAAGATATAATAATTTCTAGCACAAGCGCTTTAATTAACACTACTTTCTTGATGCTTAAACAATGCAGAGATGATACTAAATTTAAAATTATTTTTAACAAATGAAGGGATTTTGCAGAACTTTGCGGCATTCGCTTCGATGAAACAACACCAGAAGACTAGCAGAGTAACCAATGTAGCTCAGAAGCATTTTATTTTTATTTCTAAGTCGATGCATTTAAATGCTTTTAAATATATGTGTGTATAAAAACGTGTATGTTATGTTTTACGAAAAAAATTTTTTTATGTCATTTAAATTCTCGCCCCCCCCCAAGATTTTGGTGAAATGACGCCACTGGATACTAAACAAACTTTTAAATATTGATTGGGGGGTGCGTTTAATTAGGTTGTTTGAAAAAAAAAAATAAAATGAAAAGGATAAATAAAACAAGATAATAAATTCAAAACAATACAAAAGAAAGATTTGAGCTACAACAAAAACAAAAATTTAAACAAAATAATTAAACAAAATAAAATATGTCTTACATGTTGCTCTGCAAAATATCACAGCCATCCACTTAAGAAATTTACACTATTATAGAATGAAAAAGCTTCAAATATTATAAATATGTTTACGATATAATAATACAAAAAAGGCAATAAAGGAAAACAAAATTGACCAATAAATAAATTCTCAATTTCTCAAACACGTAACCAAAACTTGAAAAGGTGACCTTCGATATCTTCAATGGAAAATAGCCATTTTTTTACTACTTCAAGAAACGCTTTTAAAAGTTTCTCATTTTTTACATTATCCGGCAAACTATTGAATAGGTATGGACCCATGTATAAATATGAGCGTCTAAAACCTTCTTTAAGGATCTTTGGTAAAATACACAGACTTCTATCCCTAATATTGTATCTAGTGTGTAGTTTTATATTTAGTTGACCACTACGCTTAAAGAAGGTTTTTAAGACCGTATAAACATACAAATATCGCAATGGTAATGAATTTGCCATAATAAATAGAGGTAAGCTAGTATGTGTGCGTTTTTTTCGATACAAAATTCGAATTGCATGCTTTTGGCCAGTAACTACGGGCTTTATATTTGTGTAATAAGCACTACCCCAACAAGATATACCATACTGAATTCGCGATTTAATCATTGCATTGTAAAAGAGTAATAATGTGTTTTGTGGAACAAAAGGTCTAATTAGATACATTTTGCGGATAGCAACCATTATATTTTTTGCTAAAGCTTGAGTATGTAGTTTAAATTTTAATTTCTCATCTAATATCAAACCTAAATACCTAAAACTTGTCACAGCCTCAATAGGGATACAAAGTTCATTGCATAAAGCTCTATTGCAAAAAACACTATGATATATAATTTGTCTTGTAGGAGCAGGCCCATTTTCAAAAAACATGACTTTCGTTTTGGGGCTTAATAACATTAAATGATTGTCAAACCAAGCTCTTAAGATATATAGATCATGACGAATTAAGGAGTCTAACACACCTGAGCTTTGATATGGATAAATTACAGCCATATCATCTGCGAAAGCAACAGGTTTTCCCTTAAGACCAATAGAAAAAACAGAATTAAAATAAATAAGAAACAAAATAGGACCCAATACAGACCCTTGAGGTACTCCAATATTCAATAGTATTGGATCGCTGAGCTCACCATTAACTTTTACTACCTGTGAACGATTTTTCAAATAAGAAGAAAACCATTCAAGTGCCACTCCTCGTATTCCAATGTGATTCAATTTAGTCAGCAATACCTTGTGATTCACTGTGTCAAAAGCTTTGCTGATATCAACAAACAAAGCCATAATATTATTATGATTACTTAAATTAGATTGTACGTAGTTTATGAAAGAAATAAGGGCATCCTCAGTGCTTTTGTTTTTTTGAAAGCCGAATTGATTTTCGTTTACAAAGTTTATCTTTTCTAAATAACTAACTAATTGTGTCTTCACTATTTTCTCGAAAACCTTTGAAACCGCAGGGAGTAAAGATATGGGTCGGTAATTGTTCAAGTCCAGTTTACTTCCTTTCTTATGAAGTGGTATAACAACAGCTAATTTCATTTCGTCGGGGAAGGAACCAGACAAGAAACTACGATTGAATATGTACGCGAGAGCTTCCGAACAGCATGGAATAACTTTTTTCATTAGAGAATTACTAATGTTATCAATACCATGCGACTGCTTATTTTTTAACTCTGCAGTAGCTCTTAAAACATCAGATGAGATGACAGGCTTAAAGAAGAAACTATTTCCATTAGAGTTACAATTACCATAAATTGTGTCTGACCCCACAGAATGCTTTGGAATAGATTCTGATATTTTTATAGGAGCACTTGCAAAAAAAGAATTAAACTCAGTTGCAATATCTTTGGAAACCATAATTTTTTTATCTGTATCAGCTTGGTTTATAGTATGTATAGTGTTCTCATTACATTGTTTAGTTAAAATGCTATCAATAAGTTTCCACTGCATTTTACTATTACTTGAACTAGCTCGAAATCTATCCTCATAATAGGAGATTTTAGTTGATTCGATGGAATCCCTTAATCTATCACAAAATTTCGAGTAATATTTTGATAGTTTTTTATTTTGAGGGAACCGTAACACTTTCTTATACAAAACCTTTTTCTTTTTGACTAAGGATAATAATTTATCAGTCATCCAAGGCTGAAGTTTTTTATTTGATACCTTGTTAATGTTTTGAGTGCAATTTGTAACATGTGAATTAAAAATGTTAATAAAGCTTTTATATGCTAGACTCGGATTCACTTCCACAAATACTTCGTTCCAACTTTCGTTAGCCAGTGTCTCAACCAGTTTTCCTAAATTTATTTTAAAAGCTTTTTCAAAATTTGCTCTCAATGGTTGGTTTTTTTGCTTATAGTTTATATGAAGAATGATCATGTTATGGTCTGTTATCTTTAAATCAGCAGAAATGGCTTTGGCGACTACACGATTAGTTTCACATCGATGATAAACATGGTCTATACAAGTTCCAGACATTAATCTTGTGGGAACATTAACAAGAGACTCAAGACCAAAAGCAGATAACAGAAGTTGATACTGAAGAGAATTAACAGTATCACTCATGATATCAATGTTACAATCACCCACTAGAAATAAATTTTTGCAATTCATTGAACCGCATAAGATTTCTAATTCTGAAACGAAGAATTGCACAGAATGAAAGTGAAATCGATAAAAACACACAAAACATAAATCTATACCGTCGATGCATACATTGATTTGCAGACAATCAGCTGATCTGAGAGAATGCTTAGTAATATTATATTCATTAATAGAATTACTCACATATACCACAACTCCCCCAGCGGCATACTCATTATTGCAATTTGCATGCATTTTGTAACCTGTTATGTTATAATTTTCGAGTTCATTGTCACCTATCCAAATCTCGGTTAAAAAAATTAAAAGAGGTTGAAAACTAAGACTTTCCAAATTGAACGTAAATAAATCAAAATTTCTTCGTAAGCTTCTGATATTTTGCAAAACCACAGGAAAATTTGAATTGCCTAAAAAATAGAAATTATTAGAATTGGAACTATTTGAATTAATTGACATATTACTGTCACTGTTTTCCGATAAAAGAGAATTATTATTACTCATGGTATACTATCTTTTGGTTTAAAAATAAATTTAATTTATTTTATTTAAATCACTAACAACTTTTATCGGAATAACAGGACTACCATCTGCTTTGCGTAACAAAATTGTTCCATTTCTAATCCAGATGTATTTGTATGATTTCTCTCGCTTTAACCGGGATGCCTCTTTGAAAAGTTGACGCCTTAATGGTGTGAGATTTTCGTTGACAAAAATTTTTTTCTCTGAAGAATTCCCAAATATTTTTCCTACAGTGAGATGTTTAGCAAATTTACGCTTCTGCATGATAACGGTATCTTTAGTTTGAGTGGACGAAAAATTTAACACCACACATGATGAAGTTTTTAATTTGTAACACTGTTTCACATCACTAGGGGAAATGTTTAGCTGCAAGCCAATATTACATACTGAAATCGCCATAGTTTTTATGTCCATATTATCTATGTTTTCAGGCAGCCCATGAATTTCAACGTTACTGTTTCGATTATTCTGGTCAAGGTTATCCAGTTGTTGCTCAAGAGAATCCATTTTCATTTTCAATACAGCATTTTCCTTTTTAAGGTCCTCTATAACACTCATTTTTCCAGTTAAAGTAATAACTTGCGATTTTATATCTTGTAAAGATAATTCCAGATGCTGCCATTTATCATTAAAATCTTTAGTTAAATCCAATATTTGTTGTGAAATGAAGTTCAAATCTAGAGATGTGTTAACAATATTATTCGAGTTTGGTTCTGGAGGTAGTACCTTTTTCTCATTCTGATTCAAATTTTTAGCTGAGCGGAGTGCTTTCGAGTCTAATCCACGTCGATTACATCTATTCAGGTTATCACAGTTATCACAATGCCATGAGTGATCAACTTCATTAAAATAGTCAATATCTTCTTGGTTTAAATTAACACATGCACTGTGCCAATATTTCTGACATTTGCCACATATTACTTTGGGTTCATCACGATTTACTTTTTTTGTACACACTGCACACAACGACATTTTTACTTAAACCAATCTTTTGCTTTAATACAATTTTATGAAATAAATGATAGAATGTTGCTGTTTATAATTATGATTGAAAATTATTTTAAAGTAAAACAAACAAGTTCACGTAGACGAGTTTATATAACAGAGGAGCTAACTGCAAAACGTTTTTTTTTTATGAACTATGTTATTTTATTTGTTTGTATGATATTGAAAAACAGCTTGGATTATTTATTTCTTATTAATAATTTAACATGAATTTAACTTCTTAATAATTTAACAGTCGGTTAACATCGATTCAAAAACAAAATGATTTATAAAATTATTTAATCCTTTAATTAATTATATTAAAATAAATAAATATCACCACAATCAATAAACAACTGCACCCCACAACAGTTGAATTGATATGAATTTATTTATTTATTCATTTATTTGTTTATATTTATTTATTTTTTGTTTATTTATTTATATATTTATTTGTTTATTTATTTTTTTATTTATTTATTTATTTACTTATTTATTTATTTGTTTATTATATTAGTATAGATAGCTTTGCTAATAATGCTTATAGTAATTTATACATATCAGAATATCAAAAATTGAAAAGCGAAAAATTGTGAAAAAAAAAGCGAAAAGCGAAAAATTATTCAAATCGGTTAATCGGTTTGAGAACTATTTAACTTTAAGCTTGCCAGTTGTTTTTTAAATTTTTAACAAATTTGGAGTCACCCTGTGTCGAAACTAGTGCAAATAATAAACAAAATAAAAGCACGTACTAACTTTTTTACTATACTAACGGTTACGGAAGTTTTAAGGAAATCGTATATGGTCGGATTCACATAATCGGCGTCTTGATTCAATATTCCATCTTTATAAAATCAAGAAGAAGTCTCCTTGAACTTATGCATTAGATTACTTTGGGGCGTTTGTAATATTTATAAAAATAATATATGCATATAATAATCCGTTTAATAATTATAATAATAAATTATACAAAATTTTGTCTGAAGTCTTTCTTTAACAACTGTGGCTCTATTATAAACTTCCTATCTATGCTTTTAATGGCTTTTGACTTCTGCCGATATAAGTATATCAAAAGCTGAAATTCCACATGCCATCATGGGAAAAATTTTCGTCCATGATACGAAATAATTTGTATATATATATATATATATATATATATATATATATATATATATACATATATATATATATATATATATATATATATATATATATATATATATATATATATATATATATATATATATATATATATATATATATATATATATATATATATATATATATACACATATATATATATATATATATATATATATATATATATATATATATATATATATATATATATATATATATATATATATATATATATATATATATATATATATATATATATATATATATATATATATAAATATATATATATATATATATATATATATATATATATATATATATATATATATATATATATATATATATATATATATATATATCGTCGCTTTAATAATGAAATAACGTATGCCATATATACGTTGTTATTATATAATGGGTGCGCTGCATTCCCCATAAGGATGTCTATAAAGTGGCATTTTAACATTTTCCAATTTTTTTATAACTGGGGTTGAAAATTAATATATTGTTAATTAACGTACATGCGAATTTGAATTTGGTTAAATTTTGAAACAGCGTAAATGCATGTACGATATTTCAATTCCTACAGAATAATAACTTGGGTAAAATCAGTGTCGTATACTTTACATACATTACGATCGCCACACGAAATGGTAAATCTAAAATATTGTATAAGCATCATTCATTACTACATGATATACCGGTTCATATAAATAAAAAATTGTAAGAATATTATGCGTTAGTTCAATAATAATTAGTTTTAGGCTTAATCGTACTTCCATGCAAAATGAAATAACGTATATGAAATATGAAATAACGTATAAGGTACCTGATTGACTTTTCACCTCTTTTTAGGTAGAAAAGCCAGCAGGTACCAATGTGAAATTTTAATATGTTGTGGGGAAATTAGTCAATATTAATTGGTAGAAATTGGTAGGAATTGGTTTTTTCCAATATCTTTATTCATTCAATAGTGCTGCCGAGTTTACGAAAATCAGAAAATCGAAAAATCTTTAAACCCAATTATCTCGAAACTACACTTTTGCGAATACGTTGTTTCATTATTAAAGCGACGATATATATATATATATAATAAATTTATTTTAATAAATGAAACACTTGTTTGTATTCCGCAAATTAATTTTTGTTTCTAACTTTATTTATTTTGAAAATAAAATTAAAATTAAAAACAGCTCGACCGGTTTCGGTTTTTACACCATTTTCAAGAGCTTCAAAATTGTTACAAAGAAAAAATAATACAACATGTCATTTATATACAAATAAAATTAAATTAAAAATGAAACTAGATCAAAAATACAAAACAATTTTTAAAATCTAAATGATAGTAAATTCAAAGAGCTGACATTTTTTAAAAACTATTGTTTATCCATTAAATATTAAACTTAATATATGAAATAATGACTGCATCTTGGTATATAACAAAAGGAAATCACAACACAATTTAGAATTTTCTGAAACAAGTAAAATTTTGTGTTAAAGAAACAGATCTGGGTTGGTTAAAGCCGAATAAATGACATCTGTTTGTAAATTTAATAAACTTTTATTTAAATAAAGAGGGTCATTCCATGGAAACATAAACCTCAATAGTTGCAATGAAGTTTATGTTGTGTGGAAAAATTAATCTAATTGGAAACTTGCCCGTCATTATTGATACTGAAGATAGGAAATAAACAAATAAATTGTTTAAAAGATGGAAAAAAATAAATAAGTAATAAAATTATTGTTAGAAATGCATTATTTTCTTATGCGTTTTTTTCTGTTACGTTGGTCACGTTACGTTGGTCACACAATTTTTTTTAAATAAACCACTACTGTATGTAGCATTTGTGAAAAACATATGCTTATTTAAAAACAGATAACCTGTGCTTTATAAAAAACTAAAATTGAATTTATTGAAGGCATACTTTCAGAGAAATTGCTTTGAAAGTGTGAGTAAGTTTTACTGTGGTACTTTTTTTGTTACGTTGGTCACAGCACTGAATTTTGTTATTATTACTTAATATATATTTAATTTGCTGCCTTTTTCATTGATAATGTATTTCCTACCTGCATAATAGTATAAAATAACATAAATTTCATAAAATAACAATGTTTTTTATGAATAATAGGCAAAATTATGAGTTGAAAAGGGTAAAAATGTTACGTATGTGTTTCATTTATTAAAATAAATTTATTATTAATAATGTTTCGCCAAGTGCCAACAGTAACCTCAATAAATACTATATATATATATATATATATATATATATATATATATATATATATATATATATATATATATATATATATATATATATATATATATATATATATATATATATATATATATATATATATATATATATATATATATATATATATATATATATATATATATATATATATATATATACATATATATAAATATATACATATATATATATATATATATATATATATATATATATATATATATATATATATATATATATATATATATATATATATATATATATATATATATATATATATATATATGTTTATATATATATATATATATATATATATATATATATATATATATATATATATATATATATATATATATATATATATATATATACATATATATATATATATAAATATATATATATATATATATATATATATATATATATATATATATATATATATATATATATATATATATATATATATATATATATATATATATATATACAGTCAAACTTCCATAAATCGAACTTCTATTATTCGAATTTCTCTATAAATCGTATTAATATTTCGAATTAAAATTTTGAATTTCTTTATAAATCGTTTCTATATTTCGAAATTTCCCTAAATCGAACTAAAATTGATGGCTTTTGGTGGTTCGAATTATAGAAGTTTCACTGTATATATATATATATAAATATGTATATATATAAACATATATATATTTGTATTTGTAAAAAAAACAAATAGGTTTACCGAAATTAACAAAATTCCAAAAAATTTTCAGCAAAACCTATACTGGTTTATCAATGATTTATTCAAACGAAAACCAGAACTGGTTTACCAAAATTAACAAAATTCCAAAAATATTTCAACAACACCTATACTGGTTTCTAAGCTGCAGAAACCGTAATTACGGTTCTTTAGCTTCGCGCCTAAATAATAACCAAAAAAAAATAGGGTCTTCGTTTCGGCTCAGTTTGTAGGGAAAAGGACTTTTATCAAAAGAAAATTATATCAAATTAACGGGATAACGGATGGTCTGTTAGGCGAATCTGAATTTAGAATCTCTTACTTATTTTACCTAATTAGCCTTTCATTCTAATGGAATAGTATACAACAAAATAAAAAAAAATAATACAAATCAATAATAATAAAAAAATTACTCTCAGACGTTGAGTGGTGTCTTGATATTTCTTATATTTGCATTTCAAAGTTACAATTCCTATATTTTCAATTCCTGTAGTACCACAACTGCATAATTGATTTGTCCAAAAAATCCGTTTAATATACTTATATCTGTTTCTCTAGTATTTTTGCTTGATTTTGGAATTGATCTCGATTAATTCATCTTTATTCAAATCAGACGAGGAGGGTATGTTTATTTCGTGATCCACTTTTATGTTGTCCCAATTTCCTGCTCTCCCTATAATTTCAACTAATTTATTTGCAAACGAATCACTTGTGCATCAATATTTAATGATTTATTTAATTCTTTTCTTTTATGTAGATTTCATATATAAATCTACCTATTGCAATGTGCTTCATCTTGGAATTTCGGAAAAATTTTGTTGCCAAACGACTTTATATGATAAGCGGAGACAGAAAAACAAAAAAACAAATATATATATATATATATATATATATATATATATATATATATATATATATATATATATATATATATATATATATATATATATATATATATATATATATATATATATATATATATATATATATATATATATATATATATATATATATATATATATATATATATATATATATATATATATATATATATATATTTATATATATATATATATATATATATATATATATATATATATATATATATATATATATATATATATATATATATATATATATATATATATATATATATATATATATATATATATATATATATATATATATATAAGGGCTAACACCCTATTTCCATAAAAAATTATTTGTCATGAATTCTGTGCACTGGCCTCAGATTATCTCGAATTCATTTCAAGAACGACCTCGGAAACTGTACCCAGACTACGATTTAAAAATGGGAACCTGGAACGTGCTAAGCCTTAGAAGACCAGGAGATCTACTAAAACTTACAAGCCAAATCGATAACTTATACACACTAGATATAGTGGCATTACAAGAACTAAGATGGTCAGGGAGTGGAATCCACGAAACAGCCAAGGGATACACTCTCTACTATTGCGGTCATGAAAACGGATGAGAATTTGGAGTTGGCTTTCTCATACATTGTCGCGTGAATCAACATGTTATCGACTTTTGCCCAATTAATAGGTGGATATGCACAATGAGAATCCGCACGCAAAAATTTAATGTAACGATCATCAATGTTCATGCACCTACTGAAGACAAAGCAGATGACATTAAAGACCTGTTCTGTGTAGAACTCGAAGAAGTCATCAATAACATCCCACGGCACGATATAAAAATCGTGGTAGGTGACTTCAATGCTCAAATTGGTAGAATTGCAGAACTTAAAACACATAACACAAAACACAGAACTTAAAACACCCTAACAGCTTGCATCATACTAGTAACAATAACGGCTTTCGCGCAGCTGAACTGGCTATGATGTATGATCTAGTAATTTCTAGCACTTTACCCCTCATAAGAGAATTCACAAGGCAACGTGGAAATCAAATGACGGAAGAACGGAAAATCAAATCGATCACGTCATGATTTCTAAGAGACACTCTACAAGTGTAACTGACGTTCGATCATACAGAGGTGCTGATATGGACACCGATCATATGCTTGTCATCTTTAAGTACAAGTGCAAGTTATCATCTACATTTAATAGACAAGCAAAAAAGACCGTGCGCTGGAATGTCGAAGCATTTAAACACCTGGAAACACTGAATAGATATCAGCAAATTGTATTGCAAAGCATAGAAGAGCATAACATCCCGCCTGAGATGCCATTAAACATACAAGAAGAATTAGCAGCACAAACTACAATCGGAAAACGACCACCGAAATTACGTAATTAATGGTTTGATGATGAGTGCCGTGAAAGCGTTGAACATAAACAAAAACTGCGAGAAAAATGGTTAACAAGGAACACCTGAAGCTCCCAAGCTGATTATCTATGCGCCAGGAAAGCCTCAGCAAAACTTCTACGTAAAAAGAAACGCGAACACATGAAGAGCTGCATCGAAAACATCAACCAACATGCGGCCAACGGAAATTCGAAAGAGTGCTTTGCCAATGCACGGCATCTGACAAAAGATTTCCACCCAAGATGTACAGCCATCAAAAATGGAAACAACGAGCTTACAACAAATGAACGTGATGTGCTGGCAGTTTGGCGATCCCACTTTCAAGACCTACTGAATAGGACAAATGAAATTCATCTTATTAGTGCAATTGCTCCGTCAAGTGAGGAGATTTTTGTCCCTTACCCAACAATAGAAGAAGCGGAAGCTGCCATCAAAAATTAAAAAATGGTAAATCACCAGGTATCGATGGAATCCCTGCAGAACTACTTAAGAATGGAGGAGCAGCTCTGGTCTCACGTATATACGATCTGATTCTTGCAATCTGGGACCAAGAAGAACTACCTGCTGAATGGAAAACAGCTCTCATTGTTCCGCTACATAAAAAAGGTGACCGCCTAAAGTGTGCAAATTATCGTGGAATCGCACTGTTGAACACTGCATATAAAATACTAGCTAATGTCATACTTGCTCGGCTCAGCTCATTCGCCGAATCTATCATCGGCGACTATCAGTGTGGTTTTCGCCCCAACCGTTCAACCACAGATCAATGTTTTACCTTAAGGATGATTATGGAAAAATGTTAGAAGTACAACATCAGCATTCACCAGCTCTACGTTGATTTCAAGCAAGCAGCTGATAGCATCATCCGCGACAACCTTTAGTCCGCACTCATATGCCTTGGTATCCTGGCAAAACTTGTTTCTCTCTGCAAACTCACAACATCGGGATCAAACTGTAGAATAGTAGTCGAAGGGTCAGTTTCTGATCCTTTCGATATAACATCAGGTGTTCGACAAGGTGATGCAAAGGTGATGCACTCGCGCCCATACTATTTAATTTGGCGCTTGAGTACGCGATAAGAAAAAGCCGAATTGAGACACAAAACTGCATATTTAACAAATCTAGTCAAATTCTTGGCTATGCAGATGAAATTGCACTTCTGGGACGTAGACCAAGCGATATTAAGGATAGTCTCTCTCAGCTTGAAAGAAATGCTAAACGGCTTGGATTATGCATCAATACCACCAAGACTAAACTTTTAACAACATCGAGGAACATACCTCCCGGCAATCTGAATACTGGCGACTATGAAGTAGAACGCGTAGAAAACTTCAAATACCTCGGGTCTGTAATAACATAGTCAAATGACATGCAGGCAGATATTAAAGCCCATGTCTCTGCCACATACAGAGTTTTCTACGCATACTTAAAACTTTTGCGATCAAAACATCTTTCGCGATCGAGCAAACTCACACATTACAAAACATTAATCCGACCTGTGCTTGCCTTTGGAAGTGAAAGCTGGACACTGACTTCCTCCGATTGTAGAATTCTATCAACATTCGAGAGGAAGGTCATACGAACAGTTTATGGTCCATATAAAGTTGCTGAAAATCAGTATAGAATCCGAATGAATCGTGAAATCAGACAGTTTCTTGGAGGTTTCGATGTAATCGGATTCATTGAATCCAACCGAATTAGATGGTTTGGTCATGTATAAAGAGCTCCATTAGATAGAATCATAAAAAAAACGTCCCGACAACAACCAGCTGGTGTTCGTCGAAGAGGAAGACCTAGACAACGCTAGCGTGATGACCAAGACCTTCGTGATATAGGATGTCGAAGCTGGGGTCAACTGGTCATGGAACGAAATGATTGGAAGCTGATTGCACAGACGGCAAAATACCTCCATTGGACGTAAGTGGCAAAATAAGATGTCTAGATTAATGTAATAAAATGGTACCCTATTTATATACACATTATACTAGATTTAAACGACCTTTAATTGAAGAGCTTCATAAAACTGACTACTCCATGCGCAATCCAATAAATGAATGCATACAAAATTTTAATAAATACAATAATTTCTTATTACTCGTAAATGAGCAGGTATAATTTTAAACGAAGTATTTTAAGAAAAATGAAAACAATTCACTCAAGAATCAAGATAAATTAACCTGAACATGAAGTGCAATAATAGAATGTTAGTGATATTTTAGTTTAGAAAATGTATAAACTTAACTCTTTATTTGATTAATAAATAAAATGTATAAGCTCAATATCTTCGCCAGCTTTTCCCGTTTTACTCGTCAACGCACACAGCCAAGCTGTCGAAACTACTCAATGCTATGGTGACAGAATACAGAAGGACTTCTTCGTTTGCAAAGCGAACAAATGGAATGCTTTTCCTGAATCAATAGCCTCAAGTTCCTTTAATACATAAAGGTTTTAGAAGAGCAATAGTTCAAACCCCTTGTTGTTGTGGGACATATGTCTTAAAAAGTATCTATGCGTTATTGATTGTAGATTGTAATTCTTATTACACAACTCTTTTTGTAAAAAAGAAAAATATAGACAAAAACATTAGAGCTGTTATAAACTTTACTATAATTTATATTTAATCTTCGTACGAAAAGTACATTCATCAAAACTAAATAGTTTATATATACATTATACATACTTACCTTTTTTCTTGGATAAAACCGAAAAACTTTAAAGTAAATGGGCAAATAATGTTTTTTTCTAATTTCCATGTTCAAAATGGATTATTTAATTTCATGCATGCAGGAATATCACATTCGTACATTTGCGAAAAATAACAAAAGGATTATATACTCTTAAATGTCAGTAATACATGTACGAGTACTATATAGTTTAAAGTTTAAAGTAGCAAAGCAGTTTTATCCTTCTTCTATGTAGTTTGTCTTCTATGTGTAATGTAGTCCGTAAAAAGTATGTGAAGAATGATTTTGTTGAGTAGTTAATAGTGTATTCAGTATTTAGTGAAATCACACATTCTCTAGCGTTTTTACAATTAGTAACAATGACAGTATCTAATTTTCTAATTCCATAACTTATAACTACATTTGTAAAATCCTGTATCAGTTGTACTTGTCACTTTATCATAGTTCTAATTTTACTATCATGCCTTTCATTTATATTAAATGTTTTCCTCGGGGAAATTTAATCCGCGTTTAAAAACATTTAAAATAAAAGAAATGAAAATAACAAAAAACGGAAACGGAAATAGTTCTTGTTTTACGTTAAATGTTTTTTCTTCTCTGTCTATATAAATAGAATTTTAAAATTTTATTTAACAGTTTAAATGACAAAATAACGCTATGTAAATTTGTGAAACAATTTTTTCCGTGTCTCTGTCTGATATTGCTTTAGGTAAATCAATTGGATTTTTTTTTTTATTTAGTCTTTAAATGAATTTTAATGTGTTTTGATTATAAAGAAATTAATTTATTAAGTAATTGATTAAATAATCTTTCTAATTTAAAATTAGGATGAATTTAGATATTGCAAACAATCATTGTTGTGCAAACCGTGGTTTTCGGATTTTTTAAAATTAAGAAACCCCGATTTTCAAAAATATCAAAACGCAAGTTAGAGGGAAGCGATATTTGCGAGAACTTATTTATATTGCCGTTACTTTCTTTCACAGCACACTTTATCTGTGGTACATAATTTATTTTATCTAGAAAAAATTCAATATTCTGATTAATTAAAGAATATGATCAAGTGTTACATAAAACAAACGAGTAATCAAACAAACGATCGTAAGAAATATAAAGATCGCCAAAACTTCCAAATTTTTGTTAATATACAACTTTTTTAAAATACTAACACCAACCGGGTTATTTATCTACGATTTCGCATGGCAGAAGTCATACAAACTTGTTCAAAAAAGTAGAAATACTGAAAGCCGAACTTTACTTTAAATTTGTGTAAACAAAAAATTCATTAATCTACATGAGAAAAGAGGAATATTCCCAATTTACATATGAGTTGTCATGTTAACTGTTGTAAAAAAGAGGTACAAAATGTTGGTTTCTTGCCAAGGTATTTAATATTCGTGAATTTTATACCGTTACAAATCTTGATTGAAAAAAAATTGATTCTTTTAATTATTAAGGTGTTAACGCACAACTTAAAAAAAGTTTAATTCCAACCCGTTCGTATGAATTTCATGCTTACAGCAAGATAACGCTTACATTTTGTGTAATGGTCAAGATTTTCTCTGGGTCAATCAAACTTCTATTTTTTGTGTCAATCGTACTTGCTGTCTAATGATATATATTATACAATATACCAATATACATATCCTCATAAGCTTATCAACCCACTTGTGTGCAAAATCATACGTATGTCTACATTTTGAAGTACAACAGACACTTCCAGACTTCCAGTTTTATATTCATTTTATTTTTCACTTACTTTCGCATAATTGTTGTGAAATTAAATAGGATTAAAGAAATACAAAACCAAAAATTTTATTAAAATACCGGGCAGTTGGAATTGAGTTGGATTGATGTTGCGTTCTGGGTAGATGACGAGAGAAGAATAAGTGTCGTTTCAAGTTTTTTCATAATAAAAATAAGATATATTGAAATTAAATGAATGTTTAAAAAAGGGGTTTTCAAAAGAAGTTTTATAAAGTGAAAATAATCATTGTATTCGCGATTTCGCTTGAAAAATAAAATGAAAAGCAAATATATTTTGACACCGAAAAGAATGTAAAAATATTGCGACGCTGATGCATAGGCTGACTTCACCACAGGTCTGAAAACATAGTGTTCTGGATATATGATGAGTTAATATCCATCAAATACTTTAATTAAAAGCTAACCAATATCATGGACTTCGTAGTTCTAATAATAAAAATATTAAAGCAAGCATTAGTACCCCAACAAACATAAGTTCTGTTGTACAAGAAGAAGTAAAAAAAAAAATTATCGGAAGTGACAAACCGGAAGTTAGGATGCAGAACTGTTGTAAACCGTACTAAAAGTTTCATCCAAAAGCTGACAACAGTTAAAAAAAAAAAATTTTTACCGGAAGTAAAAAACCGGCAATTCGCCGGTACCGGCATTTCATCTTTTTATTATTACCTGCCACAGTAGCCAAAGAAATTTATTTCAACCGCGTGCAAAGATTACACCACTCATTTTTCTATTTAACAAAACAAATTTAATCAACACAAATATTTTTTTCCTGCCCGGGAAAGCCCGGGATGCAAACTCTAAACACCATGACCACCATAACCACCGTGACCACCATTACCACCATGACCACCATGACCGCCATGAACAATAAGACCATCATGACCACCGTGAACACCATGACCATCATGACCACCGTGAACACCATGACCACCATGACCACCATAACCACCATGACCACTACGACCACCATGACCACCGTGACCACCATGACCACCGTGACCACCATAACCAACATGACCACCATAACCACCATGACCACCGTGACCACACCGTGACCACCATAACCACCATGACCACCATGACCACCATAACCAACATGACCACCGTGAACACCATGACCACCGTAACCACCATGACCTTCGTGACCACCATAACCACCATAGCCACCATGACCACTATGACCACCATGACCACAATGAACACAATGACCACCATGACCGCCATAACCACCGTGAGCACCGTGATCACTATTACCACTATGACCACCATGACCACTATTACCACCATGACTACCATGACCACCATGACCACCATGGCCACCATGACCACAATGACTACTATAACCAGCCCTAAAGAGGTTTTACTTCAAAAAACTAAAACAATTCAAAATATAAATTTAAAAAATCACGAAACTCAATAAAATATTACGAATATTATATTATTGGATATTTAGATCTAAGATCGACACATCCAACTCATATAACATTTAATACGATACCGAATAGTCTAAGATCCGGCTGCAGGATTAGTGCGCTCATCGATTTTTTGCTGAAACCAAATTTTAATGTATATTTATAATTAGGAGAATATATATCTTCCAGGTTGCCTATCAAAATTTGGCCGCCAGTATTTTTAATTAAATTATTTTTAATTGATTTTCGGGAAAAAATTTCGTTCACTTGTTTTTTAAATAAAATGTCGTCTACATCACGGCAAATTATATAACGATTCTAAAAAATCACGGTTGCCGTTGCGCACCGGGCCGCACCTCGTCGCAGGTTTGATCCTTTATAACTTTTGATCCCCTCATTTCCGCAAATTTTTTTTTCATAATTAGGATGCAGAGCACCTAATCTTTCTATTTATCTGAAAAAAACGTTAATTTATTTGAGGGGACAAACTAGGAATGTTCCCAAAAACTTAATATTGATTTAACTCTCTTTCACTCGACCTTAAATATTTATCATCTTCAACAGCCAGCAACCCTTATTTGCGGCCGGATTTAATTAGGCAACCATATATGATAATAAATAGAAAAAAATTAGCTTTAATTTGATATAGAATTAATCAATGTACGTTATGAACGTATAAATGTATCGAAATCATACCTGTTTACGCCTGGCTGCAACGAGGTGCGGCCCGGTGCGCAACGGCAACCGTGATTTTTTAGAATCGTTATATAATTTGCCGTGATGTAGACGACATTTTATTTAAAAAACAAGTGAACGAAATTTTTTCCCAAAAATCAATTAAAAATAATTTAATTAAAAATACTGGCGGCCAAATTTTGATAGGCAACCTGGTAGATATATATTCTCCTAATTATAAATATACATAAAAATTTGGTTTTAGCAAAAAATCGATGAGCGCACTAATCCTGCAGCCGGATCTCGTACTAGAATAAGCGTATAAAAAATACAATACACATAATCGAATTGTCGCATACTTGCCGAACATAATATTCGTTTGCCTTTTTTACTTCTAATTTCTTTTTTATTTTATTGGGTTTCAATTTCTACTTAAGCTTTTTTAGAATTGTGTGCATGTATATGTTTAAAATTCAAAATCAGACTTTAGTATGATAGAGATGAATTTATATGGTTATATATCTGTTCAAATGACTACTTCCGACATTTATATATCGACATTTATATGTGTGTCATAATTGAATTGTATCGTATATTTGTCGAATATTATATTCGTTTTTTGTCTTTCCGTTGCAAAATTTTTAAAACGCGCCTAAAGAAGTTTTACTTCAAAAACTTTAATTTACTATCTTATCTATGTCTATAACATACAGATAAAAACAAATACTTGCGCAATTTTTTTGTTTTCAGTAGGCGTGAACAAATACATTTTATGATTGTAGGATTTCAAATTGATAACACTTATAGTTTGTGAGAAATTCGGTTATGTAGAAATTCGGATGGACACCGAAGTCTCACCAATAGAGTACCGTTTGTACTTTTTCAAAGTACATAACCCTAAGACTGCGGAGTGCTATTAAATTAGAGGGTGCATTTGGAAATAGACAATGCATGAGGGTGCATATTGGAAATGTTAAAATATGAAAGAGCTGAAATCTCAAGCTCGGAGATATCAAGACTTCGGTCTGGGTTAAGGATTTTGATATAGTTTTCGGCAAAAAACTTTTATGAGGACATGGATTTCAGTTTTGGGCAGCGATGTATATCGAAGATAACTCTTTGTTAAAGTATAAGTATTTTTTTATCTCTGTTTAGAAATTTATTACAAAACTAACACAAAACATCAATACGTTGCCGGAAAATTATAACAGATCATAAATTAACATAATTTAGTGAAAAGATGATACACTCAGCAAACTACTCAAAAACTTCTTCATTTAGCGTTTCGAGAAAATATTACAAAATCACAAATTCATATTTCTTTCAAAATTCCAAAAATATTGTAAAAATTAAATAAAATCAAAAATTCAAATTTTTTTCAAAATTCTAAATATGTTCCAAAAATTATTACAAAATCAAAGATTAAAATTTTTTTCAAAAATTCTAAAAATATTGCAAAAATTATAACAAAATCAAAAATTGAAACTTTATTCAAAATTCCAAAAATGTTCCAAAAATTAGAATAAAATCAAAAATTTAAACTTTTTCTAAATCCCAATAATATTCCAAAAATTCTTAAAAATTCAAACCTTTTCTAAAATTCTAAAAATATTGCAAAAATTATTTGAAAATCAAAAATACAAACTTTTTTCAAAATTTTCAAAATTTCAAAATTTACAACAAATTTATCGGTAAGAAGAAATTTATTGAAAGATAACTTTTGGTTTTTAAATTCAGTACTTTTGCGTTCAAGAAATTCACGTGGCTTATTTTGTAGATGCGAATGTTTTGTTTGTAAATGGCGTATTAATTTTGCAGGCTTCATGGATTCGTTTGATAAAATTTCTCTGCATATGACAATTATTTTCTTAGAACTACATACCCTCAAATTTACAGGCTGATTCTGACATACCCTCACAGATGTAAAAATAGTCATAGCAAAGATTTTTCTCTTAGCTTAGACTAAAACCTCTTAAGTTCGATTCTGTATGTTGTCACAACTGTGAGATGTCAAAAAATAACCTCTTAACTTAAGACCATCAAACATGGTCATCTTATGCCCAAAATACATGTGCAGAAAGTCTGCACGCAGTGCTGCATACATAAATGCATCTAAAATAGATGTGCAGAATTTTTATATATTTGACGTGCAGAATTTTCGTAACAATGACAATTCGTGTTCTTACGTTTTATGAAATAGTTATAAGTGAAAGTTGTCGCAATTTAAAGAAAACTGTATTTTTAATTAAAAGATAGAAGAAAATAATTGAATCGTTGCCTGTAAAAACGTTGATGTCTGAATTTAAATTTAAGTTCAAATTACATATACCACTGTTTCCGATAATCCTTTCCCAAAAATTTATTTATTAACAATATTAGTTTTCCCAAAGAACTGTATTAGTTGTATGTATTATTTTTCCCAAAGAAATTATTAAAACCCCAAAGAAATGCAATTTCCAATATGTAATCATAGATGAAAAATTCATCTTAACTAAATATGAAAAATGATAAAGTTTCAATTTAGAAATTACCTGAACATCAAACTTAAAATATGGTTCGTCATCGCCCGCTGTGGCTAAGTTGTGTAAGACACACGGGATTTGAACATGTGTCTCTGATGAATGTAGTTCGATTCGAATCCTGACACGAAACACAAAAAGTTTTTTCTGAAGGAATTTTAGAGAAAATGAAAAGTTATTTCGAATTGCAAAATTCAAGTGATTTCCAATATGTACTTAAGCTTAATTCTTCACAAAAACCCCATCCAATATTAGTTTTAATTATTTTATAATTTGGATTATTTAGAATATTTGAATATCTTTATAAACAAATAACCATTACAAAAATAATTTCATTATCAAAAAAATATCATTCATTTTTATTTGAGTTGTAAAAACAATATTTCATTTTCAAACAAAATGTCAAAATCATCCATTTTTATCTGAGTTTTAAAGTAGTTTTTGTTTTTTTATTGTGGTAGCACTGCCTCTGTGCAGCGAAATTAGAATTAGAGATATCTTGCAGAATTTTTCTGCATGCAGAATTTACATGTAATTGCTCTCATCTAACAACACATGTTCTAATTTCGCTGCATGCAGAATTCTGCACATGTATTTGGACCATTAAGCATCACAATTTTACGTTTCATATTTTTTTACTGCAATTATTCTATGAAAAATTATATTAATAAAGGATAAAATAATAATTATGAATTATTTCTGTAGTTCTTATAAAATTTATAATAATTATCTATATTTTATTTTAGTTTGTATCAAAATTATAAAGCAAAATATATCTTGATAATGATTTTAAATAAAATGGCGATTGAAGATTTCATATTTTCAATATCAAAGTTTCATTCTGTTTTATTTGTTCAAAATAAATAATAATAACCAGTATATGGTTTTTATGTACAATTAATAAATTGTGAATAAATTATTATAAAATAAAATACATTTTGAGGATGGTAGTCGGTAGTCGTATCGATCAGACGTGTTTTTGATTTGCTCTCAAAAAATATTTTATATTATATTTGGAAAAAGATTAATATGGCGGCCATTATAGTTTTAAAAGAAATGTTTGCAAATTGAACTTGAAATTAAGATGGTTTAATTAGATGATGGTTTAAATTAATGTTTAAATTGTGTTATATTAGTGTTAAAGAGTGTAATTAAATGAAGGATACTTTAAATGGGTATTGCTGAATAAATAAAAACAGCAGAGGTGAGTGTTTACATTTTTCTCTTCCATAGGAAAAAATCCACAAGATAATTGATATATGGGAATTATTTTAATTTATTAATGGAACATTGGTTTAATCAATATATGTTTTGCCCCGTCTAAAATAGAATTGCATAATTATTTTGCTTGCATTCAATTCAGAAATAAAATATTTCAATATATGCTTGATTTTTATTTGTTTGATTTTACTTAAAAAATTTAGTTTATTAAAAGTTTTTCTGTTAAAGTAAGTTTTGTGAAAATTAAACTACAAATTGATTATTATTATTATTGTTAATGTGCATTCTTTAAATAGTTTGACTCGTAATCATAGTTTAATGGCGTTCATATTTTTATATATGTCGGAGTCGGTGTCTTAGTTATAAATGTTTTCGAATAATATTACTAGTAGTTAAATATTTAATATTTCGATATCTGAATACGAGTTTGATTAGCGACTTGTTTGATTGAGAAAATTTTCCTGTAATATTACGTGTTGGTCTTCTATAATTTCCATAATATTGTCTATATTGAATTATAATTTGAACTTCTGATTTATTATAACAAATATCTTTTTAGGATGGTTAGGTTTATAACAATAATATAAAATATTATTAGTATCAATGTTGTTTAAAATTGACGTTTGTTTAGTTTTTCAAGGTTTTGATTCTATATTTTGTTCGTCTCACAAAATGGCGCTGATTTTCCTATTAAATTAATAATACGTTTTGAAGTTGGCTACATTTTCAGAGCGAAGCTAAATTTTTTATTCTCAATTAACACAAATTTGTTCTTATCTTTCAATTTATTTGTTGATGTTGGAGCTTAATTATACAAAACAACTAGATTTGCTAGTTGCCCTAAGCTCTCATTCCTTTCAACTTAATCAAAAGGAATAATTATTGTTCGTACTGTTATATAAAACACTTTATTTTTTTTTATTTCAAATTAAATTATATGATTTTATTTATTTTTATTTATGTTTAACATGTATATATATACATATTGATAGGTATCTTAGATGAGACTGCTAAAAAAAAATAATTTTAATTCTAAGAGTGTAAATGTTGATTTTTTTATTTCTTTATTGAAGGTGGTCCAAATTAAAAAACTAAGAGTAAAACTAATTTCATTGGCTATCATTGGTTATCAATTATAAAGGGAGTTGAAACAAATATGAATATAAAGTTAAACAAAATAAGGAAAGGGAAGAAATTATTGAAAGTTTTATTATTAATATTTGGGAATTTCCGAAATTATAAAAAATGAAAATCTGCATGCCAGATGTTAAATTTATTTTGAGAAAAAGTGGATTTTACGTTAATAAAGATTTTAAAATGTTTATGACATATAATAAAAGTAAACTAAAAAAAGGATAACCAACGATTATTTTGAATTTAAAAGAAAAATATTAAATATTTATATAGGGTGAACCTCAACATGCCGGGCCCCTTGAACGATTCTGTTCAAAATAGTAATAAAAATTATAGGATTATTTACATTTTAATTGATTAAATAATTATTATGTATGAAATGTTATTAAGTAATTATTATGATAATTGGTTTAATTGAATTTTTTTTTTATAAAAAATCTTAATACTAGATATTTATTTATAAGCTATGTTTCTATAGGTAACGGTGCTAGCTGCTTTATGCTACGTTTGTATTGTCCATTTGGAGTTTTAACTGTCACGACTCGAACGATACCATCATTCCCAGGATGAATTTCAATAATTTTTCCTAGTTTCCACCGCATAGGAGGTAAATTATCTTCCTTTAATAAAACAATTGTTTCAGTTTTTATGTTATCTGTAGCTCCAGTGTGCCATTTTTTTCGAACAGTAAGTTCATGAAGGTATTCCTTGCTCCAGCGAGACCAAAAATGTTGCTTTAATTGTTGAACGTGTTGCCAAGATGATAATCTTGGTGATGGAACATCTGAAAAGTTGCTCTCAGGCAAATTTGTTAACGAATCGCCGATTAAAAAGTGACCTGGTGTTAAAACACTCAAGTCATTAGGATCTGATGACATGGGAGTTAATGGACGGGAATTTAAAATGGCTTCAATTTCATTAACATAGGTCATTAATGTTTCAAATGTCAAAAGTGTGTCCCCGATTACGCGATTTACATGGTGTTTAAATGACTTCACTGCAGCTTCCCAGAGACCGCCAAAGTTGGGTGAACGTAGTGGAATAAAATGCCATGTAATATTTTCATTTGCTAGCATGTTTGAAATTGTAGAAGTTTGATCATTCGTTTTTAAAAATTTACTGATTTCGTCTAGCTCTCGTTTAGCACCAACAAAATTAGTGGCATTATCAGAATAAAGATCTGAAGATTTGCCTCTTCGTGCAAAGAATCTACGTAGTGCTGCTAGAAATGCCTCTGCTGTCAGGTCTTGAACCAATTCAACATGTATTGCCTTAGTGGCAAAACACACAAAAATTGCAGCGTATATTTTAACTTTATTGCGGTTGCGAAATCGTTTTTCTTTTATGTAAAATGGACCACAGAAGTCTATGCCCGTTTGTAAAAATGGTCGTTTAAACACTAAGCGGTTCTTTGGTAAATTTCCCATTTTGTATTGTGTGATTGGTGGTTTAGCACGAAAACAAAGAATACATTTATGTATAATAGATTTTACAGCATTACGACCATTAATGATCCAAAATGATGAACGTATTGCACAAAGGGTAGCTTGAGCGCCACTGTGCTTATTTTTTATATGAGTTTCACGAATAATTAGATTTGTTACGTAATGATTAGATGGAAGTAAAATAGGATGCTTTTGGTTATAAGTCAGTTCTGATAGTCTTAACCGACCGCCTACACGTAGTACACCGTCTGTGTCGATAAATGGAGAGAGTGGAGCCAGCTTCCCGGTATAGCATTTATTTGATTTAAGTAAATAAATTTCTCGTTGAAATTCATCATATTGTATAATTTTCATAATGGTTGTTGAAGAAGCTTGCAATTCATTAACACAGAGAGGTCCGATTATTTTTTGTTTTCGACATTTGATATTGATAAATCTAATTACGTATGCTATTATTCGCTTTAAAGTTTTAAATGAAGAATAACGTTTAAAGTCAATAGGAAGATCTGGTTTTGGTATGCACGAGAGCACAAAGGTTTCACGTAGTTCTGGTAGGTCGATTGGAGTCATATCGCATTTTGCCCACTGTGTTTGACGTTCAATAAGCCAATTGGGACCGTTTATCCAAAATTGGTTTAAATAAAGTTCAGAAGGAAGAAGTCCACGAGAAATCATATCAGCTGGATTATGTTTTGTTGAAACATGTCCCCACGTAGCGTTATATTTAACGTTTTGTATTTCAGAAATACGATTTCTAACAAATGTTTTAAGTGAATTGGATGGTGTTTTTATCCAATGTAAAGCAATAGTAGAGTCGCTCCAAAGATATATGTCATCAAATTTTATATTTTTTAATGCTTGTAATGTGACTTCAACGAGATTTGAAAGAAGATGAGCAGCACAAAGTTCTAGTCGCGGTATAGAACGAGATTTTAATGGCGCTACACGAGATTTGGAGTTTAAAATAACAGATGTACAATGACCATAGTTGTCTTCGGAACGAATATATAGACATGCACCATATGCGCGTTCACTTGCATCAGAAAATCCATAAAGTTGTAAGGTTGTTCGTTCGCTCAATATGGTTCTCCGTGGTATTGACATTTTCTCTAACAATGGTAATTCAGATCGATAGTGCATCCAGAAAGTATAAAGGTCAGCGGGAATGGATTCGTCCCATTCAAGTTTAAGCTGCCATAAAGTTTGCATTAGTATTTTTGCTTTAACGATAGTGGGGCCAACTAGACCCAAAGGGTCAAATAAGCGGGCAATTTCTGAAAGGATTATTCGTTTAGTGATCTTAGTAGTATTACAGTCTAAATTAACTGTATAACAAATTAAATCTTTTTCAGGATTCCATTGAATGCCTAATGTTTTTATATTTTCATCAAGATCTAATTTAATATATTTGTCATCAGATTTATCAACAAGATCGTTAGTAAGTTTTGGCTCGTTAGAAGACCATTGACGTAAATTTATACCAGCAGTCTTCGTCACAGCAATTAATTCATTTCTAATCAACAAGGCTTCATCAAAAGTTTCAGCACCTGTTAGTAAATCGTCTACGTAAAAATCTTCGTAGAGGATACGAGCAGCAACTGGATAATTAACCCTTTCATCGTCGGCTAGTTTATGTAGAGTTTTCGCAGATAAATAAGAAGAAGGGGCTTGGCCATATGTAACGGTATTTAATTGAAAAACTTGAACTGGCGTTTCGCTAGAGTATCTCCATAATATTTTTTGGTATATTCTATGTTCTGGATGAACTATAATTTGTCTATACATTTTTTCAGCGTCAGCTGTTAAAACATAGACGTGTACTCGAAATCGTAAGGTTAGAAAAAATAAGTCATCCTGAACCTTGGGCCCAACTAACAAAACGTCATTTAGTGAAATGCCAGTGGTTGTCTTGGCAGATGCGTCAAAAACCACACGTATTTTTGTTGTTAAACTGGAAGCTTTGAATACGGCGTGATGAGGCAAATAGTAACCTTCGTTTGTGTTATGATTTTCGCAAAGTGACATGTGGTTTAACTTTTCGTATTCTCGCATAAAATCAACGTATTGCTTCCACTGTTTGGGCTTATCAACAAAGGAACGCTCTAAAGATAAAAATCGTTTCAATGCCGAATTATATGAATTTCCAAGGTTTGGTTTGTTAGTACTAAAAGGCAGTTTTACTATGAATTTACCAGTTATTTCATCACGTTTAGTATGTTGTGCAAAATGAGATTCACACTCTTGATCTTCAACCGATAAAAGTTTTTTGTTAGAGCCTTCTTCAATCTCCCAAAACCTAGTAATATTTGTATTTAAAATGTCTAATGAAATGTTACACATAACTGGTTCTTGAGGATCTTCGTTTAGAATCCTACCAGATATTATCCAACCAAGTTGAGTTTTTTGCAAAACCGCGGAAGGTTTAGCTATTGCAATTTGACCGATGGAAAGTAAATTATAAAATATCTCAGCGCCCAGTAGAGCATCGATATCGCGTGGTTTATCAAATTCTGGATCAGCAAGGGTTATATTGGTTGGAATGGTTAACTGATTTTTGCATAGCTGAATAGATGGCAATCGACCAGTAATTTTTGGAATAATGAGAAAATTAAGCTCTTTAGTATATCGTGTGCTTCTTGAAATAATTTTAGCCACTATAGATTTAGAGATATTGGTTTGAATTTGATGAATGCCGATTACAGGTATATTAATTTGTGTTTGAGGAAGTTTTAGAATAGAAGCAAAGCGCTCAGTTATAAAATTTGATTGAGAACCAGAATCTAGCAGTATTCGACATTCGTGAGAATTGTTGTCTTTGTCAAGTATATTTATAATTGCTGTGGAAAGTAGAACTTGTGATGGTACGTTAGCATATAATTTAGCGAAATTTGACACAACGGTATTTTCAGGTTCGTGATGAAGAAGTGTATGATGCCTTTTATGGCAGGTTTTACATCTCGATAGAGATTGACATGTAGAAACCGTATGATTTGAACGAAAACAATTAATACAAAGCCTGGCGTTTTTTATTAAATCAAAACGCTCACTTGAGGTTTTATTTTCGAATGTATCACAAGCTGATGTATAATGAGACCCTTTACATAGATTACATGCTATTGGGAGCTTTGTAGAGTTTTCAGTTGAAGTTAAGGTAGTATGAGAATTTTTAAAATTTGGAATTTTGCGTTTAGCAAGAGAGGGACCTGCATGATTTGGTTTTTTTTCACTATCTTCTTCTAAAACGCGTTGTCTTTCATGTAAAAACTGTAACAACTCATGCATTGATGGAAATTCAATTTTTTGATTAAGTTCTTTCCATTTACGACGGGTTTCTTCATCTAATTTTGATGTTATAGCGTAAACTGGAAATGCTTCTAGAAAAGGTTTATTTAAGGCTTCCAAGGCACAATAATGTTTAGTCGCAACATCAATAATTTCACCAATCGATTTTTCTGTTGCTTTTGTACAATGAGGTATTTCAAAGATTGCTTTTATTCGTTTGTTAGCATCGGCAACGGGATTGTCAAAACTTTTTTCCAAAATAGACCAAGCTAAATTATAATGACGATCTGTTGTTTCAATAGATTCTATTTTAAAAAGTGCCTTTCCAGTTAAGCAAGATTTTAAATACATCAGTTTTTCAGAGTCTCGTAATCTTGAATTATTATGAATTGATGCTTTGAATGAATCGGCGAAACTTGGCCAGTTTTCACAAGTGTTATTAAATTTGGGTAACTGCATAGTTGGCATTTTTACATGCGAAATTGAAAGTTCGTTTGAAGAATGAATATTAGAACTTGAAGTTGGATCTACTGTATTTGAGATTAAAGGTGGCGTTAAATTTTCGTCTTCAACGCCGACTGGAATCGATATTGTATTTGTACTATCGGGTTTATGGTTATTTAAGAAAGTTTCAGCCTTCGATGTGTACTCATAGAAGGCGTCTGAAAATATAGTACGTTCTGTTATCTGTCCGTCCAATTCATTTTCCTTACATAACAAATCTAATTCGTCTTGAACACGTTCATATTTCTCAAAGTCTTTATAAATTGAATCTGTTCTTTTTTTTAATTGAAGAATGTCGTCACATTTTGATATGTCATCAACAAACTTTTTAAACCGCGTGAGTTTGCCTTTTAAAACACCACGTTGTTTAACGAAATGGGAAATACTTTTGACATCTTCACTAGAACGTTCGATTAATGAAATGTCAGACATTTTAACACGATTTTAACACGAGTAGAAATTAAAATAAAGGTATAAAAAACGGCAATTTTTTAACAAATAAAATAGAGAGACTTACCACCTTTGATGTTTTCTTGTAACATATGTAGTTTTTTCGTCAACTATATGTGGTTGGTTCCTCCAATTAAACGTAATGTAATGTTGAATGTAATTGTTTGTCACTTCTTTGAAAAACTGCGTTTCGTTGCAGATTTTTCTTTTATTCACAATAATGTTTTTAAAACACTTTGCTGCGTTGCGTTGCAGGCTTTTAATATATACGTATACATGTGTAATTATAATTTTAGATTGTTTTTATGTTTCACTGCAAATTGTACATTTTATCACACACTTTGTTTTATATTATTTTTTTTTATATTGAACTATTATTTTTTATATTATGATTAACGTTGCGTTACGTTGCAAGCTAATATGATAGTCTCAAATCCGTATTGTTGAATCCGGCTCGAAGGACCAATGTTGATGTTGGAGCTTAATTATACAAAACAACTAGATTTGCTAGTTGCCCTAAGCTCTCATTCCTTTCAACTTAATCAAAAGGAATAATTATTGTTCGTACTGTTATATAAAACACTTTATTTTTTTTTTATTTTAAATTAAATTATATGATTTTATTTATTTTTATTTATGTTTAACATGTATATATATATTGATAGGTATCTTAGATGAGACTGCTAAAAAAAAAATAATTTTAATTCTAAGAGTGTAAATGTTGATTTTTTTATTTCTTTATTGAAGGTGGTCCAAATTAAAAAACTAAGAGTAAAACTAATTTCATTGGCTATCATTGGTTATCAATTATAAAGGGAGTTGAAACAAATATGAATATAAAGTTAAACAAAATAAGGAAAGGGAAGAAATTATTGAAAGTTTTATTATTAATATTTGGGAATTTCCGAAATTATAAAAAATGAAAATCTGCATGCCAGATGTTAAATTTATTTTGAGAAAAAGTGGATTTTACGTTAATAAAGATTTTAAAATGTTTATGACATATAATAAAAGTAAACTAAAAAAAGGATAACCAACGATTATTTTGAATTTAAAAGAAAAATATTAAATATTTATATAGGGTGAACCTCAACATTATTTAACAAGTCAAAAGTTGATTTGACTAATTTAAATTTAGGAATTCTTGAACAAAATAGTCTACATGTAGATATTTGTTATCTGAAATTAATATATTAATTTATACAACATAATGCGATTGCAAAAAGTTTTTAATAGAAAAAATTATTGCATTTATTTTATGCAAATATATTAAATTTATTATAACATTCTCTTTATATTTGTTTCTCTTTTATTATTTGATTGTTTTTTAGCTTCATTCCTTTTAATGTATGTAATAATAATACAAATGAAATTGATTTACAGGGTGACACAA
>OY856186.1:131458883-131478664 GCA_963693315.1 Diogma glabrata
CAAAAATGGAAAGATGTGGGCGACCAAGATGAAATCTTCCCTAAATGTAAAATTTATTAACTCTGATTTTTACTAGAAAACTAAATAAAGGTGTTATTGTGCTATTCGATTTTGTGTAAAATTTAAACCTACTTAGAGCTTTAACTAGCGAAATTTAGTTATTATTTCAAATTCAGTTTAAAATTTCATTTGTTGACATAATTTTATGTGATAGATTTATCTCTTTCTATTTATCCAAACATTATCCATAAAATCCAATAAGATTTTTGAACGATATCAACGAGCAGGGTTAATTGTTTTTGTTAAATTAATTCTTGTGTTTCAAGAAAAATTCAAAACATTCTTGCGTTAATTATATTATATAAAATAATGTTTTATAAAATTTAAATAAATACATTTCAAATAAAAACATCAAGTGAAAGATAATATTTTTATCCAATTCAATCCCAATACTTTTTTATATGAAATTCACTCAATTTTCAAAGGGGTTTTTTGTTTTTTATATATATGTACATAATATAAATGTTTTTAACCATAAATAACCATAAATAATTTTAACCATAAATATAATAACATGAATTCAGATTGGAGAGTGCAGAGGACTACAATTTAGTCATCATCCTATTATACTAATAACTTACATGAATAACAGGCTTCCGACTGGAGATTGCAGGCGAGTAATTTTAGATACGGGATTGCTGATTGGCGATTGCAGATTATATGTATAAGTGATTGTCCTTGTGATTGTCTCCTAACAGTAGTAGCTAGATACGATTTGCCAGGTGTCTGTAACCGGGTCGTTCACTCCTAACTTACAATTACCTACCTATCCTTACCTATTGTTATATGTAAAACGACTGTAGGAAGTGGCCCGGCCGTAATCCGGGAGTCTCGCCTAGTGCTTGGTCCTACAGTCCAATCAATCAATCAATCAATCAATCAATAAAATAAAATACATTTTGAGATTGATATACATTAAAATGGCGGTTGAATATTTTCACAAACAAAAAATATTAATATCTTCAAAAAATTTTCAAAAAAAAATATTCGAAAAAAATAATGCAAGAGAGTTTCGAATAGGAATAGCACACTTAAAAGTAAAAAATAAAAATTAAAAAATTAAAAAAAAAATAAAAAAAAAAAACAAAAAACAAAAATTAAATAAAAAGGGTTAAGAAACCCTGAAAATAAAATCTTTTAAAAAAAACAAAAAAAAAAAACAAAAAGCGCACTGAACAGGAAAAAATAAAATAAAAATATTCGAAAAAAATAATGCAAGAGAGTTTCGAATAGGAATAGCACACTTAAAAGTAAAAAATAGAATAAAAATTCAGGAATGGTTGAGCCAAAAGATAATTCGGGCCGCATATTGATGCAAGACCTTAGTGGTCACATAGGGGTCTTAAATAAAGTAAAGGTCACAACACATTTTGTACAAAAAAGATTTTAAACGAGTGTATTTTTATTTCGATTTGAACAATTTAAGATTAAGAGATAATACTTGTTGATGTTTGAGCGTCTCAGTGGTGTGGTGGAAAGTGCAACGAGCTTTCACGCCGAAGACCTGGGTTTCCAAAGACCTAAACAACTTCGAGTGCTAATTGTGTTTTAGTCTTTGAAAGCGACTGCAACTGGTAAGACATGACAGTATTAAAAAATAAGGGCTTCCGCCTTCCACAATAGGATCTTAAAGATCTCTCATGTTTTTGTGAATGGAAGCTATGCACGCCCAACAATAGTATCTATCTATCGAGTAGTTGTTCAAAAGAACGCAATTTATATTTTGAGAATTCACAAATATACAATTTAGCTCAAACATGAGCGTGACGGATCCGCGATTTTATGGTTAACTGCTTAAGTTCGGCCAGCAGCAAAAGCGTTCCATAGGCTCAGCCTCCGACACCAGCAATGGTGGTAATTGTTCTACGGGTGTGAAAACAAGGAGCGTCTGAGAGTACTTTATTTAGAGAATATAAAATATGCATAACAACGATATAAAAACACTCGTTTAAAATATTTTTTGTTCTAAATGTGTTGTGACCTTTACTTTATTTAAAACCCCTATGTGATCACTAAGGTCTTGCATCAATATGCGGCCCGAGTTATCTTTTGGCTCAACCATTCCTGAATTTTTATTCTATTTTTTAGTTTTAAGTGTGCTATTCCTATTCGAAACTCTCTTGCATTATTTTTTTCGAATATTTTTATTTTATTTTTTCCTTTTCAGTGCGCTTTTTGTTTTGTTTTTTTTAAAAGATTTTATTTTCAGGGTTTCTTAACCCTTTTTATTTAATTTTTGTTTTTTGTTTTTTTTTAATTTTTTTTTAATTTTTTAATTTTTATTTTATTTTTTCCTTTTCAGTGCGCTTTTTGTTGTTTTTTGTTGTTATATTTTAATTTTTTTTTTCAGTTAACACAAAAAAAAAATGTTAAATGGATGCTCCCTTAGTCTCATATTTGACATTTGAAAGGTTTTTGCACTACACAATATGGCCGCCGGTCCAAAATGGCGGCAATTATAGTCTAAGAACCTTTCTTGGCCTGAGACCTTTCCAACGGTATATCATATGTGGTTTCTGCGGTGGAAAATTAATGTCATATATGACATTTAAAAGATTTTTGCAAAATTCAATATGGTGGCCAGTCCAAAATGGCGGCGATTATAGTCTAAGAACCTTGTTTGGCCCGAGACCTTTCCAACGGTATATCATATGTAGGGTCTGCGGTGGAAAATTAATGTCATATTTGACATTTAGAAGAATTTTGCAAAACTCAATATGGCGACCAGTACAAAATGGCGGCGACTATAATCTAAGAACCTTCCTTGGCCTGAGATCTCTCCAACGATATATCATATGTACGGGGTCTGCGGTGGAAAATTAATGTCATATTTGACATTTAAAAGATTTCTGCAAAATTCAATATGGCGGCCAGCCCAAAATGGTGGCGATTATAGTGTAAGAACCTTCCTTGGCCCGAGACCTTCCCAACGATATATCATATGTAGGGTCTGCGGTGGAAAATTAATGTCATATTTGACATTTGAAGGGTTTTTGCAAAATTCAATATGGCGGCTGGTCCAAAATGGCGGCGATTATCGTCTTAGAACCTTCCTTGGTCCAAGACCTCTCCATCGATGTATCGTATGAGGGGATGCGATGCATCATATGGGCTATACTCGAGGACAAAAAAGCGTTACAAACCCATATATATATATATATATATATATATATATATATATAATATATATATATATATATATATATATATATATATATATATATATATATATATACATAACCATATATATATATATATATATATATACATAAGTATATCTGGAAGGACTGAATAGAAATATAAAAGATTTTAACAAACTTGATTTTTACAAAAAACTACTATATAATATTGGCATAATTCTCAGTAATAATTTTAATTTGTATTTAAATTATTTAAAAAGAAAATATGACATTTCATAATATATTTATTTATAATGCCGTTTCAAAGATCTCCAAAATATTTGTAGAATTATTATGAGGTTTTTTATGATAACGTTCACAGAATCGCGATTAAAATATTCCTCTTGAAAAAATTGTCATAACAAAAATAATCATAACTAAGACCTCTTAACTCAGAATCAGCCTGCTAATTTTTGTTTTAAATTTGATAAAATAAAATTGTAGCTCGATAAAATAAAATTGTAAACTCTGGTAACATATATAAAAAAAATTCACGGAACAATAAAATTTTTCTGCGGACCAGTAATGGTCCGCGGACCTACGTTTGAGAAACACGGTTTTCGATAACATGTGGCTGAGTGGGTTAGTGGTTGGATGGTGATATATATTAGCAGTATTATTGCATATATAGTGATATTCGACCTCTGAATCATAATAAAATATCAATGCGGTCTAAACAATAAATAACAATAATGAATATTGAAAACTTAATAATTTTTTGTGAATCAACATGGCTGCTTTGTCTCGCGTCATAAAATTTAAGTTCATATCTCTTAATAGTGTTGACGTAAATATCTGACCTTAATCATTAAAATTTCAACAATAGTTGTGTTAATCAATAAATAACAATTTTGGTGCTCGAACGTCTTTGTGTAGAGTTGTTTCTTCAAAAAACATAGTGCTTATAGTAAAAAAAACAAAAACAAAAATTAAATAAAAAGGGTTAAGAAACCCTGAAAATAAAATCTTAAAACAAAAAACAAAAAAAAAAAACAAAAAGCGCACTGAAAAGGAAAAAATAAAATAAAAAAATTAAAACAAAAATTTAAAAAAAATAAAAAACAAAAAAAAAAATTTAAAAAAAAATAAAAAAAAAACAAAAAACAAAAAAAAAAAACAAAAATTAAATAAAAAGGGGTTAAGAAACCCTGAAAATAAAATCTTTTAAAAAAAACAAAACAAAAAGCGCACTGAAAAGGAAAAAATAAAATAAAAACATTAAAAAAAATAAAAAAAAATTAAAAAAAACAAAACAAAAACAAAAACCAAAAATTAAATAAAAAGGGTTAAGAAACCCTGAGAATAAAATCTTAAAAAAAAACAAAAAAAACAAAAAGCGCACTGAAAAGGAAAAAATAAAATAAAAATATTCGAAACAAATAATGCAAGAGAGTTTCGAATAGGAAAAGCACACTTAAAAGTAAAATAAAATAAAAATTCAGGAATGGTTGAGCCAAAAGATAACTCGGGCCGATATTGATGCAAGACCTTAGTGGTCGCATAGGGGTCTTAAATAAAGTAAAGGTCACAACACATTTTTAACAAAAAAGATTTTAAACGAGTGTGTTTTTATATCGTTGTTATGCATATTTTATATTCTCTAAATAAAGTACACTCAGATGTTCCTTGTTCTCACACCCGTAGAACAATTATCACCATTGCTGGTGTCGGAGGCTGAGCCAATGGCACACTTTTGCTGCTTGCCGAACTTAAGCAGTCAACCATAAAATCGCGGATCCACGGATCCACGGATGCGAATTTTGAGCTAAATTGTATATATGTGAATTCTCAAAATATAAATTGCGTTCTTTTGAACAACTACTCGATAGATAGATACTATTGTTGGGCGTGCATAGCTTCCATTCACAAAAACATGACAGAGATCTAAGATCCTATTGTGGAAGGCGGAAGCCCTTATTTTTTAATACTGTCGTGTCTTACCAGTTGCAGTCGCTTTCAAAGACTAGAACACAATTAGCACTCGAAGTTGTTTAGGTCTTTAGAAACCCAGGTCTTCGGCGTGAAAGCTCGTTGCACTTTCCACCACACCACTGAGACGCTCCAACATCAACTAGTATTATCTCTTAATCTTAAATTGTTCAAATCGAAATAAAAACACACTCGTTTAAAATCTTTTTTGTTCAAAATGTGTTGTGACCTTTACTTTATTTAAGACCCCTATGCGACCACTAAGGTCTTGCATCAATATGCGGCCCGAGTTATCTTTTGGCTCAACCATTCCTGAATTTTTATTTTATTTTACTTTTAAGTGTGCTATTCCTATTCGAAACTCTCTTGCATTATTTTTTTCGAATATTTTTATTTTATTTTTTCCTTTTCAGTGCGCTTTTTGTTATTTTTGTTTTTTTTTTAAGATTTTATTCTCAGGGTTTCTTAACCCTTTTTATTTAATTTTTGGTTTTTGTTTTTGTTGTTTTTTGTTTTGTTTTTTTTTAATTTTTTTTTCAATTTTTTTTAATGTTTTATTTTATTTTTTCCTTTTCAGTGCGCTTTTTGTTTTGTTTTTTTTTAAAGATTTTATTTTCAAGGTTTCTTAACCCTTTTTATTTAATTTTTGTTTATTTTATTGTTTTTTGTTTTTTTTTTATTTTTTTTTAAATTTTTTATTTTTTTTATAATTTTTGTTTTAATTTTTTTATTTTATATTTTC
The DNA here is from genome assembly GCA_963693315.1 of Diogma glabrata. Lineage (NCBI taxonomy): Eukaryota > Metazoa > Arthropoda > Insecta > Diptera > Cylindrotomidae > Diogma > Diogma glabrata. The sequence goes on from OY856186.1 coordinate 131,464,794, forward strand.
CTTTTCAGTGCGCTTTTTGTTTTGTTTTTTTTTTAAGATTTTATTTTCAGGGTTTCTTGACCCTTTTTATTTAATTTTTGTTTTTTTTTTTTTTTTTTGTTTTTTTTAATTTTTTTTTTCAGTTAACACAAAAAAATAAATAAATGCTAAATGGATGCTCCCCTAATGCCATATTTGACATTTGAAAGGTTTTTACACTATTCAATATGGCCGCCGGTCCAAAAGGGTGGCAACTATAGTCTAAGAACCTTTCTTGGCCCGAGACCTTGCCAACGATGTATCATATGTGGTTTCTGCGGTGGAAAATTAATGTCATATTTGACATTTAAAAGATTTTTGCAAAATTCAATATGGCGGCCAGTCCAAAATGGTGGCGATTATAGTCTAATAACCTTGTTTGGCCCGATACCTTTCCAATGGTATATCATATGTAGGGTCTGCGGTGGAAAATTAATGTCATATTTGACATTTAGAAGGTTTTTGCGAAATTCAATATGGCGGCCGGTACAAACTGGCTGCGACTATAATCTAAGAACCTTCCTTGGCCCGAGACCTTCCCAACGATATATCATATGTGGAGTCTGCGGTGGAAAATTAATGTCATATTTGACATTTGAAGGGTTTTTGCAAAATTCAATATGGCGGCCGGTTCAAAATGGCGGCGATTATCGTCTTAGAACCTTCCTTGGTCCAAGACCTTTCCAACGATGTATCATATGAGGGGTCTGCGATGGATCATATGGGCTATACGCGAGGACAACAAAGCGTTACAAACACATATATGTATATATATATATATATATATATATATATATATATATATATATATATATATATATATATATATATATATATATATATCTGGAAGGACTGAATAGAAATAAAAGATTTTAAAAAAGTAGCTATTATCATAATAAAAATATCAATACACGCTCTGGAAAACAATAATTAAACATTAAATAATTTTTGGCAATCACAATGGCCGCTTTATTTTGTGCCCTAAAATTTAGTTTCATATTAGAGGTTGTATTATAATGGACATCAACAGTACTAACGTAAATATAATGATTTTGGACCTCTGTATCATAATAAATTTATCAACACAAGCTATGAAAAACAACTAATAACAATTTTGTTGCTTGAGTATTAAGTGCTACTAACTGAACTATTTATTGTGTAAATTGTGCCATTTAAAGTGCCAGATTTAACTTTGACATAATTTGAACCAAGATTAGCTGTCAATTTCTACTATTTAAGCTAATTGCTTATTCTATAATAATTGTGATTTCAATGGGTGCTTTACTTCACCAATTGTTCATTCGGTGAAATTCATCTTTAAATAAGCTCTGCATTCATTAGTTCATTGAATTGCTATTCTGCAATTGTCCAGAGGAAAATACTTCGTATTTAGTTAATTGGACAATAGGTGCAAATAAGAGAGGCTTATGTCTTGGCTGTAATCTTCAGGATCATTGACGACTTATATACCGTGAAGCCAACTCGAGTCCTAGGATCGTCCAGGATCATTTGTTTTTTATTTTTTTTTTTTCTATTTTAATTTTTGTTTCCTTGTAATTATAATTATACTTAATCTGGTTTTTGCTATTTTCATTTATATACTGTTAAATATTGATTGTTTTTTCTTATATCTCACTTAGTTAATTACTTACAGCTGCATTATACTTTGTTGTCTCACCTATTTCTTTTCTTTTTTTTCAGGAGCTCTGTGTGGCAGCTGGCTTCCTGAATGACATTGAGGAGTTGGTTCTTGTTCTGTTGGTCCCCTTGCAATGCCGCCCAAGCGGAACGACTCGGCCTGTCTTTTGTATACTAAGACGGTGCAGGATGGTATTTTCTGCGACATTTGCTCGGGATGGGTTCACTTCAAATGCTCTAATCTCTTATCAACTGAGCTTAAGGCTTTTCAGCAGGTTAAATCCAAAGAATGGCTATGCACTAATTGCAGCAAAATTAGTAATGACCCAGTCGCTCTAATGAAAGTCCAAATTGCCAGCATTAATGCTTTTTGATCATCCACAGAATCAGCACACCAAACCTTTGCACAAGAGATTGGCATGCTAAAAACAACTCAAGCCATGCCTGCTTTATTTCAAGCAGCCTCCTTAGAATGGTCTAATATTAAAGTTTCGGTTGCTGAGTCTGCTGCTGAGATCATCTATCTTAAGACTGATCTATCTAGAGTTATGCAAAAGGTTGAGTCTTACGACTCTGCAGTTGCTTCCATCGCAGTTCTTAAAACCTAGCTATCTTCTCTTGAAATTGACAACCAACGTCTTTTGAGGTTCCAGAGACGGAACGATATAGTTATATCTGGTTTTCCAAACACTGGCCTTGATCTTTCAGCAATCTTATCAAAGTTCTGCGCATGTGCCTGCCTGAATTTGATGAAATGCAAATTATCTCTTACCAATGGCTTAATCCAACTAAGTCTTCTGCAGTAGTAACCATTTCCCACACCCATACCCGGGATAGCATCATGTATAAGTATTTTAAAAGGAACAAAATTCTGGCTTCAGACCAGAATGATGACACTAAGGATGACATTTCTTCCAACTTTTATGATCTGTCTGCTTCCCGTGATCTGTCTGCTGAACTCCCATTTTTCCTTAGTTTAATCATCTATCTATGGTGGCCTCTTACATTTTCAAACATTCTCTTATATTCTTACAACTCTGCTCATTCCTCCCACTGCATTCTCTCTTGAGCCATATACTTTTTACTCTTTGTTCTTATTTTTTTGTTGTGTCTGTTTTTTTCCGCTTTCCTAATGTCTTGTCTTTACTCTAGTGGTTCCAGCCTTCCTTTCCCTTTATCTTTCCTTTTTTATGGCAGGTAGTCAAGTTCGTTATACAACTGGCACTGGTGCTGTAAGTCACATTTCAAATGTCCTAAGTGGTTGCAAGGATCTGTTCAACGTTGGTCACATTAATGCGCAGAGCCTAAACCCCAAATTGCAATCATCCAAATTTGAAGAAGTCAGATACCTGCTCAAAGGGAACCATCTTGATCTGGTGGGTGTCTCCGAAACTTGGTTCAAACAATACACCACCAATGCTGCCATAGCTATTGATGGTTAACGTGTCCATCGTCTAAATAGGCCAACAATGAGGGGCCTTACTTGCCCTGTGGTGGTATTGAAGCAGTAGAAGAAATTATTGAGGAAATTGCTATTAGATACCCCTTTGTTGTGGTGATGGGAGACTTTAATGTAAATCTCCTGTCACCAAACCCACAGGCTATTTGTAATTCTTTTGCTGACAGACTTGGTCTTACTGTAACTTCCAATAATCGTCCAATGATTCCTTGGGATTTGGTATCGACTTCTTTATGGTGAGTGATTAATCCCTAGTTAATGTTCACAATCAGTTCTGGAGCCCTGGTCTCTCGCACCACGCCTTCATTATCATGTCACTAAAAATCAAGAAAGCTCTTCCTACCTCCTATAAATATATCCCTGACTTTGATAAGGTTGGCATGGCTAGAATACAGTCTTTTCTTGACACTGTCAATTTTCATCCAGTTTACTCCTGTGCTGATATTGATGTTATGCTTAACTTTTTGAACGAGGTTGTTCGTCAACTAATGGATAAGTTTCTGCCATTCAAAAAGATTTTGAACCGCAGCATCTCCACTATTGATCTTTCTCCGGAGACGTTGCATGTGAGGTCAATGAGAGACCTAGCTTATCGTGGGTTCCTAAGAGATGGCAGTGGAGCTAATTGGGATCTCTTTTGGATACTTAGAAATAAATTTAAGGGTTTGGTGCGTAAGTCCAAACTTGCTTACGGCAATAGAATATTCGGAGGAATTCACACTTCGGCTGAGCTGTGAATGAAAATAAGAAACACTGGTGCTACTGCTGATAAAGAGGAAGCTCCTTCCCTAAGTGTAGTCGAGCTCAATCACATCAATAATACCTTTGTCAAACCCAATAACTTTCCTCCTCTTGACCGATCTGATTCTGATCTACCAGAGGTTTCATATGCTTTCTACTTTCGCTCCATTACATACGAAGAGCTACAGATTGCATTTCTCTCAATTAAATCGAATTCGATTGGGTTTGACAACATTTTACTTAAGTTTCTTGAGCTCATCTTTAAAATGATCTCTCATCATATCCTACACTTGCTCAATTATGTCATTATGGCAGCGCGTTCTCCAGAGGCATGGAAGATCGATAAAATCTTACCGATTCCTAAGAAGGGTAGTACTGACTTCAGACCTATCAGCATCCTACCAGTATTGGCCAAAGTCTTCGAGAAACTCATATACATGCAACTTTCCGAACATGTCTCTTCTAGACTCAGATTAATTTATGACAAACAGTCAGGCTTCCGCAAGCACCATAGCACTACGTCCACATTGTTGGATGTTTCAGATCAAATCAGGTTCAATTTTAACAGGAAACAGATCTCCGTGCTCCTTTTCCTGGACTTTAGCAAGGCTTTTGACTCTGTAGACCACTCTCTTTTAGTAGCTAAACTCAAGTCTCATTTTCTACTATCGTCATCTGCTTGCAACCTTATTTACTCTTATTTAACTGGTCGTTCCCGAGTAGTGTTTCCAATCCGGTTTAAGCTGGATTGAAATTATCCGGATAATGCGTAAAGATCTCGCTATCCGATATCCGGTTAATTCACAAAAAATATCCGGATAACTAAATTAAAGCAAAAAAAAATTATTTGCGCTATTCACCTTTTTAAAAATTTTAATCAGCTACTACTAATTTTTTCATAATAGACGATTTCGTTTTGTTGATCTAAGAATTATCATTCCAGCAATTGTTTTGTACTTGAATTTTTAGAAGTGTAATTTAGACTGGGTTCCAATTGAATGCTAATTGGTCTCCGCAATACTAAAATGATTTAGCACATTTTCAAGTTGACTAAATCCAATACTTGCATTGTAGACTTATTTGAGCTGACTGTTAAACATTAACTTCAAGTTTAATTTTAAAATTTCAAAATTGTTAAGAATTTTAAATTCTATTATAAAATTTAAAGTTTTTGTATTATTAAATATCAGAACAATATATTATTGAATATTGTGTATCAAATCAGTTTTTGGTCATCTTCCGTTAGAGAAAATTTATTTATTTTAATTATTTATTCACTTTGATGTTTGAAACTATAAATTATTTTCTAGTTTTTAATGCAAACCACTCAATAACAATTATATGATTTTTGTCACCGGTGTTCAAATTTATAATTATTTAGAAGAAATAAATTGGAACGATATCATGCTAAATTTTTAAATTTAGCACGATTTAGAATTTGGAGACCATTTAGCATTCTATTGGATTGCAGATTTATATTTACAAATAAAAAACAGTATTTTTCCGTGTCATAATTTACAGTTCAATTTTGAGTAATTTATAAATATTTAAAGTTAATCACATTAAGACAGTCTATTAACAAAAGGAAAAATGTTGAGCTAGTTTCATTAATGATGTTGTTGCAGGATTCAACATTATCCCGAAATGATAATTTTAACGATTTTAGTTATGTTTCTAAGACATCAGCTATCATTTATGCAAAAAAGTTAATAAAAAGTTTGTTTCCGGATACCAAAACATCAAACAATGAAAATTCTCCAAATCCGACCGAACTCACCGAATCTACATTAGTCATGGAATTGAAAAATACGATTTCACCAATCGAAAATAGTAAAGTTATTCGTTCAAATCATTATTCATTGCCGGACAAGAAATTTAATTTACATAGCGCATGTAAAACACTCATTCCTAACCTAGAAAAGCTAATAAAAACTAGAAATCGTTTGCAGCTTCCAATGTTAAACGCTCTTGTATTTTTTAAATATTATTTTGCAGATGAAAATAAATTTTGATTGCTTTTGATTTGATTTTAATTTTTTAAAACTATTGTTTTTATTAAAGGCATTATCCGGATTATTATCCGGATATCCGGATAACTACTTTACATACTATTCGATATCCGGATAGTTAAAATCACGGATAATTGGAAACACTATTCCCGAGGTGTCTACTATGATGAAAAGATTTCTAATTTGCTACCAACTACTAAGGGTGTGCCTCAGGGATCGATTCTTGGACCATGCTCTTTTCGCTTTTTATTAACGTCATAGCTAGGTGTTGCTCTTTTGTCACGGTCTACCTCTTTGCGGACGATGTTCAGATTCTCCATGCCGGGCCACGGACTAATCTAAATAACTGTGTTGTGGAAGTGAATCGCGACCTGGAGTGTATCTCCAGATGGGCAAGGGAAAATCATTTGGTGTTGAATCCAGTAAAATCTCAAGCTATTCTATATAACTCCAACTCTGTTGCCTGTCCTAATCTGATGCAAGTAAAGCTTGAAGACAATGTCATTCCTTTTTCCGATAGAGCTAAAAATCTTGGGATCATCTTTGATGAGAAGTTGAGCTGGAAGCCTCAAATCAATGCGTTGGTGGGTAGAGTTACTGGTATCATCAGGAGATTACGCTGTTTCAACAGCTACCTTCCCTTACATATCCGAAAGCATCTTGTTTTAACAGTTGTACTTCCGCTTATTAATTACGGTATTGAGGTTGCTTCTGGGTGTACAGAGTAAACCATTGCTGTTCTTAAACGATCTTTTAATCACGCAGTCAGGTTCGTCTACAATTTGAGATCTCGAGTCCACATCCCTCCTTTTGTCTTGCAGATCCTAGGCACCTCTTTCCGAGACCACGTTAAGAACCGACTTCTCTGTCAACTGTTCAGAGTTATTAAGTTCCAGTCTCCTTCTTTTCTTTTGATGTGGTTTTATGCTGTTCACTCAAGAAGGCAACATAGTTTTGTTCACCCTCAGGTAGTTGTGCTACCTGCGAGAGGTCGTTCGTGGTGAGGGTAATTAAGCCTTACAATGATTTGCCCTTGTTTATGAAGCGTTTCAACTTCTCTCCGTCTGTTTTTAGAAGAGAGCTAATGGGTCTTTTTGGCACTGTTGGTACCTGACGAACTTCCTTTTCTTCCAGTACTAGTGCTGGTTGGTTTTTCTTTCTTCCTCTTTCTTTCCCTTTTTTCTTTATTTTAATTCCGTTAACCAGTATGGGACCACTTATGCCTCTTTCTAATCCTCTTTCCCTTTTCCTCCTTCTCCTCTCCATCCTTCTTTCCCTCCTTTCCCATTATACTCTTCCTTCTCTTTTCCTCGTCCTATATGTTCTTTGTTTTTTTCTTTTTATTTCTTTACTCTTTTTTTTGTTACGTGCCTCTTATATATATCTTCAGCCTTCATACTTTCTATATAGAACTGTTTGCTTTTGCCTTTCAGGTCTAATCTCGTCTGTGACCAGGTCTGCCTCAATGTCAGTAGGCTTGCGAGTCAAGTGTACCATAGCTCTCAGTTTTCTTGGTAGCCGCCTCACAACGCCAAAATTTTGCTACTGTACAATATTATGGGCCTTTGGCCTCGTTGTAAACAAACCCATTCTCTATACTTCTCTTTTGGCACTGTGATGGCGGCTACTCTTTTTTGAAGATTTATTGCAGTCACTGTTAAGACAGCTATTGAGTGTGAAACCTGCTAGTCTCTAAGTAGTTAGCTAACTGCCTGTTAGTAAATTTTATTTTCTATTCTTCTTTTCTGTATTTTTTCTTTTTCATTTTTTGAATTTATATAAGATAACACTTAGTTTTAGTTGTAGTGAAGGAAAGAGGAAAAAGGGAGAAAAAAAAGGAAAACATTTTTGCTTTCTTTTTTTTATTATTTTTTTTTATATAATGAAATAGTTCTTCTGTGCAAGATTATGGGCCTGTGGCCTCGTATGTAAACATTGTTGTTGAATTAAATAAATAAATAAATAAAAAAGAAGCCAAAGAGATTTGATAAGTAATTTTGTAAATCATGTTTCTTATATTATTAAGTTTGTAATTTGAATCAGTTTGAAATTTGAATTTAGATTTATAGTGTTCACAATTTGAGTTATATAAAGAATATTAAGAATTTTTAATGTCTATTTATAGTTGTTTTAAATGAATTTGAAATTTGTATTTTTAGTTTACTTCTGTTATCTGTGTCTCGAGAAAAAAAAAAAAAAAGGCATGTTGTATAATAGTTTATAAGTGTAATCATAGTTTATAAGTTCAATAATAAAGGTCGCACATTTAATATGGCAGCCCATATTTTTATGTATTACATATTTTGTATAACATTGTCAATACACAGAATTGATTAATAAAAGTGAAGTCAAAAGTAACACAATGGGCGATATGTATAAAAACTAGTAAACACTAGTTAAACTTTACTACCTAGTTTAATCCAAAATTGTTAGTATAGTAAAAAATTGGTTTAAGTATGAACTAAACTAGGAGGATAGTATTAAAAAACATCGCACTAGGTTGTTGCTATGGCGTTTACTAGGAAGTTAAATAACAAACTTTTTTGAGTTGTCAAATAAATAACTTATTTGTTATATATCTTCGTATATATTTCCAAATTATCTATTTATTTAGTAAATTTGTAGAATTTTATGTTAATAATTATAAGAAGAAGTTCAATATAAAAATATTCATTTTATTTTATATTTTTGTGTTTGTTTACATGGAAGTGAAATAAGTTGTTTTATTGAAGAAAAAAATATTTATTCAGAACCCGTATTTAAGTAATAATTTCTTCTAAAACTTCGAAACCTTTTATGTTTGATCTTTCATTATTCAGACATGCAAGAATGAAGATCCAGCCCAATTTCTTTTCAGAAAAATTGGCGATAGACTATTTGTCATAAGAGCTTTGAAGGTTTTCGTAGATTTGATACGTAATCTTTCGTAGATTGCTTTCAGCTATCAGATCGCAATTTGTGTATTATTTTTGAGATTTTCCTATACGTTTTTCCAATGTTTTGGGGTGTAAAATGAACTGGGCATTGAATTCGTTGGCGTACCTCTTATTATTAGTCGTGGGCATGCCGTGAATCGTTTTTATTACGTTTCTGATTTGGAACCGCGGCTTACACAGTCTTTTATTTTTGCGATGAATCATTGGTTCCACCGCTCAAGAAACACTCTGTTTTGTCTTATTTAATGCGCTTATTACAAATGTGTGATAATCGAAGGCCCTCCTCTTACTAGCGATGGTATGCCTCGGCGATGAGTATATCGAATTATGCTAGAAACATTTGTTTTGATAAATTGATGCCTCGTGGCTTGGTGCAACAGGCTGCCGGGGGTTAAACCAAATGTGTGTTAACTAAATAGTTGACATCACTAATGACTATTGAATACAAGAATTACTCCTCTGTTCTATCATAATTCTTGCAAATAACATGTAGTTTTCAGCATTAATATTTATATTTGGATTAATTTGTAGTCGTTACAGTTAAACTATAAGGAACTGCTATTGTTAGGTTTAGTATTTTTCCTGTTATAAGTTGGTATCCGGCTTTTATTTTTGTTGCTATTGAATATGTTAAAGACACAAGGGGATTTAAAACTCCAAAATTAGCGAAAAACGTTTCTTTAGTCTGGTAAAGTTAGAATGACAGTCTTGAGAACGATAAACGAAAAGAACTTTTGCTGTTTAAGAACTATGCTTCGAAAACAATCTAGAGCTTCTCAAGTGCGAAAACTTAAAAATTTGAATGTGGTTTGGGCCAGACTAGGGCGGGAGAAAAGAAGATGAGTTTGAGGTGTTCTTATATTAGAGTAGTTCTTATGAAAAATTTAGAATTTTTATGCTTTTATAGACTCAAAGGGCTTAAAATAACTTTGAATCTTTGTTTTGCTTGATTTGATTTTGCTTTACATCTTTGACTTTCATATCTTTATCTTGATATAAATTTCCGTCACCTTGCCATTTAGGTTTCTTTAACAAATAACATGGGGGTGTTGGCATTGAATAAAATAATTAAGTGGCGATTCTAGTCAAAGTACATTAGACGAGCCAGTCCCAACTACCCTTGCAATAAAATTGACATGGGCCAAAAATGTGGGTTAGAAAATAATCCTGCAAAAACAGTAGTGATTCTTTTTGCCAGGAAGCAGAGAATTCCTGATATTGGCTCCATTGCTTTGGATGGAAGTGATCTTGCACTTACAGAACTGGCAAATTACCTATGGACGTGCTGAATACCTAGGTGGACTCACCTGGAAATCACAGAAAGAGCCAAAAAAGCTACAGTAGCACTATCTATACTCATGTAAAAAAGCCATGGAAAAATATGGAATCTTGCACCTCACATATCCCAATGATTTTACATCTCGGTGATCAGACCGATCTTAATGTACGGTGTGACCATATGCTGGACTGCAATTTCTAATGCTTCAACCCAGTAATGCTTCTCCATAATCTACCCTTTAATGTGCTAGATCAACATATAACATGAAAATCAACTCTTTGACTCAGGTATAGGGATATGAAGCAGTTGTTCTGGATTTATTGATTCCAAGATTTTTGAAATATTATAGATTCAAAATTCCTTATTTTGATCTGTATGAATCTAATTGCTTATTGCTGCTCAGTTATTATGGTTCTTGATTCCTGATTGGTATTGGACACACACCTCTGGCCACTTGCTAAAATAATTCATTATGACTAGCATATATTTGTTGATGCTATCAGTAGCCGGAAATGGTCCAGCTACATTCATTGCAATTTTCTCAAATGGCGCTCCCATATTATACTGCCTCATATTACCATAACTTCTTCGTATAGATCCTTTTGCAATAGCTATTCCACGACACCATTCCACTACCAATTGACCTGCTCCTGACCAATAAAATCTACGTCGTACATACTTTGTCAAGTGTTTTGTTAATACCCAGCTGACCGCCACTAGTTCCTTCATAACATTTCTTGAAAAACTTGAGGCATTTTTATTTTTGGGACCACTACTAAGATTGATTCTTTAACTGTACCCTTAGAACTTACAGAGGCTGTTCCATTATGACCAATATGACACTGTCTAGGTTTTTCTCCTTTTTTATTTACGTAAGCCTCACGTCAATAATGTTTTCCTAGCTTTCGGCCCGGTTACAGTGCTTGCATTCTACCTGGCATTCGTTAAAATTTCCATGTGCATTTAATAAGCCTGTAAGTTAATAAGCCTATAAGCCTGTAAGCGTTTGATCCATCGTGCTCCCTACCCCACCGTGTATTTAAATTGTAATAAACAACTCAATGCTCCATGATCACTACTCAAATGGAATTTCAAGTGTTTGTGGAAATGTTTCACACATAGCACTATGGCCAGCAACTCTTTGTGGGTTGCACAATAATCCCTTTCTCGCTTGGACAGTGTCTTCGAGTAATAAGGTATACTTTCTCTTACCCATCAATTTCATCGATTTATTTCATTTGCTTTATCTTTTCTTGGAAGCTTATGTAGGCTCTTAGCAATATAATCAAATTCTGGTATAAAACGTCGGTATTGTACAATCATTGAAAACTGCAAAGCTAAGATAAATCTTTTAACTTTAACATACAACAAAATAGAAGTTTCTATCTTTAATAGAACCTAATTTATGAATATTTAAAAATAACTCGACTAGCCAAAAATCACGAAATTCTCCATATTTGGAACCGCTATATTTTCCAAAAAAAATCCTCGAACACGTATATATCGCGTAATCCTCGAATACGTATATCTTTTTATTCGTAGAAAATTTTTAAAAACTATCAATGCATTAGAAATATTCACGATTTTCACATGACAAAAATATTTGTTAAAAATTTTAAGGGTAGCTTTCTCCCTAAGTTTTAATTTTAAAAAAATTTAAAATCGATTTTCCAATTTTTTTAAATTTATTTCAAAATATACACTTCCAATTAATTCTTACCGCGTGATGGAAGTAGTATCGATGTGAGTACTAGAGGGCACTGTAGGCAAAAAAACACAGTTTTCACGCAGTTTTAAAACTATATGATTGGGTCGATTCTGCTTCAGTTATTTCAAGAAGAACAAATTACATGTCTTAAAAGTTTACTATTTCTAAAGGTGTCCAGTTCCTTCACCCGGGTTACGCAATTTGTAAAATTTACATGCACGAAAACATATTTCATCTTCCAAATCAGAATAAAAAGACCAATAAATTCAATACATATGTCTTGTTTTCGAATTCATATCACATCTCAAAAAGAAAAAACTATAAATTAACAACCTAGTAATAGTTTTAGTGTGGTAAATAAGACACTAGGTTTGATTATAGTATATACCAGCATAAATCCAGCAAAGTTTGGTTTTTATGCATACCAAACATAGCAAACACTCAAAAACAAAACAATTCGATGTTTTTTTTTTAGCAAGCTAGTAAAGTAAAGTTTCGAATACTTTTTTATGCATACGAAAGCTAGTAAACACTTAAAAAACCTAGTTACTAGGTTTTATACATATGGCCCAATAACATTCAAAATTCATGTTCTATTTTTTCATGGTTGCTTTGATTTAAAATTTTTATAAAATTACATGAAATGCCGCTTCGAGATGAATTTTTAATATGTATTTTAAAAAAACTGGTACAAGAACTAAAATTTTGCAGCAGCTGTATGATGCAATACTTAGTGCCGGATTAAATTAATGTGAGGCCATAGGCAAATGTTGGTGGGAGCTTATGTAATGGTTATTATTACAATTAATGAAGTGTATAAGCACGATGTGTAAAATTGAATGGATTATTGATTAACATTTAACCCGTAATATTTTTTGCTCAATAATTAAGCATTTCCATAATTTAAACATTGGAAATAATAATTTTAAATGATTCGTTAAATTTTTGTAGTGCTAGAATAAATGTAACTTAAATTACAATATTACTTTCCGCGATTTTTTAACTGCAAAATCATTTGTAATTTTAGCAAAAATAAGTTTTCTTAATAAATCGTTTTCTATGCTCATGAGCGTTAAGTTATTTAGTCGGTTTTAGCTCATAGGAGCCCTACTTTTAATTAACTTTAATTTTAATCTACTTTTAATTAAGTTCAATTTTTACAGCCTCTTTCACTCGTACAATTTGAAGTCATAAGAACTAGATAAATATTTAACAAAATATAAATGTTTAGAAAAAATCCTTGCCAATTTAGGCTCATTTTGTCTATGAGAAATCTGTAGCTTTCGCCATTCGGTGGATTTAGTAATATATAAATGTATTTTTAAAAATAAAAAATTTTTTTTTGAATATGGACAACACGACATATATGAACCATAATTAGGCATAAAAGTTAAAAATTTTTCAACGGGTTGATTGTTTTCTAAGTAGCGTATTGTAATAGTATTTATTAAATTTGTAAAAATTTTATCCAATAACCGTCGGTTCATAACCTTAATAAGTTTCCTCATAAACTGTGGAAGAGAGATAGTTTGTATGGCCTTTTCCACATTACCCCTACTTAAGTAAATGAGCATTTAAAAAATCATCATATTGAGCTAAGCTAAAAGTACTATAATGCCAAGAAAATTTAGTCTTTTTTCTGCTTCTCTAATTTCTGTTTTATCTTATCATGACCAGATTTATAGGCACGCTTGGCCTTGTGACGATCAGACGAGGGGCGAATCATGTATTAATCTAGAGCTTGGTGGGGCCTGTAGGCAGTGCCAAGTTTGCCTAGCCCTCGATCCAGCACTGGCAATACTAATGATTCGTCCAACATCAACCGAACATTAGCAGATATTTTCTGTATTATCCAATTTTTATCGAAAAGTTAGAACTATGTTAAGTGATTATTCGTTAAATTGTTTGTTATTTTAATTAATTAATTAATTTTTTAAACAAGTTTTAAATTTTTCAAAAATAGTTTTATTGTATTTAATTATATATTTCCTTATAGCACAATTGTAATAAAGTGAAGTTGAACTTATATTTTTATTTATTTAAACTGAAAGTTTTAATTTGAAATGTTTACTGAATAAGTTTT
>OY856186.1:131478864-131504763 GCA_963693315.1 Diogma glabrata
AAACTCCAAGAAAAACTTTTAAACGTTTAAAAATATTTAAAGATTCAGATAGGAAAAGGGAACTATAAAACTATGGTAAATATCTTATTGTTTGCTAAGTTTCTATACAAGGTGTTTCATAATATATGCGCAGGACTTTACGATATGATAACTCGTCCAAAAATATGAAAAAAAATGTTTGTTAACTTACCCTCTAAAATGCACCATTTTGGAGATACAGGGGCCCTATTCTCAAATACCACATCCATTTTTCACATGTGGAATACTGTCAAAATTCATAAAAACGTTCGAAATTTACAATGTATCTATTCTCAAATTTCCTACCAAGGAAATATTTCCCTACCAAGGGAATATTTCCGAGTGGTTATAAAGTATGTGTAAAAATTCCACATGTACATCAAATATCAAAAATTTTTAATTGTCATTCTTGTTATATGTTTGAAAATTATATTTGGAAAGTTGTGTTTATTTTATAATTATTACTATTTTGTAAAAATTTACATTGGAAAGTTGTGTTTATTTTGTAATTATTATTATTTTGTAAAAATTTCATATGGGGCGATATATATTCTATGAACTCTTCGGCCATAGATTTATTAATCCGAAACAATTTAATAAATTTATTTTCAGATCGAAACAATGTTGTCGTTGATGAATACCTCGGATAAATTCCATTGCCTCTGCCTGTTCCACTGCAGAATTAGCAAAAAGAAGACCTAATTCATCTAATCCAGCCATTTACATTGAAAATTTCATGACAATAAATAAACAAAATGTCAAAAATAAATTTACCATACAATGAAGTTAGTTTCAATTTAAGGGTGGTGAATAAAAAATTACGAATGGTTCGAGAATACGGTTTTAGGTTGGATGTGGAATATGCATGTGGAAAATACAAATTCCCTTGGTAGGGAATTTTGACAGATGTCCACATGTGGAAAATGGATGTGATATTTGAGAATAGGGGCCCAGGGTGTTGAAATTGAAAAAAAATTCGTTTTTGCCAATATCTCCAGAACCGTTTGTCGTACAGAAAACAGCTTTCGTAAGCATTTTTTAGTCATAATAAGCTATCTTTTGAGCGGATTTTTTTTTAAAGTCATAATTGGTGAAGGTTTTGAAGGGGTAGTGGGTGTTTTTCCCCCCAACTTCTACGTTACTGGAAAAAGTACGGTTTTGAGACGCTCATATGAACCATCATTATTTTCTACACAAAAGAGGCACCAGGGTCATAAGTTCTCAAGTCAGCGGCTTTCGAGAAAAATCAACATTTATGTTGAAAAACATGGTCAATTTTTTGAAATAAAATTTTTTTTTACTAATTAAATAAAATTTATTTAAACATTAGAACAAGTAACAAAACCAAACATTAACTTCATAATTTCAAAATTAAAAAGTGATACAAAAGTTGTCTTTTCAAAATTCTCCAAACCGTAAAGGTAACGCATTTCGCACATTTCAGCGTTTGTGGAAAAAATTGTATAATTTTGTTTATCAAGTAGGCTTTAAATTTTGAAACAAAAGCTTCCTCCTACCAAAATAACAATTGGTTTGTAACTGCAGAAGGTAAATTTTCATTACAAAATTAAAAGTGAATAACAAACGCTGAAATTTGCAAAATGCACTACCTTTACGGAATGGCGAGCGGTAATTCGGCAGAAGCAAGGCGGTTGTATCAAGAAAGACATCCTGATCGCCAAGTACCACACCATAACTTGTTTCAACGCATTCACCAACGACTATGGGAAAATGGAAGTTTTAAAAAGAATGCTATTAATAATGAGCGGCCTATGGAGTTGCAATTCCCCAAGAAGAGGCTGTCCTTAACGAAATTGAAGAAAATCTGACCACAAGTACCAGAAAAAATTGCTCACAACTTAAACCTATCTCACTCGACTGTGTGGAGAATTTTGAAAAGACAACTTTTGTATCCCTACCATATCCAAAGAGTACAAGCCTTATTGCCAAGAAATTTTCCACCAAGATTGGCTTTTTGTAGATGGATG
This sequence comes from Diogma glabrata, assembly GCA_963693315.1. Taxonomy (NCBI): domain Eukaryota; kingdom Metazoa; phylum Arthropoda; class Insecta; order Diptera; family Cylindrotomidae; genus Diogma; species Diogma glabrata. Next base: position 131,480,871 of record OY856186.1, read on the forward strand.
CAAGACAAAATAGCTCAAAATTCTCAGTTTGGAGCCCAAGTTCTGTTTACCGATGAAGCATCTTTCTCGACATATGGTATTTTCAATTTTCACAATAACTACATAATGGGCTGAAGAAAAATCACATGAAATTGCAGAAGGTCATCATCAGCAATAATTTTCCGTGAATGTTCGGGCTGGCCTCGTTGGTGATCATTTGATAGGCCCACATTTTTTATCGAACAGATTAAACGGTGCAAATTATCGATAATTTCTAGAAGAAGTACTGCCGGAAATGCTGGAAGATGTACTGCTTCAAGTACGGCAAAACATGTACTTTATGCACAATGGAGCTCCGGCCCACTTAAGTTTGATTGCTCGCCAATACTTGGACGACAAATACCAAGACCGTTGGATCGGTTGAGGAGGTCCACTCTTTTGGCCCCCGCGATCTTCCGAACTTAATTGTTTAGATTTTTTCTTTTGGGGCCATCTCAAAACCCTAGTCTACGCTACTCCAGTGAAAAATGTTGACCAATTAAGAGAGCGCATTGTTGTATCTTGCGACATAATTCGGAGCACTCCTGCGTGTTAGACAGTTCTGCGTGTTAGACAGTCCATTTTCCTGCGATCCATTTTCCTCTTGTTAGACATTTTCCTGCGTGTTAGACAGTCAATGCGTTCTAGAATTGCTGCAAACGCTGCATTATTGATTTTAAATTTTTTTAATTTACTAGTTTTTAATTTACTTCTTTATTTGATTTGTTATTGTTTTTTTTTAATTTTGCAATTGTGAAGTTAATGTTTGGTTTTGTTACTTGTTTTAATGTTTAAATAAATTTTATTTAATTAGTAAGAAAAAAATTTTATTTCAAAAATTGACCATGTTTTTCAACATAAAAGTTAATTTTTCAAACGGTTGACTTGAGAGCTTATGACCCTGGTGCCTTTTTTGTGTAGAAAATAATGGCGGTTCATATGATTGTCTCAAGCCCGTACTTTTTCCAGTAACGTAGAAGTTGGGGGGAAAAACACCCACTACCCCTTCAAAACCTTCACCAATTAAGGTTTAAAAACAAACAGAGAGTGTGCTTAAGACCGCACGGCAGAAGTGAAAACTTAATTGGCAATCGCAATAATTGACATTGTATTAGTAGTATTTGGATCGTATTAGTAGAATAAATAAGAAACAAGTCAGAACGATAAACCGCTAACTACACACACTAACCTCACAATGTAAACCAAATAATTGTCAAAATAGCACTCACATGCCAATAGCAGGGACTAAAGTACGCGTGGTTGTCACACCCATAGATCAACAAGTTTAATTTTTACAAATTTTTCTAAGGAAAGCTAAGCAAATTCATTGGTATTAATGCGCATTGTTGCCGTTTGCAAATCACTATCGGCTAAGTGCCACCCTTTTTAATTATTTTATTTATCATGATTGCCATCCATGGTTGATCATACATAAGCTATGCTTCTTTGTATAGAATTTATGCGATTACCGTCTCGTAATTGTGAGCTTTAAATCGATATAATTGTTAAGTCTTCACTTAATTTTAGAAACATGTACTACATATAATTCTAAACCGACAACATATTTAGTGAAGATGATAAAATTCCAATACATATAGACTAAGAGCCCGCGACGGCCAGACCTTCGGTATTTTATAAAAGCTGAAAGTTTCTCTGTGTATACCCCCTACTCAGGTAGGAACGATAAGCGACATATGAATTTTGGATCATGGTGGCTTTGGCAGGGAGCAGGTAACATAGGGGCCTCCAAAGTTTCGTGAAAGTATAAAAGGTAATTTTTTTATATATTCTTCGGGATAGTATTAGAAGTCACGTCACCCATTGCCAGACACTTACTATCGTGGCAACCCCCTGCCAGACACCCTTAAACTTTATCAATTTGTTAATGTTTAAGGGTGTCTGGCAGGTGGTTACCACGATAGTAAGTGTCTGGCAATGGGTGACGTGACTTCTAATACTATCCCGAAGAATATATAAAAAAATTACCTTTTATACTTTCATGAAACTTTGGATGCCCCTGTGTTACCTGCTCTCTGCCAAAGCCACCATGATCCAAAGTTCATATGTCGCTAATTGTTCCTACCTGAGTAGTGGGTATGCGCAGAGAAACGTTCAGCTTTTATAAAATAACGAAGGTCTGGCCGTCGCGGGCTCTTAGTCTAATATAATTTTGATATACAAATGTAATTGTTTCAGCCTTCAGGTTATACTATCTTTCTTACATTATTTTATTTTTTTTATGTTCAACAAAAAACATTGATCAAATCAAACTACCGTTTGAAACGATAGTTAAATAAGAAGCAAAAATTAAGCGTACACAACAACTTCATAATTGTCATGATGATTAATGTCTTAATGCATAAAGGATAAACAGCCATACATACTTTCAACTTTATATACATATATTCAATTTTTATTTAGCATGATGACTCAAATGCAAATTGCATAGGACAGTAGCAATATAACTTTAAAAAACTGAGTTATAGATCAATTTTTTAAAATTCGTATAAAGAAATTTTTATTGTTTTCATCAACTCATAAATAAAAAAAATAATTTTATTGGTATTTAATAAAAATTAAAAAAAAAAACAATAAAAAAATATGTACCATACCAGGAGTTGAACTCACGACTTACAGCACATCAGTCGAGCACGATATCCACAACGGAATTTGAAACGTTAACAAATGATAGATTGATAAATTGATAAATGATAAAAATGCTGACGAATCAGTTTAATTTACTACCTACGGAAAAATCTGTGTGTGGTGCGCCAAAAGAAGTTTTCACTTCAAAAAAAATCCGCTCAAACATAGGTTATTATGACTAAAAAATGCTTACGAAAGCTGTTTTCTGTACGACAAACGGTTCTGGAGATATTGGCAAAAAACGAATTTTTTTTTCAATTTCAACACCATGTATCTCGAAAATGGTGTATTTTAGAGGGTAAGTTAACATAAATTTTTTTCATATTTTTGGATGAGCTATCATATCGTAAAGTCCTGCGCATATATTATGAAACACCTTGTATATAAAAAAATGCTATGCTCCAAAAAAATCTATTCCATACTTATCCATCACAAACGTAATTTATTTTGTATTCGTGAATTTAATCTTTTTTTTGTAATTTTTTTGAAGTTGATTCACTAATTATATTCAGTTTTTTAATTAAAAAAAAAACAACGTACAGTATATATTATATGAATCAGTTTTATTTATTTATTTTCGTTGTAACTTTCGTTGTGATTAAAAAAAATATTCTAAATTTTTATTTCATAGAGTCCAACGGTTTTCATTTTACAACAATGAAAATATTTTAAGCCGATTTTGATTAATAACGAAAATACACATTTATATTTTATATGTTATATTATGATACCATAAATCTGCAAAGAAAAATAATTAAATATTTTAACGAATATTATATTGTATAATTTAAAGCAGAGGTGGCCAAGCTTCACTACACGTTGAGCCGCAGTACAATAATCCCTCGTTTCGAGAGCCACAAAAAAATTTTTTTTTCAAAAGTATCAGTTGTTTGGAAATATTTATTTTATTGAAAAAACAATTATGTTTCTTACTTATCCTACGGATTTATTGAGGTCATTCAATAAGTCCGTAGGATAAGTAAGAAAAAAACATTTTGACAAAACTCGATTTTTTTATTCAACATAGTTGCCTTCGAGGGCGATACAACGAGTATAGCGATTTTCCAACTTTTCTATACCATTTTTATAGTATGATTTCTCTTTCTCGTCAAAATAGGCCTCAGTTTCAGCGATTACTTCATCATTGGACTTAAATTTCTTTCCAGCAAGCATTCTCTTGAGATCTGAAAACAGGAAAAAGTCGCTAGGGGCTAAATCTGGAGAATATGGTGGGTGGGTAAGCAATTCAAAGCCCAATTCATTCAATTTTCCCATCGTTTTCATCGATCTGTGACACGGTGCATTATCTTGGTGAAACAACACTTTTTTCTTTTGCAATTGTGGCCGTTTCTTTGCGATTTCAGCCTTCAATCGATCCAAAAGTTCACAGTAATAGTCGCTGTTGATGGTGGTTCCTTTTTGGAGGTAGTCTATGAATATTATTCCGTTCGTATCCCAAAATACAGACGCCATCACCTTACCGGCCGACTGTTGCGTCTTTGCTCGCTTTGGATTCGGTTTGTCGACTGCTGTCCACTCAGCTGACTGTCTTTTGGATTCTGGTGTGTAATTATGAAGCCATGTCTCATCCATTGTCATATATCTACGATAGAATTCCATTTTATTGCGGTTTAACAGTGCCATAGACTCCTCCGAAGCATCGATTCGTTGTTGTTTTTGGTCGACTGTGAGCTCATGCGGCACCCAATTTGCACAGAGCTTTCGCATACCCAAATGTTCATGTAAAATGGTAAAAACACTACCATCTGCTACCTTTACAATGTCAGCTATTTCGTGCACCTTCAATTTGCGATCGTTCATAACCAATTTGTGGAGTTTTTTTATGTTTTCTGGAATAACAGCCTCATTTGGGCGTCCACTGCGCTCTGCATCTTTTGTGCTGGTACGACCACATTTAAATTCAGCAATCCACTTCTCTACCATTTGTCTCGATGGAACAGAGTTTGGATAATGTTTATCAAGCCATTGTTTGGTTTCCACTGTATTTTTTTTCATCAAAAAGCAATGCTTTATTAAAATTCGAAATTCACTTTTTTACATTTTTTTTTCAAAAACAAAAGTTGCTTCACACAAAATGCTATAACTCACGAATCAATAGTCAGATTGCTGTCAAATTTATACACGTATCGTTTGAAGGTTAGTACTAAATAAAAATCATATGGAAAAAATTCTAGTAACGCCATCTATGTGTCATCCTACGGACTTATTGAATGACCTAGTACTTATGGTTATAAATACATACAAATACATATTTAAAGTTTGTTACATGACATGCCTGCTGGTAGATGGCACGTTTGTTTGTAAATTGGCCGTGAATTTTTTGAAATCTGGTTCACAGTTTGTTAGCGCAGTACGAATTAATTCCGTTAAATGCTTATCTGTAAGTTGTGAACGGTGGTTTGATTTTATAAACTTCATTGTTGAAAAAAGTGATTCACAACAATATGTTGTACCGAATATGGACAGTAATCTGGCAGCAGCTTTTTTCAAATTGGGGTACTTTGATTGAGACACTAGTTTCCAAAACTCATTTGGAGATTGTGTGGCTTTGTGATGCATTTTAAGAATGTGATCTTCCTGTAGCTCTAGTAATTCCATTTCTCCTGAGGCACTGTCATGCAAAATATAGCAAGGAATCGATAAGCCCTCGTTAATAATGTTAATTTCGAATGGATTTACAAGTAAATTAAGAGAAATATATAAATTATTCAGATCATTAAATCGCAAGTGAAAGTCTTTTAATAATTCTGCTAATTTACTGTCGTATTCACTCAGTTTGCTATCATTAATTTTAGAGAGTCTGTTCTTCAGACGAGGAAAGTGGTTGAACACTTTTGTTGTTAAATCTCGTTGAAAAAGATGAATTTTTTTAATAAAACTCAGAATCGTTTGAATAAGATCAGTAATAGCTTTATCTTTTCCTTGTAAAGCTATGTTGAGGGATTGCAGATGCTCCATTATATCAGTCAAAAACATACAGTTATTAATCCATTCATCATCCTTTAATTCCAGATAGTGTTTTTATTTTTCTTTGAGGAAATTTCTGATAGGTTCCATTAAATCAACAAATCGGCTTAGAACATTATAGGTGGATAACCATCGCACAAGGCAGTAAAATGTTATATCTTGACAATGATCTTCAAAGTCCAGTGCTTCGATAAAGTTCTTGAATTGGCGATGGGTTTTTGAATTCGTCCGAATATAGTTCACAATTTGTAGCACAGTTTTCATTACGTTTTCGTATTTAAAATATTTTGCAACTAAATGTTCACGATGAACAATGCAATGAAGTGCCAAAATTCGGGTATTCTTGGATCATTTTTTAATAGACCAATAAGGCCTACAATTTTTCCTAACATTGCAGGTGCTCCGTCAGTTGCTACACTTACCAAATTATTCAGTGGAATATCTGTATCTGACAATATATTATCAAGGGCACTCTTAGTATCAATACCACCAGTAGTATTTTTAAGTGCTACCAAATCCAATAGTTCTTCCTTTACGATTAAAGATTCGGAATCGTATCGGATAAATACAGCTAACTGGGGGGTGTCTTGTATATTGATTGATTCGTCAAGGGCTAAGCTGAAAGCTACACAATTTTTTACATCTATTTGTAGCCGCTTTTTAATATCTTTACTTATTTCCGTAATACGTCGCTCAGTGATATGACGTGATACTGGAACATTGCTAATTAATCTGTGCAATTTGATATTTAAAAGATCCAGCATTTTAACCACCTGTTCCATATTCTTTTTGATAAATTTTCCCCTTAGTGTAAGGTCGTTTAGCACGGGCGATGTTCCAAGCGATCATATAAAACTAGCCTCGGTAGTATTATCAGCTTCTGAACTAAAATATGATAATAATGTTTGCTGATTACTAAATGCAGATTTTAAAGAGTTTAATTTATTTGTTCGGATGTTGGTATTCAACGGATAATTATCCAAAAATTTACTATGGTTTTTTTCGTGATGCTGTTTTAAATTACTGGTTTTATAATGAGCAAGTGATTCATTGCATATAAGACACAAAGGTTTTCCCTCTTTATCGATGAATGCGTATGCTTCAACCCATTCTTGCCTGAAGCTACGATTTTATCCGTCATATCTCCTTTGTTTGTGGTCCGACATATTTAGCAGTTAAATTAAAAAATTCATAAAAAACACGCGAAATATTATATTTCGCTACAAGAGATGAAATCACCGTTTTTTTCTTGCAATTTCCTTAAGTTTTTAATTTCGTTTTTGGTTTTGTGTAATATCTTACTGTCGTAGATGTAGAAGCGGTTGAGTTAGTATATGTCGGATTTGAACGTGTTTTTAATTCTATTTAATTATGAACTTATTCATTTTTTAATTGGAATATTAAAGGATACATTAAATTTAACGTCGGCAAACTGCCTAAAGATAAAATATCAAAAATATTGTTTATAAAAAAATTGTAGAAAAAGATAATCATAGAAAAACAAACGAATCCAAAAGGAAAGACTTTGATTTTGAGAAAGATTTTTGTGCATTAATTTGAAACGAATACAGGTGATTTTATTTTTAGTCCACTAGAATATGTTAAACGTATAACCTTAAATAATAAAATTAGTTAAATTTATTTATAACAGCGGATTATACTTAATCTTGATTCGCGAAGTAAAGTAGTATCAAACTAAAACAAAGTCGCAAAAAACTCCAATGGTAGTAACTTCGACAGGACGGACCTAAATATAATAATATGATTGCATTAAATCATATTATGTTATTATTTTAAATATTTTATTTTACTTGTTATATTTTCATATTATATTAAACAGCATTATAAATTATATGTATTATTTCTAATTTTGTTACAATTTTTATGAATTATTAAATATTGTTTAATTTTTTCATTTCTTTTCGAGAGCCGCATTTATTCTTTTAAGGAGCCGCATGCGGCTCGCGAGCCGCGGTTTGGCCATGTGTGATTTAAAGCATAACTTTAAATTCATATTTCATATTTAATTATTAAAATTGTTTATCCGTTTGACATTATTAAAATTAACTTTATTCGTTTGTTTTTACAATAATAATACATAGTAGGTATTGTATATATACGAATTGTATTGTATATACGAATATTGAAAACTTTATTGTGTTGCCTTGATCCTGACACCTTGAAATAGCTTGACGAATAGCTTCAGTAGGTATATTCGGTAATTATATCGTCTTCCCTTTACAAATGCTGGATGCACGCGAAAGTTTTTGAACGAACGAAAACAAAATACTCTGGCGACTCAAAAATTATTGTAGAACAAAGACCACCCAAATCAACTATGACCATCAAATTCTAAATAAAAAAATTAACTCACTGCATGATTTCTTCCGGATCAAATCTACCATACTAAATAAATTTAAGCACTCATTTTGGATTTTTGAGATCAATTAAACTCAAGTAAGTAAGGAAGTAATTGGAATATTTTCAATTCAAAGGTATGGTTTGAAGTTTCTCAGAAAAAAACTACAATTCACATTTTACGTGTTTCGGATCGGATTCGAACCTACCCTCGTCAGTGCCCGGCTCGAATCTTTGGGCAGACACGCTATCGATTACGCCGTTGAGGCGATGACAATTTCAAAGTTGAAACTTCTTCATCACTTAATTATTTTTTACTTAAGTTGAATTTTTCCACTGTCATTAGACTCCATATTATGGAAATGCTTTTACATTATATGGGATTTTTTGCATTAAATTTCTAGACAATACTTTGTGTGAATTCATAGAATGGGGAACATTTCTATTCTAATTAACATCCTAAGTCACGATTGTATAGTCATTATTGATTGTTTCCAATCAATGTGAAATCAATGGCTGACACTTGGTCAATTTGTAGTTCTATATGTATTAACATTAGACTACATTAAGGGAATTTTAAATTTATTTTGGATTTTTGAGATCAATTAAACTCAAGTAAGTAAGGAAGTAATTGGAATATTTTCAATTCAAAGGTATGGTTTGAAGTTTCTCAGAAAAAAACTACAATTCACATTTTACGTGTTTCGGATCGGATTCAAACCTACCCTCGTCAGTGCCCGGCTCAAATCTTTGGGCAGACACGCTATCGATTACGCCGTTGAGGCGATGACAATTTCAAAGTTGAAACTTCTTCATCACTTAATTATTTTTTACTTAAGTTGAATTTTTCCACTGTCATTAGACTCCATATTATGGAAATGCTTTTACATTATATGGGATTTTTTGCATTAAATTTCTAGACAATACTTTGTGTGAATTCATAGAATGGGGAACATTTCTATTCTAATTAACATCCTAAGTCACGATTGTATAGTCATTATTGATTGTTTCCAATCAATGTGAAATCAATGGCTGACACTTGGTCAATTTGTAGTTCTATATGTATTAACATTAGACTACATTAAGGGAATTTTAAATTTATTTTGGATTTTTGAGATCAATTAAACTCAAGTAAGTAAGGAAGTAATTGGAATATTTTCAATTCAAAGGTATGGTTTGAAGTTTCTCAGAAAAAAACTACAATTCACATTTTACGTGTTTCGGATCGGATTCGAACCTACCCTCGTCAGTGCCCGGCTCGATTCTTTGGGCAGACACGCTATCGATTACGCCGTTGAGGCGATGACAATTTCAAAGTTGAAACTTCTTCATCACTTAATTATTTTTTACTTAAGTTGAATTTTTCCACTGTCATTAGACTCCATATTATGGAAATGCTTTTACATTATATGGGATTTTTTTTTTAACCACTCATATTAATGACTAAATTATTATTAATGTATGTTGCAAGAGTTGTGGATGATGTTGTAGACAATTTCGATTTAAATTTATTATTGCTTGTAATCGAATTAACGCCGTTGCTATGATTGACACCAAAATAAACAGACGATTGTTAAAAAATATTACCATAAATTGTTGCACCGAAATAAATAGGCGATTGTAGAATAATAACTTGTTGCAACAACACCATGCTTATAGATATAAAATCTCGAATCACTGCAGGGAATTCTTGCAGGAAATTTCTACTCAATTATTCTTCTCTTCAGATTATCGTATGTGTCCACTAACACCCAAACTCAAGTTATACAAGACTTTGATTGACTGGTGGTGATATATGGGTCACAAACGTGGTTCATATACAACTTCACGAATCACATTTATCTGTTTTTGAGTGTAAAATCCTACACTACATTTCTGTGTCCACTTTAGACATGCAATGGAGAGTACAGAACCCCATATAACTTTGAAATCAGATACCTTCTGAAGGGTCCTGATAAAATAGGTTGTATCGATTCCGATAGGATTGGTTGGTTTGAGCGGGTTCACAGTCTGAAAAACTAAAAAATGTACGTAAGTAGCCTAGGGAGTGGACGACTGCAAAGTGGACCACAATCACAATGGAATATGGACGTAATGACCGACTTTAAAAAAGTTAGCTGCCATGGTAACTATACCACTGTTGCGAATGTCTGTAAAGAATAATCGAAGCTGATAGGCTTCGCAAACATGTAGCATGAACGCCACAAAAAAATTGTTGTCTCAAAATAAATGGGGGATGGAAGAAAATTATCATAAAAACATTCGTTGCAAATAACAGGTGATTGTTGATTAATATCATTAAAACAAAAATGGTTGTACCAAAATCATGGGTGATTGATGAAACTTATCATAAAAAAACTCGTTGTATGTACACTCTAAAACGTTGTATATACTCAGCCTAACAGGAAGATTACGCCCTTGGTTCAATAAAAACCCTCGCTCGCGTCTGGCTTCAATATGAACCGCAGGCGTAATCTTCTACTTTCAGCCCTCAATATGTAAATAACTATTACATCCTAGTTATCGTGATTGAAAGTTGAACTTAAAACGCCCGTAAAATAAAAGCCCGTCGCCATGTAAAACATAAAATTAGAGCAAACAAATAAATTATTGTATGAAGTTTATAGAGAAAATCATGGCATGTTTAGTATAATTTTCAAAATGTCTAGCGAGTTTAAAAAATTCAAAAATTGATTTATACTACAATTAAGTTGTGCAGTTGTGCGTAAAACGTTGTACAAACACTCATGCTGAAAGGAATATCACGCCGTTGGTTCAATAAAAGCCCTCGCTTCGCGACGGGCTTCAATATGAACCGCAGGCGTAGTCTTCTACTTTCAGCCCTTATGTAAATGACTATTACGCACAAATGAATCGTAGAACACATTTTAGATCATAGTTATCGTGACGGAAAGTTGAACTTAACGCCCGTAAAATAAAAGCCCGTCGCTATAGAAAACGTTGAAATATTTTTCGACTTTTTTTTTTAGGCGTTCATGCTCCATGTAGGAGCGTTGCCAGACTAATCAGCTTTGAATATTCCCCACGGTCATTCGCAACAACGACATAATTACCATGGCGGCCGATTTTTTTAAGGTCGTTTATTACGTCAGTCTTCCAATGTAGTCGTACCGTCCTACCTTGCGGTCGCCCACTCCTTGGGGTATTAACGTACATTTTTCTAATTATTCCAGACTGTGAATCGGCTCGTAGAACATGCCCAAACCAAGCAATCCTATTGGAACGGATACAACCTATTATATCAGGGCCCTCAAGAAGGTCTCTGATCTCAAAGTTATACCGGGTTCTATACTCTCCATCTTCTGTCTTAAGTGGACCAAAAATGTAGCGTAGGATCTTACGCTCAAATACAGATAAATGCGATTCGTCATTTTGTGTAAGGGTCCACGTTTGTGACCCATACATCACAACCGATCTAATCAATGTCTTGTATAACTTGAGCTTGGTGTTAGTTGATACATACGGTGATCCAAGGAGGGCTTTAATTGAGTAGAAAGTTCGATTACCTGCAGCGATTCGAGCTTTTGCATCTGTAAGTATGCTGTTGTTTGAGTCAAGCATTGATCCCAAATTTTTAAAAGATTCGACTCCTTCAATTCGTTCATTGCCGCACATCAAATCTTTCTTTTTCAGCCTCTCTTGAAACATTCATATATTTGGTTTTATTGTAGTTAGTTTGCAGACCAATTTTCCTAGCACCACTCTCAAGCGACTAGAAATTTGACGGCACACATGTTTTTTTGACGGCACACATATTCCAAGGCTAGATTTAAAAGTATCGGAGAGATAGCATCACCTTGTCTTAAACTGGAGTCGACTTTAAAAAACTTTGATATTTCGTTCTCTACTCGTACACAGCATTGAGAGTTCTGTACTGTAATTTTGCATAGTGATACCAGTTTACCAGGAATTCCCATTGACACCAGAGCAGACCATAGAGTCTCTCGTTCGAGAGAGTCGTAGGCCTGCCTGAAATCAATGAAGAGTTGGTGACCAGGTATGTTGAACTCTCGACACTTTCCAAGATCATCCTTATCGAGAAAAGTGCATCGGTAGTACATCGGCCCCGTCGGAAACCACACTGATATTCTCCAAACAGTTGTTCAGCAAAAGGATTGATTTTAGCTAGCAAAATGGTGGAAAAGATCTTCTATGCTGTGCAAAGGAGAGCGATTCCTCTGTAGTTTGCACATTGTAGGCGATTACCTTTTTTATGGATTGGTTTCAGCATAGCTGTGTTCCAGTCCTGTGGTATGGTTTCAGATCATTTGAACAAGTTCAAACAATCTTAAGGACAGAGTTCGTGAATTTAACATCCGAAATGATTGTACATGGTTCGCCACCATGTACAATCATTTCGGATGTTATATCATCGATACCAGGTGCTTTATTGCATTTTAATTTTGGCAGCGCCGCTTTGAATTCCTCTTTGGTTGGTTCGTCCACATGTACCTTTGAGGCACGAATAAGCTTTGCTCGTCGCCCGACTTGTTGCTGATCACTTAAGTTGAGAAGATTCTCAAAATAAGTGGTCCAAGTATCTAAAATATTTTTGAGGTCTACTTGTAGCTCCTCGTCTTCGTTTTGAATAGCAGTCGATCTAGTTTGAGGTCCCTTTATTAAGGTTTCAACCTGTTGAAAGAAGTTACGCGATTGATGTTCCTTATTGAAGCTTTCAATCTCCTCACACTGTCTTTTCCACCATTCTCTCTTTGTTCGTCTATATAGCTTTGTAACGGTTTGTCTTGCCAATTTATAGTTCTCCTTCGTGAACCTGGTGTTGCGTCCTTGTAGACACTTCAGATAGCAATCTCTTTTATATTTAATAGCATCAAGGCATGTTTGATCCATCCATGGCTTCTGGGAGTGGTTCTGTGGTCGTCCAAGTGTTCTCTCAGCAGCGCTTAAATCAGCATCTTTGAGCAAATACCATGACTTATCGACGTCTCCATTAATGGTTTCTGATTTATCCAATGTTTCGGCTATCTGGATATTATATCTCACTTCTGTTTCAGCATTCTTTAATGATGAGCTGTTAAAACGTTTCCGTTGATTGAATTTTGGAATGCCCGGATTTGGAAAGTGGAACCTTATCGTAGCACATACAAGGAAGTGATCACTTCCAATGTATGCACCTCAAAAGGATCGCACATCCAGAACGCTCGAAAAGAAACGTGCTGTTACTAGAACGTGATCAATTTGATTTCGAGTGTTTCCATTCGGTGAGACCCAAGTCTGTTTATGAATGGATCGATGCGGAAAGAATGTACTGGCAATTTTCAAATTATTTTATAATGCAAGCTCAGTCATTTTCTCACCATTACCATTCGAATTCAAATGCTGACTGTTGGGACCCACCACATTTCCATAAGAGATATCTCTTCCAACCTGTCCATTAAAGTCACCAAGAACCATAATGAAGTCGCCTGCTGGTGTTTGTTTCATAACCTCTTCCAGTGCTATGTAGAAATTATCATTCTCGTCGACGGTGCATGCACGGCAGTAAGAGAAATATTGTAATATGTACCGCGTTCACGTAGGTAGCAGATCCTCTCACTGACCGGGATGAATTTCATCACGGCTTCTTGTTTGCGTGCACCAACAAGAAATCCAGTTCCAAATTCTCTTCGAGAAGGATGACCACTACAGTATAGAGAGTGACTATCCAAATCTTGTTTTCCGATTATCGGCTGTCTAATTTCTTGTAGAGCAATAATATCCATCCTATACCTCTCAACCTCTGTTTCTAGACTTATAAGAGCATCAGGAGCGCTCAGGCTGCGCACGTTCCACGTTCTGAATCGGTAGTCTGGTTCTTTTTCACGTCCAGGTAAAATTCTGTTTTTTTGTCTGGGTCTGTTGGTCTGTTATCCTCTTTCTGATAACCAAATTTAACATATTAATTTTTCCCCGGGGTTGGGGTGTTAACCTTAGGCCCAACCCCGAATTGCCGTGAATTGGTCCGTTCTGCATATTAAGGTCGCCCGCTTCAAGCCGCCCTTGACATGGAGAACAGACGCTTGAGTCGCATTGATTGTAAGGCGCCCATTTGCCGTGATGTAGCGTCATTGACTAAGCAGTTTTTACTCTGCTTGTCTCCAATACACCAACCTAATTCTGTCAGCATTACCCAGGCAGCACGGCGTGGACGTCGAGTTTCGGATTTCACTACCCCAAAATGTCTAGCGAGTTTAAAAATTCAAAAATTAATTTATTCTACAATTAGGTTCAGTTATGCCTAAAACTTTGTACATACACTAAGGCTGAAAGGAAAATTACGCCCTTGGTTCAATAAAAGAACTCGTTTGCGTCGGGCTTCAATATGAACCGCAGGCATAATCTTCTACTTTCAGCCCTCGATATGTAATAGTTATTTAAGTTTTAAGGGCAGTAAGAGTTTTTTACCGATTGAGGATATATGTTTTGAGATCGAGACGAAGTCGAGATCTCTAATATATCCGAAATTGGTAATACTCTTAATTCCCAAAATGCTTATTACATTTATTGCACGATCAATAAAAATTCAATAAAATTATTCAAATAATATAATCCATTCACAAAATTCAAGTTTTAATGTTTTAAAGAAAATTTTTTAAAACGTCATTTCAAAATATTAAGCTTTGCGTTTCATCATAATTCTTTAGGTTTTTTGCTGCAAAACTTACTTTCATGGAATATTTTTTCAAAATAAATTGCTTTTATAGTTATTTATTTATCTAGAACGAAAAGTGAAACTTTAAAGTACAAGCTAGTTGTTTACTAGTGAGTAAATTACTAGTCAGTACCTTTAAAAACACTTTTCGTTTGAGGTAAATACAATAGTAGTTTATGTAACAAGTACGCAAAATATGGTTTTAGCGGACGAATCGTAATGTTTCCGGACGAGGCGCTAGCCGAGTCGGTAGTATGATGATGAGTCTGCTAAAGCCATTTGCGTACGTGTTGCATACAACGTATTTTAGTATTAGCTCTTAGGATTTTTTTTCTAATTTATTGCTTAATCTTATATATTAATACGCTAACGCAAAATTTTGTGGAGCCCAAGGCTTTTTTATTCGAATTTTGATTGATTTCAAATTTTCAGTGCTAACTGATATTGCTATAACTTAGGTCAGGGATTGGGATTGGTATTTTTCGGATCATAAATAAAAAAGTTATTATATACGAAAAACTTTTTATATACAAATGCATTATAAGTTTGCATACATACAAAAACGAAATTAAAAATTTATTTTAATTTTTTATATTTTCTTTTTTATATATTAGCTATCGAACAACGAACAACGACCAACAAAAACGAAACTTAAAAATTTATTTTCTTTTTTATATTTATTTTTTCTCAGTTTATTTATATATTTAGAAGTGAATAAACGTACGTTTATTTCATTTCGAAACATAATTTCATTTCGAAGTTTTTCTTATGCGTGAGATAGGTTTTGAGTTAGATCGTGTTATCGTGTTATTTTTTTATATTTTCTTTTTTATATTTTCTTTGGTAGTGGGTAGTAATAAACGTATTGTATGCGTTCTAATAAAATTTCAGTGTATTTCATTTCAGTCGTCTTTTGTCTTTGTACATGGACGGTTTTCGATATTATTTCGATTATTTTGTTTATTGATATAAAGATATTTGATAATTGATATAAAGATATTTGATATTGATATAAAGATATTTTGTTTAGTGATATAAAAATTGATATTATTTGTTTCATATTTTTGATATATTGATATATTGATATATTTATTTATTTCGATGCCAAAACCACGTCGTAAACGATTGGATGTGAGTGGTAGATCGAGTCGTCGGAATAAAAGAGATCATATGCGTAATATGCGTAATAATGTTGACTACGAGGGCCTGGCGTGCTTCGCTACGCTTATAAATAAAGTTTTTGCGTAGACCACGCTTATAAATAAAGTTTTTGCGTAGACATTTTGTTGACGTAGAAGCAATGATTTCAAAAAGTGGTAATGAGAAATGCTAGCATATAATTTTTAATTTTTCTTTTTAAATATATGAATGAAAAATAATCAGAACTCTAGCTGATCAGTTCGGATATATGACAAATTAGCGATCAAATAAGTTTTCAAGTAAGCTTATTTGATCTCTAACTTATTTGATCGCTAATTTGTCATATATCCGAACTGATCAGCTAGAGTTCTGATTATTTTTCATTCATATATTTGAAAAGAAAAATTAAAAATTATATGCTAGCATTTCTCAATACCACTTTTTGAAATCATTGCTTCTACGTCAACAAAATGTCTACGCAAAAACTTTATTTATAAGCGTGGTCTACGCAAAAACTTTATTTATAAGCGTAGCGAAGCACGCCGGGCCCTCCTAGTTTGTATTATTGCGTACCTAAAAATTTGATTTTTGAACAAAACTTATCAAAGCAATTGTGATTATAATTTGAAAATAATTATAATATAAAATGAAAACAAATTTGGAATCCGCTAAAGTGTTGTCATAACGACTTTAAGTACTAGGCCGCTAAAATACAATTTTGCGGACTCTAAACAGTTCTAAAAGTAATCATTTTTCGGAGCTAATACTAAAAAATTTTATTTCATACTAGAAATTTATTAAAACAAAAAGAAATGAGAGGTTAAAGTTCAACGTTTATGATACAAAAATTTGAACTTTAACGTCCTAGGACTTTATAAAATTTTATAAAGTCCTAGGACATTAAAGTTCAACTTTTGTACCATAAATAATCCGAAAAATGTCGTTTTAGATATCAGTATGAAATAAAATCTTTCAATTGCAGTATCTTTAAAAGAATATTATTTAAAGTTGAAGCTAGTAAATTTACCTACATAATTATTTAAATAAAAATCGTTTTAATTCACATCCTGTGGTCTTTCTTTCTGCTAAGTAATTACTTACCGCCTGCATGATCGGTAAGTAATTACTTACCAAGCTGTGGTTTGTACACGAAACTTACTATGTTTATTTACGAATCAATAAACATGCAAAATCGCCTGATCGTGCAAAAATAACTATTAAATACCTAAATGTTTATTTGCACAAATATTAGTAGCTTTCTATTAAAACATCAGAGAAATTACAAACGGAATGTCAAATTCAATGAAAAAGTTTGTTTTGGTGGGTGGTTTCGTGACATTCCTGCATAGGATCTTGATGAAACTTTGGCAAATGATCCCGGTTCACTTGAAAATAAATGATCTGGATTCATTTTAAAATTGGACAATATGGCGGAGTCTTCCGAACACCTCTAATTTTAAATCTTCAATAAATTATAATACCGATTTTCGATTTTATTGAAACCTGGTATATAAGGCTTTAGTACTGTTTTCAATATTTCTGCATACCAACTTCCAGTTTCACTTCCGGTTAAAAAATTTTTTTTGTCAGGTGTTTATCCCTACTGTAGCCTACAATTACAGATCGATTTTCTTAAAACGTTGGTAAAAGCTTTCAAGTACTATAGGAAAGATTTTATCAGCTTTTGGAGTACATTGGATAAAGGTTTGGGGGGTCCACTATACAACAGGTGTTTTTTTCACTGTGTTTTTAAAAAATTCCAAAAAATTTTTTGTAAGTTTTTAAATTTTTTTACAGCCTATAATAATGCTAGCCTACAGCCTACAATAATGAAGTGATTATGATGAAACTTATGAAAAAGGTTAGTGTGAAAAGATAATGATCAACTTTTTGGACACATCGATCGAAGTGGCGGGCGGTCCACACCTTGTTTTAAAGCCTTGTTTTCACACCTTGTTTAAAAGTTTAATGGGAGCATACAGACTTCGTTCATTAATCAATTTTGATGACACTATGAAAAAAGATTTGATATGATTTATTTACCAAAAAAAATGACATAAATGAATAAATATGTGGTGACTTTTTATTTAATCGTTTGCGTTTAATTTGAAAATTTTCTTTAAATTCGTTTCAATCTTTTAGCAATAGATTAATAAAATTCAGGTACAATTTTTTCTATCTAGTTTTCATAAAATTAATTTTCATCTAGTATTCATTTCACAATTCAATATAAAAGTTTTGTTTTTTCATTATTATTATTAAAAATTCAATTTAAAGATTAACATTCATTTAATTTTTGTGAAAAAACTAAAATCAAATTAGGTATAGTAGAATTTTTTGCCAGCGAACACGAAATTTGTTTGTTATGCATTTGCACATGTGCGAATATTCAGTGTCTCGATTAAAATATTAAAAAAAACTATTGGGGTCCCATTGAAATGGACAAAAGAACGCATAAAATTAATAAATTACTATTACGAAATTTAACCAATTATATTAGAAAACCAAAAACTAGTAAAAATATTAATGATTTTGTAGGTATATAACAAAGGTTTGATAGTTAAAAATAATTATAATAAAAATAACGACGCCTATGTAAACAAATATCACAACAAACAAATGGTACGAACTAGGTAGGAGTAGAAATTTAACTAATATAATTGTTTTGAAAACAAATCCCAAAATAATAATACATCTCTGTTTTACTTTTTGTCTCATCTTTTATCTCTTGCTGCGTCATATCTGTCAAAAATTCGCTGGCAAAAAAATTCTAATATATTTATTTTTAAGGCCATTCGCCATTAGATAATTTAGTGTATAGTCTTATGTATTATAAATATGCTGATTGTTCATATTAGTTATGAAATTTGTAAAGGATATTTAATTATTAAGCAATATTAAAAAGCAAATACAAAAGTTGATAAATCATGTTTAACATGATAGCTTAGGTAATAAATTTGCAATTTTTGAGTACATATATTCATTGTTATCATTTCTTATATTAACGTTTTGAACAATCCGAGGATACTTTCAACATACATATAGATCGTCTAATAGACTATCTACAATGAAGAATACCAAAAGAGTTTAAGAAGAAATAATTATTTGAAAGAGAATTATATTAAGAAGTAATTGATTTACGAACCTGCACGGAAGAGGATTAACTCAAATTAATATTTTGAAGATTTATAATAGCGAAAATGACTAGCTATTAGGAGTTAGAACACAAGCAAAAATAAAGTGCAGACATTTATCAGCTATAAATAATTATAAAAAATAAACATAAATACAAATATATAAATATGTAGTGGCTGAAATTTCACAGCTCTGAGATATCGAGACTTTGGTCTGGGTTAAGGATTTTTATAAAGTTTTCGGCATAAAACACTTATGAGGACATTGTTTTTAGTTTCGGGCAGCGATGTATATTAAACATAAAACTCTTTATTGAAGCACGTGTATTTTTTATCTCTGTTCAGAATTTATTACAAAACTAACACGAAACATCAATACGTTGTCGGAAAATTATAACATCATATATTAACATAATTTAGTGAAAAGATGATACAATCAGCAAACTACTAAAAAACCTTGCCATTTAGCGTTTCGAGAAATATTACAAAATCAAAAGTTCAGATTTCTTTCAAAATTCCAAAAAAATTGTAAAAATTAATTATTAGAATTAAATCAAATGTTTAAACTTTTTTTAAATTCTAATAAAATAATATTCCAAAAATTCAAACTTTTTCCAAAATTCTAAAATTTTCCCAAAACTCTTACAAAATTAAAAATTGAAACTTTTTTAAAAATTCTAAATTATATATAAAATTCACAAATTCCAAAATTCCAAAATCTTATTTTTTTCTAATTCTAAAAATATCGCAAAAATTATAACAAAATCAAACATTAAAACTTTCCAAAATTCTAGAAATATTGCAAAAATTATTACGAAATCAAAAATACAAACTTTTTCAAATTCCAAAAACATTACAAAAACTATAACAAATTCAAAAATTTCCATGTCCAATTACATCCCGACACCCTTGACGATTTTTTGACACACTTCAGGTACAGTTATCGAACACATAGTCGTTTCGGCTCTTACCATTGAGTATACCAATTTTTAGAAACCAAAATTTTTAAAATCCGTCCAACAGTTTTCTAAATTTTGTCGGTTGTGACGGCCGGCCGGCCAGCCGGCAGACAGGCAGACATTTTTTTTTTGCTATTTTAAAATCAGTAAGTCCTAAAACGTCGAGAAATGCCAAAAAAGTGGGGGTAAGAATTTCACCTTTGGTTCATGAATGTAACGCTTAGGTCTTACGGACCGAAGTAATACTATTGTTTTTATTTTACACTTTTACGTTACTTAAAATTTTTAAATTTCAATGACGTCTTTTATATAATAACTCACTAGTTTCAAAAATTCTTTAAAGTTTTCAGATCACAATTCCTATAAAAATCTTGTACTTCGTTAAATAGTTTTATTCCTTTAAAACCTAATGATTGCTGTGATCATGTTTTACTGTACTGTGGCAATCGATAATGGTCATTTCTCGTACTATAGCCATATATACTTCTGTTGAATATAAGAATATTATCAAGATATGATGGTAATTCGCCTTTCCCTTCAAACGGAAAATCAGTTTTAGTGTTTGGAAATGTAATTTTTGATTGATGGATTGCCATTTTACTTTGTCCAACATATCAACGATATGTGTTCGCTTATCAGCTTTTAATATTGACCGCATGAATTTGTTTTGTATTTTTTGCAATTTGGAAATTTGAGTTTTATTTAAAATGAATAATATAGAAGAGCAATAATCGATATGAGGCGAGACCAAAGGTTTGTAAAATATTATTTTACTATCAGTGTTAAAACTTTTACTTATTCGTTAAAATAAACCCAGTTTCTTATTCAATTTCTTATTTATATAATGTAAGTGGTCTTTAAATTCTAAACGGTCGTCTATCATTACCCCTAGAAATTTATACGGTTCATCCTTTTCAATTTGTTCGCCATCGATTAAAACAGTAGTATTCATCATCATTAAATTTTTCTTTAACATTAGCACCATATATTTAGTTTTCGAGACATTTAAAGCTAGCTTATGGCTAGCTAGCTTATACCAATTATTAAGGCTTTGCAGATCTTGGTTGATTTTAAAAACTGCTTCTTCGTAACTAACAGCTGCAACCATTAAGAGTGTATCATCTGCAAACAGTTTTATTTTACTATGGGTTATAGCAGATGTGATGTCATAAATATATAAAATGAATAGAATTGGACCTAATTGATTGTTGTTCTGCCATTATTTCAATTTCGTCATTTTTAATTTTATTTTTATTTAGACTGGTTTTTACTTTTATATTTGCGTTTATTAAATGATGATCACTTATGTGTTTATTTTGTATCACATCACACTTATATTTGTCCGAATTTGTTAGAATCAGATCAATTAAAGACCGGCTGCTCGACGTTTCTCTTGTATAAGTTTCCACTACTTATTTTAACCTTTTTTTATTTATTTTTAATAAAATATGTTGTGTAGTAGGAATTGCAATATGTGTTACAACAACACATAAAAACCTTTTAGGACCAAGGACCAACGTTCAAAGGTGTTGATGGATGTAAATCTTTCTTTTTTTGTTTTTCTATATATTTTGTTAAAGAATGGATAACTAAACAAAAAATCTTATCACCAACAAAATACGACATAGGCCAATATTTTATTATAAAATAGAGAAAATAAAAGTAAATTAAAAAGCAAATAGCAAATTTTTACAAAATTTGCTGAAACAAAACAAAAATGTAGTTGCCAATAATCCAGCTGGTTACATATTCCTTGATCCTGTGACGCACTGTCTTTCTTAAAGATTAAAGCACACACATAATTATATGAAGGCTCGTTTCTTCAACGAAGCAATAGCGTCTCATCATCAAGGATTATCATCAAGGAGATCACAGCTAAGATTGAGGGTTCAACCGTTGACTGAATACAGTTCATCGCCACCACCCCTAAGATGTCACCTTGGCTAGTGATATTTATAGAGAAAAGTGAAAAAAATGAAAAGTGTTTTGGAGAGAAGAAATTAATAAATTTTAATATTATGTCTTTGTCCATTATGTCTTTTGTTTTACCTGTGTTTTCACTTTCCGCTTAAGAGCAGAAAAAATCAAAAAATGCTCGCTAAACAGCAAAAGCCAACTTTCTCTTTTAACCTGAGAGATAGAAAACATTATTTTCTATGACAGTCGTTAAAAAATATTATAGTATATTTTGGGTAAAATGCTGATTTTAGAATCAGCTAGTTTATAATTATATAAATATTCCAATTCTTTTTTTCTGTGATAATGAGATTAAAACTACCGCCATTTTTGTGCAACACATAAACTATATGTATACCCAAGTTTTAAAGCATAACAATAAAATAAATCAAAAACACAAAATTGTTAACTAATCAATCGCAATGGATAATTAATACTTTATATTTCGAAATTGAATTTTACTTGCATGAAATTACGCGAAATAATTACTAAAAAATATTTTAGGTAAAAAATTTAAAGATTAAGAAATTACTATTGTTAATTTGACAAAATTTAAACAATCAAAAAATAATAGTTTTTGACAACTTAACAAAAAAACAAAACAGAAATCGATAGACTTAGTTAAGAATAATTCAGAGAGTGAACAGTTAGAGTTTAAGCAAGACAGTTCAGTTAAATTATCGGTTAGTAGCTAGTTAGTGAGTACTTTAGTTTAAGATACAGTAAACAATCAGTCTAGGCCAGGAAAAATAGTATTTTAACAACAAAAAAATTCGTTACAGCAAACTGACAGCGGGATATAGTAGAACACGATATTGTAAAAGAGGGAAACATAAATCGAACCAGCAGCTGCTATCCGGGGGAGAATGGGGAGGGTTTTTAGGGGTTGAAAAAAGTTGTTCGTGATTTCTGGCTAAACCGTGCATCCTATCAAAAAGAATTATATGTAAAAGTTGTAGGGAATAAAAAGATCTACACTTTTTGTACGGACCATTTTTACCCTCACCTCAACATTTTTCGAAAAAAATGTGAAAAACCGATTTTTTTCTTTTTTCTTGTTTTCTTTACCATTTATCAAAAATAGACGTAAGAACGAGTAAATGAGTCAAAACTGATTTCATTAGGAGGCGTAGTTTTAAGAGGAATCGCAGTTAAAAATTTGGTTTTTTTTTTCAAAAAAATTAATTTTAACAACAACGTCCAAATATTTCCCTCCGAAAAAATTGCTGCCTTTTTCCAATAAATGGAAGTATCTTTTTCCAAAATTTGAACTTCATAAAATTTTTTTTGTAAAAGAAAACAAGAAAAAAGAAAAAAATCGGTTTTTCACATTTTTTTCGAAAAATGTTGAGGTGAGGGTAAAAATGGTCCGCACAAAAAGTGTAGATCTTTTTATTCCCTACAACTTTTACATATAATTCTTTTTGATAGGATGCACGGTTTAGCCAGAAATCACGAAAAACCCCTTTCAACCCCTAAAAACCCTCCCCATTCTCCCCCGGATAGCAGCTGCTGGTTCGATTTATGTTTCCCTCTTTTACAATATCGTGTTCTACAATATCCCATTGCCAGTTTGCTGTAACGAATTATTTTTTTTTTCTAATTTTTTCTCCTATTATCACTGGCCTAGTCAGTCAGTGTAAGTTTCCTATTAGTTCAATAGAGTTAGTGTATTTAATTAAATTAAATAAATAAATCAAATAAATTTAAAATGTTAAATGAATAGTTAATAAAATATTGGAATTAAATTGATTCGTTTGTGTCTGATTTTGTATATGTTAAGTGTGAAGTTAATATTAAAGCTGCTCAGGTCACAACACCATTTAGTTTTGGTTTTCAAGCCAGCCAACACAATTCGCATTCAGCTTTGATGCTCCAAATACTATTTATATACGATTACAAATTATGCATATGAAACTCTACAAATTTTGAACAAACGCTTTATTAGATTATGTTAAGCAACATCTACTCATTTTTATAAAATTTGAAATAATGGTGACAACTTAATTAAAATGTCGATG
>OY856186.1:131504963-131594963 GCA_963693315.1 Diogma glabrata
TAAATTGTTTTTGACAACTTAACAAAAATCAGAAATCGATTTTTTTAGTTAAGAATAATAGAGAGACATTCAACAGTTAATCAGTCAGTCGGTTAGAGTTTAGTCAGCAGTCGAAATAGTTAGTAAGTTAAGATTCTATCAGTACCCAGTTTAGTCGTTAGTTACTTTAGTTTTACAATCAGAGCAGAGTGAGAATATTAGTTTTAATAAAAGTTAGAAGTTTAATTAAAATATAAATATATTAATTTAATCGGACATTAAATGATTGAAATCAAATCATCTGTATGTTTTTAGTGTGTAATAAAGTGTGAAAATAATATAAAAGCTCCTCCAAGATCACAACACTGGCGCAGTTGATAGTCCTCTTGTATTTCAAGAGATAATAAAAAAAACAATAAATATAAGAAACCTGTGAGCAAAAAGAAATTTAGAAAATTGTTGTTTTAAATCTTCACACACTTCGACACAAAAAATAGCTCAGAGCAAAACAAACATTCAGATAGCTAAACAGAACAGTGCTGTGTTAAAAACCAATTCAGTGAACACTAATAGTTATCGCAAAACTATGTATGTAGTTCTTAAAAACAAGTCATTATAAAATTAAGATTCATACCAACAGTGAAACTTATTTACTAAAAATACAGTACAAACAGTAAATCCATATATGTAGTTTGTTACTATTTAAACAAAAAACATTTATTTCGATATCAAAAGTTATCATTTCATATAATGAAAATTGTGTTTAACATTATATAATTTCAAAACACCGGGAAGGAGCCTTAAAACTGCATATAGTTTAGTTGTATGTTTTACAAACATTGTTACTCATTACAAATTACAAGTTCCTGAATTTGTACATCAAGCGACTCATATTCAGCATTTTACAACCTCCGAAGCAGAACAGATATTACAAGATCAGCTACACGAGGAAGAAGAAGAAAGTCTAAACCAACATCATCTCAAGGTTCTACGGGTACTGTTTTAAGTTTCAATAATAATAGTGATGTTAAAAATCTAATAGATATAGCTAGGCAAACCCAAATTGTTTTAAATAATATAGAATTAGAAAGCAAACTAAATTCCGAAATGACAAACGTAGATACTTTTAAGCAGGTTCAAAGCATTCTCACCTTCAGTGGAGAACGAACACCTACGTTAGGGGAGAACTTACAAATTTTTTTGTATAATTCTAGTATCATATACGACAATCTAAGCAATGACCAAAAACCTGTTTTTTTCACTTATATTTACAGTCGCTTTCGCGGGGATGCTTTTATACTTTTGAATAATTTAAAACCGTTTAAGGAATTTTCAGCATTAAAAAAAATTTTAAGTGATCATTTTCATCCCACAAAAACCACGATTGATCTAACTAGAGACTTAATAAACTGCCGACAGTTTCCACATGAAACGGTATTAACATACTCCGAAAGAATCCAGACCTTACTAAATCAAACAGTAAATGCAGTGAGAGGTAAATACTCGGAAAGTAATGACGCATTTGTTAAGGAAATAGAATCATACGCAATAAACGCCTTTAAAGTTGGACTATCGCACCCTACCATACGACAGACTATAATAGGTTCTAGTGAAACACAACTGGAAAATTTAATAAAACAGGCATTACAAACAGAACTGTTATTAAATTATTCCAGAAACAACACCATGTACGAACTAACTGGTTTTCCTTTTCCCACACCAGAAGCGAGCATAAAAAATGATCTGAATAATTTAAATAAAGAATTTAATAACTTTTCTTTAAATAACCCTTTATTAAACTACCCTCTGATAAAGCCAAGCTCACCACTATCTCAATATTACGCTCACCAACAGCCAAACTATCTTTTGTCAAATAATGATTTTTATAAATTTTCTTTAAATAACCCTTCATTACATTACCCTCCGATAAACCCGAGCTCACCACCATCTCAATACTACTCTCACCAACAGCCAAACTATCATTTGCCACCTGCACCCGCATACCCCAGTGCAGTTAAAACCGAACCTGGTATTCTGCCTCAGGTATATCACTACCAACAACAGCCAGGTAGGGAATATCAAAACTTTACATGTTATTCCTGTAATAGACCCGGCCATATTGCAATGGAATGCAACTATAGACAACCACCAATCCAGCAAAGATTTAACAACTCTGATTCAGGACGACATCTACAAAAACACAATACCGCACATTATTCTAATCAACGTCACCAAGTAATAAATAACGGTTACCCAAATAATGGTAAAACAACCATATGTGACTTCTGTGGCAGAACAAGTCATACGGTGGAGGAGTGCTTCCAAAAGAAAAAGTGGGAACATCAAAACTCAAACTCAAACTCTCAGGGCTCGACTTGCAACCCACAAGTCGAAGCCAGACATTTACAAGGTTAATAACGGGTACGGACTCCAGTCAAATAGCTCAGCCAAATACAAAAGCACCAATGCAAATTCTTTCAAATCTACACCCAACAGATTATAAATATTTAAGTCCCATTTCAAATAATGCAGACATATAAATTCCTCTGTGTATAACTTCTTATAATACTATAAATATGTTAGTCGACACTGGTGCGGATATATCTATAATTAAAGTAAGCAAACTGAAACCTGAAACCATCATAGATACCTCAACAAGCATCAATTGCAAGGGAATATAGGGTACGAAAACTGAAACGTTAGGGACTACACAGGGATTCTTCTTCAACAATCCAAATCTGGGATGCACATTTCACGTGGTAAGAGATCACATACTCGATATAAACGCGGACGGATTCCTCGGTAGGGATTTCATTATGAACAGGGTTAAACTCGATTGTATAAACAATGCTTTTGAAATCTCTAGAAAAGATTATAAGCCTGATTCGATAGAAATTTTATCAAAAGATAAATTGTTTAGTAAAAAGTCGGAAGATGATTTTTCAGATGAATCGAGCTTACATTGTTATACAGGAGAATATGACGGAATTCATAAAAACGACTGCAGGTCTGGATCAACGCTTCATCTATAGGGAAAATATTTAGTAAAAAGCCCAATGATAAAATTTTAGAAGAATCAGAAACAGCTTCTTCCACAAATAATATTATAAAAGTACAAGAATGTGATTTTGCCTCTGACTCCAGTGAGTTTACATCTGAAGATAAATTATTAAAAAATAAATCTGAAGATTAAAATATCAAGATCATCAACATCACCAACGCCAAAAATGTGCCTTGCTGATATTAATATAAGTTCAACCGTACCCTCTTGAAAAACTAAACTGGTCGAATTATCTGTTTCCAAAGATTTAACTGGTCAATTCCTACGCGTGAACAAAGAAATTTTACCAAGTGTTTTTGCTACCAACTCTCTCAGCAAAGTGAAAAGCGGAAAAATCTGCACTGCAATAACAAACACACAACCTAATGATGCAAACATCAAAAACTTTATACCTACACTCACACTCCTCCAAAATTATTATAGAATTAATAAGACAAACGATGCATACATCGAACATTTTCAACAAATTTCAAAGTCTTCGAACGAACTTCCTTTAAACCCAAAAAGACAATCCAAAACACCGAAATTTAAAATGATCGACCGTAGAGTAATAAGTTAATTTTTTAAGACAAGTCAATAAGTTAATCTTTTCCAATTTTTTAATTTTAAAATAAAAACGCATTTGTCATTTCTGAATTTAGACTGCGTTCCAATTGATGCTAAATTGTACTAAACGTGCTAAATCAATTTAGTCAACTATATTTTATTTGACTAAATCAACATTTTGTTTCTAAATAATTTGGAAGAAATTTATACGTTAAACAATATGTGACAACTTGATTATATTAATTTGAATTAAAATTCGGTAATTTTGTAAAACTAAGGCTGTATTCTAATTGATGCTAAATTGTACTAAACGTGCTAAATCAATTTAGTCAACTATTTTATTTGACTAAATCGACATTTTTTTTCTAAATAATTTGGATAAAATTCATACGTCAAACAATATC
Source organism: Diogma glabrata (assembly GCA_963693315.1). Classification (NCBI taxonomy): domain Eukaryota; kingdom Metazoa; phylum Arthropoda; class Insecta; order Diptera; family Cylindrotomidae; genus Diogma; species Diogma glabrata. The sequence goes on from OY856186.1 coordinate 131,508,954, forward strand.
TGACAACTTGATTATATTAATTTAAATTAAGATTCGGTAATTTTGTAAAATTAAATTTAGATTTAGCAGTTTAGTACAATTTAGTCGTCGTTTAGAATACAGCCTAAATTTAGATTTAGCAGTTTAGTACAATTTAGCAGCTAATTGGAACCCAGTCTTAGTTTCGTTAAAAATTTGCTCAAGGCTAAGTTTGTTTTCAATTTCTTATTTCTAAAAACTAAACAAAAACAAACATAATATTAATACTAATGTTGAGTTCTTTCAGGTTTTCGATGTACATCAATTTTTAACTTGTCTGAAAGAACGGACAAGCCATATGATTTTCATTATTGTTGTATTGGTAACAAAACAAAACATTTTCGATTTAAATTTACATTAAAATAATTTTTAAACTTGTTGAATGAACTACTTGAAGTGATAATAATAATATATTAAAACAATTCGTCTTATACACTTCAAAATTTTTTATTTAAATATCCTAATATTTTCAAACTCTAAGTTTAGTTTAGAAACAATTATCCTCTGGGATAATTGTTTCTAAACTAAACTTAATAACGAATTTACATAGTTTTTATAACCTACTAAATGATAATACATAAATTTTAAACATGGCAAAAAATAAATTATTTAAACAGTACATAACCGAAATGAAATCAAAGTAATAAAATGTGGGAGGTGATCAAAATTGAATTCCGGTTTTTTCCAAAAACTTAAAAACCTAATTAGTGAGAAAATTAATCTATGGATATAAAATGTTTAAAGAAATGGGTTTTATTTTCTAATATTAAATAGTGGGCTGGAAACTGGACCTCTGTCATTGCTAATTAAGTTTTCTTCTTCTTCTTGCTGTATGTAGTAAGATTCTATTACTTCTAATTTGGGATTATCTCGAACTTGGTGTTTTAGTTTTAAATTGGTAATGTCAATTATGTGGTTGTTGTCCACAATATGGTTTGCTACGGCTGATTTTCCATAGTGAATTTTGACATTTGTATGTTCTTTGAAGCTCGTGTGTATTTTTCTTTTTGATGATCCTATATACTTTTTACTACATCCTTGGCAATTAATTTCATAAACTCCATTTTTGTTGTTTTTCGGAATCTTGTCTTTATTATTTGTGAGGACAGAAGACAGTTTTTGATCGGCCGTCGGTACTAAATCTACCTTAAAACGTTTAAATATGTTTTTAAGCTTCGTAGTTACACGACGGTCATAAGTTATTTTTTCCCGTTTCCTTAATTCTTTAATTGGTTTTAATGAAGTGGTGTCCGCTATAATTTTCTTCCTTTTGCTGTTTTTGATCATGTCAATGTGATGAGTGCCGAATCCGTTTATTGTAGCTATCTGTTTTATTTTTTCTTCTTCTTTTTTGTAATTTGTCTGGCTCAATGGTATGTTTATTAATCTGTGTATCATGCTCCTGAAGGCTGATATTTTGTGCTGCCAGGGGTGGTTTGATTCATTGGTTATAAAACGGTTTGTAGTGGTGGGCTTTCTGTAGATATCAAATTCTATTGTGCCAGAATTACGGTTAAGAATTAGGTCCAAAAATGGCAGTTTTCCTTCTACTTCTTCTTCATGTGTGAACTTGATGGACTCGTATTTGTTGTTTATTGATTTTAAAAATTTTTTCAGTTGCTGTTTCTTCATTATCACTAATATGTCATCTACATATCGGCCCCAAAAACTAAAGTTAAACTCTTTGTTTATGGTGATTTCGAAATCCGACATCAATGCTTCCGCGATAAATGGTGATAAGGAATTTCCCATCGAAGTACCTGAGGTTTGCTTGTAGATATTTTCATTGAATTGGAAATAACTATTATTCATGCATTCTTTGGTGGCTTCGATGTATATATCTACAACTTCCGAATCAATGTTGTTCACAGTCAACCAAGTTTTAATGATGTTGATAGCTGCATTTACTGGAACACTTGGAAATAGAGCACTTACATCTAGTGAAACTAGAATTTCATTTTCTTTCACTTCAATATTTTTTATCTTGTTCACTAAATCCATTGAATTTTTGAAAGCTAAAGACGGGAACGGCGCAATCTTCTTAAATTCTGAGACCAAGAATTTTGAAATATTTTCAAATGGTGAATTTATGTTGGACACTATTGGGCGCATTGAATTGCCTGGTTTGTGTACTTTTGGTAATGCGTACAACCTTGGTAAGGTTGGGTTTGAGACATTTAACTTCCATCTTAGTGCATCGTTTGCACAAAAACCGTAATTCAACTTTGATCACCTTCCACATTTTATTACTTTGATTTCATTTCGGTTATGTACTGTTTAAATAATTTATTTTTTGCCATGTTTAAAATTTATGTATTGTCATTTAGTAGGTTATAAAAACTATGTAAATTCGTTATTAAGTTTAGTTTAGAAACAATTATCCCAGAGGATAATTGTTTCTAAACTAAACTTAGAGTTTGAAAATATTAGGATATTTAAATAAAAAATTTTGAAGTGTATAAGACCAATTGTTTTAATATATTATTATTATCACTTCAAGTAGTTCATTGAACAAGTTTAAAAATTACTTTAAAATGGTTGTCATCCAAAGAGAACTAAATAGATTTTTTCTATTGAAAACTAAACTTAACAACGTAAAAGCAGATAAATGGTTTTTGAATCAATGTAAGATACATCAAGTTTTTCCAAAATTTAACAAAATTAGTATACCTAAAATTGTAAACAAGATAACAAGAAACAGAATAATCCAGAACAGCAAAAAACAGTATTTAAAAGAATGTATAAGAACCCAGTTTTCAAAACTTGCAGAAACCGAATTAAAGTTATATGGTAAAGATGCACACAGATTTCCTATGGTATAATCTGCACTCTGAAGATGAATACAACGATTTCCAGAATTGGTATTAGAATATTAACAAAATTTTACATCACAAATTAAATACAAAAAAAAAATAGCACGATTCAAAAGAAATTAAAACAACTTATTAAACCGAAACAAATTAAGAATCCAGAATCCCAAGTTGTCACAGATTATGTTAAAAACTTATCATCTATAATATTGAAACCTGAAGAGCTAAATTTATTAAACAAAGGATTGAATTATTCATTACCACAAAACACATTACCGATAGTAAACATTGTGACAGATCTCGAATATGCGTGTAAACACATACCACCAGAAGAAAGCAACATTGTCCGTTTGGAGTCAAAGAAGGTTATCAACGAAATCCAGAACAGTCCACACAATAAGAATCCCGATTGGACGGACATAAATAAAGTCATAAAATCGTTGAAAGACAAGGATTGTGTATACACAAAAGCCGATAAAGGAAATTCATTGGTAGTTCTAGATAAATGTGATTACATTCTAAGAGTGGAAAAATTATTAAATGATGGTCCTTACCAGCATCAAAACAGCTACCTCATCAACCAACTCCATGCAACAGCCGTAAAACTAAGAAAAAAGATGGCAGACATTTTAAAAAACGATGCACTAAGATGGAAGTTAAATGTCTCAAACCCAACCTTACCAAGGTTGTACGCATTACCAAAAGTACACAAACCAGGCAATTCAATGCGCCCAATAGTGTCCAACATAAATTCACCATTTGAAAATATTTCAAAATTCTTGGTCTCAGAATTTAAGAAAATTGCGCCGTTCCCGTCTTTAGCTATCAAAAATTCAATGGATTTAGTGAACAAGATAAAAAATATTGAAGTGAAAGAAAATGAAATTCTAGTTTCACTAGATGTTAGTGCTCTATTTCCAAGTGTTCCAGTAAATGCAGCTATCAACATCATTAAAACTTGGTTGACTGTGAACAACATTGATTCGGAAGTTGTAGATATATACATCGAAGCCACCAAAGAATGCATGAATAATAGTTATTTCCAATTCAATGAAAATATCTACGAGCAAACCTCAGGTACTTCGATGGGAAATTCCTTATCACCATTTATCGCGGAAGCATTGATGTCGGATTTCGAAATCACGATAAACAAAGAGTTTAATTTTAGTTTTTGGGGCCGATATGTAGATGACATATTAGTGATAATGAAGAAACAGCAACTGAGAAATTTTTTAAAATCAATAAACAACAAATACGAGTCCATCAAGTTCACGCATGAAGAAGAAGTAGAAGGAAAACTGCCATTTTTGGACCTAATTCTTAACCGTAATTCTGGCACAATAGAATTTGATATCTACAGAAAGCCCACCACTACAAACCGTTTTATAACCAATGAATCAAACCACCCCTGGCAGCACAAAATGTCAGCCTTTAGGAGCATGATACACATATTAATAAACATACCAAAGAAGAAGAAAAAATAAAACAGATAGCTACATAAACGGATTCGGCACTCATCACATTGACAACATGATCAAAAACAGCAAAAGGAAGAAAATTATAGCGGACACCACTTCATTAAAACCCATTAAAGAATTAAGGAAACGGGAAAAAATAACTTATGACCGTCGTGTAACTACGAAGCTTAAAAACATATTTAAACGTTTTAAGGTAGATTTAGTACCGACGGCCGATCAAAAACTGTCTTCTGTCCTCACAAATAATAAAGACAAGATTCCGAAAAACAACAAAAATGGAGTTTATGAAATTAATTGCCAAGGATGTAGTAAAAAGTATATAGGATCATCAAAAAGAAAGATACACACGAGGTTCAAAAAACATACAAATGTCAAAATTCACTATGGAAAATCAGCCGTAGCAAACCATATTGTGGACAACAACCACAAAATTGACATTACCAATTTAAAACTAAAACACCAAGTTCGAGATAATCGCAAATTAGAAATAATAGAATCTTACTACATACAGCAAGAAGAAGAAGAAAACTTAATTAACAATGACAGAGGTCCAGTTTCCAGCCCACTATTTAATATTAGAAAATAAAACCCATTTCTTTAAACATTTTATATCCATAGATTAATTTTCTCACTAATTAGGTTTTTAAGTTTTTGGAAAAAACCGGAATTCAATTTTGATCACCTCCCACATTTTATTACTTTGATTTCATTTCGGTTATGTACTGTTTAAATAATTTATTTTTTGCCATGTTTAAAATTTATGTATTGTCATTTAGTAGGTTATAAAAACTATGTAAATTCGTTATTAAGTTTAGTTTAGAAACAATTATCCCACAGGAAGGACTCTTATAGTTTGAAAATATTAGGATATTTTAATAAAAAAATTTGAAGTGTATAAGACGAATTGTTTTAATATATTATTAAAATAATTGTGTAAACATAAAATATTTATTCACTTTACGTAGAATTTATGTTTAATTTTATAAAATTCACCTAAAAATCACAAAAAACTATCCACAAATAGCAAATTCAAAAAATGGCGTCCCGTTTGTTATTGTTTTTATACGTGTGTGTTTGTATTAGTTTTTGCTGGAAGACGAATTTATCAAAAAATCTCAATTTCATAAAATTGATGTACATCAGAAAAAACATCAAAAATTTGGTCTGAAAGAACACGACCAATTGATTTACATCAATTTTTTTTGATGTACATCACTTTTTTTGGTCTGAAAGAACTCCACATAAGATAGGTAGGCTAATTGTAATTAAAGGAGAAAAGTCTTTTATATTTAATAAATCAATAGAATTAATGCAATCAATAGAATCAATCATACTCTAATTTAATTTTTTCCTCAATCATAAGTTAATCATAAAATAAGTTTCATTTTTTCTTAAAATTTCTTTTCTGTTTCGTATATTTTAAATCTTTCCAATGCATATTAAGTTTGTTTTCATTTAAATTATAAATTAAAAGACAAAATGCAACGCAAACAAAAATATTTTTATTTACCATATATACTGACTGCAAATAGGATTTGAATTACATTTCAATTTTTATTGAATTTTCAAGTTCATAATAAATAAATAAGTAGGTTATTGTTAAGATAGGTCAGTAAAATAAAACAGTAATTAACATAAGAGTTATTTACCAGTTCAAAACTGAATTATATTTTTTTATCCACGACTACTAAAGAATATATACTTTCCATGCGTATATCTTTCATTGGGCGATATGTATAAAAACTAGCAAACACTAGTTAAACTTTACTACCTAGTTTAATACAAAATTGCTAGTATAGTAAAAAATTGGTTTGAGTATGAACTAAACTAGGTGGATAGTATTAAAAAACATCGCACTAGGTTGTTGCTATGGCGTTTACTAGGAATTTAAATAACAAACTTTTTTGAGTTGTCAAATAAATAACTTATTTGTTATATATCTTCGTATATATTTCCAGTTTATCTATTTATTTAGTAAATTTGTAGAATTTTATGTTAATAATTACAAAAAGAAGTTCAATATTAAAATATTCATTTTATTTTATATTTTTGTGTTTGTTTACATGGAAGTGAAATAAGTTGTTTTATTGAAGAAAAAAAATCTTTATTCAGAACCCGTATTTAAGTAATAATTTCTTCTAAAACTTCGAAACCTTTTATGTTTGATCTTTCATTAGTCAGACATGCAAGAATGAAGATGGAGCCCAATTTCTTTTCAGAACAATTGGCGATAGACTATTTGTCATAAGAGCTTTGAAGGTTTTCGTAGATTTGATACGTAATCTTTCGTTGATTGCTTTCAGCTATCAGATGGCAATTTGTGTATTGTTTTTGAGATTTTCCTATACGTTTTTCCAATGTTTTGGGGTGTAAAATGAACTGATTGAATTCGTTGGCGTACCTCTTATTATTAGTCGTGGGCATGATGTGAATCGTTTTTATTACGTTTCTGATTTGGAACTGCGGCTTACACAGTCTTTTATTTTTGCGATGAATCATTGGTTCCACCGCTCAAGCAACACTCTCTTTTGTCTTATTTAATGAGCTTATTACAAATGTGTGATAATCGAAGGCGCTCCTCTTACTAGCGATGGTATGCCTTGGCGATGAGTATATCGAATTATGCTAGAAACATTTGTTTTGATAAATTGATGCCTCGTGGCTTGGTGCAACAGGCTGCCGGGGGATAACCAAATGTGTGTTAACTAAATAGTTGACATCACTAATGACTATTGAATACAAGAATTACTCCTCTGTTCTATCATAATTCTTGCAAAAACATGTAGTTCTCAGCATTAATATTTATATTTGGATTAATTTGTATTCGTTACAGTTAAACTATAAGAAAATGCTATTGTTAGGTTTAGTATTTTTCCTGTTATAAGTTGGTATCCGGCTTTTATTTTTGTTGCTATTGAATATGTTAAAGACACAAGGGGATTTAAAACTCCAAAATTAGCGAAAAACGTTTCTTTAGTCTGGTAAAGTTAGAATGACAGTCTTGAGAACAATAAACGAAAAGAACTTTGGCTGTTTAAGAACTATGCTTTCGCAAACAATCTAGAGCTTCTCAAGTGCGAAAACTTAAAAATGGAATGTGGTTTGGGCCACACTAGAGCGGGAGAAAAGAAGATGAGTTTGAGGTGTTCTTATATTAGAGTGGTTCTTATATTAGAGTAGTTCTCATGAAATTTTTAGAATTTTTATGCTTTTATACACTCAAAGGGCTTAAAATAAATTTGAATCTTTGTTTTGCTTGATTTGATTTTGTTTAACATCTTTGACTTTCATATCTTTATCTTGATATAAATCTCCGTCACCTTGCTATTTAGGTTTCTTTAACAAATAACATGGGGGAGAGGGTTGGCATTGAATAAAATAATCAAGTGGCGGTTCTAGTCAAAGTACATTAGACGAGCCAGTCCCAACTACCCTTGCAATAACATTGACAAGGGCCAAAAGTGTGGGTTAGAAAATAATCCTGCAAAAACAGTAGTGATTCTTTTTACCAGGAAGCAGAGGATCCCTGATATTGGCTCCATTGCTCTGGAGGGAAGTGATCTTGCACTTGCAGAACTAGCAAATACCTATGTACGTGCTGAATACCTAGGTGGACTCACCTGGAAATCAAATATCACAGAAAGAGCCAAAAAAGTTACAGTAGCACTATCTATACTCATGTAAAAAAGCCATGGAAAAATATGGAATCTTGCACCTCACATATCCCAATGATTTTACATCTCGGTGATCAGACCGATCTTAATGTACGGTGTGATCATATGCTGGACTGCAATTTCTAATGCTTCAACCCAGTAATGCTTCTCCATAATCTACCCTTTAATGTGCTAGATCAACAGATAACATGAAAATCAACTCTTTGACTCAGCTATAAGGATATGAAGCAGTTGTTCTGGATTTATTGATTCCAAGCATCTGATAGATTTTTGAAATATTGTCGATTAAAAATTCCTTTCTTGATCTGTATGAATCTAATTGCTTATTGCTGCTTCAATTATTATTATTCTTGATTCCTGATTGGTATTGGACACACCCCTCTGGCCACTTGCTAAAATAATTCATTATGACTAGCACATATTTTTTGATGCTTTCAGTAGCCAGAAATGGTCCAGCTACATTCATTGCAATTTTCTCAAATGGCGCTCCCATATTATACTGCCTCATATTACCATAACTTCTTCGTATAGGTCCTTTTGCAGTAGCTATTCCACGACAACATTCCACTACCAATTGACCTGCTCCTGACCAATAAAATCTACGTCGTACTTTGTCAAGGGTTTTGTTAATACCCAGGTGACCGCCACTGGTTCCTCCATAACATTTCTTTAAAAACTTGAGGCATTTTTATTTTTGGGACTACTACTAACATTGATTCTTTAACTGTACCCTTAGAACTTACAGAGGCTGTTCCATTATGACCAATATAACACTATCTTCTTTTCTTGGAAGCTTATGTAGGCTCTTAGCAATATAATCAAATTCTGGTATAAAACGTCGGTATTGTACAATCATTGAAAACTGCAAAGCTCTGATAAATCTTTTAACTTTAACATACAACAAACTAGAAGTTTCTATCTTTAATAGAACTGAATTTATGAATATTTAAAAATAACTCGACTAGACAAAAATCACGAAATTCTCGATATTTGGAACCGCTATATTTTCCAAAAAAAAATCCTCGAATACGTATATATCGAGTAATCCTCGAATACGTATATCTTTTTATTCGTAGTAAATTTTTTTAAAAAATATCAATGAGTTAGAAATATTCACAATTTTCACATGACAAAAATATTTGTTAAAAATTTTAAGGGCAGCTTCCTCCCTTAGTCTTAATTTTTAAAAAATTTAAAATCGATCTTCCGATTTTTTTTTTATTTATTTCAAAATATACGCTTTCAATTAATTCTTACCGCGTGATGGAAGTAGTATCGATGTGAGTGCTAGAGGGCACTGTAGGCAAAAACACAGTTTTCACGCAGTTTTAAAACTTTATGATTTTTTTTCTCGGAAATATCAGCATGTAGGCATATTTTGTATGTGACAATTTTGACTTTAAATTTTTACGTAAATCACTTCTTATTGGCATGGGTCGCGTTAAACCTTGATCCCTCTCATTTGCTAATCATTTTGCACGTTCCGCATTCCGCCGACACTTGAACAATTATTTAATAGTCAAAGTGTATAAGCACATAAAATTTGGAAAAAAAACGTGCAAAGTACATTGAACCAGAAGTAAGAAGCATTATGAACGAACAAGTCTGTAAGTGACACCATTCGTTATAGGTATTGCATCTCATTGATTCCGAGTTGTTATAATATTAATTACTTTACTCTGAAGATTGGGTCGATTCTGCTTCACTTATTTCAAGAAGAGTAAATTACTATGTCTTAGAAGTTTACTATTTCTAAAGGTGTCTAAAAGTTACTGTTCCTTCACCCGGTTTACGCAGTTTGTAAACTTTACATGCACGAAAACATATTTCATCTTCCAAATCAGAATAAAAAAACCAATAAATTTAATACATTTGTCTTGTTATCGAATTCATATCACATCTCAAAAAGAAAAAAACTATAAATTAACAACCTAGTAATAGTTTTAGTGTGGTAAATATAACACTAGGTTTGACTATAGTATATACCAGCATAAATCCAGCAAACTTTGGTTTTTATGCATACCAAAAATAGCAAACACTCAAAAACAAAACAATTCGATGTTTTTTTTTTAGCAAGCTAGTAAAGTAAAGTTTCGAATACATTTTTATGCATACGAAAACTAGTAAACACTTAAAAAACCTAGTTACTAGGTTTTATACATATGGCCCATTGTAATTGTATTCATTCCTTTTTAGGGTTCCGTTTTTTATACGGAACACTATTGGTGAGAGTAAAACGAGTTTTTCACATTATATCGATTATCTCGTAAACTATAAATGCTATGGACTTGAAATTTGAGGTGCGTATAAAACTAATCTGTCCACATGAAATGACGAATACAAATAAAACTAAAGTGGTTTTCGTTTGGTTTACAGGGGTTCGATGTGAGACCTTTGAGAAAATAGATTTTTTTATAGATTCAAGTAGGGTATCATATGAAAGGGCTTCATTTCAGTATTCCTTAAAAATTTATCTTGGAATTTTACACCTTACCATTTTTTGTATAATTCTGAATAATGACGTTTTTTTCGTGTTTTCTTAACTCGAATAGCTCCGAACCTAACTGATCGAAAGTTTTCAAATGTATTTGGAATGATAGAAAAATTAGTGCAATTTTAATAAAAAATATATAAAAGTGTCATATTCTCATAATTAGATTTATAAAGGGGGTGGGAATGAGGAGGGGTAAAAACACTATTTAAAATGTGGTCAAGTGGGGTGTCATTTGAAAGAGCACCTAATTTAGAAATCATTGCAATTTTTTTTAGAATTTTGCAATGCACAGTTTTTGAGTTATTGTCAAAAACATACCGTTCCCCCCCCCATTCGTTTCGACACTGATCGAGAGAAAAATTTGGAAAAATTCACAGAGTTAGGAAGTTTGGTCAATTTTGTATGAAAATTATAGCGAAGTCTCAAATAATTATATTTCTGTGTGTTTAGGGGACCGGTGTAAAGAGGGTAAAAAAAAAATTTTTTTGACCCAAGCGAGTGGGGTGTCATTTGAAAGAGCACCTAATTTAAAATTCGTTGTAGTTTTTTTTATAATTTTGCGGTGCACAGTTTTTGAGTTATGGACAAAAAAGTGCAAAATTCAAACCGTTCCCCCCCCCTACGTTTCGACACTGATTGACAGAAAAATTTGAAAAAATTCACAGAGCTAGGCAATTTGGTAAATTTTGTATGAAAATTATACCGAAGTCTCAAATAATTATATTTTTGAGTGTTTAGGGGACCGGGGTAAGGAGGGTAAAAAAAAAACTTTTTTGAACTAAGCGAGTGGGGTGTCATTTGAAAGAGCACCTAATTTAAAATTTGTTGCCATTTTTTTTAGAATTTTGCGGTGCACAGTTTTTGAGTGATGGACAAAAAAGTGCAAAATTCAAACCGTTCCCCCCCCTACGTTTCGACACTAATTGACAGAAAAATTTGAAAAAATTCACAGAGCTAGGAAATTTGGTAAATTTTGTATGAAAATTATACCGAAGTCTCAAATAATTATATTTCTGTGTGTTTAGGGCACCGGGGTAGAGAGGGTAAAAAAAACTTTTTTTGACCCAAGCGAATGGAGTGTCATTTGAAAGAGCACCTAATTTAAAAATCATTGCAATTTTTTTTAGAATTTTGCGGTGCACAGTTTTTGAGTTATGATCAAAAATGTTCAAAATTCAGACCGTCCCCCCGTGTATCAAATATTTATTAATCGTTTTAAAAGGGTAGGAATGGTAAGGTGAAATAAAGCTTTTTTAACCCGAATAGCAAAATCAAGGGGGACTGGCGTGTATAGTTTTAGTCATGTCATCCTTTATACTGATTCTTAGAGCAACTCTTAATTTTGCAACTCTTTTAGAGTGAATATAACCAGTTATCCAAAAGAAAGAAGACTTTATTTCAAAATTATCACGGTCCTTTACTATCTATTGTATATTGTTTTGTATTGTATGCCATAAGTGGGCCCAAAAGGTGGCGTAAATTCTCAAGGTTTAAATCAGATTGATGTGATTTGTTAGTTTGTGTTAACATCCACGTTTGTAATCCATTCATAATTACTGGTTTAATAAATTTCTTGTATAACTTTAGAAAATTTTGAGTTTTAATTGAATGGTAAGTTCGATAACCTGCAATTATTTTAGGGTTAATATTTGTTTAATATGCTATTGTTTAAGTCAAACATTGATCTTTTGTTAATTTTAAATATTGTTAAAATTATACGTTGTTTTTCAAGCACCGACCTAAATGTCGAACTTATGTAATCTAACACAAAAAAATTGTTGCTATAGAAAGAACTGAAAATTTTAGTACATCGCTTTACTATAGCCTATAATTCTATGGAACACGAAAAATATAGCGAAGCTTCAAGTGATTTTATTTCTATGTGTTTAGGGGATAGGAGTGGGGAAGGGTGAAAAATTGTTTTTTGGCCCGCATGAGTGGGATGTCATTTGATAGAGCACCAAAATTAAAAAACAATACAGTTTTTTTAGAATTTTGCGATGCACCGTTTTTGAATTATTCTCAAAAAAGTGCAACAAAAGTTGGTGCCTCCCCCCCCCCCATACGTTTCTTCGTTGATTGACAGAAAAATTTGAAAAAATTCATAGAGATAGGAAATTTGATAAATCCTTAACGAAAAATATAGCGAAGCCTCAAGTAGTTTTAATTCTACGTGTTTAGGGGATAGGAGTGGGGAATCGTGAAAAAAAGGTTTTTTGGCTCGCATGACACTCATTGAAAGAAAACCAAAAAAAAATACGTTTTCTATCGCAATCGCAAATTTTAAGAAAAGAGGTGAAAAGAAAAGAAGTGTTGCGCTACATATTAAACTATGTAGCAAATAACTCAAAACTTCAAAATTGTTGATTATTCCATTAAATTAAAGACCTACTTATTACTTCATATTTTGAAATTCAATTTTACTTGCATGCGCGAAATTAATCCGAAATAATTACAAAAAAATATTTTTCAACTTCAAGCTGCGAAAATGTCATTTTAATATATAGTAAAACCTATGTGAAAGTAGTGACTGAAAATGTTTTCAGTCACTAGGACTGAAAGTAAATAAGTTTCGGTGGTCGCCTACAGGTGGTGGTTATTTAAAGGATTAAATATAATTAAATATTTGAGATTGAATTTGATTTACTGTTTCTGTTGCTGTGTTTATTTCTGTTAATATCGCAGTATTTTGAAGGGATTGAATATTTTGAATATTTTGTTCGAATCGAATCGAAACTAATCGAAACTAACTAATTATATCAATTGTGTGTAATTAATTAATTAAACTAATAATGAGTGTGTTTTTTTTCTATATCGGAGAAATCGGAGCGATAAAATAAAATTTGTAAAAATTATTTTTTTATTTGTTTTTAATTGAAACTTCACCTACAATTTTTTAAATTTATACTTTAAACGATGACTTCCAGTCTGTAAAAAAAATATCTGTAATATCTGAACATGAACTATTTTCATTATTCATATTGTCAAATTCATCTACTAAAAACTTACAAAACGACATGTCTAAATTTGACTGTGTAAAAAATAAATAATTATATATCGCATTTTTACCAGTGTAAATTAATGTTATTATTGTGTTCGCCTACAGATGGAATAATAACAGGCAATAATATTATTTTACACTGGTAAAAATGCGATATATAATTTTATTTTTTACACAGTCAAATTTAGATATGTCGTTTTGTAAGTGTTTAGTAGATGAATTTGTAAATATTATCATTTATATTTACAAGCAAAAATTGCGTTTTCTACGCGTGGTAAAAACGTTTTTGCGTTCCTGAACTTATTCCAACTTACAAACCGTTCAGTCACGCAAAAAGAGACGTTTTCACCACTTGTATAAAAATCTACTATTTGCGGTTAAGAAATAATTATTGTTAATTTGACAAAATTTAAACAATCAAAAATAAATTGTTTTTTGACAACTTAGCAAAAATCAAAAATCGATTTTTTTAGTTAAGAATAATTGAGACAGTTAGAGTCATTCGGTTAGAGTTTAGTCAACAGTCGAAATAGTTAGTAAGTTAAGATTCTATCAGTACTCAGTTTAGTCGTTAGTTACTTTAGTTTTATAGTCAGAGCAAAGTGAGAATATTAGTTTTAATAAAAGTTATAAGTTTAATTAAAATATAAATATATTAATTTAATCGGATAATAAATGATTGAAATCAAATCATGTGTATGTTTACAGTCAGAGCAGAGTGGGAATATTAGTTTTAATGAAAGTTATAAGTTTAATTAAAATATAAATATATTAATTTAATTGGATATTAAATGATTGGAATCAAATCATGTGTATGTTTTTTTGTGTGTAATAAAGTGTGAAAATAATATAAAAGCTCCTCCAGGTCACAACAACAGAAATATTTTCAAACGAACCACAGAACTCTCCTGATTAATATAGGGTATGCGTTACACCTATTTGAATCCAAATAGCAAATAGTGACCAGTTTTTGTGAATTTGCAGTGAATTTTCAGACCCTACAGTGAGTCATCACTAGCCAGCGTGATATCTCAGAAGAACTTGCAGGTGAACTCTATTCAGTCAACAGTATAACATTATCAATCATAATTTTGAAGTATTCCTTAATGTTGATTCGCTATTGCTTGCTCGAAGAAATGAGCCTACTTATAACTGTTTGTGTGACCTTTGATCATTTGATCAAATTTGCTTCCATCAACACCTTAAAACACATGTTGTTGTGTTGTTCAGTGGCGTACGCAAGGGGTGGGTTACTGGGGGTTCGAACCCCCTTCCCCCCATGTTGCATCAAATCGGTTAAAAAATTATTCTAATATGCACTTACATGGAATTAACATTTCAATTTACCATACTAAAAACCTAATTGTCTCTATCAGATCATTTATTTCAAATAACAGTATGTAGTTATTTTGTGTATTTACATATTATTTAATCTTGAATTCAATTTGAATTCTAATTCATAACCATATATTTATATTATATTTAAATACCGATTGTGTTAAATGTTAAATACCGATTTTTATTTTATTTTTTAACCTTTTAAATATAAAAAAAAGTCGGTCAAGTGCAAATAAAATTCGCTCGCCTAGGGTTCCGTGAATCCTAGAAGAACAAACTGACAAAAATAACTTAAATAAAGTTGTGTTGTAGAATTTTTATATCGCCATACCATAGGCGCATAAAATAGTACTTTGTGTATCGAGGTGCACAAACTTCATTTTTTCCGCACGCGTCGTAATTTTGTCCAACGAGGCGAAGCCGAGTTGGACAAATTACGACTAGTGCAGAAGTAACCAATTTGTGCAACGAGTTGCACACAACGTTTTTTGCAATTCCGAATATTGATGGGAGTGTGGCTGCAATTGAGAAGTTAAGTGATCAACAAGAAAATGTAGACACTAGAGGCGCTGCACAGAACCTTATCCATGCAGCATGTGATTTTACGTTTCTTTGCTATCTTTTGTTTTGGAATATTCTAAGGGAAATAATATCTGTGCTCAGATTGGATTGTAAAGCAAGGGCTTGAAAATTGATCAATTAGTTACAAAAATAGAGTCAATTCGTTACGAAGTCACATTGTAGAAGAGGCAATAATTCTTTCTGCGAAAAAATCGGAGGACTATGACATTCTAATGGAAAGCCGAATTCGTCGTAAAAAACCAATGGCTGGTGAGTTTGCCCCTGATGTTGGACTGACACTGAGAGCTCAACTTAAAAAGTACATGTTGGAATGTCTTGACCGATTCAGTGTTGAACCCTGAACTAGACTTAAGTCACTTCAAGATTTAGCTTCATTTTTCGAGGTTGTGCAGACAAACAATTAGCTTTTTGCGAACAGTGAATAGTTGAAATTATCTGTATCAAAATATACCAGTTTTTATGATGAGGTATCGGCAACAGAACTCCTCATAGAGATACCAAGGTTGAGGGGCATTTAAAAGCGGCCAATGTTACAGTTTCTAACTGGGTGTACCTAGACTTTTTGAAGTTCATCGTAGAATGGGATTTTTCAGAATTTCTTCCGAATCTTACGGCCGCACTAAAGTTATTTATAGTTATATAGTTATATATTTATAGTTAACTATAGTTGCGTATTAGTGACTTCGGGTGAGAGCAGTTTCAGCAAATTAAAATTAATTAAAAATTGCTTGCAGGCAACAATGACCCAATATAGCTTATTAATATAATAATGCTCATATGTATTAATATAAAAATTATGAATTACGTTTATCGGCTTTTTATTATTATTGACAGTTTTTATTTTTGGGGTGACACCACAATATCCGCCCCGAGTGCCACCTATGCTAGCTACGCACTGTCTACACCCTCCCCCCCCCATAGCTCAATTCTCCGTACGCCACTGGTGTTGTTGAAGGTATTAAAAGGTTTATATGGGTTTCTGTGATTCCTTTTGTAATTCCAATTACACAACACATTTTATTTACAAACAAATTAAAAATTAAATTAAAAATTAGAAACACTAAGCAGAAAAACCAGACACGGTTTACTTTACTCATAATGTCAATAATGTACTCAAATAGTATATTAAGAAACTAGTTTCATAATCGACGATTTTATCGCACGCAATCTGTTTAGAAAACGACCCGCGCAGCGGGGAGTTTTCTAAAGGATAAGTGCGATAAAACGTCTTATGAAACGAGTATTTTATACTATTTTTTCTATTTTGCATTTTTTCTCTTGAAATTTCAAAAAATATTTTTTATGTTTTAATGTTTTAAAGAAAATTTCTAAAAATTTCAATTCAAAATAGTAAGCTCTGAGTTTCATCATATTTCTATATATTTTTTTGTTGCAAAACTAGCTTTCATAAAATGTGTATTTTATTAAAATATAGTCAATTTGATATTTTGTTATTATTACTAATTATTTTAATTAATTAAAATATTTAACACTAATTTAGATTATTTTTTAATAATAAGATTAATTAATAAGAATAATTTTATTTATATAATTATTCGTTTTAACTTTCACTGACGTTTGTATGACCAATGTGACCAACCTTGAAAAACAAAACTTTGTGTATCTTAATGAAGGCCATTTCGATACGCATTTGGGTATCGAAATGACTTTATTTTAGACGCAAAATAGAAAATAGTATATTAAGAAACTAGTTTCATAATCGACGATTTTATCGCACGCAATCTGTTTAGAAAACGACCCGCGCAGCGGGGAGTTTTCTAACGGACAAGTGCGATAAAACGTCTTATGAAACGAGTTTTTTATACTATTTTTTCTATTTTGCATTTTTTGTCTTGAAATTTTAAAAAATGTGTATTTTATTAAAAAATAGCCAATTTGAAATTTTGATATTATTACTAATTATTTTAATCAATTAAAATATTTATCACTAATTTAGATATTCTTATTAATTTTATTTACATAATTATTCGTTTTAATGTTCACTGACGTTTGTATGACCAATGTGACCAACCTTGAAAGACAAAACTTTGCGTATCGTAATGAAGGCCATTTCGATACGCATTTGGGTATCGAAATGACTTTATTTTAGACGCAAAATAGAAAAAACATTATTGCAAACATAATTGTTATGTACTTAACATAACAATAGCAAAAAACTTAAAATTAATATTGATTATCGGTTATCACATATTTGCAGAGGACGGCTATGGGTTCAAACAGGTAATTAGTTGAACTGCGGCTGTTTGGAAAAGAGTTCCAAAAAACCAAAACCTGAAAACTTACAAAAAATTTAAATAAAAATAAATCCGAATTAATAAAACGACATTCTGATAATTTCAATCAAACAAAACATTTAATTATGATATTTATTAACTGATTCTGGTTATTGTTGGAACTAATCAATATTATCATGACGACGTTAAAAATAAAATTGAAATTTTACTACTCCATGGTTTTTTATGCATTGGAGAGCAGTACTACCTTGTAAAACAAAAAATTTCCAAAAAATTTAACCTTCATTTGAAAAGTTTAATTATAAAAATATTATTAAATCATGATTTGTGCCGTTGACGTTGAGAAATTTGTTTTTTTTTGCAAACACTCGCAAACAAATATTTCTTTCTTAACATTATTTTAACAAAGCAATAATACCAAAAGTTACCCAAGCTAAGGCCAAGCAGAGTTTCTCAAGTACACATAGACTCGTTGCTAAGATACAGAGTTTTTGGAAAACTGAAATTTCGTGTAGGAATACCTCATACTTCCATGCTAGTGCTTGTAGTAGATTTCAACCATCTGCATCAACATGACTCACACTCCAATGTCTTCAGGAGAATATTGATTATGTAATCACGTCAGTCTCTATTCTTCTTGAAAGGGCATCTGTTATTTTTTTTTTAAATGTAATGGGTAATACTGTTTAGAATATGTGTCACAACAACACATAAGTACTTTTTAAGACCTATAGGTCCAGACCTAGGTCCCACCACAACTTGCGTTCTAAGGTGTTGATGAACGCTCTTTTTAAACCTCTGCGGATTGAAGCCACCTAAGACTATGGATTCCGGCAAACTATTCCATTTGTATGCAGTTCGGACAAAGAAGTCTTTCTGCGATCTGCTAGTATGACAGCGCGGGAATCTCGACCGTTTGACTGGTTGCGGTAGCCGATTGCCAAGTGGAACGAGGGTAAGAATAAGTTTGAGGCATGATGCCGCTGATTTCATCTAAACATTGTTGATGACGATTTTTGTAAAAAAACAACGAGGTCAGCAACAGTGCGACGATTTCGTAGGGAATCAAGTTTTGATGTCAAAGCTCGATCACCCACAATTCGTATAGACCGCTTTTGAACAGAGTCCAAGAGGGCCAAGATGGAAACAGAAGCAGCACCTCAAACTTGACAACAGTTTTCCATACAGGGCCGAATATAGGACTTTTAAGCATGGAGCAATTGGTATGGAGTGAAAAAAATTTTGCATCTATTTAGGAGGCCGAGTTTTTAGACGCGCTTTTTGCCATCGCCATTACATGATCGTTCCAGAGTAGGTCATTTTAAACTTTGACATCCAATAAACGAATGTTTTTACATTCACCTATTGGTTCATCAAACATACTGAATAAACTATCTTTGGGAAACTCGGTCTTTGATCTGGAATCAATCAACAGCTGTGTTTTGGTGGAGTTGAAATTTGACCAGGTTCTAGTCACCCCAATCGGCGACATTTTTAAGTCTTTATTCACATTTATAGCAGCGTCTCTCCGGGCGGGATTAATTCGTTCGTGCATTTTACTTTTTGAAGGAAGGGGCTCGAACGACTTGTGCAGAGTACTATCATCTGCAAAACTATTTATTGGGTTGCTGGTGATTTTCAACAATTCGTTAACATAAATCAAAAATAGGGTTGGGTTGGGGACAATACTGAGCCTTGAGGTACATCAGCGTTAATTAGTTTAGACTCAGAAGAAAATCCGTCTAAGGAGACCGAAATGTATCGGTTGGATAGAAAATTTTGAATCAGCTTCACAACATTGGGATGAAAACCGTACGCAACGAGTTTGTTGATTAAGTTGGTATGCCAGACTCGATCGAATGCCTTGGAAATGCCTAAGGCGATAACGTATGTTTCACCACCTTTATCAAGTATGCTGTTCCAACAATGCGCTACATAGTTTAATAGATTGGTAGTCGATCTTTTCTTTCGAAAACCGTATTGGCTGTCGGATATTAAATGATTTTCTTCCAGAAATTTTGAAATGTGTGTATTAATATAATGCTCGCGTAAACTTTGGATAGGTCCGATAGTAAAGCTATTGGCATATAATTTGAGATATCGGATTTTGGTCCCTTTTTGGGGACGGGCTGAACATTTGCCAACTTCCAGCACGAGAGAAATATACCAGATTTGTAGGATTGGTAGAATATTTTAGTCAAAGTTGGTGCAAGTTTTTTGGAAAAGGTTTTTAAAATAATGGTTGAGATATTGTCAATTCCTGAGGCCTTGTTGATGTTTAACCCGTTTAAAAGTTTAGCGACTATTTTGGGTTTGAAGTGAAGTTCATTCATGTTAACTCCTGAAGACTGGATTTAAGGTATTTCTTTAGGAGCTTCCAAAACAGTGGAGTTCAGAGTAAAGCGAACAAGTTAGTTTTTCTTGTGGGATCATTGACGATTAAATCACCATCAACAATAGGGGGAATAGAAAATTGTGTACCAGAATTTAAAGAATTAATGGCACTATAGAAACTCTTGTCAGAAACAGACATAGACGTAAGTTTTGAGGCTTTCGCTCTGTCAATTTCAGACTTTTCATTTGAGATAATCTGGTTAGATATTTTGTTGGCCTTTAGATATTGGGATCGATTAGCGGGAGTTTTCATATTAAATGATCTACGTTTGTTTCTCAGTGCCGTTTTGGCAGTTTTCGAATACAAGTTTTTTTGTTTGGGTTTTACTATGGAGAAAGGGACAAATTTATTGATAGCAAATTGGAAGGTTTCTGTAAAGTTTTGAGCAGAAACATTTACATTGTCAGTGTAAAAACAATGACGGTCGAAAGGGAAACTATGGAAAAAATTTTGAAGATCACTCTCTTATCCATTTTTAAAGCTGGTTTCCGTCCCAATCGCAGTTGCACTGACCAACTTCTCGCTATAATATTCTACATCGAAGCTAGGTATCAAAAACAATTAAAAACAGGCGCAGTATTGATCGATCTCACTGCAGCATATGACACAGTCTGGCGAATTGGGATTATAAATAAGCTGTTCAATGCAATACCTTGTAACACTATCTTACGTTTAATTAACAACATGCTGAGTAATCGTGTATTCAAAGTTCATCTAAATAATTCCTGTGGTAGGTCCAAAATGCTTAACAATTGTTTGCATCCAAAGTGTTCCGTCCTGGCGCCATTACTTTTTAATTTGTACATCCATGACATTCCTGATACAACATCAAAGAAATTTGGGTACGCTGATGATTGGACCCTTGCCACTCAAAACAAAGACATGGGTGTCTTGGAAGATTTGCGCTCAACTGACATGGCGATAATGAATGACTATTTTCGAACGTGGAGCTTATTTCTTAATCTAAGCAAAACGGAGAGTTCTTGTTTCCACTTAAACAACAAACTGGCAAAACACGAACTATCAGTGTTATTTAACGGCACTGTCATTAAATACAGTTAACAGCCAAAGTACCTGGGTATTACTCTTGATAGAACTCTTTCTTTTAAGCTCCACCTAGAGAATACGTCAAAAAAAACTTAAAACGAGAAACAATATATTGCATAAACTGGCAGGCTGGACATGGGGTGCTACTCCAGCCACCCTCCGCACAACTGCTCTAAGTCTGGTTTACTCAGTGGCTGAGTACAGCGCACCATTCTGGCTGAATAGCACACATACTCAAAAAGTTGACTGGCAGCTGCATGCCGCGATGCGTACTATAAGTGGTACTATCAGATCCACCCCTTTTCCTTGGCTCCCTGTGTTAAGCAATATCGCTCCACCTGCACTCAGACGCTCGTATGCACAAATGCGTGAACATAAAAAGGTAACCAACAACATCACGTTACCCTTGCACGAATATTACGGTGACCACACTAGTTGTCGATTGAAGTCAAGAAAGCCTCCACATAAAACTGCCAGCAACCTGCTGACAACTAATTTTAATATTTTGGATGTCTGGGACACCTACTGGAATGATTACAACACTCCTGGCCTTTCTATTACTAACCCGACTTCTGCCCAACATGGTTTCGATCTGTCACCTCATACCTGGACGAACTAAACCGAATAAGAACGAATCATTGACGGAGGAGCTCCACAACAAACCATAAAACACTTTGCAACTGTGTGTCCACTTCGACGATACAATGGCAACATCTCAGACATCCAATTGGCAGCTCCCGATATAGTAGCATGGATAGACTCACTCGATGTATACATCTATTGTTCAAATAAACTGCCCAATGTTCCAACATTTTAATATTTTACTTTTTAATTTTTAACTTAAAGACGCGCAATCAAATCGATTGTAAGCTCATTTAATGTGTATTCATGTTTTGTTTTATGTAGATTTCATAGGAAAATCTACCTATTTTAAGTTTTATTTTTGTTTTTAATGTATCACAACAAAAACCATACGCTAAATAAAATCCATTTCTGAGTAGTGAAATATTTTACGGGGTTTGGGAGCTGTAGTTTTAAGTAAATCAGTTTTGATAGCTGATGAAATTAAATAATGATCAGAATTTCCAATACTACCTTTCGCGACATCGACACTCGTAATATCTGGCATCGTGGTAAGATAGATATCTAAAAGAAAACTATTATCACCACCATTACGGGGAGTGAAAGTCGGGTTTATTACAAAATATTACATATTTTAGCTTTAAATAATACATTTTAATTTAAAAGTTCTAAACTGTAACAAGATATTTAAATAATAATACAATAATAAACGCCTTATTCTTGTTAAATTGAGTTTTATTTCACTAAATACGTATTTCGAAAGCTATGCTTTCATCGACAGTAGTATCTAAAAAGTCAGATACTACTGTCGATGAAAGCATAGCTTTCGAAATACGTATTTAGTGAAATAAAATTCAATTTAACAAGAATAAGGCGTTTATTATTGTATTATTATTTAAATAATAATAAAAATTTTTATTATTTGAAACTAAAAGATGATAAGTTTTTTCGTAATTTAAATAGAACACAACTAACCATTTCACATAACACCATTCTATAATTCACGTCTAGGAGGTGAGTTGGAAATTGTTACAAAATGATAACTTTTAACAGTTTAAGATTGAATTTTAGAACGACATCATGACGTCATATTGTTAAAAAATGTTTGTGAATAAAAGTGTTATTTGTGAATAAAAGAACGACGAAAGTTAACTATTGTTAACATTGTCGAGACAAAGAACACACTACTGATATTGCAATGCAGGTTAATTTCATCGCAATTTTGCACCAGCTTCCAAATTACCATACCGTCGGCTACAAAGCATTTACGTGTAACTAAATTTTATAAAAATGGAAAGGAATTGCTCACAATAGTACATTATGATGCTAGGACGTAAAGCTAAAGATTTTGGACGGATGTGGAGTTTGCAAATCGAGGCGCTAGCCTTAATGCACCCACATTAAGTTCAAAATAGCTTACGTCCGTGCATCATATACTATTTTTTATTCGCCGCAAGCAAAATATTTTAAGAAAATTGGTTTATTCTAAGGTACATTTTTTTGCTGATTTTTAAATTTTTGATTTTTGAAAAATCTGAAATTTTGATATATTGTTGGCATTGACGAAAGGAAAAAAGTGATTTCTGCTTTTATTTTTTGAGTACTCTCAATCGGAGTTATGCGCGGTTGAATTTTGAGGCTTTTTCACGTAGTTTTGGTAATGGTGGCAATGTTTTGTGAATAAGTGCCACAAATTTCATCCGACTTACGTATATTTTTGCAAGTAAAAAGGAAAATAATTGAATAATTGAAATAAGTAAGTTTAAAATTAATAACTTTTCTCTTTTCCACTAGGCGGCGCGTAAAACCTTGGTTTACTTCAATGCTCATATCTCAAAAAGTCACTTTTTTTTTTTTGTTTTTCACAAATTTTAAAGTAAACATATGCAGCTATGAAATTGAGAAATAAAAAGTCAGCAATTCAATATGGATTTTTTCTTACGATTTTTTAAAGTTTGGTATATGAAAAATTCACATGTGTTTTTTTATTAAGTTAATAATCCTGTACTAAATGTGGATCTAATAAATTAAACATTTCATATTTTAACACCTGCAATAAATTTGAACCATTTTCTGTGCGGTTAAATGGTTAAAAACTTATTAAAAATTAATTTAAGTTAAGTGGTAAAATAAAGGAATTTAAATTATTAAAAGGGTGTGTAAAATGTTTATTCATTTTAAAAAATGTCTATTCAGCCCCTTTTTACTAATTAAAATCTCATTAGAGACTCATAATTTTAACATTTAAAATTTCTAATGACGCCCACAAACGGTTTTTGACCAAATTATACTTGCATCCAATCAAAATATATTAAATTGTACCTACCTAATTTTACCTGATTCTACCTATGTCAAAACTATTTCAAGGGTATATATATATTGATTGGATTGCCTTATAATCAATTATATTCCAAAATATTTAGAAGACATAACGTTTAGAAAAGATAATAATAGAAATGCCTTTCAAATTGTGCTGTAACTTGTACGGTCTCAAAAATCATCAGCGGACATCAAAAAATATGAAACTGGTCACACCAGCTGTTATTCAAAAAGCTGCGACCCTAAATTTTACTTTGCGTGATGACCAGTTTATATGTGAAACATGTCGCACTTATATCTATAAAAATAAGGTAAATTTAATTATTTTATTAAAATGAATAAAAATTCATATGCAACTAATATTTTCTATACAGCAGGTTTCATGTTCGGAAACTATCGATAGTTTTTTTAGCGTATGGTTTTTTTTTTGTGACACATTAAAAAATTAAACTTAAAAATAGGTAGACTCTTCTATGAAATCTATCTAAAACAAAACATGGATACACACTAAATGAACTTACAATCGATTTGATTGCGCGTATTTTAAGTAAAAATTAAAAAGTAAAATATTTGAACATTGGGCAGTACATTTGAACATTAGATGTTTACATCGAGCGAGTCTATCCATGCTACTACATCTGGAGTTGCCAAATGGATGTCTGAGATGTTGCCATTGTAACGTCGAATTGGACACACAGTTGCAATGTGTTTTATAGTTTGTTGTGGAGCGCCGCAGTCACACCAGGGACTCTGAAATGGCCCACTTGTAGAAAGAATCAGCACAACGTCCATGGTTTGTTCTTATTCGGTTTAGTGTAGTCCAGGTATGACGTGGCAAATCGAAACCAGGTTGGGTAGAAGTCGGGTTAGTAATAGAAAGGCCAGTTGTGTTGTAATGTTGCCAGGAGGTGTCCCAGGCATCCAAGATATTAAAATCAGTTGCCAGCAGGTTGCTGGCAGTTTTATGTGGAGGCTTTCTTGACTTCAATCGACAACGAGTGTGGTCACCGTAATATTCGTGCAAGGGTAACGTGATGTTGTTGGTTACCTTTTTATGTTCACGCATGAGAGCATGCGAGCGTCTGAGTGCAGGTGGAGCGATATTGCTTAACACAGGGAGCCAAGGTAAAGGGGTGGATCTGATAGTACCACTTATAGTACGCATCGTGGCATGCAGCTGACAGTCAACTTTTTGAGTATGTGTGCTATTCAACCAGACTGGTGCGCCATACTCAGCCACTGAGTAAACCAGACTTAGAGCAGTTGTTCGGAGGGTAGCTGGAGTAGCACCTCATGTAGAGCCTGCCAGTTTGTGCAATATATTGTTTCTCGTTTTAAGTTTTTGTGACGTATTTTCTAGGTGGAGTTTAAAAGAAAGAGTTCTATCGAGAGTAATGCCCAGGTACTTTGGCTGTTGGTTGTATTTAATGACAGTGCCGTTAAATAACACTGATAGTTCGTGTTTTGCCAGTTTATCGATAGTGAAATTACTACTATCGATAGTGAAATTATTTCTATAAATCAGGATGTTGAAAATGTTCCAACGAACGAAAATATTCAAATATCTCCAGCATCTTTAGATCCATCACCAGTTTCGGTTGATACTATATCTCCACCAGTTCCTGAACTACTTAATGACATTTTAGAAGATATTAACAATGTTCTTGGAAGGTTAGTCGAATCTCCTATCAAACAAAATCATATTACAACAGGAAGTTATAAAGAAATTGCAAGTGTCCCATCGGCAATAAGTCAAAGAATATTTCAAGTAGATTCAGTTAAAGTGTTATCACCAAACGAGGAATGTGAATATACATCATGGCTTATGAACCTTAAAAAAGAGTTTAAAGATGCCAGCTGTAAATCAAAACAAGTGTTTTTGTTGACAACTCTACCACGTAAATTTTGGTCAAATCAACGTATCCAGGATGAATTTAATGCATCAAGCCGACTGGTAGAATTCGCCATGGATCTGTTGGAAACAGTAGGTCCTTACAGTTGGCCTCAAAGCAAACAAGTGCACAGTTTGTCACAAAATATAGTAAAACAAATTCAAACATACTTCTTATCAGAGGAAATTAGTAGAACAATACCTGGCCTTAAAGATGTTGTTACTATTACAGAAGGATCAACAAAAATTAGGAAATCAAAGCGGTTGGTGTTATGGACCCTCACCGACATCTACGAAATGTTCTTGGAAGAAAACAAAGATGTCAAAATCAGCTTCTCAAAGTTCACTACGTTGCGACCGAAGGAATGTATTTTAGCCGGACCTACCGGAACACACAATGTCTGTATATGCATGATACATGAAAATGTACGTTTAATGACGTAAGCCGCTCTTAAATTTAGTAAAAAATGAAAAAGATCTGCTTAAGAAACTGAGTTGTTCTAATAATACAGTGGATTGTGCAACAAATGTATGCAATGATTGTAAAAATATCGTGGAGGCTTACACAGAAACAATTTTGGAATCTCTTGAATTTTACGAAGAAATACATTATGAGAAATGGTTAATGCAAGATAGATATTCGTTAGAACGCATGGAAAAAAATAAGGAAGAATTTGTAGAAGATTTAGTACATACATCGGTAAACAAATTAAAAATTCATGATTTCATCGCAAGGCAGCAATCAAAGTTTCTTAAGGCTACGAAACAAAACTTACGTCACGGCGAATACGTATTTATTATGGATTTTTCAGAAAACTACTCAATGATAACGCAGAATGAGATACAAGCTGCACATTTCAATAAAGTTCAAGCCACAATCCACCCAATCGTAGTTTACTCATTTACTCAAATCATGTAATGATAAACTAGAGGTCTTATCTTTTGTCATTATATCTTATCATTTAATGCATAACACACTTGCAGTTCATAAATACCAGGAAAGGTGTATTGAATTCATTGAAAAACAGCAAGAAATATATCCAAGTATCAAAAAAATTTTATATTTTACAGATGGTTCAGCAGCTCAATAAGAATTTCATAAATCTCTGCAAACATATTGATGATTTTAAAATACCTGCAGAATGGCATTTCTTTGCAACTGCCCACGGAAAGGGTCCATCTGATGGGATTTTAGGAACACTTAAAAGAGAAGCCCGGAGAGTTTCGCTTAGAGGAGAAAAAATATCAACAGCAAGGGAATTGTTTGAATGGGCGGAAATTTGGTCGAAAAAAAAACCACGTTATGAAGTTTTCATATGTGTCTTCAGAAGATATCGAACTACAGGAACAATTTCTTTCGGTGCGGTTTTCGGACATTAAAACCATAAGTGGAACTCAAGGATTGCACTGTTTTTTACCGGATAACACTACACCCGATAAAATAATTGCCAAAATGTTTTCTTTTTCTGATGATCATAAATATTTCAATTTAATGGCAAAAAAAATATATAAATTAATTTTTTAATGTATTTATTTATAATATTGATTAAATTATAATGTTTATAGAAAAAATATTTTTTTAATGTTTAGTGTTGGTGATGTTGAAATTATAACAAAATCTTCGATCATTGGGATCTCCAATTCTTATTCTGAATAAAAACCTGTTTCTCAATCAGAAATACACAGAAAATGGTTCAAATTTATTGCAGGTGTTAAAATATGAAATGTTTAATTTATTAGATCCACATTTAGTACAGGATTATTAACTTAATAAAAAAACACATGTGAATTTTTCATATACCAAACTTTAAAAAATCGTAAGAAAAAATCCATATTGAATTGCTGACTTTTTATTACTCAATTTCATAGCTGCATATGTTTACTTTAAAATTTGTGAAAAAAGAAAAAAGTGACTTTTTGAGATATGAGCTTTGAAGTAAACCAAGGTTTTACGCGCCGCCTAGCGGAAAAAAGAAAAGTTATTAATTTTAAACTTACGTATTTCAATTATTCAATTATTTTCCTTTTTACTTGCAAAAATATACGTAAGTCGGATGAAATTTGTGGCACCTATTCACAAAACATTGCCACCATTACCAAAACTACGTGAAAAAGCCTCAAAATTCAACCGCGCATAACTCCGATTCAGAGTACACAAAAAATAAAAGCAGAAATCACTTTTTTCCTTTCGTCAATACCAACAAAGTATCAAAATTTCAGATTTTTAAAAAATAGTTGTTTTTTTTTCGATGTACGTTTTCAAAATAATAGCCCCTAAACTAAAATTATAGATTTTCATAAATTTTAAAATAAAAATATGTGGAACAAGTAACCTTTGACAAAACATTTATTATTTTTTCCAAATTATTGTGTAGCTATGACAACAAATGATAACAACTATTTTAATTGGATAACGAAATTTTAATTTAAGGGTTGCTTTGATAAAAATTTTTATTTTTCATAGAATTTAAACAAATACAAATGCTTTTTACTTTTTTGAACGTAGCTATGACAACAAAATAAATAGTTGAAAAGTGATACTTTAAAGCTGCAAATCACAGTAATAAAGTAACACTTTAATATGTAGGCGAATAAAAAACGATTTATTGTGATTCCAAACAAGCTTTAAAAAAAAAATTACTATCAATAAATTAAAAAAAATTGTTTTTGTTTGATTTATTGATAAAAAAAACTTTAATTTCAAGCTTGCTTAGAATCGCAATAAATGGTTTTGTGAGCTTCTTTTCCATTTTTCTAAAATGTAGTTACACGCAAATGCTTTGTAGCCGACGATATGGAACTTAATATTAAGGACAAAATTGTATTTCTGAAATATAACTCCAAACTTTAGAACTAGTTTGAGGTTATCTCTACTTTTTTTTGGAATCTTTCCCTTATCATCGACTTTAACCGAATTTTAATTGAAGTTTTGTTAGTTAAATCTATCTAAAATTTCACTAGAATCGATAAAGAAACATTAGAACAATAAAACGCTCTTAGACTGATAAATTAAACCGTTTGCATGCAGGGCAGTGGATAACAGGTAAGAATTCCATTCAATTTTAAAATTAGACACCATTTTGAAAAATACATTGTTGTATTCCTTTAGCTAGACAATCCTAAAAATAAACAGTTCTTGTTAACCGAATTGATGTCTATGATACGCATCCTACGAATGAAACAAAATAAAACATGCATATTATTTACGTATAATTTACCTATTTTAAATGTAAACGTAATCCAGTAATTAAAAATCTCCTTGTATTATACGCGCAACTGAGTTTTTGTATCTTATTGAACTCAAGGCTTAAAAGATAAATAAAATATTAACTTTCTTAGAACAACGTTTTCATTTTTAATCTTAAAAATTTTATCTAATCTCAAAAAAAAAAAATTATTTAAAATCAAAATTAAAGTAAATATATGTGAATCAACAGAAAAGAAAACTTCCTAACACATATTTGTATATGTATTTTATAATCGTTATGCTTGAGTAAACTTTATTATCTTTTTAATGACACAACAACAAAACACAAATAAAAAACTTATAATTGTTTATTTTTAATTCATTTTTAATTTTATTTTATGTTTAATTGTACACAAATTTTGATCAAATTTGCTAATACCTATAACTACAACATTTTTTTCAACAAAAATATTAATTTTATTTTGAAAATAAATTTGGTTTATAATTTATATCTGACTTAGAGACTCATTTGTATGACAAAAACACATTTTTTATATTATAATTTAAATTAAAATAAAAGATTATATTTTTCAAGTAATAAAATCCAATATGGTTATGTATGTAATTATCTGATATTTTTATTTCTTTGGAAATTAAATTAATTTTAACAACAGGGTGTATTTCATACAAATACTCACTCTTTGGTGGTTTGGGAATAACAAATGTATCTTATCACTATCATTTAATAATTTGTGTTAAATATCTATTTATATGTTCTTTTAAATTTGTTTTACACATTTTAATTTAAATAATTATTTTGAAAGTTGTTAATTTTCAAAAACATGTCTTTAGAACTCATTATAAAAACATGAAAACGCACAAAATAGCATAATAAATATATTTCAAAATAATTTATATTATATATAATTCATAAATTTAACAAAAATAATAATAATCAACGACATATATTTTTTTAAACAAAAAAACTAAGTCTTTCTTTTTTACAGAACTATATACGCTTACGTTTAAGATTTGAAAAATAATTTTGTAGGATATTATCCTTGACCTACATCTATACACAAGAAGTATTCCATTTAATTGACTGGCACATATTTTAAATATAATAGTAAAATTAGTTTAATAACATGAAAAGAATATATATTACTATCGCAGTCATATAAAACTATAACTTTTAATTCAATTTTATATAAAACATGAATTTTCATCACAATACATTTTTTCAAATTTTTTAAGTACAATGTACATCTACATTCAGTCTACATTTTTAGATAAATTTTTGTCGCACAATTTATAAATTACGAGAAACAGTTCAACAATGTTTTTACATAAATTACTCAAAATACTTAAACACGACAAATCCATTTACCAAAAAGTAAACTTATTTCATAGGTCGATTTTTCATTAAAACTTTAACAATAAAAATTAAATAAAATGTTTTTAAGAACAATGGACCAATGAAATATTTTTATATTTAGTGTCCCAAATAACAAATAAATATATATCTAACATTTAATTAACATTATATAATTATATAATTCATTAAAAAAACAAATTCTACTATTCCATCATAGAAAATTCATTAATATGATAATATAAAATTAGAGAAATATTGAAGTACTCATATGATGTAAGTAAATCAATTTTTGGTGTGTTTACATTATTTTTGGTTAATTTTTATTATATAATTTAAAACACATTTCATGATACTAGTTGCTTTTGTTCACACAAAAAAGGTAACCTATACTCAATAGCTTAATAAAATACTTATATACTAAAAATAAACCATTTTATAACACTTGTAAAAAATATGTTTTAAAAATATGTTAATCGTTTTTTATGTAAAATTATTCCAAAAAATAACTCAAATAAAAAATAAAATAAAATTCAGACTTCAACACAATTGCAATTTCTTCCACATAGAAAAAAGATAACAGAATTGCAATCTTCATTTAGTTGTTCCAAAACACTTATTTTAGTTTTGTGATAGGAATAGAATTTAAGTACCAAATTGATCAATAGTTTAACTATGACTATTGCTAGTGTGTGTGTACTTATAACGAAATTAATACAATTGTTTTTACAGTTTTTATTCTAATATGGTTTTGAGGTGTCTTTTGAACGTTTTAATTGCACTTTAAGTCGTTTTGTACCAATTTGAAATCCGTGCATCGCTTGTATTGCAGCTTGAGCAGAGTTAGAATTGTCGTACGACACAAAACCAAAGCATTTAGACAGATTTGTTTGTTTATCTATAAACACTTTAGCAGATACTACATTCCCAAACGGTAAAAATGTGGATGCCAGATCGATGTCCGTAAATTCTTGGGGTAAGTGATAAATAAATAAATTACAGCCTTCTGGACCTACAAAAATTTATATATCGGAGGTTAGTACATTTTTGAAATTATAATAAAGTTAAAATTATAATAAAGTAACCTTCAATCTGTTTACCCGCCGCTGCATTTGCTGCTGCATTAATTGCAGGATTAGATAAAGCTGTAGAATAGGAAGCACCTGATGAAGCAGATCCAATTGCAGGAAGTGTTGATGCTGCATATTGTGATGAAAGTGTTGCTAAGCTGTCATTTGTACTCCCTTTAAACAAAAAGATATAAAGCCGTGAGATGTAAATATTTAGTGAATAAATTATAAAATTTAATATTTGAAATAAAATTTTCGTCATACTTTTCAAACAGTAATGTCGCGTTCTTTGGCAAAAAAAATTGATCTGAGATCAAAAAAATTAGCTGTCAGATCAAATTAGCGTCAGTTTGTGTTCTTTGGCAAAAAAAGATTGATTTATCTAGATCAAGTTGGTAGATTTTACAAATACATCGAAATATTCTTTTTACAATTGTCAAATTTATGTAAAAAATGGTACAAAAACCTTGATCTCCGATTTATATTCAAACTAATATTTATCGAAAATGATTTGGTTGTTAATTGAATTGTTAACACACTTTGAGCATTTTTCAAGTAAGTAAAAGATTATAAATAAATAACGAAACAACCTAAATTAAAGATAATTAAATGGTAATGACTCATGTACATGAAATGGATTGTAAAAAAATCAAACAGTAATGTGCAACGACGTTTACAAAGTAAACCAAAAACAGAGTTTGTTTAAAATGTACACTCAACTCGTACACTTGTTCAAGTTGAAACAACAATTTAGCTAATAGTACTTTTGTCTTTTTTTAAACGATTTCATTTTTTTGCTTTACCTCTTTCACAGAGAAACATGTAGTAAAATTGAAATATGTATGTTGTTTTCGATTTCATAGATAATAGTATTTTAACAAATAAGTGCTTAATGAGATAGTTTATTTTCAAGCAAAAGTGTAAAATTCGAACGAGGCACGATCGAGGATTTTAAATTTGTGAGAGAATTAAATTCATTGAACACGAATCGATTACAATACTTTATCCTCTGACAGAGGAGAAAGTATTATATAAAATAGAAACTTTTTCTTCTCAAATAAAACAATAAATTTTTATTGTTTTAAATGAGAAAAATTAATTTCTTACAAAAAAACCCTAGATGATAAAAATAGCTCATTCCAAACAATCAACAAAATTCAAATAAAAACTAGTGGGATGCGGGTGTGACCATAGGGGCCACGCCAAGAACCTGCTGTAAGATTTAAAACTAATCAGTTACTGGATAAGGTATACTAACCTACCAAACATAAAAAAAGTTGTACAATATAATTCAACTGCAATAAATACAAATAAAAAACGAAAAATTAAAAGACAAATATTAAACCAAATTTGAAAAACAAGTCAAAAAAAGTGAATATTAGCTCAATTAGGGTTTTTAAAACCTAAAATACGCAAAATTAAGATTTATTTATTATACGACACATCAATTGTAATAACTTAAATAGAATTTGAATATGCGCGTGTGTGTGTGTGTGTGTAATCATAATTAAATTTAATATTATACTAACACTCGGACTGCAAACTAAAATAAGTTGTCTAGACCGATTCAGAAGGTATTGCAAGGTGAAGATATCATTAAAACGATCTATATCAAAAATGAGCTCCAACAGTCCAACACAATAACCTAACCTATCGGTAAGATAAAAGATTAGCATTTGTTTGATGAGCACCGATCACTATATACAAGACACCTTAAAAGCAAATTTGTTCTATCTCATGTTAACTGAAACATTTAACCAAAGATTCGTTAAAAACACTTCATATAGCTGTGGCTGTTGTTGTGATATATTTAAAAAATAGGATAAAGCTATTTAACCGGAAGTTGTAAAATTACTATGAACATTACAAAAACTTTATGCTCTAAAGCCGCATTTAGACTATTGCAGAACTCTGCAATATTTCTGCAATGGTAGTGTGTAAAATATTCATTGCAGAAAAGTTTGGCAATGAACTCATTGCAAAACATTGCAATGACTCATTGCAATGTTTTGCAATGAGTTCATTGCCAATCTTTTCTGCAATGAATATTTTACACACTACCATTGCATGACTATTGCAGAAATATTGCAGAGTTCTGCAATAGTCTAATTGCGGCTTTAGTTTCAACAAAATTGAATGTCAGGACAGAGCGTTTTGAAAAAACGTTTAAAAAAAGTATAAAAACCGACCCCTTAGCCACATTTTGAAAATTACCCATATTTTCCATATTCAAATAAACCCAAATGTGTTTGCAGCTCATTTTAATTCAAAATTTTCGTCAAGATCTACCTCATGGCTTTGCGTAATATTTTAGTTACACATATTTTTCAAATTTTCTTAAAAAACGTAAACAATCGTTTATACAAATGTCATTATAAATTGTTGACATGATGAAAAACAAAATGGAAAATAAATGGTCTTGATAACGTTATTTATTCTCGTAATATTTGCAAAAGACAATTTTCAGTTTTCTGGAAACCACTAAAAACAAATGAACTGATTTCGTTAGAAAAGGACTGGGCTGTAAGCTACGCCAAAATACATCGATTGTGACCATTGTTGTTGAAATCGGTTTATCCGTTGTTGAGAAAGCGTTGGACAAATATTTGTTCACATACGACGAAACACACGCACATATACACACACACATACATACCGCCAGCTAAAAATAGCCTAAACAGCTTCAGGAGGCCTTAAAACGTAAAGATATCATAAAAATTCCGTTTTCAAAAATCAACCAAAAAACAATAACTTCCAAAATCGGTAAGTTAATAAACAGTTGACCACTCACGAACCTCTGAACTTTTTGTCAAATTTAGAAAATAACTCAGATCTTTGATATGCAAGTAAACCCAGATTCGTTTGCAGCTAATATACATACAAAAATTTCATCCAGATATCATGCGTTTGCGTAACGAAAATAACACGTAGTTTTCCACATTTTCTTAAAAATCTCAAAAACAAATAGTGAATTCTTTTCTACCTGTTCGGTACAACACAGAATTAACGAAATTTGTATTCTTTTGTAAAAAAAGCAATACAAAAAAAACAAATTTGGATGATTCGGAGTCGGAACTTTTACCGAACAAGTAGAAAAAAATTCACTATAAGATAACAATTGTTTATACAAAACTCATTACAAATGACTGACATGATGACAAACAATATGGAAGCTTCATGAGCTTGATAGCATTATTTAATTTCATTATATTTGCAAGAGATGATTTTCAGTTTTTTGGAAACCACTAAAAAACAAATGATTTAATTTCACTAGAAAAAGTTTGGGGTCTAAGTTACGCTAATAGTGTATTCTTTTGTAGTGTTCCGGACATGTTCTGGTACCGAATTTTCGTAAACTCGTATTCTTTTGTACTGTACCAGCTCCGAACAAGAATTTTGATCGTATTCTTTTGTGAATAAAGTTCAATGTTTTTCCTCACCCAGTACAGAAAAACAGCAACGTAAAAATCGATGGTGTAGTAAATTGTACTGAACGTTTTTTTTGTTATTTTTTGTTTACTGTTTTGTAAACACTTTTAAGTGACATTTTTGTTTTTTCTATTTCGTTTCGTTTTGGCGAAGAAGTGAAGTTTAATAATAACCTCAAAATGGATGCAGTTTCACTTTTAGCAGGTAAACCAAACTAAATAAATATTATATATAATACATAAATAATATATGTAATAAATAAATATAATTAGACTAAATGCCAATGAAAACAAAACAAAAAAAATTATTTCAAATTGTACTAGCTCCGAATTTTTTTATTGTGTTCTTTTCATATTGTCCCAGCTCTGAATTTTTGTCATTAGTCATTATAATTTGTGCGAAGAAGTGAAGTTTAATAATAACCTCAAAATGGATGCAGTTTCACTTTTAGCAGGTAAACCAAACTAAATAAATATTATATATAATACATAAATAATATATGTAATAATTAAAAATATAATTAGACTAAATGCCAATGAAAACAAAAGTAAAAAAAATTATTTCAAATTGTACTAGCTCCGAATTTTTTTATTGTGTTCTTTTCATATTGTACCAGCTCTGAATTGTTGTCATTAGTCATTATAATTTGTGCGAAGAAGTGAAGTTTAATAATAACCTCAAAATGGATGCAGTTTCACTTTTAGCAGGTAAACCAAACTAAATAAATATTATATATAATACATAAATAATATATGTAATAATTAAAAATATAATTAGACTAAATGCCAATGAAAACAAAAGTAAAAAAAATTATTTCAAATTGTACTAGCTCCGAATTTTTTTATTGTGTTCTTTTCATATTGTACCAGCTCTGAATTTTTGTACATTTTGATATGGTGAATTCTTTTCTACCTGTTCGGTACAAGTTCCAACACAGAATTAACGAAATTTGTATTCTTTTGTAAAAAAAGCAATACAAAAAAAACAAATTTGGATAATTCGGAGTCGGAACTTGTACCGAACAAGTAGAAAAGAATTCACTATTAGTTTTATGCGAGGATTTTTTCAATTCTGTTTTCTTTTTGTCCGTGTTCTGTACAGTACAAAAGAATACGCTATAAGATACATCGATTGCAACCATTTTCGTTAAAATCGAGTCATCAGTTGTTGAGAAAGCGTTGGGCAAAAACTAATCCACATACAGCGATACATACACACATACACACATACACACACACACACACACACACACACACACACACACACACACACACACACACACACACACACACACACACACACACACACACACACACACACACACACACACACACACACACACACACACACACACACACACACACACACACACACACACACACACACACACACACACACACACACACACACACACACACACACACACACACACACACACACACACACACACACACACACACACACACACACACACACACACACACACACACACACACACACACACACACACACACACACACACA
Source organism: Diogma glabrata (assembly GCA_963693315.1). Classification (NCBI taxonomy): domain Eukaryota; kingdom Metazoa; phylum Arthropoda; class Insecta; order Diptera; family Cylindrotomidae; genus Diogma; species Diogma glabrata. The sequence continues at coordinate 131,545,419 of OY856186.1, forward strand.
CACACACACACACACACACACACACACACACACACACACACACACACACACACACACACACACACACACACACACACACACACACACACACACACACACACACACACACACACACACACACACACACACACACACACACACATATATACAGACTGCCAGCTAAAAATAGTCTAAACAGCTTTAGGAGGTCATAAAACGTAAAGATATCATAAAAATTCCGATTTCGAAAATCGACCCAAAAACAATAACTTCCCATATCGAGAAGTTAAAAATAAGAGAAGCAAAATTAATTTGAATTTTGCGAAAAATAGCAATGCAATTGTCATTAGAATTTGAAAAATAATATTTAATACAATCAAAATAGTTTAACTAATATAATCATAACTCATCGAATAATGATCACTTTTTATAGGAAAATTTTCATAACGCAATATGTTAAGTTAAAACAATACTATAATACATACTATTATTGTGGAAAAAACATACAAATAAAGTTGATATTAATAGTTGGAAGAGGATAAAAACACTAATTCAATTATAAAGAATAGAAACAATTCAAACTAATTAAATAATAAATAATTAAAAAATTTATTCAAAATAAGGTTCCAGACTAGCATTATGTTGAGGCTCAGATTATGTTTACGCCGGATCAGATCTGAAACAGTTCCAATACAAAATTTCCTAGTATACTTGGGTTCACTTGTACATAATACATGTCGAATAATTTGAAAAATATATGAAAGAAACATATAAAATATTGTTCAGGATTTTGTGAGTAATTGAACTCAAGTAACTAAGTGAGTAATTTGAATTTTTTCCATTCAAAGTGGTTGGAATTATCTCAGAGAAAAACTCTGTTTTGCTCTTTTTACGAGTTTTCGTTTTGGGATTCGAACTCTGAGTTCAAATCCTTTGGCAGACACGCTATCTACTTCACCACCACCACTTAACTATCGCGATGATATTTCGAAGTTGAAACTTTATCATCACTCTATTTACTTAAGTTGAATTCTTACTGCGCTGAAAAAAATGAAGTAATAACAACCTCATATCGAAGTTGGCAGTTTATTATTCAACCTTAAACAGATTTGCGTCCATTAACATCCATTGAACGCATGTTGTTGTGGGACCTTGGTCTTAAAAGGTTTTTATGTGTTGTTGTGACACATATTGTAATGCCTACTACACATCACATTTTATTAAAAAAAAAAAAAAAACCTCATATCGAAGTTGGCAGATTATTATTCAAACAAAAAAAAATATTGGCAAACAATTTCAACGTGATTAAGACAACTACAGGTTGACATTTTCGTGACAACAGAATGAGGTTCATCTAAAATATAAAGTGTTATATCCAATATAACAGTAATTGAATAAAGTAAATATCTATTTCCATGAAAAAAATTTTCTTTGGGCTTATATCATGAATTTTTCATTTTAAAATTAAAATATTTGAAATTAATGGAACTACATTTTATTTTCACATAAATATTACCTGTGATTGTTTCAACTACATCGTTCTATAACTGTACAGTTGTTGAAACAATCTCATAGTTCTCTTCGCCATATCTCCCCACACGATGAGATTGAGAAAACTGAATTTCGACTGGAAATATGTAGAACATGTCTTTTCAGTGTGTCATTACGTTTATTTTTTCGGAAATGCTTTAACATTATTTTGGGGATTTTTCCATTAAATTTCTAGACAGCAGTGTTGTGTGAATTCATGGAATGTGTAATACTCATTGGTTTGTGACCATTAACTTTCACTTAAAAATAAGCAATTTTAACATTTAGGAGGAACAGCTCATTTTTATGGGCCTATGGTCTGACGATATAAAAATTTTGCAACACAACGTTTTGGCAATTATTTTTTACATTTTGTTCGACCTTTTTGTTTTTTTTTCTTCAAATTTTATCTTAGATTACTATCATAATTAACACTAGATGAATTACTTTTTTGTTGAAATAACAAGTTCTCTATAACGGAACTTTTTTGACAATATCGTACAAATTACATTGGACTAATTTAGTTTGAAGTAATTTTATGCGATATAACGGATAAACTCATTTTTTTCAAATTTTGACTTAGACCACTTTCATAATTATGGGCACATATGCTTTCCATGCGTATGTCTTCCATTGTAATTGTATTCCTTCCACAACTAGTGATTATAATTAAATTCTTTAACAGTTCTATAGTTTATTAAATATTCCCCTAACAAATTAAAAACTTCATTTGTTGGTATAGTAATATCAAAAGGTTAAGACGAGAACAATACATATATAAAATATAAAATAAAAAAGTTTTTCTATGCTATCTATGATGCATGTTTTTCAATATGGTGATAAAAACTTTAGCAGGCAAACTGGAAATTAATCGAAATATTTTGAAGTCGTGAATAAAATAGCATCTTGTACTCGCATAGGATGATGGCAATTCTTCACTCGGATGATTCCCTTCACTCGCTACTCTCGTTTCGGGAAACTTCATCGTCGTGAAGAATTGCCATCATTCTCAACTCATACAAGAATCTACTATCTTTATTTCATTTATTGCACTTTTTCTCAATTCCCAATTCTCAGTGAAATGCCGGAATAGACGTACTGGGGACTGATAATTAATTTATCAATTTATCAGTATTTCGCTTAAAAATGACAAAATTACGTCTAAAAAAAATTCACGACGTATAAAACTACAAAGTTACCTGTAATTAAAATACTTTTTACGAAAATACTTGCCAGGGGACTGATAATTAGACTGGGCAACACACGATCTTGCTAGTAATGATGACTGTTTTCAATGTTCATTGATAAAACCTCGGACTAAGTAAAACACTTGCAATATTATATTTATTGAACTTTAATTAGTTCCTGTGACGAGCGATTACTTGATAGAAATATGAATTTCCAATATTTTCAATGTGTTTGATTGGGCAGGAGAATAATAACAAATTCGTGGGACAAACTTTAGTAGGATATATCTTATATGAAATATAGAGTATTGTTATGATTATTTACGCATTATTAAAGCGTCATTATTCAAAATTATTACTACAGTGTAAATTTGTCTCTATACACTTAGGATCAATGATTATTTAGTTTACCAGCTTTGACTTTCAAGGTGGGACACGCCCGGGGACTGATAATCTGACGTTTTGAATAATTTTTTTGTAAGAAATATATTTCGAAACCGGTTTATTTTGGGTGACCAGTACCTCGATTCTGGTTCTATGAGAAAAAATTAAGTGGAATGGAATTATTATTTATCTCGAATTTTGATTTCTCACTAAATAATTCCATTCCACTAATTGGTATTCTCGTTCTCTTTTCGAGATATCCATTTTAGTACAAGTTCTAAACTATTACAAATTTTTGAAAATGCAATGCATCTGTCAGTTTATTTTCTGTTTTTATTTGTGTTTCTTTCGATAGCTAGTTTACAAGTTGTGCTATAGATTTTAGTTGTAAAATTATTCTTTATAATTGAATAGTATATTTTGCCACATCGTCCCTATTTCCGTATTGTAGTCTGCCTTATCCAATATGCGAAAATCATACAAAAGAATATGTTTTGTTATAAATTAAATAAATAATTTAATTTTTCTAAAATAGTTATTGATAAATAATAATATAAAATTAATAAAATATCGTTAACTCCCAGGCGCCAAATCCACATTCTCCTCTAAATAATTAACTAAAATTTCTTTTGGCATGATTACTTGAACTTAGGCTCAAGCGGATTTGTTTTTATCTTTTTAGGGTAAATTAAGTAAATTTAAATTAAAGCACATACGAAATAGGTATGGTAAATTTTGTAGAAGGAACATATTTGAATAACATCAAAAAAGTGTAATTTTGTATAGATTTTGCTTTTTTCAAAGGGCTGTATCTTATAGCCTGGGACTGATATACAACTCGTTGTGGTTTTATTCGCTTCAGTTAGTGATTCTATATCAAATTAAAAAAAATCTTGGCGCCTAAGTAGATATTCCTTTTCTTTTTGATTTATCAAAACTTTGATTTATCTTAACTTTTTTCGACATTTTATTCTCTATTTTTGTGCGTCTATATAAAATTTCAAATCAAATAATCGCATTTCGTCTACAAATTAGTTGACGAGATAATTTGACAGTTCATTCCACAAATGCGGAATTTATTTTCTCATTCCACTGAATCTGAATGCAAAAATCCTATTTAGTACGAAATCTCATTCCACGAAATAATTCTATGCAACCAGAATCTAGCTAAAGCTAGACATAGTTAAGGTTTACAAATTTCATTTGAAAATTTTTTTTTTTCATTTTAATATACGAAATAAGCAGAGCCGTCCAGAATTCCTATGTTTGTAGAACTAACCATACACATAAAACACAGCACAGGATGTCATACTGTTTTTTCATTGTACCAGCAAATATATATACACCACCATCAACCTATTGGCTTACAGGATCATTAATGTCAACATAAATCCTGTATTTTATGCGATATAAATATTAGCCATACATTATTACATTCTCCCTTAATTGCTGATCGAAGATTGTTGACATTCATTATCCATGAAAAACACATATGTTGTAAGATCAGTATAATTGCTAGCATTTACATGCATAAGAAAATACAACTATCACTATGGCAGACAGCCAACATAAATTTTCAATTTATTGGCGACTATTGAGTCTCTCTAGCTGAGTCAATTATCATGCACTCAAAAAAAAAACTAAGTAAATTTTACAAATTTTTTATAAATATACAACTCACAAATTTTTTTGTAAATTTACTAAAAATATTGTACATTGCAAAAAAAATTATTTGAAAAACCCAAAAATTTATTTGATTTACAAATTACTTTTGGATTTGAAGGGAAAAAGCTGTGGATTTATCAAAAAATTTTGTGTGTTGTATATTTATAAAAATTTTGTAATAGTGACTTTTATTTTTTTGAGTGTGAGAAAAACTAAAAACACAAAATTATATTTGAAACTAACGTTGCAACTCTCTGTCACTACATAACACATTCAAATTATCGCCATATGAGATCTAAAAGTCTACCTGGTAGGAACCCAACAAAGAGTTGTCCACTCAACAATGTCTTCTAAGTTGTTACAAAAACGCAAAAATTTCTCCTTCGTGACATCAGAAACTTTGTAAATAAGTTCTACATTCCAGACATAGAAATTTTGAAGCCACCTGCATAGATAACACAAAAAATCACATGATAAAAACGCTACACCTAAAATTGGTAGCAGTATCAATTAGTGACTATAACAAAAACAATTTTGTATGATCAACCACAAACGTTTGGTGTCCCAGAGACTCTTTTAGCGAGATTAAAAAGATCGAAACTATCCCAATATGGGTTGGTTGGGTCGTTATGAGAATAAACTTTACAACTAAAACACTGCCTGTCATTTACAACTAAAACACTGCCTGTCATGGATATTTTTCAACTATTGCAAGCGGGCGTGTCAAATAGTTCGAAACCGTTTGGAAATTAATAAACTTCATATAGGTGAGAAGATTAAAACAAAATTATTAATTAAATTGCAGCACGTTTCAAAATAATTTTATTTATTTCTTGATCTGTTTCGTTTATTTTGCGTAATTTATCATAATTTATATATTTCGCATAAAGCACGAAAACAATTGTATAGTAAAAATATAGAGGAATTGAAACCTCTAACGCCAAGAAGACCAAACTGTGAGAACAGTTTACAACACACAAAACATTAATACAACATTACACAACACAACATAGCAAAACACAACACAACACCACATAACATACCCTAATATAACATGAAAACACAACACAACACAACACAACACAACACAACACAACACAACACAACACAACACAACACAACACAACACAACACAACACAACACAACACAACACAACACAACACAACACAACACAACACAACACAACACAACACAACACAACACAACACAACACAACACAACACAACACAACACAACACAACACAACACAACACAACACAACACAACACAACACAACACAACACAACACAACACAACACAACACAACACAACACAACACAACACAACACAACACAACACAACACAACACAACACAACACAACACACTACAACACAACACACTACAACACAACACAACACAACACAACACAACACAACACAACACAACACAACACAACACAACACAACACAACACAACACAACACAACACAACACAACACAACACAACACAACACAACACAACACAACACAACACAACACAACACAACACAACACAACACAACACAACACAACACAACACAACACAACACAACACAACACAACACAACACAACACAACACAACACAACACAACACAACACAACACAACACAACACAACACAACACAACACAACACAACACAACAGAACACAACACAACACAACATAACACAACACAATTCAACACAACACAATTCAACACAACCCAACACAACACAACACAACACAACACAACACAACACAACACAACACAACACAACACAACACAACACAACACAACACAACACAACACAACACAACACAACACAACACAACACAACACAACACAACACAACACAACACAACACAACACAACACAACACAACACAACACAACACAACACAACACAACACAACACAACACAACACAACACAACACAACACAACACAACACAACACAACACAACACAACACAACACAACACAACACAACACAACACAACACAACACAACACAACACAACACAACACAACACAACACAACACAACACAACACAACACAACACAACACAACACAACACAACACAACACAACACAACACAACACAACACAACACAACACAACACAACACAACACAACACAACACAACACAACACAACACAACACAACACAACACAACACAACACAACACAACACAACACAACACAACACAACACAACACAACACAACACAACACAACACAACACAACACAACACAACACAGCACAACACAACACAACACAACACAACACAACACAACACAACACAACACAACACAACCCAACACAACACAACACAACACAACACAACACAACACAACACAACACAACACAACACAACACAACATAACATAACATAACATAACATAACATAACATAACATAACATAACAAAACATATTATAACATAACATAACATAACATAACATAACATAACATAACATAACATAACATAACATAACATAACATAACATAACATAACATAACATAACATAACATAACATAACATAACATAACATAACATAACATAGCATAACATAACATAACATAACATAACATAACATAACATAACATAACATAACATAACATAACATAACATATCATAACATAACATAACATAACATAACATAACATAACATAACATAACATAACATAACATAACATAACATAACATAACATAACATAACATAACATAACATAACATAACATAACATAACATAACATAACATAACATAACATAACATAACATAACATAACATAACATAACATAACATAACATAACATAACATAACATAACATAACATAACATAACATAACATAACATAACATAACATAACATAACATAACATAACATAACATAACATAACATAACATAACATAACATAACATAACATAACATAACATAACATAACATAACATAACATAACATAACATAACATAACATAACATAACATAACATAACATAACATAACATAACATAACATAACATAACATAACATAACATAACATAACATAACATAACATAACATAACATAACATAACATAACATAACATAACATAACATAACATAACATAACATAACATAACATAACATAACATAACATAACATAACATAACATAACATAACATAACATAACATAACATAACATAACATAACATAACATAACATAACATAACATAACATAACATAACATAACATTACATAACATAACCTAGCCATGTAAAATAGCATAATTTATATCATGCTCAAAAGTTTTAACTACAAACCAATATTCCAATTCATTGGAACTTAATATTCTGAATCTGACCAATGCAGTTATTTCACAGAAACTATTTTCAAGTCACCATATAACATATATACAACATAAAAAAAGAAACAAACTATCGTATAGAATGATAAAACTAGAAACAGATACTGCTACCAGAGGTCCATATATAACAGTCCATATATAATTATTGCTCCAACTTTACAAGTAAAATTTGGTAAAACTGAAACAATCTAACGATCAAACAGAACAACACATTAGATAACCCCTGGCACAAAGCGAATAAAAAAAACGAAATCTAGCTGTCTATTCCAAGGTTTCTGACATAAACTTAAAGAATAATGGAATTGACGTAAATTAAGATCTAAGCTCACTTATTAAAATTTTGTATAAAGAAGTTCTGCTATATTGCTATATCTATATCTATATTGCTATATCTGAGCTTTAATCATTGAAAAATATACTGCGTCCCATAATCAAGGATTATGCCATAGGTGGACTATTGGCAAACCAATTTTAGTTTTGTTCCTGCAAATTGTTAAAACAAATTTGCTTTTTACCTCTTATTTTATTTTTATTTTCTCTATCCTATCACGAAATATTGGCCTATAGCCGCAAATAGACTATTGCAGAACTCTGCAATATTTCTGCAATGGTAGTGTGTAAAATATTCATTGCAGAAAAGTTTTATGATGAACTCATTGCAAAACATTGCAATGAGTCATTGCAATGTTTTGCAATGAGTTTATTGCAAAACTTTTCTGCAATGAATATTTTACACACTACCATTGCAGAAATATTGCAGAGTTCTGCAATAGTCTAATTGCGGCTTAAGTCATATTTTATATGTGATAGGATTTATGGCTTAGTTATCCATTATTTAACAAAAAAATATTAAAAAAGAACAAAAAAAAACAGATTTGCGTCCATTAACATCCTTAGAACGCATGTTGTTGTGGGACCTTGGTCTTAAAAGGTTTTTATGTGTTGTTGTGACACATATTGTAATGCCTACTACACATCACATTTTATTTGAAAAAAAAAAAAAAAAAAAATAGAAAGAATGACAAAAAAGCGTTCCAACAACGATCAGCTGGTGTTTATCGGTGATGCACACCCAAAAACGCTGGCGTGATGACATCACCCAAGACCTTTGTGATATAGGATGTCGAAACTGGGGTAAACTGGTCATGAAACGAGATGAATGGAAGTTGATTGCACAGACGGCAAAATCTCTTCTTGGGATATAAACGCCAGGGAGAGAGGCACTGGAGAAATTGCTAAAAAAACGATCAGGACAACCTAAATTCACCACTAAGCAACGTGATTTCGTTATACTTTAAAAACAAAATAAACGCCTTTCGGTACCAGAAATTACCGCTGTAGCTAATAGCAAGTGCAAGAAGTCAATTAAAATATCACAGTGACGCGTCAGATACACGCGCCAGGTCTTAAGGGCCAAATTGAATTGAGTTCTGTATTGTTTCTATGATTTGTGCCCAAATAAATAATTTTTTCTTATATTTAAGCCCGAAGAACTGGTTTACGAACAGAAATTTAGGCCTTAAGACCTGCCGCGTGTAACCGACGCGTCACTATGGTTTTTTTATTGAGTTTTTGCGTTTGCTAGTTGTTACAGCGGTAATTTCTGGTACCAAAAGGCGTCTATTTGTTTTTAAGGCTGAACAGAATCCCGTTGCTCCAAAATAGTGATTGATTTAAGCCGTCCTGATCGTTTTTTATGAGAAATTTCTCCAGTATCCATAAATTTTTTGACCGCAAATTAGACTGTCGAGTATGTTATTGTTATTTTTTTATATCTGGCGTCATGAATCGCCAGCATCCCATAGAGTAACAATCGAATTGTATTCAAGAAGCGATAAATGCCGTCGTTTAGTTATTTTAACACCTTAAATATACATACTATGAAATAAAAAAACTAATTGTAATGTTGTTTGCCACTGTTACTCACTTTATTGTTAGTTTAAAAATTATTTTGTTCTTTGTTTAATTTTTTGTACACAACGTAAAAAATATTATCGAAGTACAAAACAAATGCTTCAAAAATAAAATGAGCCACAATCAAACGACAGCAAAACCAAAATGTTGAAAAAAAATTTATTTCGGGGATTTTCGGATACAGTGTGTAAAATAAAAAAAAATTTGTCATAATACTGTGAAATACATTGATAATCATTTTTCTTTTTATATATATGCCAAATAAAAATTGAAGTTCATAATATTTCATTAACTTTTGCAGGGTAGTGTAAAAGTTCGAATCGCTGCAGGTAATCGAACTTTCTATTCAATTAAACCTCTTCTTGGATCACCAAATGTGTCAACTAACCACAAAATTATAAGGTATATAAAACTTTGATTAGACCGGTATAGGTCACATACGTGGACCCTTACACAAAATGACGAATCACATTTATCTGTCTTTGAGCGTAAAATCCTACGCTACATTTAAAAACGATAGTTCTTTTCGAGCAAACTAATGTGGATTTCTTTCAGGTTTTTGATGCACATCAATTTTCAACTTGGCTGTAAGAACGGACAAGCCGAATGCTTTTCATTATTGTTGTATTGGTAACAAAACAAAACATTTCAGATTTAAATTTACATTAAAATAATTGTGTAAACACAAAATATTTATACACTTTACATAGAATTTATGTTTAATTTTTTAAAATTCACCTAATAATCACAAAAAGCTATCCACAAATAATAAATTCAAAAAATGGCGCCAAGCTTGTTATTGTTTTTATACGTGTGTGTTTGTATTAGTTTTTGCTGGAAGACGAATTTATCAAAAAATCTCAATTTCATAAAATTGATTTACATAAAAAAAACATCAAAAATTTTGGCTGAAAGAACGCGCTCGATTGATTTACATAATTTTTTTTTGATGTACATACATCACTTTTTTTTTACTGAAAGAACTCCACATAAAATTTCATACTCTAATGCCCGATTTATAGTCGGTAATTTTAACTTAACGTTAACTTAACGTAAAGTATAAATGTATGCAAATGCACTAGAGCATTTATATTCGTTAACGCAAACTTAACGTTAACTTAACGTAAAGTTCATTTCATTCTATCTTAAAGATTTTGTTAAGGATTTTTTGACGTTTGGTATAAAAACTGAAGAAAAGTAAAATTTAATTGCAAGTGTCCATAAAAACAAAATTTTATTTATTAAAAAATGCTATATCCTTTGCAAAGAAAGCCAAATATTAGTATGAAATTAATGAAAATAAATTTGTTTATTTTTAAATTTTGTATCAAATGTCTGTTTCGAATTTCATTATTTTAAATTTTGATTTTAAAATCAGTTTGTTACTTTTAAAGAATTGATTGATTTATAAAATTGATTACAAAACCAAAATTTTATCAAATCAAACGTCAATGAATACGTAATTTCTTACCGACTATAAATCAAAATTTTGAGGTGTCTTAAGTTACGGTTAAGTTAAAGTTAACGTTAAGTTAACGACTCTAAATCGGGCATAACATTCGAAAAGTAAAAAAAAATTTTACTACAATTTTATTAAGTGTTGTCAACAATAAAAAATATATATCTACTACAATTTTGTATTAAATATGCTAAATGTCAATTTTATTAGTATATGTGGGGATATGACTTTAACTTAGGCGCCAAGAATTTTTTTTATTTGATAAAGAACACTGAATAGAGACTCACTGAAGCGAATAAAACGAGTTGTATCGGAGCCCCGGGGTCCAAGATACAGCCCTTTGAAAAAAGCAAAATCCATACAAAATTGCACTGGTTTTGAAGAATTTTTTTATATTTTATTTATTTTTGCTTTATTTCCTATGCGTTTATAAGATAAACGATCAAAACTGTCCTTTTTACTAAATTTTCTTAATTTACGATAAAATTAATAAAAAAAAATCCACTTGCGCCTAAAGCCGCAATTAGACTATTGCAGAACTCTGCAATATTTCTGCAATGGTAGTGTGTAAAATATTCATTGCAGAAAAGTTTGGCAATGAACTCATTGTAAAATATTGCAATGACTCATTGCAATGTTTTGCGATGAGTTCATTGCCAAACTTTTCTGCAATGAATATTTTACACACTACCATTGCACGACTATTGCAGAAATATTGCAGTCATCTTGCCGTAAATGTCAATAGAGTCAATGGGAAGAGTGAATAAAAACTAGAATAAACTAAAAGTATAAACTAGTAAGCATTAGCACATTCCTTATTTCGAGTAAATAAGAATATTCTAATCTATTTTTTTTAGTATTTAGTATTTACTATAAAATTGTGGAATATTCTGAAAATTATAACTGTCAAAGTCGAAAATAACATCAAAATGTCTGAAAAAAGATACGATTTCTTCAGGTTTGAATACAAATTTGTAGATATGTTAATATTTTAAAAAAGTTTTCTATAATTATAAGTCTAAATTACCGGTAACTAGGAATTCAGAAAATGCGACAACCGTAATGTAATAGTATATTACATATCTAGAGTTGTAAATAGCATTTTACATGCGAGGGAAAATTTTGCGCATGAGACGCGTAGCGTCGAGTGCAGTATCTTCACGAGCATGGAAAATGCTTTACAACTCGAGATTTGTTATATACTTTTCCTACGACTTTGTTTTAATGCCCAAACGCATATAATTACTTGAAAAAATGAACTACTAATTATAAATTAAATGCAAATAGTTTACAAATTGTGGTAGGCTTTGCATTATTCTGTGTCAAAATGAATTGAAATATTTAATTTTTAAAAATCAAATTTTTCTTTAAATAAAAATTTTTCTTTTTATTAAAAGCGTGCGGTAATATATATATGAAAATCCATTACCGCACGCTTTTTTTTACTTACCGCACGCTTTTTTTTACTTACCGCACGCTATTTGAAATAATCAATTTACATGTCATGGATAGTGCGACGTAATTTATAATTTACTGTGATAGGAGTAGGAAAAGAATTGGAATAACCATTCTCTTTAAAAAATTTGGCCTGTTTCCTCAATTAAAAAAAACCCCAAACAATCTTCTATAAATCATAAATTAAATACATATTGTATTTCAGTTTATTTATTTATTTATAAAAATATGCTACCGCACAAAAATCTTAAATTTCTTTTAATTATTTGTGGATGTTTTAAAATTATGGTTTTATTTAAGCGAGCATATAATTTCAGATCGAAATGTTTGTTGAATTTCGCTTAATAAACCTGAAAGTTAATGACCGAAAAATTCTTTGAGTTGACAATTAATGTGAAATCAATAGCTGACAAAATTCATTCGCAAAATATTACTAAAACTTAATTTAATCTTTAAAATTAATTATTTTCATAAATAAGTTGCACAAATAGCAACTTGAAAATATCAAGTACAGTAATGTCAAAAATTAGAATATTCTTGGTTTTATTCAATAGATTTAAGAATATTTTGGGAAATTTTCATTAGATTATAGTATATTATATAACCTTGTTTTTATTCACTGATTTATCAGAAAATACTTAAAAATTTAAGTATTTAGAATATTCTACTTTTTATTCACTTCACCCAATGTTGTTGATTAATTTGAAAATATTTGTTTTTTATTTGTGAATAATATACCGCATTTTCAGCGGCATAGCAAATTAGTAGATAGTATATTATAATTTGCATCTTGGCATATTTAATATGAGTTTAAAACTTAGATTGTAATTTGAATCGTAAGTATTTGAATCGTTTGTAATTGTAGTAAGCCTAGATATCAAATTAGTTGCAAGATTTTAAAATAAAAAGTGTTTACAGCACAGATTTATATTACATCTACTAATTTGCTATGTCGCTGTAAATGCGGTAATAGTATTTTAATCTATCAGTGTGTAATGGAATAGTTTATTCTCAAGCAAAAGTTTAAAATTTGAGCGAGGCACGAGCGAAAATTTTAAATTTGCGAGAGAATAAAATTCATTACACACGAATTGATTACACTACTTTATTCTCTGACAAAGAATTGTGTATTTTATAAAATAAAAACCTTTTCTTCAAATAAAACAATAATAAAAAAACCCTCATCCCATGCAATCAACCAAATTCAACTAAACGAAATAAGAGAATTTAACTTAAAATTTGATTTTTGAACAAAACGTGTCATAAGCCATTGTGATTATAATTTGAAAATAATTTTAATAAAATCAAAACAATTTGACCAATTGGAATCATATCAATTGAATAATGACAATTTTTTATAGGAAATTTTCATTAGGCAATAGGTTAAGTTCATTAGGCTATAGGTTAGAGAGCCATACATACTATTATTATGGAAAAATAATACAAATAAAGCTGAAATTATTAAATGAAAGAGAATAAAATAATATTGTTGGAGTATTTTCTAAAAATTCCAATTAAATTGCAAATTGTTGTGTTGTAATATGTTTTTTTTTTTCAAAACAGCAGACCTAACAATAAGAAAATTTTGTGCAAATTCATAAAATGTTTCTTCTATTAATATATAAACAACATTTATTCAATATTATACCCAATATTTAGGAAGAAAAAAAATTAAACTTTTTTTCGAATTTAGAAACGACCAGAAAATGTAGGCGAATACAAAAACGATACAAAAATTTCAAAAACAATATTGCCATCGTTATAAAATAATTAAGGAAAATATCGTTGCACTATCTAGACTTGTATATGTCGAATAAAATATTCGACAGCGTTTATTCGCCTTCGAATTTCTTAGTACCAAATAAACGAAGGCTATCGAAATTGGGTGTAAAACGAAGGCTATCGAATGTCAGAGCAAGGCTGCAGGCTTTCCATAACTAATTTCTGTTCGGGTAGTTTTTGTACTAATACGATTGCTTTGTTTGGGCACGTTTTACGAGCAGGTTCACAGAGCAGGAATTTGATTACACTACTTTATTCTCTGACAAAGAATTGTGTATTTTATAAAATAAAAACCTTTTCTTCAAATAAAACAATAAATCTTTATTGTTTTAATTGATAAATCAAATTTCTGACTAAAAAAAAACCTGATGATAAAAAAACCCTCATCCCATGCAATCAACCAAATTCAACTAAACGAAATAAGAGAATTTAACTTAAAATTTGATTTTTGAACAAAACGTGTCATAAGCCATTGTGATTATAATTTGAAAATAATTTTAATAAAATCAAAACAATTTGACCAATTGGAATCATATCAATTGAATAATGACAATTTTTTATAGAAAATTTTCATTAGGCAATAGGTTAAGTTCATTAGGCTATAGGTTAAAGAACCATACATACTATTATTATGGAAAAATAATACAAATAAAGCTGAAATTATTAAATGAAAGAGAATAAAATAATATTGTTGGAGTATTTTCTAAAAATTCCAATTAAATTGCAAATTGTTGTGTTGTAATATGTTTTTTTTTTAACTACTAACTTGAGAAATCGTCATTATTTACTCGAACGCCCCAATGAGAAGTAATTTTTCTCAAGCTAGGTCAATAATAATAACAAACAATTACCTAGGTTAATAATGACAAATTTTCTTTTATTTTTGATTGAAATGAACAAAAAAACACAAACAAATAATAATTTCATTGCTTTGTTTCGTTTTATTTGTATGAAACTAAACTTCCAGGCTACTTGATATTTTAAGATATTTAAAAAATGAAATGGAAAATGTTTAATATCAAAATCTAATCAAAGCAAATATGATAATTAGTGTTAGTAGTTAAAAAAATTCTATATATACCTCGGTTGAGAAGACTAATATAGACCTCGAACATTATATCCCTCGGCGCTACGCGCCTCAGGATCTAAAAGTTCTCGGTCAATAATAGCCTACTTCTCAACCTTGTTATATAATGTACTATTTTTTTCAAAACAGCAGACCTAACAATAAGAAAATTTTGTGCAAATTCATAAAATGTTTCTTCTATTAATATATAAACAACATTTATTCAATATTATACCCAATATTTAGGAAGAAAAAAAATTAAACTTTTTTTCGAATTTAGAAACGACCAGAAAATGTTGGCGAATACAAAAACGATACAAAAATTTCAAAAACAATATTGCCATCGTTATAAAATAATTAAGGAAAATATCGTTGCACTATCTAGACTTGTATATGTCAAATAAAATATTCGACAGCGTTTATTCGCCTTCGAATTTCTTAGTACCAAATAAACGGAGGCTATCGAAATTGGGTGTAAAACGAAGGCTATCGAATGTCAGAGTAAGGCTGCAGGCTTTCCATAACTAATTTCTGTTCGGGTAGTTTTTGTACTAATACGATTGCTTTGTTTGGGCACGTTTTACGAGCAGGTTCACAGTCTGAAATGATTAATAAAATGTACGTTAGTACCCCATGGACTATAGTGACCGCGAGATAGACGATTACAATGGGATAAGGACGTAAAGAACGACCTTTAAGAACTGGTTGCCATGATTATTATACCGGTAGTTATTTCGGTAACGCTAATACATGACACATAGACGAAAAAAAAAAGAAACGGCGAGCGAATTATAATATACCCACTTGACCAATTTTTATTTTAGTTTTGACCGGTTTGTTTTACATGGCTTTTTTCAGTTCAGTTTTGGTGGATTTGTAAATTTTATATTTATATACGAATGTAACAACGACGCGTACGGCGTATTCCAGTCCCTACTATGGACCTATGACATAACATGAGATATCACATATTACGATGAACTATTAAGTCAACAATAGCATACTCAATTTTAGTTATGGACTATTTCTTAAGTTTAGTACTTTATTTCTTGCTCGAAGAAACGAGCCTTTATATAACTCTATGGGTGGCGTTTATCTTTGAAGAAGACAGTGTGTCACATTATTAAGGAACAAAAAAAATTCCATTAATTTCTTATTTTATTTTTGTTTTCTCTATCTTATAATGAAATATTGAGCTATGTCATATTTTATATGATTTATTGTTTAGTTATTCACTCTTTAAAAAAAATATTAAAAAAAAATGCTTTCCATCAACAAAGTCCATCAACATCTCAGAACGCATGTTGTTGTGGGACCAAACTCTTAAACGTTTTTATGTATTGTGGTGACATATATTGTAATTTCTACTACACAGCACTTTACATTAATAAAAATATTATTTTTTACTAGTATCTTTTTACTTATAACAAGTACCTTTCTATATCCTTTTAATTATTCGGCTGGAAGAACAATATGAATAGTAGATTCTTGTATGAGTTTAGAATGATGGCAATTCTTTACGAGGATGAAGTTTCCTGGAACCAGCGTAGCGAGTAGAGGGAATCATCCGAGAGAAGAATTGCCATCATCCTATGCGAATACAAGATGCTATTTTATCCACGACTGCAAAATATTTCGATTGATTTTCAGTTTGGTCTGCTAAAGTTTTTATCACCATATTGAAATACATTAAACTATTGAAAACAAAACAATTAACATAACGAAAAATCTTAAATTTTATATTATATTATATATATGTATTGTTCTCGTTTTAACCTTTTGATATTACTATACCAACCAATGAAGTTTTTAATTTGTTAGGGGAATATTAAATAAACTATAGAACTGTTGTAGAATGTAATGATTGCGTCACATTCTACACACAAGTGAGAAAATGTATAAAATTACAATGGAAGACATACACATGGAAAGCATATATTCTTTAGTAGTCGTGAATAAAATATATTTCTAAAGTCATAAAAATCCCGATTTCTTGCTTTAATAGTAAATCATATACCAAGGTGCCCCCCCCAAGGTGCCGACCCGAGAGTCTGAGGGCTACATATCATTGAGGAAGAAGACCTCTTTTCCCAGGTGTAAATACTATTTTTTGCAAAACAACAATATAATTATGATATTAAAAACTAAAATCTAATCATTTAAAGAAAACGAAAATAATAAATTTTAATTTTCATCACAGTTTCGTCTTTTCATCACGGTTTTTAAATATATTTGTTTGAATTTATTAGTCCTTTCTCACCTTTTATGCAGTGCAACACATTACTTTTTCGTTTCTTACATTTTGCCTTTATATATTGATTATAAACTAGATTCAAATGTGGCAACTCCAATTTAGTTTATAGGCAGAAAGGTAAGAAACGAAGAAGTGATGTGTTGCACTGCATACAAGTGTGGAAAGGGCTATCGTAAATGTTTCTGCTTGTTTCCATGAAAACTATCATTGTTTTCATGGCTTATTATTGTTTATTCCCTACGGCGAAAAAGATGCAATCCGTTTCCAGCAATGGGGAGTGGAATAAAACTTTGTATCCTGCAAAACTTTTCTAGTTCTACCGTATATATAACTAATTTCGTTTGCATTACATTCATTTTTCAACACTTTTATTTAACTTGAGTTTTGACAATTGTATTGGTTGCACTTTTGTGATAAATTTTTGAGTAACTTCCCATTATGTGATTAGTCCCAAATTTAAAAGCGAAGTTTGTTGAAGCAGTCAATACGTGTTTCTAAAAGTTTTAAAGCAAAAAACTTTGTAAAACTGAAAAAAAATTCAAACCTTAAACAATTGCACTGAAATCCTCATAATCTGGTTGACCCATTTTGAGCGTAGGAGTTTTGGTAATACTGTGTAAGTGTATATCATTATAATCAAGGAAATCATACATTTTTGTGTCATTTTTATATGGATAAAAGACTTTATATTATAAATAATGAATATAAAAAAAAATCAAAGTACGACATTTCGTTGTGATTTCAAAGCTTATATAAGACCTTTTTTTCTTAAACTTCAAATCGTTATATTGGTGTATGTATTTGACAGATTACATACAGCAATGATAATTAGAAATCAGTAATTATGTATTAAAATTTATTGCATTTTAGCATAAAAAAGGGGTCCACCTCGGAATGAGAGATAATAAGCTGAATTTTTGTATATACCTTCATTTTGACGTTCTAAAATTGCCTCAAAAGTCTCATAAGATCTCGTGTCTGCGTCGTAAGTTATTCAAGGTCAAATGTAACAAAAAAAACAGTTTTTTGCGATTATCTCGGTTTCTATTGCTCCAACGCCGTTAACATGTATTATAAAAATTGTAGAAGCTAAAATTTGCAAAAAAATTTTACTTGAAACAAAATCTCATGCGCTCAGCCATTTTTGCGATAGACGGCGGTGAAATAGTTTTCTTTATTTCTTGACTCTGCTACTATATCACCTGTTTCGCCACAAAATAAACACAGTTTTTTCTAAAAAGTTTCTAATAAAATTGATCGGAAATTTTATGCTCTACAATTTCTGTACATAATTGGAGCAATAGAAACCGAGATAAACGCGAAAAACTGTTTTTTTTTACATTTGACCTTGAATAACTTACGATGCAGACACGAGATTGTATAAGACATTGGAGGCAACTTTTAGAACGCCAAAATGAAGGTATATACAAAAATTCAACTTATTATCTCTCATTACGAGGTTGACCCCTTTTTTATGCTAAAATGACTGGACTAAAAAGGCAAAATTAGATGTACAGACTAGAATACAATTTAACTAGAAGTTTTTTTAGATAAATAATTTTCCGTTACAATTTTTTACAAAAAATAAAAGTGTGTGGCGTAGTCAATATAGAAAGGCAATAAATAGAAAATGTGCTAATTCTAAATCTTAACTAAGTAATAAGTATAAATACTAAAACTTAATTCAACTATTTTAAAGTATTATAAATTATTTATTATACAAAATGTGATGTAATACGTTCAATACGCTGACTGCGCCAACCACTTTTATTTTTTTTAAAAAACTGTAACGGAAAATTATTTATCTAACAAAACTTCTAGTTAAATACTAATCTAGTCTGTACATCTAATTTTGCCATCTGTGTTAAATTGTTTGTTTTCAATAAAAGTGTGTTTTTTTAAATTTTTCTTTATTTTGTTTTTTTATTATGATTGTTTAAATTCAACAGTGGTTTGAATTTCTAGTGCTTGGTTTCGATTAAATTTAGGATTGCACAAGAAAATGTCATAATGCCTATAAGAGGACTAGAGAAAACATATTTAATCTTAGTAATCCGATTAATTAAATTAATTTTTAAAAACGTTCAAGTTAATGATAGTTCAAGGTTTATTAAAATGTTCAAGTTTAAAAAACTAAATGATTGTTCAAGTTTTTTTTTAAGAAAATTAAGGTTCATCAAATAACATAGATAAATAGCACTTTTATAACTCAAATTCTGTTATTACATAAGACAGACATCATCTATGATGTTACTTTTCTCCGATTCAAATATTTCTGAGACACATTTAAACTTGATTTTGATTTTAATTCATGCCAAACCAAAACTAATGTTTACTCTTAAACCTTGCAGTTTATAAAAATATTCAAACCAAGAATTAAAAAATAATTAAAGTTGCATTGCGATCTAATCACAAGTCAATTTACTCAAAATAATATTATGGAAAAACAAATACGTAAATAGTAGTTTATGTAACAAGTACGCAAAATATGGTTTTAGCGGACGAATCGTAATGTTTCCGGACGAGGCGCTAGCCGAGTCTGTAATATGAAGATGAGTCTGCTAAAGCCATTTGCGTACGTGTTGCATGCAACGTTTTTTAGTATTAGCTCTTAGGATTTTTTTTCTAATTTATTGCTTAATTTGTATTCTTGCGTACCTAAAAATTTGATTTTTAAATAAAACTTATCACAATTGCGATTATAATTTGAAAATAATTATAGTATAAAATGAAAACAAATTTTGAATCCGCTAAAGTGCTGTCGTAACGACTTTAAGTACTAGGCCGCTAAAATACAATTTTGCGGAATCTAAACAGTTCTAAAAGTAATATTTTTTCGGAGCTAATACTAAAAACGTATTTAGTAAACAAAATTGTTTTTTTTTCTTTTAAGGAAAGAGGTTGAAATAAATATGTATTTGTATATGTTACTCGATTGTACTTGTTTCTTGACATCACAAAAAGACAATTTACTTCGGTCTGAAAACTCTAAGTATTGTCCTCTCGAGCCAAAAATGAAAAACATTCCCCTACTTTTTTTGCATTTCTCAACATTTTAGGTCACAACGATTCTAAGAAGCAAAAAAATATCTGTCTGTCTGTCTGCCGGCCAGCCCCCACGACCTACCAAAACTAGAAAAGCACTGGAGGAATTTTGTTTCTAATACTAAGTTTACTTAATGGTAAGAGCCTAAAGGACGATGTGTTCGATAACTGTAACGGAAGTGTCAAAAAATCATTAAGTGTCTCAAAATAAGAAAATTTTCTTAAAAAATTTTTATTTGCAGTGATAATGAGTACTAACATTGAATGTGGAGAAATTTTGATGGTCGGCATCTGTATGCGAGATCAGGAGCTAGATTGCTGTATTATACGTGTCTTAACAAAAATCGTTGAGTGGGTCAAAAGAATGATTTTGACATTTGAAAAATAAAATTAATTATTTGTATGACATGAAATTGGACATGAAATATGGGGTCTGTTTTTTAATTCAACCGGGTCGTGTAGAGCTAACAGATTTACACTGATCGGAGCGAAATTATTCCGAACTTATTTTAATTAGTGTGGAACATTTTTACACGACGCATGTGCAGTGTATTTCGTGTTGAAATGTTGCCATTTTGACAAATCGTTATAAAGTTGTATGTAGCTGTATGTAATGAATATTAGAAATAATAAATCATGAATTAAAATTTATTACAATAATAATAATTATTTCATAATAATAAAAACAACTTAAACTCAACACAAAACCATCTTTATGTGCAATAAAAAACATTTATTTTAAGTTTTGAAATACAAACCACGTGATTTGAACTGTCACAATATTTTCAAACAAAGCTAAAATAATTGTTATTGAAAAAGCAATTTCAATAACCATGACTTATAGGAATTTATCTTTAATAATATTGAAAACTTCATTTTCAACTAATAATTACCGATAAAAACCCTAATATTTTAAAATGTTTAGTTTGATTTATTTTTGTAACTAATATTTAAAAATATAAATTAATTTCTAATAATATAACAAATAAATTAAACATTATAAATAAAACCAATAATTCATATGAAACCATTTTTTTAAATAATTAAAGTAAATTAAATAACAATTTAAAAAGTAATTTAACACTTAATTTAAAAAACAATTACAATGTTTTTTAAATTAAGTGCTCTTTCATATGACATTCCACTTGTTAGGGTCAAAAAAGATTTTTTTACCCTTTTCCAATCTCACCACCTCAAAATAAAGAAAAATAATTATGTGACACTTCGCTATAGTTTTCGTACAGAATTTATTAAATTTCCTTTCTCTGTGAATTTTTTCAAATTTTTCTGTCAATTAAGCTCGAAACCCAAGGGGTGGGACCATCTTTCAATTGCACTTTTATTTGATAATAATTCAAAAACTGTGCACTGTAAAATTCTAAAAATAATTACAATGTTTCTTGAATTAAGTGCTCGTTCATATGATAGCTCACATGGCTCGGTTTTAAATGGTGTTTTCCCCCTTCTCATTCACACCCCCTTAATAAATACGATTATGAGAATTTTACACTTCGCTATACTTTTCATTCAAAAGTTACCACAGACTTTTGAAGTTTTTTTTATTAAATAGGTTCGGAGCGAAGGTAAGAAAACATGAAAAAAACGCTATTATTCAATTTTATTCAAAAAACTGTGAAGTAAAACATTCTAAAATACATTTTAAGGGATACTGAATCCAAGCCTTTTCATATAATACCCTACTTGACTTGGTAAAAAAAAGTACTTCCTTAAAGGTCTTGCTTCGCAGCCCCGTAAAACAAACAGAAGCAACTTTATTTTTGTGTGTATCCGTCATCTTCAGAGGACAGGTTAGTGTTATACGCATCTTAAATTTCAGGTCTATAGGATTTATAGTTTATGAGATTTTAAAACAAAAACACATCGTAATCTCACCAGTAGTGTTCCGTATAAAAACGGAACCCTAAAAACATAAAAATAAAATTAAATTTTTTATCTAAAAAAACTTTGTTTGGTTATAAAAAAACCAGAATGTCATTTTTATCTTTTCTTTTTTCACAACCGTACGGAAGGAGAAATTATCCCGATAAATATCATGTGCATGGTGCACGAGTACACTAAAAAAAAACATAAAAGTAATGACAATCTCATCTCTAAGTTGGCAGATTATTATTCAAACAAAGAAAAACTATTTGCAAACAATTTCACCGTGATTGGAACAACTACACGTTAACCTTTTCCAGACAACAGAATGAGGTTGGTTTGAAATATAAAGTGGTATATCCAATATAACAGTAGTTGAATAAAGTTAATAACTATTTCCATGAAAACATTTTCTTAAGCCGATATAAGGCTGAATTATTAATTTTAAAATTGAAGTATTTGAAACTAATCGAACTATATTTTATTTTCACATCAAAGCGATGCGGTAGATCGCTGTTCGTGAAAAAATATAGCGATTACTACTATGCTTAATTACTCTGAAACTAGTATACATAACCTTAAAAAAATGATTTGATCGAATGTTGTTTAACATATATGAACTTATGACGAGTTTTGTTTATGTTACACTCACCCTTAAATTTTAATTTGAAATAGATTTTGTACAATAAACCGTATACAAAATTAAATAAAACATAAAATTTCGAAAACGATCATTGAAAAATGAAAATTCACTAAGAAAATTTATTAAGACATTTTAATATTTCTCTTAAGTGAAGAAAATCTTGAAGTCATCTATTTTAAATTTAAAATGTAAATGTAAATAGCTAAGACACTTATTTTAAAAATAAAAACATTATAATTTGATCTTTTACTGCATATTATGACAAAAGAATACAAATACATATGTGTTTTGATGCATTTTTGGACATTTATAGGCTGATTCTAATACTAGCTAATAAAGATTTGTCTACAAAAATATTATCAAAATAGTAAATTTACCTCTTATTCTGCGTAAAACGGTCTTTGCCAAGACAAATTTGTATAAAGGTATGTTAAGGTTTAGAATTGTAAGTTGTAATAAAAACATTATTGTACTTTGTTATTTTACTCCGAATGACTGAATTTTTTCATAAATTTTTCGGGATGCAGTTTAAATTTAATTTGTTTAAAAAATCAATTTTCTGATAGTATTGATATTCTAAGAAAAAGGATATTCTTCGAAATGGATTGAAGAAGCTTTAAAAGGTTTGACATTTGAGAAATAAGTATATTTTTAATGAAATAAAACGCAGAGAATTGTTCTGAGTGATGCAAGCTTCAGCTACTTGCAACTACTAGGGATATTTTGCAAATATCAGGTTGTGGCAGAATGAATGTTGTTTCTTTAGAAAAGTGGAAATTATTGAATGCCAAATTGAGAGTTATCACCCGTTATCCCTCTACTCACTCAACTCGCTAAACAAACTCAACTCACACAACTCACTCAACTCACTCAACTCACTCAACACACTCAACACACTCAACTCACTCATCTCACAACTTACTCAACTCAACTGATTCAACTCTCTCAACTCACTCAACTCACTCACCTCACTCAACTCATTCAACTCACTCAACTCTCTCAACTCACTCAACCCACTCAACTCACTCAACTCCTAGAACTAACTCAGCTCACTCAACTCACTCAACTCACTCGACTCACTCAACTCACTCAACTCACTCAACTCACTCAACTCACTCAACTCACTCAACTCACTCAACTCACTCAACTCACTCAACTCACTCAACTCACACAACTTACTCAGCTTACTCAACCCACTCAACTCAATCAACTCATTCAACTCACTCAACTCACTCAACTCACTCAACTCACTCAACTCACTCAACTCACTCAACTCACTCAGCTCACTCAACTCACTCATCTCACACAATTTACTCAACTCACTCAACTCACTCAACTGATTCAGCTCTCTCAACTCACTCAACTCACTCAACTCACTCAACTGACTCAACTCACTCAACTCACTCAACTCATTAAACTCACTTAACTCACTCAACTCATTAAACATACTCAATAAACTCAACTCACTCAGCTAGCTCAACTCAATTCACTCAACTTACTCAAATCATTCAACTCACTCAACTGCGCAAAACGGTCTGTGCCAAGACAAATTTTTAAAAAAGGAATGTGTTAAGGTTTAGACTTATAGGTTGTTATAAAAACATTATTGTAATTTATTCTTTTACTCCGAATGACTGAATATTTCCATAAATTTTTTGGGATCCAGTTTAAATTTAAAAACTACAAAAAATCGTGATATCTGCTACAAAAAACATCAAAAATGTAAATTTTAGTTCGTGAAAATGGTGCAGTTGACTGTTTAATAGTCAGAACTATCTACTCACTACAAAAAGAAGTGATATCCTGTGTCAAGCAGAAACGAGTGTAAAACAAAATATTTTCAAATAATTATGTGTTCTACATAATTCGAAATACTTCCTTTGTCACTCGGATTGGAGGTTAGAATAAAACAACTTTAACTAACTGCGTATTAAAACAAAAGTTTCTAGTAAAAGTTCCAAATAATAAATTTGATTTATTTCTATACGAATAAAAATTCGGGATTCGATATTTGTATTGTTAAAATTCACTACAGTTCATTTTAGTTATACATAGTTTACAAAATTTCAACATACACTTTAGTTATCGCTTCTCGGGTTAAAAACTATGATAATAGCGACTGTGTTATGACTACACGTGGGTTAGTATAAGGTTAGTATATGTCGTGAACATGTGCCTGAAAAAAGTATACATTGCTGCAAACCTGTGTATGGTACATATAGTGCACATTTGGTGCAAATAAGTCTGAAATGTCTGTGAACTTATGTGCTAAGACGTTTTACGACTTGTGCATGGTATGGTGAACATCATGTGGATGACATGAGTTAGGCACAATTTTGTGAGCGAACATATTGTATCGTGCACATTTAGTGCACATTTTATGCATTTTTTCCAAAATTGTTTTACGGGTATTATTTTTTGTGGTAGGGTTTCTTGTATATTTTTTTTTAAACACTCGCAATAATTGTACAATTTTGGATCAAATGAAAAAGTAACGCACGTGTATGGAAAGAAATTACGGGTTTTCAGATAGCAAAACAAACCAAATATAACTTGACAGATGTGGATCCACGCTTAAAATTTGTTGTGCTGATCGGTTGGTCCATGGGCTACAACATGGGTTCTGCTGTGATTATGAACGTTTTGTTTAAACCTTTATAAATAATGTGTTGGAGAAGCATTTGGTTAGCACACAGGAATCAAACTCGACCACTCGAACTCGTTAGCCCCAGGCTTGACTCTCATCTAGCTCAAAGTATTTTTTAACAAAACATTAACAACTATCAGCAGACTAGTTTTCCAATTAACCAATAGTCAACCAATATTTTTTTTTTGAATAAAATGTGTTGTGCTATAGGGTTTACAATGTGTATCCCAACAACACATAAATACTTTTTAAGACCAAGGTCTAGACCTAGGTCCCACAACAACTGGCGTTCTAAGGTCATGATGAACGCTTTTTTTATAACTAACTAACTTTTTTAAGACTAAGGCTTCCGGGAAACTATTCCATTTGTATGCAGTTCAGACAAAGAAGTCTTTCTGCGATCTGCCAGTATGACAGCGTGGGATCTCGACCGTTTGACTGGTTGCGGTAGCCGATTGTCGAGTGGAACGGGGGTAAGAATAAGTTTGAGGCATGATGCCGCTGATTTCATCTGAGCACTGC
Organism: Diogma glabrata; assembly: GCA_963693315.1. Taxonomy (NCBI): domain Eukaryota; kingdom Metazoa; phylum Arthropoda; class Insecta; order Diptera; family Cylindrotomidae; genus Diogma; species Diogma glabrata. The sequence goes on from OY856186.1 coordinate 131,572,173, forward strand.
TGATGACGATATTTGTAAAAAACAACGAGGTCAGCAACAGTGCGACGATGTTGTAGGGAATCATCTTTTGATGTCAAAGTTCGATCACCCACAATTCGTATAGCCCGCTTTTGAACAGAGTCCAAGAGGGCCAAGATGAAAACAGAAGCAGCATCCCAAACTTGACAACAGTACTCCATACAGGGACGAATATAGGACTTATAAACATGGAGCAATTGGTATGGAGTGAAAAAATTTTAGGAGGCCGAGTTTTTTAGACGCGCTTTTTGCCATCGCCATTGCGTGATCGTTCCAGAGTAGGTCATTTGAAACTGTGACACCCAATAAACGAATGCTTTTACATTCACCTATTGGTTCATCACACATACTCAATAAAATATCTTTGGGAACTCGGTCTTTGATCTGGAAACAATCAACAGCTGTGTTTTGGTAGAGTTGAAATTGGCCAGATTTTGGTCACCCCAATCGGCGGTTGATATGGTTGATAAATTAAAAAAACACTCTATGTGCTAATCAACTATATAAAACTAATCGATTAAATTAAGTAAAGCGGGGTAAAGAATGTGGTTGAGGCATGATGAATCTGATTTCACCCGAGCACTGCTGGTGACGATATATATAAAAAAATATCAGTAACAGTGACGATGTTGTAGGGAACAAAGATATGGTGCTAAATTTCGATCACCCATAATTCGTTTAGTACGCTTTTGAACAGAGTTTAAAGAGTGCTAGGATGAATGCAGGAGCCCAAACTTGACAACTCCATACAGTGTAGAGGATCTTAAATCCATCTACTTAAAGATAACAGTAATTGTTTAATCTCATATTAAATCTTAATCTTAATTTCAATTGTTATAACCTCTTAATGATAATTAATATAAACATATGAATATGGATGAAATGTTTACGATGAAATTAAAACAATTAAAATTAAGAAGCAACGTTGAACCATATCATATTTCAAAACATTGAAACATTTAATATAAAAAAAGTTTTGAAGCATATTTTGCTGATATGCATTATATTAGTTTTCTAAATATAAACATATATCGATGGTCTAGCGCACAGATGTGGTAAGTGACATTTTTTGAGAAAATGAGTTAAGTACTCTATAAAATTCTCCATTTCATTTTTCATATAATGTATGATTTCATATAATGTTAATTAACTCATATAATGTTATAACATATAATTTCATATAATATTACTAATTATAATATATTGAATTCTTTTAGTAAAAGATTGGTGGATTATTTTAGGTGTTGTTTATTTGGCAGTTTCCAATAAAAGAGAACGAGATTATACAATATACATTTATCTTATCATAAAATAGTAATAGATTCACAGAACAAGTTTTTTATATATTCTATGCCATTATTATGGTAAGGGGTTTACAGTATAACTTACATTACACTAATAATATGTTATAACCGTACATTATACTAAAAACAATATGAAAAATGTGGTAAGTATTTATGGTTTGCAAATATTATTTATGAAACTCTTAAGTTCTAACATGTAAAAAAACATATTTAAAATAAAGACTAGATAACTAATATAAAACGCTATCGAATTCAACCACATAATATTTGACATTGAAATGTAAACTTTCAAATGCCTGTACTGAACAATTTGCTAAATGTCACTTACCACATTTGTGCGCTAGACCATCGATATTAGGAATATTTAGCAAATATAAAATTGATTGATTTAGGTAGGATAAATAATGTTAAAAATATAATTTTTATATAATTTGAACGGAAATTTTTATAGGAGAATATGTATAAATTAAATGAATTTTGCCGAATAAAAATACAATCAGTTTTAAACTAAGATACTTTGTTTTATTTAATTCTGATTTTCACGACGACCTTAGTTTACTTATTCAAAAGGGTCTAGCCCTAACGATTAATTTACTGGATTTTATTGCTTTGCGCAAGTGTTCCTTTAAATAATCGGGACAGTTCTAGACATACGTACGTTAGAACAGTGTTAATACAATTTATATTGTGGCATAAAGATAAAAGAGTCATCAATAACATACACGCATAACATAGAGAGGATCTTATGGTATACACGGACACCCAGCACAACAGGGACATACATGTAGAGTATTTCATACGGAGTGAAACATTTTTTTACATCTTTTAAGGAGACTGAGTTTAATTGGCCGACGCCCAATACACGAATGTTTTCACATTCGTCTATTCGTTCGTCTCATAAACTAATTCAAATATCGTTGGGGATCTCAGCGTTCTATCTCTAAATACTCAATATTTTTGTTTTGGTGGCAATGAAATTGAACACATTTCTATCACCAAAAAAATATAAGTAAATTTTACAAATCTATATATAAATACGTAAGCAATATTTTTGCGGTACAATTTTAAAATATTTGCTCCATCAAAAGTGTGACAATATGTATGTCGTAGGATAGGTTGAGTAGTAGATGTGCCGAAAAATACTTTTTTTTGAATTTTGACGATTTTTTCAGAAAAAATGGAAAAAATGTGATAATTGTGTTTTTTGAGTTTTTTGTTCGGTTATTTTGTTTTTTTATCAAGTTATTTCTTTCACAATTCAAAATCAATCTATATCTCTATATAGAAATACGTAAGCAATATTTTTGCGGTACAATTTGAAAATATTTGCTCCATCAAAAGTGTGGCAATATGTATATCGTAGTGTGGTGGGTGTACACCATATGATCGTTTTCTATATCATGAGTAAACGACATTTGTACACTACCTTGATCTGACTGCGTATTTATTTCTTTTTATACTTTAAACTTTTGTTGGTGGTAAAATATACCACAAGAGATATTTTAACACTGCCGTCTATATGTCCGTATGTCCAAATCTGTCCGGCTTTTCAATGATACAGTTTGCCGAAACAACTTTGCACCAAGGAAAGAACCGTTAGACCCGTTTGACGTGCGTCAACTGAGGTCGTAGGGAGGATCAGAGAAAGTAAAACACTATTTAAATTCAAACTGATTCTGATTTTTATTTGTTCGAAAACTTTCTTTTATACAATTTTTGGATTTGCATTTTCATTTTCCTAATCCCCACTTAAATCAATCAATATATTTATTTCAAATTAATTATGCTAGAAAATGCAATTCTAGCAAAATGTACATATAATATATATGTCAATTTAATTACTTATTATTTTCCCCTTAATAGAATCTGTGTCATCATAATTATTTACCTTTTGTTTTTATTTAAAATTATTTAAAATTAGTTTCAATATTTTGAAACATGATATATGATGACACACTTTGAGTAATGTATAATTCATAAAGTTCATAAAATTTCGCTTACTTATAATTGTAAACATATGAAATGTTGTTTACTAAATTATTATTATTTTGTTTTGATAAAAAGAAATTACGTCACGGGAATTCCTTTATAACTTATTATATGCGTTTTGATTTGGATAGGTAGACGTAGTAGTATCTCTACACTTCCCTTCCTTTTTTAACAAAAATTTGTTTTTAAAGGTAAGAAAACAAATTTTTGCGTAATTTATGAAATAAATTTCGACTTTAAAAATATTTAGTATCCATAACATTTAATATTTAGCAAATTTTTATTGGGATTTTATTTGGGAACATAATTTTTTAGTCTATTTTTATGTACTTCCTTAATTAATTTACCGTTTCTTATTCTAACATTTGTTTTATTTATACCTATGACCTCATAGGGTCCTGTATAAGGTGGATCTAATTTTTTACGATCACCTGCTTTTAACTATATCTATAATATCTAACGAATTTTGAAATTTTATTTCTCTTTGAGAACATATCTTTTTAATATATTATGTACTTCATTGATTAAATTATCTTTACTTATCTTAAAATTAATTCTATTTACATACTTATTTCGTTCTTTTACATTTTTATTCTGCTTATTCCTAGCGCACAATTCACACTTACTTACATAACTTTTTACCAGTTTACTTAAATTTTTGAAGATGTAACGTTGCTTAATTTTGTTAGCTGTCCTTATCACACCTGAGTGTCCTCCAGAGTGTGGACTATCATGAAATTGTTTAATTATTTCTAACATTCTATCATTGTCAATTATTCTTAATGGAGCTTCATAAATTATTATTTTTAGATTAGTTTGCTTAATATCTTTATTTAATCCCGACTGCAGTTCGGTGAATATTCTCTTGAATTCATTTATCTTAACACGTGTAAATATTATGTCGTTAATTTCAAGCGCTAGTTTTTCAATATTCTCATTTTTCATTTCGCATACCAGTTTCTCCAGCATAAAATTCATATATGGATTATCGCTGATTTCTACTACGACTTCTTCGTCATTGATATCAATATTTTATTTATTCTTATGCGCTGAACTTTTAATTATCCTATCGTCTGTTTTCCATCTCAGTTTCTCCTGCTTAAAACCTAAGTTCATAGGCGGATTGTCGCTGGATGTCATCAAAACTTCTTCCTCATTTTGCAAACTTTTGTTATTTTTAAACTTTAATTTTCTTAAATTTTTTATTTCTTAGATCGATGTACAGAGCCATGCATAAGGTTGGCCAGCCTTATCCAATTCTGTAGTATCATTCGTCTCAATCTTCTGAATCTCTTCGCTTTATAGCTCTCGTGACAATGTGCTAATTTTAATTCTAAAAAAATGTGTTTGTGTGATCGATCGCCAGCAATCGATCCCTAAACTTATTTTCATAAGTTAGACACCAACACTAACTCCTCTTCAATGTGTTTGTGTGCTAGGATTTACATAAAATATTTTTATTGGGTTTCTAAAATTTGGGAGTCTCTCGATAACTGGTTTTCGGAGACCCCTTCCCAGTTTTCCGATTGTTCAATATTCCAATCTGGAAATTCTTTCTTACAAAAATTTTTCTTTATTTTAATAAACACTTCCATTAAAATTTCTATTATGTTTATTATTATCATTACAATTATTATTATTATTATAATTATTGTAGCTATGGCTACAATTCCATTCATTATTTTTGAGCGTATCATTATAATGGTTTTTATAAAAATTATTAATTCCATTTTTATTTAGATAATTTGACTTTTTTTAAAACTTTATAATAATTGAAAAAAAATTTTAGTCAAACGGAAATTTTTTGTTTAAATTTTTATTATCATAAAAAATTTTTTGTTTACCATTCTTTATTATTTAAAAAAAAAAATATCATATATCATATGTTAATTTTCATTTTTATTAAAACAGAAATTTTATTAATTTATTATATAAATTGAGAAAAATTAACTTAAATGTAATTTGTTCATTTAAACTGAAATTTTTATATATTATTTTTTTTTAAATTATCCATTCATAATTAGTTATGATTCTAGAAATTTCATTTATTATTATTTAAAATTTATTAATTCATTTATTAAAAATATCTTATATATATTGTCTTAATTAATAAAAATTAAAGTTTTATTTATTTATTTAAAAAGTATCTTAAAGGTATTACAAAAGTATAATATTAAAAATTTTTTTTTTGTTTAAACTGTTGAAATTGTCGTTTTGGTTATTTCTTTACGTACGGTTTTTTGAAAATAACCCTTTAATCTAAAGATTATATATATAATTATCAATACTACTATCGTTACAAATATGATAATTTCATATTTGTTTATTGGTGACGTGTTCTCTGATATGTTCGTTGACGAATTAGGTCCATTTGTAATGAACACTTCTTCTTCCTTCGTCTTTTGGGCTGAGTTTCCCATTTTTCAAGTAATGTGTTGAATGTGTTGATCTAAATTTGTATAATTTCACTCCTTCTGTTATTGTCAATTCCAATTTGTATAGTTGATTGTTCGTACTTGATTTAATTCAAAATAATTTTAATAATCGGTATTTACTTCTTCATCAAATTATAACTTCAATAATTGTCATCTATTGTTGCGATTCTTTGGGCAAGATTCCAGTTTTAGTTCGTGAATGGCAAGTTCGCCATGTGGTGGGTGTACACCATATGATCGTTTTCTATATCATGAGTAAACGACATTTGTACACTACCTTGATCTGACTGCGTATTTATTTCTTTTTATACTTTAAACTTTTGTTGGTGGTAAAATATACCACAAGAGATATTTTAACACTGCCGTCTATATGTCCGTATGTCCAAATCTGTCCGGCTTTTCAATGATACAGTTTGCCGAAACAACTTTGCACCAAGGAAAGAACCGTTAGACCCGTTTGACGTGCGTCAACTGAGGTCGTCGGGAGGATCAGAGAAAGTAAAACACTATTTAAATTCAAACTGATTCTGATTTTTATTTGTTCGAAAACTTTCTTTTATACAATTTTTGGATTTGCATTTTCATTTTCCTAATCCCCACTTAAATCAATCAATATATTTATTTCAAATTAATTATGCTAGAAAATGCAATTCTAGCAAAATGTACATATAATATATATGTCAATTTAATTACTTATTATTTTCCCCTTAATAGAATCTGTGTCATCATAATTATTTACCTTTTGTTTTTATTTAAAATTATTTAAAATTAGTTTCAATATTTTGAAACATGATATATGATGACACACTTTGAGTAATGTATAATTCATAAAGTTCATAAAATTTCGCTTACTTATAATTGTAAACATATGAAATGTTGTTTACTAAATTATTATTATTTTGTTTTGATAAAAAGAAATTACGTCACGGGAATTCCTTTATAACTTATTATATGTGTTTTGATTTGGATAGGTAGACGTAGTAGTATCTCTACAGTAGGATAGGTCTTGAGTAGTAGATGTGCCGAAAAATACTTGTTTTTGAACTTTGACGATTTTTTCAGAAAACATGGCAAAAATGTGATAGTTTTGTTTTTTGAGTTTTTGTTCGGTTATTTTGTTTTTTTATCAAGTTATTTGTTTCACAATTCAAAATCAATCTATATCTCTATATATAAATACGTAAGCTCCATTAAAATTGTGACAATATGTATATCGTAGGATAGGTCTTGAGTAGTAGATGTGCCGAAAAATACTTTTTTTTGAATTTTGACGATTTTTTCAGAAAAAATGGAAAAAATGTGATAATTGTATTTTTTGAGTTTTTTGTTCTGTTATTTTGTTTTTTTTATCAAGTTATTTGTTTCACAATTCAAAATCAATCTATATCTATATATAAATACGTAAGCAATATTTTTGCGGTACAATTTTAAAATATTTGCTCCATCAAAAGTGTGGAAATATGTATATAGCAGGATAGGTCTTGAGGAGTAAATGTGGCGAAAAATGCTTTTTTTGAATTTTGACGATTTTTTCAGAAAAAATGGAAAAAATGTGATAGTTTTGTTATTTGAGTTTTTTGTTCGGTTATTTTGTTTTTTTTATCAAGTTATTTGTTTCACAATTCAAAATCAATCTATATCTATATATAAATACGTAAGCAATATTTTTGCGGTACAACTTTAAAATATTTGCTCCATCAAAAGTGTGGAAATATGTATATCGCAGGATAGGTCTTGAGTAGCAGATGTGGCAAAAACAAATTTTTGGTCGTCCCACTTCACGTGGAATGCCCCTATATATAAATACGTAAGCAATAATTTTGCGGTACAATTTTAAAATATTTGCTCCATCAAAAGTGTGGCAATATGTATATCGTAGGATAGGTCTTGAGCAGAGTTGGTTTGTTTTAAACACTGTTTAAAACAGTGTTTAAAATAAATTGTTTTTTTTTAAATAAACAATGTTTTAAACAAAAATTGTTTTTTTTAAATATTGCAATGTTGCTTATTTGCTATCCATAGAACTGTTGTACGCTGTTGTGTTTTACCGTTTTTAACACACTTAATACATACCTTTTGGCACCTTAAGAGTCATTAAAATTTTTAAAAAATTTAGACTTTCATATGTTTTTGAAGTGAAACTTCTTTATCGGCGTATGAGAGAAATTTTAAAGCAGTATAAAATTTAAAAATATCGTCACGATTTTCCGTTACGTGGTTTTAAATAAATTTTAATTTTGTTTTGATAATTTTATTTTTATTAATTTATTTAGTATTGTACTAAATGTTATATGAGTTGGATGTGTCGATTGCAGATGGTGGTCATGGTGGTCATTGCGGTCATGGTGGCCATGGTGGTCATGGTAGTCATGGTGGTAATAGTGGTCATGGTGGTCATGGTGGTCATAGTGGTAATGGTGTTCACGGTGGTCACGGTGGTCATGGTGTTCATTGTGGTCATGGTGGTCACGGTGGTCATGGTGGTCATGGTGGTTATTGTGGTCATCGTGGCCATGCTGGTCATGGTGGTCATGGTGGTAATAGTGGTCATGGTGGTCATAGTGGTAATGGTGTTCACGGTGGTCATGGTGATCATGGTGGTCATGGTGGTCTTGGTGGTCATGGTGTTCATTGTGGTCATGGTGGTTACGGTGGTCATGGTGGTCATGGTGGTCATAGTGGTCATGGTGGTCATGGTGGTCATGGTGGTCACGGTGGTCATGGTGGTCACGGTGGTCATGGTGGTCAAGGGGTTCACGGTGGTCATGTTGGTCATGGCGATCATGGTGGTCATGGCGGTCAAGGTGGTCCTGGTGGTGATGGTGGTCATGTTGGTCATGGTGGTCATGGTGGTCATAGTGGTTATGGTGGTCATGGTGGTAATGGTGGTCATGATGGTCATGGTGTTCACGGTGGTCATGGTTAATGGTGGTCATAGTGGTCATGGTGGTAATGGTGGTCACGGTGGTCACGGTGGTCACGGCGTCATGGCGGTCATGGTGGTCATGGTGGTCATGCTGGTTATGGTGTTCATGGTGGTCATGATGGTCATGGTGTTCATGGTGGTCATGGTGGTCATGGTGGTCATAGTGGTCATGGTGGTTATGGTGGTCATGGTGGTCATGGTGGTCACGCTGGTCATGGTAGTCATGGTGTTCACGGTGGTCATGTTGGTCATGGTGGTCAAGGTGGTCATGGTGGTCATGGTGGTCATGGTGGTCATAGTAGTTATGGTGATCATGGTGGTCACGGTGGTCATGGTGGCCATGGTGTTCACGGTGGTCATGGTGGTCATAGTGGTCATGGTGATTATGGTGGTCATGGTGGTCACAGTGGTCATGGTGGACATGGTGTTCACGGTGGTCATGATGGTCATGTTAGTCATGGTGGTCAAGGTGGCCATGGTGGTCATGGTGGTCATGGTGGTCATGGTGGTCATAATGGTTATGGTGGTTATGGTGGTAATGGCGGTCACGATGGTCATGGTGGTCATGGTGTTCACGGTGGTCATGATGGTCATAGTGGTTATGGTGGTCATGGTGTTCACGGTGGTCATGGTGGTTATGGTGGTCACGGTGGTCATGATGGTCATGGTGTTCACGGTAGTCATGGTAGTCATGGTGGTCATGGTGGTCATAGTGGTCATGGTGGTCATGGTGGTCACGGTGGTCATGGTGATCATGCTGGTCATGGTGGTCATAATGGTCATGATGGTTATGTTGGTCTGGACTATGGACTATTTGTCTTGTTAAACTCTGTCTATAACATCTCTTTGAATTGAGTGAAAATAATGACAATATCCCAAATATATTCAAACCCCAATGTTGGACCTATAAGTTTGGCCGATTGATGTGTCCATCTATCAAGCCTCCAACGTTAGAACATGTTTATTGTATCCAGTAGAGGACTCGAGTATTGCTAAGAGACAATATTCTGTTGTAACTGTCGTTCGATCACACAAGTTTGCTGATATGAATACTGATCATATGCTTGTTTTCTTTAATTACAATTGCAACTGTCATATACATTCAATAGAGAGTCAAAGAACCGTGCGCTAGAATATCGAGGTATTAAAGCATCCAAAAATTCTGAATAAATACACCTATCCCCCGCTTTACACGGCACTCATTTAACACGTTTTCGACTTTACACGGTTTTTGAAATCAACATTTCCAAAAAAAAGGTCAAAAAAAGACAAATTTTGGTATTAATTACACGCACTTATATCTACTTTATTTTAATTAAACCTTCTGGTATACCACTAATGATCATATACATTATATACAATAGATACCACTTATGATCATATACATACAGGTTGTAATTAAAACAAGAAAACATAAAGCTAAATTTTGTAAATACTTGATGTAAATCAGCAAAGGGATGTAAGAGATTCTCTATGTTATTCAGTTCATTTTAAGCAATAGATCGTTATTAGCTAGATACAAAATGCGTAGGTGTATCAATGGTCATAGTTAATTTGTATGTAAATAATTCTGTTGACATACGAGTTAACGTGAGATATTATATAACACTGGCAATAGCAGTGAGATCTTATTCTATCCTATAACGAAATATTGGGGTCTGTCATATTTTATTAAATGATTGGATTTGTTGTTTAGTTATCAATTCAAAAAAATTTAAAGAACACAAACAATAAAAATTAGCGTCCATCAACATCGTTTAACGCATGTTGTTGGGGAGACCGTGATGTTAAAAGTTTTTATTTGTTGTTTTGATACATATTGTAATTCCTACTACACAACACATTTTATTTAAAAAAAATAAAAACAATGGAAAATAAATTAATAATATGGCTTGAAGACCAATATCAAAGACGTATTCCAATTGGTACCAATATCATAACTAGTAAGACTTTAAAATTTTTGGAATGTGAAACAGTTGCCATCTACTTAAATAGATCTACTCCATCTACTCAAATAAAATGTCTTTTAAGTTTTATTGCAAGTCATGGTTGGTTCGAAATATTTAAACACGGGCATTTTTTGCAAAAATTTAAAATTAAAAAGCGCATCTACTGATTTAAATACAGCACAACTGTATGTACTAGTATTGACTAAAATTTACTTAATTCACTAAAATTGACTGTAATTAATTCCGGTACATCTTACTGTCCTGCAGGCAAATTCTGTAACTGTGGAGCGGTGAAGCGTTAAAAAATCTATCGTTTCTGTTCATTCAAAAACTTATCACTTCACAATTACAGAATTTGGCTGCTGATCAGGTTTTCAATACTAAAGTGCGATTAGGCTTAGGTGGCAAAGCGTCCAGGTAAAAAGGAATAAACACCAGAAGATAATTTATAATGCAACGACTTTCAACAACATGATCAGAATATTGAACTAGCTCTCCGATTTCTGCGAACTGTCAACGAATGTTTAATTCAATATGAAGATGTTTGCAAGATTCAGCTAAAAAGAAAGCACAATTATTAATTACAGATTTAACTTCCAACTCGCACCGAACTGAACCAAGTTAAGTTAGGTTTGATTTAGGTCAACATGCTAGTATGTGCATGCATAATTACTTTTTATTTTTCTGTGAATTTCTTATTGGTTATGTTACATGTTTCTTTTTGAAAATCAATTTAACTGTTATGTCGATATCTTATGTGATTAAACTAGTACTTTTATGTTTTACCGAATCTGTTTGTCGCCCAAGAAATGACCAAAAACCCACATTTTTCGTTTAACACGGTTTTCCATACAAAATTTATATATTCGATTAACACGTTTTTATCAGGAACGTATCCACCGTGTAAAACGGGGGATAGGTGTATTAGTAGATGACACACACAACTGTGAAGACCATGATAGCCATTGAGTGCTGCCATTAAACATACAAAAATAGTGAAAACACATCAATTAACCATTATATCCACAGATAAAACACAATCGGAAAAAGAATACTCGCAACGAATGATTTGATGACCATTGCCGATAAAGCATTGCAAATAAACAAAACAGCGAGAAAAATGGTTAAAAAGGAACACCTAAAGATCCCAAACTGATGATATGTGTCACAAGAAAGCTCCAGCAAAACTCTTTAGAAAGAATAAAACGCGAACAATTGAAGAACTCTATCCAAAACATCAACCAAAAAGTAGCTACTGGAAATTCGAAAGACTACTTTACAAACACTCGGTATCTGACAAAGGACTTTCCACCAAAATCCAATGAATCAAAATCTTTTTTTGCTAAACTAATAAAACAATTAAGATCAAAATAAATCCTAATTTAAATTTTGTTGTTGTATCTTCTAAACTAAAATATCTTTATTCAAAATATGGTTAGCAAAAACAAAAATCAAAACTTTGTTGTTGTTTGTCCCTTTAATAAACAAAAGAGTAAAAATAAATCATACAAACAAAAATAGTGAAAAAAAAATCTAATTTCAATCATATCAAACGAATTTGTGTTAAATCACACACACATGCGCAAAATTATTTTCGCTTTATATGGACACATATTTTTATTTTTTTTTAGATAAACCAAATTACTAATATTTTAAAATTTTTAAAGGATTACACTAATACATCCGCGTACTTTTTGTTTTCAATCATTTTTAAGAAAGAAAGAGAAAATTTAAATATATATATTTATTCTTTTTTTTTTCGTTTTTTGTTTTATTTTATGTTCATCATTAGATACAGTATAAGCCAGGAAGAGAGATAAATGTTAAAAATTTGTATGAATAGTTTCTCTACCACACAGTTCCAGCGCTATACACTAGATAAAGCAACTACCCAACTAAAAATAGATTTAATGTAACGTAATGTAACGAAGTATAAAACGTGTTAGGACATTGTTCTTCTAGTATAGTTATTCTATGCTATTTCCATGACTTTTGATAAACTTTTTTGTGTATAATTATAATGCTCATATATAGTAGAAACGACTGGAAGTAGGGTTATTGGTTTCTAGTTGAAAAAATCACATTTCCTTTCTTTTTTGGAGACGGACTGAACATATGGCCAACTTACACTACGACGGAAAAATTCCAGATATATAAGATTTAAAGAAAATGTTGGTAATAGTGGGTGGATGTTTTCTAAAAATATTTTTAGAATAATAGAAGGAATGTTGTCCAGACAGTTTTGAAACTTTTACAATTCTGGGTTTGAAATAAAGATCTTTGATATTAACCCCTGTAGACTAGATTTGAGGTATTTTGTAGGAGTTTCCAAAATAGACAAGTTTAAAGCAAAGATTTCCTCGAACAGTGTCACTGAGTGACGTCAATAATAGGATGGATAGAAAATTTAGAACTAGATTGTATAGTTATTTATGTATCAAGGGAATTATAAGGATGTTAATTCCCGTGGGAAACGTTTACTACCAGAGGGCCTCTGGCCGGAAGGTTAGTAAGTTTCACAAGGTAATTGACATCTAATAATTCACGTGATATATAAAAGAATTAACGACATTGTAAAAATGTTTGTTTTGAGAAGGGAACGTATTTATTATTGCCGAATTGAATGGTTTAAGCAAAGTTTTGAACAGAAACATTTTCAATCCTAGTATAAAATCACTGACGATTTGGGAACTCTAGTTTTTAGGAAATCCGTTTTTATAACTGATGTGATTAAATAGTGATCAGAATTTATAATACTAGCCTTTTTCGACACTCGGCATATCTGGCATGTCTAGAGATGTTAAAATACCGTATTTTATTTTTTTTGTATAATACAGAGTATTATACATTGTATAATACAGAGTATTATACATTGTATAATACAAAATAAAATACCGTCTATTCTGTACAAAAGTGCAATAGTCGAAATACAGTGTAGTATAACAACTAAAAATACTTCCATCACCATTTTCAATCAGAACTAATTCAATTTCTTCTAAATATCTGCGCCGGCATTTGGATTCCTTATCGTTATCTTTATTTATATCCCTTAAACGAATAATAGTAATTGATCTATTTATTCATTTGAATCTGAGTCTGCTTGGTTTCTTTATTAATTACTTTAGCGACGAGCGATTGTATTTATGTTTTTATTTAAATTGAAGCCTTATCATTTTCCATCGGTAAACTGTTAAAGATTTATTATGATGTTTCACATCAACAAGCTTACGCCTCGTTGATTTGTAAGACAATTTGACAAATAATACTTGCAGTATGAGCTACGTTATAGATTGAAAAAGATTTTCTGTTACAGTGGAATATGCGGAACGATGCAACATTCCGAAGATCCACAAACTCTTTGCCACTAAGTTACACAATCAATAGAGTTGCCGTCGGTTTTAGAATGTGAATTTTGAGATTTTGATGTTTTAGATAATCAATTTGAAGGTATAGAAAGAGGACTACTCAAAGATATAAATTTGAATGACAGAGTCCATGGCTCATAGTTTTGATTTGCTGCATAAAAAAAAATCACTGTAGCATTCGATGGTTGAAATGTATGTTCTATTGATATCACAACAATTTTGTTGCCATAGAAATTTCCGAATCATTAAAAATGCGTTTTTAATTGTGACAAGGAGCAATAATTCATTTTCTTCTGCGTCTTTTATATATTCAAGAACCAGTAGTATTTATATATTTTCGCAGTTATAAATTTTTTAACTAATCCATTTTTCAAATAATTTTTTACTCCATACCAATTGCTCCATGTTTATAAGTCCTATATTCGTCCCTGTATGGAGTACTGTTGTCAAGTTTGGGGTGCTGCTTCTGTTTCCATCTTAGTCCTCTTGGACTCTTCAAAAGCGGGCTATACGTATTGTAGGTGATCGAACTTTGACATCAAAACTTGATTCCCTACAACATCGTCGCACTGTTGCTGAACTCTTTGTTTTTTACAAATATCGTCATCAATAGTGCTCAGATGAAATCAGCAGCATCATGCCCCAAACTTATTGTTACCCCCGTTCCACTCGACAATCGGCTACCGCAACCAGTCAAACGGTCGAGATCCCACGCTGTCATACTGGCAGATCGCAGAAAGACTTTTTTGTCCGAACTGCATACAAATGGAATAGTTTGTCGGAATCCTTAGTCTCAGGAGACTTCAACCCGCAGAGGTTTAAAAAAAGCGTTCATCATAACCTTAGAACGCCAGTTGTTGTGGGACCTAGGTCTAGACCTAGGTCTTAAAAGGTATTTATGTGTTGTTGTGACACATATTGTAAACCCTATAACACAACACATTTTATTTAAAAAAAAAATCTACGCGATATCTCAATAAAATGGTATATTACTGATTCGCGCACCTCCACAATAGAAAACTTTTTTAAAATAAAATACCTTGTATTTTACTACGTTTTGGACAATACGGTATTTTACGTATAATACCGCGTATTATACAATAGTATTAAACACTTTTACATCACTAGGCATGTCAGATAGAGATCTAGAAGAAAAGTTTCATCACCAAAATTACAAAAAGTGAAAGTTATATATCTGCTTTTATATATCTGCCGGCCTTCAATTCTTGTCATCGTCAGTCGTCTTAGCAAATTCTAACCACGATTTGTTATGGGCATTGAAGTCGGCGATAACAATTACCTCACAATTCAGAAATGTTGTTCTAACTTCATTCACAATATTAGCCACACGATTTCAAAAATTTAACAAACCTTTAATGCAACTGTCAAGTCATCACCATGTAGCTCAACATTTTGAAAGGGTGCATATGCAACAATCTCATGAGTGTATGTACATACGCCTTGATGAAGTTTTAAAGCTGATTCAAGCGTATATTTTGTTTTTCGGTAAAATTTTGTATCAAAGGCAATGTTTTTTTTGTCATAATTTGATCAGAATTTTTTTTTTAAATGAAGAAAAGAGGCATAAACAAAAAATCCAATCATACCATAAAATATGACAGATGACAAAATTAAGAAATTAAAACGAAAGTAAGAAATAAAAACAGAATTGGGAAAATTTTTTGTTATGTTGTTTCCATGAGTTTGGACAAAATAAAAGTCACTATCTGTAGACGAAAGGTCCCAGAGGTTTGTACGCTCTCTAATTTAACCCAACGCACCGCACGACCACGAATGAATTGAGGATGATTGTAAAGTAGCATCGCCCTGCAACAAAGGCGACTGAGCCAAAGTGTCTACTACAACTAGACATGACATGACATGGCGGGTTTACATTGTATAATTTGGACAAGAGTGCTGACCAGGGCTGCGGAGTCGGAGTCAAGGAGTCGGATTCGGGACGAATTTTCTAGTAACTGGAGTCGAAGTCGGCAAGATAATCAAAAAATTTGCCGACTCAGACTCCTATTTGAAAATTATATTCTGTTTTTTTTGTTTTTATTTTCTTCTGTTTATTTTATTTTTTTTCTTCTACCCATAAAACAGAATTATAAATTATTTTATTACTATTCATTACGTCAGTGTTGCATTGTAGTCTACCTCGCGGTCGCTCTCTCTCTCTCTAGTAAACTGACGGTAATTTTTGAATTATTCCAGATTCTAAACTGGTTTTATACTTGAGCCTATATATCATCACTTGTCTAATTAATGTCTTGTATATCTTGAGTTTGTTGTTAGTTGAAACATACAATGATATAAGGAGAGGTTTAATCGAGCCGTTGTTTCAGTCAAGCTTTAATTACAAATATTAAAAGGATTCAACTCCCTTGATTCCTTTTCCGCCGCACATCAAATCTTTTTCCTCAACTGATCTTGAAAAAACCATATGTTTGATTTATCATAATATTTTTGCGGACCAAATTGTCCATTGCCCGTCTCAAGCGACTTGAAGTCTCACTTCTTAAAGATTCACTTTTGCCAAAGATGACAATATCATCAGCGTACGCAATCAAATGTTCTGATTTTAAGTGTAGAGAAAATAGCGTGTAGAGAAAATAGCATCATCTTGTCTTAAGCCGAAGTCAACTTTAGAAAACTTTGCTACTTTGTGTTCTATTTGTGCACAGCACTAGGAGTCCATTAAGGAGAGAGAGGTAGAGAGGTATGTTGAGCTTTAGACATTTTTCCAAAATCATCCTTATCGATAAAAATACATCGGTGGTACCTCAGTCTGCCTGATGTCACACTGATACACTCAAAACAGTTGTTCAGCAAAAGGATAGTTTTTGGCTAGAAAACGGGACTTGCAACCTTCCCGTTTTGAACGGAACAGACCATTTTTGTAGTTGAAAATCTCATGTCCCGTTTGTTTGTGTTTTCCTTGAATGTTCCTTGAAGAATTATTTGGTAAACTGGCTGAAGCTAACATCACAGGGCATGGCTGGTTCTGGATAATTGTTCAATCCATAAAACTCGTGCAGTGCGTGATAAAGTTAGTGAAACAACTCATACATTAATTTTTCTTTCTCCATACTCACCGATGTTGAATCCCATTGAAAGGTTTTTTCAAAAATAAAATTTTCAGCGAGGGATTTGCTGGCAGATCCACAAACCAATATAAATTTAGAAAGTATAATTGAAACATCTGTGGCAACTATTACCTCCGCCGATTGCAATAATTATTACGTGGATATGTCTATGAAATTGCCATCGGCAGCAGTTGGACAACCATTACATTAATTTTCTGAATCTGTTTTGGTTATACTGTGTTCTATTCTTAATTAAATTTTGTCCTATTCTTAATTAAATATTTTTAATTTTTTTTTATAATATTTGTTTGAAAAATTGAATTTGAAATGAAAAAAATTGAATTTGAATTAAATATACTTGAATTTGAAATAAAAAAAATTGAATTTGAAATAAAAAATAATGATTTTGAAATGAAAAAAATTGAATTTGAAATAAAAAAAAATTGAATTTGAAATGAAAAAACTTGAATTTGAAGTGAAAAACCGAAAAGTGAAAAATATATATATGGGACGATCCACGTCAAACGGGCCACCGCTGCGACCGAAATTGGGAGAGGTTTTGGTTATAATTTTCTCTTTGCAATGAAACGTGGCGTTTTAAAATTTTTCAAAATGACGCCTTAAAAATGGAGCGTTCATTCTGAAATTTTTTAGCATCGAACGGGGAAACTAATTACTAACAAGTACTATTACTTTTAAAAAATTGACTGTTAATTTTAAAATGATTGCAGAAGCACCGTCCTTAAAAATTAATATGATTAGTACAAAAATTTTCAACATGGCGGCTACTAAATGGCGCCAATTTCACCAAATATGCGTTTTTTCAGGCAAAAGTGCTTATTTTACAATTCTACAGCATAAATATTATATTACCGGACTACCACTGCGACCAAAATTTGGAGAGGTTTAAACAAACGTGTGATGACCCAAAATTTTTGTTATAATTTTTTCTTTGCAATGAAACGTGGCGTTTTAAAATTTTTCAAAATGACGCCTTCAAAATGGAGCGTTTATTCTGAAATTTTTTAGCATCGAACGGGGAAACTAATTACTAACAAGTACTATTACTTTTAAAAATTAATTGTTAATTTTAAAATGATTGCAGAAGCACTGTCCTTAAAAATTAATATGACTAGTACAAACATTTTCAAAATGGCGGCTACTAAATGGCGTCAATTTTACCAAATTTGCGTTTTTTCAGGTAAAAGTGCTTATTTTACAACTCTACAGCATAAATATTATATTATAAGTTTCAAATAGTTGAAACATCGATTTCTCAAATAATTTCGATAGTTATTCAAAATGGCCGATTCAAAATGGCGTCGTTTTTGGATCGAATTTTGTAAAATTTGACTTCTTTCACCGGACTACCGCTGCGACCAAAATTTGGAGAGGTCTTATTGCAAAGAGAAAATTATACCCAAAATTTTGAGCCATCACATGTTTTTTTAAACCTCTCCAAATTTTGGTCGCAGCGATGGCCCATTTGACGTTGATCGCCCATATATATATATGTATATATATATATATATATATATATATATATATATATATATATATATGTACATATATATATATATATATATATATATATATATATATATATATATATATATATATATATATATATACATATATATATATATATATATATATATATATATATATATATATATATATATATATATATATATATATATATATATATATATATATATATATATATATATATATATATATATATATATATATATATATATATATATATATATATATATATATATATATATATATATATATATATACTTATATATATATATATATATATATATATATATATATATATATATATATATATATATATATATATATATATATATATATATATATATATATATATATATATCTATATCTGTATATATATATATATATATATATATAAATATATATATATATATATATATATATATATATATATATATATATATATATATATATATATATATATATATATATATATACATATATATATATATATATATATATATATATATATACATATATATATATATATATATATATATATATATATATATATATATATATATACATATATATATATATATATATATATATATATATATATATATATATATATATATATATATATATATATATATATATATATATATATATATATATATATATATATATAATATACATATATATATATATATATATATATATATATATATATATATATATATATATATATATATATATATATATATATATATATATATATATATATATATATATATACTTATATATATATTTATATATATATATATATATATATATATATATATATATATATATATATATACATATATATATATATATATATATATATATATATATATATATATATATATATATATATATATATATATATATATATATATATATATATATATATATATATATATATATATATATATATATATATATATATATATATATATATATATATATATATATATATATATATATATATATATATATATATATATGAGCAATTTCACGAAGATTCAACAACGCTTTGACTTGACCCCTTTTAATTTTGATTATTTTTTGTTTATAGATCAGAGGTGGCCAAGCTTCACTACACGTTGAGCCGCAGTACAATAATCTCTCGTTTCGAGAGCCACAAAAAAAAAATTTTTCAAAAGAATCAGTTGTTTGGAAATATTTATTTTATTGAAAAAACAATTATGTACTTATGGTTATAAATACATACAAATTTAAAGTTTGTTACATAACATGCCTGCTGGTAGATGGCATGTTTGTTTGTAACTTGGCCGTAAATTTTCTGAAGTCTGGTTCAGTTTGTTAGCGCAGTACGAATTAATTCCGTTAAATGCTCATTTGTAAGTTGTGAACGGTGGTTTGATTTTATGAACTTCATTGTTGAAAAAAGTGATTCACAACAATATGTTGTACCGAATATGGACAGTAATCTGGCAGCAGCTTTTTTCAAATTGGGGTACTTTAATTGAGACACTAGTTTCCAAAACTCATTTGGAGATTGTGTGGCTTTGTGATGTATTTTAAGAATGTGATCTTCCTGTAGCTCTAGTAATTCCATTTCTCCTGAGGCACTGTCATGCAAAATATAACAAGGAATCGATAAGCCCTCGTTAATAATGTTAATTTCGAATGGATTTACAAGTAAATTAAAAGAAATATTTAAATTATTCAGATCATTAAATCGCAAGTGAAAGTCTTTTAATAATTCTGCTAATTTACTGTCGTATTCACTCAGTTTGTTATCATTAATTTTAGAGAGTCTGCTCTTCAGACGAGGAAAGTGGTTGAATACTTTTGTTGTTAAATCTCGTTGAAAAAGTTGAATTTTTTTAATAAAACTCAGAATCGTTTGAATAAGATCAGTAATAACTTTATCTTTTCCTTGTAAATCTTTTCCTCTCCATTATATTAGTCAAAAACATACAATCATTAATCGATTCATCATCCTTTAATTCCAGATAGTGTTTTTATTTTTCTTTGAGGAAATTTCTGATAGGTTCCATTAAATCAACAAATTGGCTTAGAACATTATAGGTGGATAACCATCGTACAAGGCAGTAAAATGTTATATCTTGAGGATGTTCTTCAAAGTCCAGTGCTTCGATAAAGTTCTTGAATTGGCGATGGGTTTTTGAATTCGTCCGAATATAGTTCACAATTTGTAGCACAGTTTTCATTACGTTTTAGTATTTAAAATATTTTGCAACTAAATGTTCACGATGAACAATGCAATGAAGTGCCAAAATTCGGGTATTCTTGGATCATTTTTTAATAGACCAATAAAGCCTACATTTTTTCCTAACATTGCAGGTGCTCTGTCAGTTCACAGTTGCTACACTTACCAAATTATTCAGTGGAATATCTGTATCTGACAATATATTATCAAGGGCACTCTTAGTATCAATACCACGAGTAGTATTTTTAAGTGCTACCAAATCCAATAGTTCTTCCTTTACGATTAAAGATTCGGAAACGAATCGGATAAATACAGCTAACTGGGGGGGTGTCTTGTATATCGATTGATTCGTCAAGGGCTAAGCTGAAAGCTACACTATTTTTTACATCTACTTGTTGTCGCTGTTTAATATCTTTACTTATTTCCGTAATGCTTCGCTCAGTGGTATGACGTGATACTGGACCATTGCTAAATAAACTGTGCAATTTGATATTTAAGGGATCCAGCATTTTAACCACTTGTTCCATAATCTTTTTGATAAATTTTCCCTCAGTGTAAGGTCGTTTAGCACGGGCGATGTTCCAATCGATCATAAAATTAGTCTCGGTAGTATTATCAGCTTCTGAACTAAAAGATGATAATAATGTTTGCTGATTACTTAATGCAGATTTTAAAGAGCTCATTTTATTTGTTCGGATGTTGGTATTCAACGGATAATTATCCAAAAATTTACTATGGTTTTTTTCGTGATGCCGTTTTAAATTACTGGTTTTATAATGAGCAAGTGATTCATTGCAAATAAGACACCAAGGTTTTCCCCCTTTATCGATGAATGCGTATGCTTCAACCCATTCTTGCCTGAAGCTACGATTTTATCCGTCATATCTCCTTTTTTTGTGGTCTGACATATTTAGCAGTTAAATTAAAAAACGGAGTATTCATAAAAAACACGCAAAATATTATATTTCGCTACAAGAGATGAAATCACCGTTTTTTTCTTGCAATTTCCTTAAGTTTTTAATTTCGTTTTTGGTTTAGGGTAATATCTTACTGTCGTAGATGTAGAAGCGGTTGAGGTAGCATATGTCGGATTTGCACGTGTTTTTAATTCTATTTAATTATGAACTTATTCATTTTTTAATTAGAATATTAAAGGATACATTAAATTTAACGTCGGCAAATTGCCTAAAGATAAAATATCAAAAATATTGTTTATAAAATAATTGCAGAAAAAGATAATCATAGAAAAACCAAAATCCAAAAGGAAAGACTTGATTTTGAGAAAGATTTTTGTGCATTAATTTGAAACGAATACAGGTGATTTTATTTTTAGTCCACTAGAATATGTTAAACGTATAACCTTAAATAATAAAATTAGTTAAATTTATTTATAACAGCGGATTATAATTAAACTTGATTCGCGAAGTAAAGTAGTATCAAACTAAAATAAAGCCGCAAAAAACTCCAATAGTAGTAACTTCGAACAGGACAGACCTAAATATAATAAAATGATTGCATTAAATCATATTATATTATTATTTTAAATATTTTATTTTACTTGTTATATTTTCATATTATATTAAACAGCATTATAAATTATATGTATTATTTCTAATTTTGTTACAATTTTTATGAATTATTAAATATTATTTAATTTTTTCATTTCTTTTCGAGAGCCGCATTTATTCTTTTAAAGAGCCGCATGCGGCTCGCGAGCCGCGGTTTGGCCATGTGTGTTATAGATAGTCTTTGATAAATAAAAAATACAAGTTCTCTTAGAATTTTTTTTTTCGACTAGGGGTCTTCACAGGGTGCCCCTTAATTTTTGTTATTTTGTGATGTGAGTGCATTTTGACGAGCGATTGTAGAAAAACTAATCAATCGATTTTCATAAATGATATGTCGTTGAATAGGTATTAGAACAAAGTTTTTAAAAATGTACACTGTTAA
>OY856186.1:131599963-131737463 GCA_963693315.1 Diogma glabrata
TGAAATAATAAATAAACTTTTTTAAAAAATAAAACCGACTTCAGAAAAAACAAAAGAGGCACAAAAAAGTGGAAAATAACTCAATTGTGGCTTTTAGAGACGAAAATTCGTATAAATTTTGATTAATTTAATTTAATTATAGTTAGCTACATACAAAAAATTACGCTTTTAAACAAAGATATTATATTGTAAAAGTTATTTTTTTATAATAGCTTTTATATTATGAAATTTATTTTCAATACAAAATGTTCGAAGTCGGTACCACCATTGACATCTCATCGATTGCCAACAGTTTTGTACTACAAATAAATTTTATAATATAATAACTATTACAACAACTATAATAATTATAATAAAATATAAGTTTTATAATATAACATCTTTGTTTAAAAGTATAATTTTTTTTTTTTTTTTTTTTTTATTTTTTTTAGTTAAGTATAATTAAATTAAATTAATCAAAATTTATATGTATTTCTGTCTCTAAAAGCCACAATTGAAATATTTTTCACTTTTTTGTGCCTCTTTTATTGTTTCTGAAGTCTGTTTCATTTTTTTTAAAAATGTTTATTTTATTTTCTAAAGAAAAGGGTATTTAAACCTACGATGGTTATCATAATTTAAATAATTTTTTTTAATGCCGTTAGTAAACACCAAGCCATATTATATTAATCAATCAATTTTTTCAAATTATTAGGTAGTGTTATAATGTTGAAAGTGTTATCAATATAGGATCAAGAATTGGACACATTTTAATAGGAATTCAAAGTATTTTTAGGCATTTTTAGTCATATAAAAAATGATTTGAGTGAATCAACAGGTGTTGATCTAAAAAACTCAATTTTTTTAGAAATCAAAGTTTGTTTATTTATTGCCATACTTCTTGATGAAACATCAGATATATCTTAAAAGTCGCAATTGTCAAGTTTTTGAAAGACTCTTAGCTTTTACAGATATTAGTGCAGACTGATCTGCCAAAGCCTTATCACGTCATGCAATCAATACAATGGAAGAACTATCATGTGGGTATATATTAAAAAATGTTCTGTTTTTTATATAATCTGCTTACCGTCTATCGAAACCCACTGCACGCCACTGATATATATATATATATATATATATATATATATATATATATATATATATATATATATATATATATATATATATATATATAAATCGGAGTCGGAGTCGAATTTAGTATTTTAAAACTTGGAGTCAGAATCGCTTAAGTTTGGCACCGACTCCGTAGCCCTGGTGCTGACTAGTTCGGGTATTTCGGATAAACGAGACATGTATCACAGCGCCGAAACACTATGACCTCTGAGGGTGAAAATAAGCACAACAAATATACCAATATAAATAAAATATACATTGAAATAAAAATTCATTTACGTATAAAAATGCTTTAAGATTGTGAAAACTTTAATGATATTTAATTTTCATCCTAATTAGAATATCATAAGCAAAGCAAACAATATTCATAGTATAGACGGATATACACTCCATATATAATTATAGCTAACGACAATTATACAAGTTGATGTTGTGACATATTGAGCGCGAATAAGTTTTTATAATGAAATTGAACATACTTGTACGTAAATTAGCTATTTATTAGTTTTGATTTATTTTGAAATGCGAATTATATTAAAGTCATGCTAATATAATTTATAACAATTATTACATTAAACAAAAATAAATAGTATTGGTAATAAGTTAAATAAATTAAGTTTAAGTTTTATTTTAGTATTTAAAACAGACAATATAACTTAAACACGAACATTTAGAGAAAATAAGTTATAACAAAATATTGCGTATATCGTATAATCTGGAAAGCAAACGTAAAGATTTAGCTATAAAAAAACAAATTTGCATTCTCACCTGCATCAGATGTTTTTCCAAGAATACCTATAATATAATTGTTTGTATAAATAATTTATAAAAATACTTTTAATTGATTAAAAAGAAATCCCATTACATTAGAAATATTATTAAAACGAACATAAATTGATAAAAAATTAGTGTAGAAGACAGATAAATTCACAACGCAAGTGAATTTAAAAATATTTCTGACAAGCCCAAGGAAGTTAAAACAGAAAAAACAACATAAATTAAATAAAAAATGTGTGTAAATATGAAATAAGAACATTTTTAGATATGACTTATACTCTTATAACGCGAAATTCCATATGACGTGTTATATATACAAAGAAACAGACACACAAGCAGAGAAACAATAAGAATTAAAAAAAAAATTATATACTAAAATATTTCTTGACTGACACTCAAGATGAAGAAATGATATTTCAGTAAAAGATTGATATTTTTATTTTTAGAATATAGAAATTAACATTTGAATTCAAACATTGATTTTCAACCAAAATTAAAAATGTGTTCCTTATAGTGCGGAATAGAAACCCATTGTGATATAGTTAACAAAATTCAAATATACTATGAACAAAGACATACTTTCTGTTGTAGCCATAAACTTTTTTCACTGATATAAAACTACGGCCACACTTTAAAAAACTGAACTGCAAAATAAATTCGTAAGTTCAGTTTTTTATGTTTCAGGTCAACGTTTAGCAATGCATTATAGTTCATCTGTTTTCATCCTGGTTCTTTCCGATTCTGTTCAAAAGCGTGCTATATGAATTGTTGGTGATAAAAATTTAACTTCTAATCTTGATTCCCTACAACATCGTCGCACTGTTGCCGGTCTAGTTGTTTTTTATAATTATCGTCACCAGCAGGGCTTGAACGAAATCAGATCAATCATGCCTTAAACATATTATTTTCCCCGTTTTACTCGACAGTCAGGAAGTGCCACCCAAACAGCCAAACTGTTGAAATCACTCACTGTCAAAGTGACAAAATGCATAGACTTGGCACATCGTACAAATGGAATGCTTTTCTCAAATCAATAGTCTCGAGTGGTTTTAAACCACAAACATTTAAAAAAGGGTTAACCAACCTCCAGAACGCATGTTATTGTTGTTGGCGTTAAACGTTTTGTGTGTGCTCACACATTTCTTTATACATTTTGTATGAGCAAAATAGCATAAACATTAACGTGTGAACTACTTTTATCCGCTGTAATTAGCGGCACAAACACATTTTACTACTGCCATTTGTCTCGACCAAATTTTTCGCAGCGGAATACCATAATAGCGTTTTTTTCTACTCCGAAATCAGAAACTTACCACACAAAAAGATAAGCTTTCTACATGCTTTTACAAGATGACTGTTTAGTTGCACACAAGTAAAATAGAGAAAAGTGGTAAATATTGTAGACAAAAGATAAATGATCTTCTCCGTTAATGGCATAACACTAAAATAAGATTTTAAAGTTTGATTTAGTTAGAATATTGGTTTATCTTTTTAACACTCTTTGGTTTTGCCAAAGAAAATATAAAAACTATTTCAATATCTATATAGCAAGATGATTCCTTAACGCGTAATGTAAAATAGATAACATAATTGTGTAATATGTCAACAATGTAATTCTTGTTGTCTATGTAAATTAGGCGCAATCTATGAAATATAATAGCAAGCTTTGAATTCCAACTGTTTAATAAAGTTATAAAGATAGTTACTATCAATAGGTATAGTTAAACCGAAAATTGCAGTAGATTTTTGTCAGGTTAAAATGTAAAGTGTATATAGTTCAACTTTCAGGTAAGGTCAGATATTAATATTTAGCAACGTTAAGTTTTTTACCTTCTCTCCCTTCACAGCTTAGAGATTAAAAGTTC
The DNA here is from genome assembly GCA_963693315.1 of Diogma glabrata. Lineage (NCBI taxonomy): Eukaryota > Metazoa > Arthropoda > Insecta > Diptera > Cylindrotomidae > Diogma > Diogma glabrata. Next base: position 131,603,719 of record OY856186.1, read on the forward strand.
ACAGCTATTTTTGAGTAACATTTTTATTGTTATTTAAATTAACAAAATAAATTAGAAACATTAGTTCAAAGCTTGCAGATTAGTTCAATTAGAACATTTTTAAAACTATCCGACGGGTCTATTTACCTAAATTTCCAGGACGCATGGCTCACTCTAGAACTATATACAGTAATCCCTCCGACTGCGCGGTAGTTCCGTTCCAGAAAAACAGCGCGCAGTACAAAACCGCGCAATGTGAACCCTATTTTGTATGAAAATGAGGGGTTCGGTTCCAAATTTTGAAAAAAATTGAAAAAAAAAATTAATTTTAAGTTATAATAAAACCAAAATGAATATATACAGCCTGAAAAACATGTATTACTTCAACAACTCTTAAAAAAGAAAACACTTCATAAGTTAACAGATAAATTAACATAAATAACATTTCAAAAAACAACTTAAATTTACAAAAATTATATCAATAATCTGAATTTGTTTAGAATATTCTACCTTTACTGGCTTGAAATTGAATTTGATCTATATTGATCGTTCCAGCCACACAGTTAAAAATAAACTGAATATGTAATGCAAATTGCTACATATATGGGTCATTCTTTTACAAACCGAACATCTTTCTGACCGACACATATTTGATTTGGCTGAAATTTTAAGGCTTTTATATAGAAAAATTTCCAAATTCTCATTTCCCAAGAAAAGAAAGATATACGTGCTCGAGAATTTTGTTGGGTTGCAAAATGGAGCGGTTCTAGATTTCGCGGATTTCGTGATTTTTGGCTTGAAGACTTATTTTCAAAGATTCATAACTTCGGTTTTGATAATGATAGACATTTTTGTCTGTTTTATTTTAAAGCTAAAAGATGAACTTAAAAAAAAAATTGTTATCTACAAAAATTATTATCAAATCCCTATGTGTAAACAGTTTAGCAATAAGTCAGACACTTTCTCTCTGACATCTGCAATTTTGCTCTCTCGTGTACGAGTAGCATTAGAAATAAATCAATTTATCGAGCGCGGAAAGATAAAAATTCCATAAATTTTTGTTGTCCCGCGCTGGATAAATTAATACATTTTTAACAGTAAAACTAACTTCTCCCTTTGTTAAAAACACGTTTTTCTTGAAAATTGAACGTAGAATACGTAGGGCAATCACTAAAAATCGATTTTAACATTTTATTTGTTTATAACAATAGGAATTTGCTAATAATTTTTATTGACTATATTTTTTATTAAAATTCCATCTCTTAACTTTAAAATAAAATAAAACAAAAGCTTACTATCATTAATAGAACCGAAGTAATGAATTTTTGAAAATAAGTCGTCAAACCAAAAACCACGAAATTTAGATCGCCTCTATTTTCCAAAAAAAAATCCTCGAACACGTATATATTTTTCGATATCATACCAGTAAAAATTTTTTAAGCCAAATCACAAATCCGTCGGTCAGATTTTGTTCAAATCTGTTCGATTTGTAAAAGAATGACCCATGTGGGAAATTTAATTTTTTTTTTCATTTTAATTTTACGAAATTCACCTACATATTCTTAAAAAAAATGTTAAACGTCGCGCAGTGTGAAATTTTAATCGCGCAGTGCAAAAATTAGTATTGAAAAATCATCTCGCGCAGTGGAAATCGCGCAGTTAAAACCCGCGTAGTCGGAGGGATTACTGTAGAAACAAAATTGCGATACTATGTTAAATTTTCCCATAACTCTATCGAGCAAGACTTAGTTCTCTTCAAAGCTGAAAATTGAAAATTACGACAATGTAGTTGTGTCAGTGATATACAATATCTGTATATCAAAAGCATTTTCGGATGCTTATTATATAATTTAAGTCAGAAACTTTTAAAAACCTAATAGCAATTGTAAAAGAGTTAGTAAACTTAGTGAAAAATAACATTTACATATTATATCTTTACATGCCATCCTAGCTCCTGTTAGATAACGTAACTTTTATGCTATATAAATAGTTAAAGACGTGGCAATGTGACAGAGATATCGCACATTGAAAAAAATACGTTTATCGTTCAAACAAAGAAAAAATTATTTCAAAATATTTCACGGTGATTGGGACAACTATGGGTAAACATTTTCCTGGGGCCCTATTCCCGAACACATAAATGTCATCACAATATTGTAAATACACACAATATTGTGAATTTCGTATTATGTAACACCAATTTGGTGAAAATTCAACACAATATTGTGAATCTGACAAGAACAATATAGTTACTGTCAAAATCACAATTTTGCTTTATGTTTTGTGTGTTGACTTTTTTTTACAAATTTCATCGATTGGCGTAAAAATTAATTTATAACGCAAAATTAAACCTTTAATAATATTAAATAATACATATTTTTATAAAAACATCACTAAAACATATTTATTTATTAAATATATTTTTATTTTATTTTGCATCTTTTAAGATTAAAAAAGTTAGTTGTCAAAAGTACGAATCTAGTACCAAAAATCTGTTATAATTTTGTAAAAATTTGTTATAATTTGTTTGACACAAATATGAGCTACAGAATACCATTTTTAAACAAAGTTGTTAAGCATTTTGGTAAAAATGACAATATTGTCGATTGACAAATGTGTGTTCGGGAATAGGGCCCCTGACAACAGAATGAGGTTTATTTTAAATATATAGTTTTACAAGCAATATAACAGTAGTTGAATAAAGCTCATATCTATATTCATGAAATAAATTGGCTTTGGCCTTGTATCATAAATATTTAGTTTACAGTTTACACTCGCGAATGTTTAAAAAAAAGACACTTTTTGAGATATGAGCTTTGAAGGATACCAAGGTATAATGCGCCACCTAGCAGAAGAGAGAAAAATTATTAATTTCCAACTTAAACATTTCGATTATTCAACTATTTTTCTCTTTACTTGCAAAAATATACGTAAATCATATGAAATTTGTGCGAAATATTAGCAAAACATTGACACCATACCAAAACATCGTAAAAGTTAGTTGTCAAAAGTACCAATCTAGTACCAAAAATCTGTTATAATTTTGTAAAAATTTGTTATAATTTGTTTGACACAAATATGAGTTACAGAATACCATTTTTAAACAAAGTTGTTAAGCATTTTGGTGAAATTGACAATATTGTCGATTGACAAATATGTGTTCGGGAATAGGGTCCCAGATCGAGCGTATAAATTAAATACAATTAAAAAGTTAATTTATTAATAATAAAAGCTCTGAGAAATAACAACAAGGAGTTTTATTTACAAAAAAGTTTTCAATTATGTGAATTTTTTTTCAGAAAAACCATCATATTTTTTAATTAATCGAATACCAATTTATTTCGCTGACAAATCGGAAACGCAATATTGTTCGAAAATGTTTGATTTTATTAAGTTTTAAGATGAAACTTGAATAATTTTTTTTTTTTTAAATGTTGGCAACTTTAAAAAATTTTTTGCCTTAGTTTTATTTTAATTTAACCCAATGAAATTCTCTAAAATGTAATGACATCATTCAATTTCACCAATAACATTTGAATTATACTAATAACAAATAGTTATACGTCTGGCCTACTGAGGTATTAAAAATTATCAGCCTAATTTTGAAATAATTAACTGATATCACAGTAGGCCAACGTATAATTCATAAAAAATATATAAATAAATGAAAAATGGCAAAAAATTTTCTAAACCAATTCCCCTCGTTCGTTGATAAATTCTCATAATGTTGTGAAAAATTCCTCAAGCAAGTGGTATTGATAAATGCAGTCGGCCTACGGCCTCGTGCTATTATCAATATACTTGCTTTCAAAATTTTTGACAAAAAATTATTTGGAATTATCACCTCCCTTAGGAAATTACAACTGATAATTTTTAATATCCCGGTAGGCCAGACGTATAAATATTTGTTATTAGTATAATTCAAATGTTGTTGGTAAAATTGAATGATGTCATTACATTTTAAAGAATTTTATTGGGTTAAATTAAAATAAAACTTAGGCAAAAAATTTTCTAAACGAATTCCCCTCGTTCGTTGATAAATTCTCGTAATTTTTTGGAAAACTCCTCAAGCAAGTGGTATTGATAATAGCCCTCGGCTCACGGCCTCGTGCTTTTATCAATATAATTGCTTTCGAAATTTTTGACAAAAAATTATTTCGAATTATCACCGCCCTTGGGAAATTACAACTGAAATTTTTTTGCCTTAGTTTTATTTTAATTAAACCCAATGAAATTCTCTAAAATGTAATGACATCATTCAATTTCACCAATATCATTTGAATTATACTAACAAAAAATAGTTATACGTCTGGCCTACTGGGATATTAAAAATTATCAATCTAATTTTGAGATAATTAACTGATATCACAGTAGGCCAACGTATAATTCATAAAAAATATATAAATAAATGAAAAATGGCAAAACATTTTCTAAACGAATTCCCCTCGTTCGTTGATAAATTCTCATAATTTTTTGAAAAATTCCTCAAGCAAGTGGTATTGATAAAAGCCCTCTGCCTGTTGCTATCAAAGAAAATAAACTAAAAGGTATGTTATTGCGCATCTCATCACAAATAATTTAAAAAATGTGACGTCACGTAGTGGGTACTAAATTGTAATACGCGCGAATATAACTAATAAATTTATATACATATATGTATACTTATTTAAATATAAATAACGTTATTTTGATTACTAAAAAAGATTTTTATTTAAATATAATTTAGTTTAGAGACAATCTTGTCAAAACGTTTTAATGCCATTATCCAAATTTATTGTCAAAGGAACGTTTTTTATCAATAATTGAAGATAAATTCGATGGATTTTACCGCTGGTACTTGTCGAAACATGATGAATAATTAACTGTAAATAAAATTTATTGTTGTAATATTTCGTAATTGAGTTTTTATTATTGATAAATTTACTAATTTGACTATATTTAAGAGTTTTTTGTAAGCTCCTGAGGATGATGTTATAATCGAAATCCGATCGAGCATATTAATTATATAGTCAAATTAGTTAATATATCAATAATAAAAATTTAATTGCGAAATACTACAAGAAGGAATTTTATTTACAATTAAAAATTGAAGAGATTAGTTCTCTTCCTTCAAGATTTGGCTATCGACTTTATTTCTGCTGAAATATAATTGAATTATATGTTATAATAATTAATTCGTGTGATAAATTTGGCATAACCTTATTTGAAGTTCGACATTCAATTATTTGAGATGGTTCAGATTCACATAAAAGTGACATGTTATTTTCTTCCAAATTTTCATCTATTTCCCCAATGACCAATAACCATTAATTTAACTGTAAACTAATTGATAATTATAATGAAGAAAGAAAAATACTAAATTTTCAACCTTTTTGAAATTCTTTGACCGATTTTTCACAATTATCACAGACCAAATTAAAAAACATGAAAATTCTAATAAACCATCGAAATGATCCCCAGATGATAATTTGAATGGTTAAACTATATATTCGGCTTGCTCCCTATATTATACTCTTCGTAGTTGGTGTGGCATAATTGAAGTGGAACTCTTAAAGTCTCAGCACCAGCTAACTTCGTGCATGTAGCTTTGATAAAAGGTCTTTAATTGTAAGCAGCCTACTTTACAATTACCAGACAGTTATTAAATTTAGCAATATCTGCTAACGGATTAACCATTGCCGGTTGCAGAAGTTTTCCAATGATGCAGAAAAAGTAAATGTTTTTGGTTATGTGTCACATCTAATAAAACTCACAAGAAATAATTTTGTAGATCATTGTTTCAATAAAATTTCAATCAAAAGTCTTACAGTGAGTAATTCACGGAATCAAAAAGTTTAAGCTATTAGCAAATGTGGCACATCAGGGTTCCTCGAATCTGATTCCTGGATTAAATGTTCCCAATTTTTTAAACCTTTAAGAATCTTTCTATTTTATAAAAATAGAATGAGTTGCTCGAATCAATTCGAAATGAAAAAGGCGTTTGAGAGTAATACCTAAACAGATGGCAACCCTGGCCTAGACATGGTAGCAATTTTAAACAGTATATGTTTGAGAACAATTACAACAAATGCATTCGAAAATATAAAACCTGCATCTGAAAATATGCAACCATTGTAGTACGATGGTCTGAAATATTTGGCAAGCTACCTATTATTTACATTGAAAGATTCGAGTTTAATAATTGATCATTTTCATGGTAGATGTTGTACTTGGAATAAACGTTTTACAGACTTACTTACAGTCTTACTTACAGCCTTTAAAACCTATACCACGTACAGCTGAAGATGAAGATGGAGCAGCTCGAAGCAATATTTAGCGACGGTAATAGAAATCCATTGCTAATAAGGAAAAATTATTCCAAAAACTTAATAGACCTTTTGAAAGATGTAGACTGCGATGAGAAAACTAAAACCATTTTCTTCAGGTCTACAATGTATGCTTTCGAAAAAACCAATTAAATGAAACAATTTTGGACATAACAACCGTAAAAAGAAAATTAAATAAAATGGTCCATTAAATTATATTTCTGACCAATTTCCTTTAAACCCTTTAAATAAACCCTGTAATTACTATTTTAATTTATTATCATTTTTAATAATTAAAATGTCTAAAAAAATCAAAAGTATTCTCAGAATAATCAGATTTTATATATGTATTCTTATACGAGTTTATATAATTTTCGCACATTTTTCCATTTAAATATAATATCATATATTTCAAAAAATAAATTTATTTAATTTTTATCCTTTATTTAAAACAAATTATTTTATTTGCAAAAAAAATAAAGTATGAAACCGTTTACGACTTAAGTTTTTTCCATTGAAACGAAAATTAATCAACTCACTACGTGACGTCATGCGCAGAAAAAACCAAAATAGAAACTTTAACAATCATACCTTGTAGTTTATTTTCTTTGGTTGCTATTATCAATATACTTGCTATCGAAATTTTTGGCAAAAAATTATTTCGAATTATCACCGACCGCCCTTGGGAAATTACAACTGAAAAGTTTATCATTCTCATCAGGGCTAGCCGACTAGATAAACTCTACCAAAAAATGTCAACGCTAATTAATATAAACCAAAAATTAGGTTACAACTCTAGCGAAGTATAAAAAAAAAAACAAATATTTACATATATTTAATAGATTCAGGTTTAGTCAATTAATTTCTCTGGTGATCACTGTTTTGTTATACTCTAGACATTCTAGTATTGAATAACAAACTCGTATCGGTGAGAAGAAGATGACTAGTCTTCACTTGTGTCTATTGACACATGATCAACAATTAATTCAGTAAATTATTTGTGATATAACATCACCCCGATGGAAAATCACCCATCAAGAATAATATAAGAACTGAATCTAAAAAATTATGGTGCAAATTATGAAACTTTTTGCAATCCATACAATTTTCGAGCGATCTAGTTTCGAACCAATGAGAAAATTTTAAACTTTAAAAAAGTTTATCATCTAGCGAAGTATAAAAAAAAACAAAAAATTTACATAAACATATATTTTGTTATTTACTTCGCTAGAGTTGTAACCTAATTTTTGGTTTATATTAATTAGCGTTGACATTTTTTGGTAGAGTTTATCTAGTCGGCTAGCCCTGATGAGAATGATAAACTTTTTTAAAGCTTAAAATTTTCTCATTGGTTCGAAACTAGATCGCTCGAAAATTGTATAGATTGCAAAAAGTTTCATAATTTGCATCATAATTTTGCAGATTCAGTTCTTATATTATTCTTGATGGGAGATTTTCCATCGGGGAGATGTTATATCACAAATAATTTACTGAATTAATTGAAAATTTTTGACTTAGTTTTATTTTAATTTAATCCAATGAAATTCTCTAAAATGTAATGACATCATTCAATTTCACCAATAACATTTGAATTAAACTCGCATTATTATTAAAAATTATTACTGCAGTGTCAATTTGTCTCTACACTTTTAGGATCATTGATTATTTAGTTTACCAGCTTTGACTTTCAAAAAGGAACACACCAGGGGACTGATAATTCTTCGTATTGAATCATGTTCTTTGTAAGAAATATATTTTGAAACGGGTTTATTTTGGAGATCCTGCTAGACATAGTTAAGGTTTACAAATTTCATTTGCAAAAAAAAATTGTTTTTTTGTATATTAATATACGAAACAAGTCATGCCGTCCGAAACTCCCATGTTTGTAGAACTACCCACAGACAATTTAATCATATTTACCGTCGTAAACATTCAGTAATTATAAGCTTAAATTTATAAATTCTAAAATATACAATTAATATGTATATAGAATTATTTGCTTTAAAAATACTTATATTATGAACAATTATAATAATGTAATAAAAATAAGCACGTTCACAGCTATCCAAATAAATAAACTTTTAAACATAAAATAATAATCATCACACAAATTAATTTACATTAAATAATAAAAAGCAAGCACAAAAGAAAACAATTGATTATACATAAAAAATACAATACTTACACAAAGAAGTTAGAGAATTATTAATATGTGGAACTTTTGGTGGTGAAAGAGAAGGTTGTGTCATAGATGCCAATGTTACGAAATTTTGTACAGACATGGGCGCTAATAACTGTGCGGCAGCTTGTGTTACATCAGGTTGACCTCCAAATCCTATGATTTGTAGACAAACAAATAAACACCATTTAAATTTAGTACAAGATTAACACAATATCTTTATATTTAATAAAAATGACGAAATATAATTACATCAGTTAAACAACGTTTTTAGCTTAATATGAAATAACATTTATAGAAAAGTGATATAATAGAAGCTAAACTAAATATGTACAACTTAAAAAACATTGCATTGTTTTCTAACATTAGTTACGTCAAAGCATTTATTTAAACATGTAAAGTGTTAATAACTGTCACAATAAATTTTGAGGGGTTCATACGTTATATAAACAATGTTCAAACATTACCATTACTGTAATATTCTTAGGTTTTCTATGTCATTCTTAAATTTGTGTTATTTAAACTATAAAAATTAGTTGCAATTTATTATTTCTAATAAAGCAGGAAATTGTAAAGTTGCATTTTTAATTGTTTAAAATTTCTTCGTTTATTAATGTTGGATTTTATTATAATTGTATTTTTATCTTGTTTCATTTTACACCGTTGAAGGTTATTTATTTGATTTTACAGTTAAATCGTTATTGCATAATGTAGTTAAGATAGACATTTTATAGCACAAACCTTGAAGAAGATGTTGTTGTAGTCCTACAGCTTGCAGTTGTTGTAAAAGTTGCAGTGAAGCTGGTGAAATTGCATCAGAGGCCAAAAATGGACTGGATTGCTGGGATGAGTTTGAAAGCATAGGTGATGTCATAGCAGCTGCAGTTTGGCTTAGTGGCGAATTAATCCCTCCAGATATATTCCACAAACTTGCTTGCATTTGTTGAATTTTCTTCTGCTCTTTTTCTTTCTGAGTATCGGCAAACTTAACAACTATTGGTGCAGAGCAACCTTCCATTGTTTGGCTTTGATGTAATCCCTTAAATAAAATTATTATTATGTATTCTTATTTCTAAAATAGTAAGCAGCTTCATTATTCAAATGCAATTTGTGATAAATTAAAACAGATAAATGTTTTGCAAACATACAATAAAAGTAAAAATCATTAAATAATTAAATTATAAAGTTTCAAGGTTGTATTAAATTGCAATTTTTTAGACAATACATTCAAGCAATAAAGCAAATAAGTTTTAGTTAATTTATAATACTCATGCAAGTTTTCTATTCATAATTTAAGTTATAATCGAAATAGTAATTTCATATGAAAATATTTTTGTGATCTACACATGATATCATAAAAACTTTGAAACATAAAAACTTGTATGTTATTTCAATTTGCATATATTGATGAAAACTAAGAAGTCTTTTCGTGAACGCTTTATATTAAATATTTTAGTTTCTCGTACATATTTTACTAGGTCTTACGTTAACTAGAACACATAACAACCAGTTTTATTTGTTTTAACAATGGAATTTTATTGGGCTCGTTGTAGTCTAAAAAAACTTTATATTTTGGTCAGTGGCATTATTTAATATTGTCAAGCATCAATCGATGCTCAATCGTGCCAAAACATGACTGCGAGATGTTATTATTTAAAAAAGTAACAGATATTAATTTACAAATGACCATAACTAATTTGATAACTTCTACAATTTTATCCCGTATATGAGCCAAACCATTAAGGATATTTTTAAAAAAATTTAGACAATCACCTGTCTCCATTTTTATAACTAAAGTAGAATCAGCAGTTCGAACGAATAACTAGTTTACCATTAGTTTTAAGTAACTATTGCAAATAATATCTTATAGATTAATAGCTGAATCTTAAGCAAAATTAGATTAAACCCGGGCGTTCAAAATTATAGAGTATATCGAAATTATATTTTGTTGATTTACTTCGGTCAGAAACTTTTGTCATTAAATCTTGAATCTTAATATAGTAAAACTTTACATAAAAGAAATTTTAAGCAGTTTATCGAAAAATGTCTTACATATAACCGAGATTAGATTTGATTATTGCTTTGAAAGCTTAACTCTAAACCAAGTGTGAATGTGTGATCAAACATGTATTCATAGGATTATTTTAGCCGCTCTAAGTCAAAACTATATTATAATTGTTATTGAATGTTTTCAATCTATGCTAAATCAATATCTGATTATGAGATAAAACAAACTTTTTGACAATAAATAGAATTTTATAACCATTCTATACATTTATTGTATGTGTTACATTCTAACAACGGTTTTAAATTAAAAAATTCTTAAGTAATAGAAACATTAGAATAATTTTATAAACTTAAAACATTGCAAATTTCTCATTGAACTTTGTCTTCAAGATTATTAAACTTTTCAAAAAATCTACTAAGTCTAAACATTGGATAGTACTAAGAAGTTTTTAATTAAATTTAAGAAGTTTTGATTAAAGAATTTATTTAAAAGTTTACTAATTTCAATTTATTTTATTGTTTCAAATAAAACACGGCAGTTTATACTATATTATATAAAAACTTACCTTGATGGCGCAAATTGCTGCTTGTTTAGTGGAAAAAGTAACAAAGGCACAGCCTTTACTTTGTCCACTTTGGTCGCGCAAAACAGTGCATTCTTCTATTGTCCCATGTCCTGAAAATAATTGCCGGACATCAATTTCACTATACTTTTTTGTTAGCATGCCACAAAAAGTTTTCTTTCTGAAAAATAGATAAATATTTTAATTTTAGATGAAAACATAGCGCAATAATTTTGAATGTTTAAATGATTCTAATTTGTAAGGTAGCCATGAATGTTTATTGACAGACTTAAGGGGGGGGGGGGGGGGGGGTTGTGTTGGTAGTATTAAATTTTTTTATTTTTTTTATTGAATGCATAATATTTTAAGAATATTGTGTCAAAATTTCAAGACGATTGGAGCAAAAACCAGATTTTTTATTGTTCAAAACTTTAAAACGTTTTCCCCACAACTCACGTTTTCAAAGTCGGTGCCCCTCATAACTTCAAAGCTACTGCACCGATCCTTTTGAAATTTTGAACAGTATTTCTGTACATGGAACGCTGGAGAGCTTTTGCAAATTTTGTTAATAATTTTTATTTTACAATAACAAATTAGTCGATTTTTTCGCAAAAAATCGCGTTTTTCTCTTCAAAGTATTCCAAAAAAGTGAAAATTAAAATTTCGAAAACCCTCTCAGCGTTACCTGGGGAAAATTATTATCTAACGAATGAACTTTGATTTTTTGATTTCGGATGATCCAACACCAAGTTATGAAGGGCACCGCAATTCTACTATTTTCCGAGACACATTTCTTGGTTTTAATAAAGAGATTTTAGCTGTGCTGCCACAAAAAATTCACAAAACATGCCTTTTTTCGTACGAATTAATCTAAAAAAGTTCTAAGTCGTGTTAATTAAATTTGTTTTTCTACTACCCACTTTAAAAAATCTACTTTTGATGTTAGTCACAGCTTCGAAAACTTCGTTTTCGTCACCAGTGATAACAAAACCTATACATTACTTTCGTCCCTATTGACGAAAGCGATTTTTTTAAATCCAGATATTTTCTGATTTATAACTAAAATAAACCCTCCTAGACTACCCGTCATTTGTTTTATCTTAGACTTTTAGAGTATAGAATGAAATAATGAATATTAATGGCGAGCAATTCCACGTCACCGCAACAGCATTTGTTCTAGCATCCGGACTTACTCCTTTGATTTCGTTAAAATTTCATACACAGATAGTGAATGACAAAATAAAAATATCAATTCTTTCGAAAAATGAAATTTCGCTCTGGGGATGACGCAGGGCTGCGGCAAAGTTTCACGGGTTGGCGAAACATTAGTATCTTTGGCTACCGATTGCTAACGATTGACCAAACCGATTTAAATCATTTATAGCTCATTAGAAAGGTAATTGATAGACCTTATAAAAAAAATTATTTAAAATTTTGTAGTAAATTTTTAAAACTGTCTTAAACTTAAATAATATTTTCAAAGATGGCGCTGTTGAGGGCGCCCTCACTTTTACCACATTTTTTTTTCCAGAAAAAATGTTTTATTAATTCTTAATCTAAATCGAAAGTTTTCCAATATAATTTTTCGTTTTGAAAATAAAATTTTTAAAAAATTTTAATTTCCGTTTTTCAAATTTTTTTTAAACAATGCAGTCTATTTAACTAAAACCACCTGAATCCTTGTTTTATAGAAATCTATTGATTATTTAATTATTTTAAGAATACAAGTTAAGTATTTGAGGGTGTGGATGCTTTTTACATAATTTACCTTTTCTCCCATTTCTACCTCTCCAAAATTAATTTTAAAGGCATGGACAAATCGAGTACCGTACTTTATTACCTATTAATGGTAATACCTGTCATAAAATGAGAGCGCAGTAATGAAAATAATAGTCTTTAGAGATATTTTTACCGTAAAGCATCATTACTAAATTCATTTGTCAATCTTGTTTAAAAAATATTAGTGTTGTGCTAGCAAAGAATTTTTAAAGCGTATTATAGTTAAAATAATTTTTTTTTAAAAACATGAGTAAATATCATTGTATAAAACCATTTGGCATCATTGTATAAAACCATTATATAAAACCATTTGGCACATTGTATAAAACCATTTGGCAAGTGTTTAAAACTTTACGTAATCTTACACCAGAAACTCAGAATAATTTACATAAACATTTGATAAATTATGAGTTTGATATTCATATGCGAATGCGAATTTGTTCGTCTTGTAGAATTCGTCTCCTAATGATCAGTTTCACTGGAGGTATTGAAGCTGAAAGTACAGGTGATGCAAAGTTCGAGTGACGAAATATTGTTGGTACAGCAACAGCCTATCAGTGGACCAAGCGTTTTACGAGATATTATTTCATCACCAACGATAGTTAATATGGAACGTGATGAGGTAATTAATCGCATAAATGAACATATTGTGCAGAGGACACCCCTCCTTATTAAATTTGTAAAAGTAACGATGCTCCCAACGCAATTCACCTCTTTACTTGTTGTGCAATACACCCTTTTTTATTTTTCTTACATCATCATTCCAGTCATTCTGCATAACTCGAACAATTCAAATAAATAAACATATTAGATTAAGAGCCCGCGACGGCCAGACCTTCGTTATTTTATAAAAGCTGAAAGTTTCTCTGCGCATATCCCCTACTCAGGTAGGAACGATTAGCGACATATGAAGTTAGGATCATGGTGGCTTTGGGGGGAGCAGGTAACATAGGGGCCTCCAAAGTTTCGTGAAAGTATAAAAGGTAATTTTTTTATATATTCTTCGGGATAGTATTAGAATTCACGTCACCCATTGCCAGACACTTACTATCGTGGCGACCCCCTGCCAGACACCCTTAAACTTTATCAACTTGTTAAAGTTTAAGGGTGTCTGGCAGGAGTTTACCACGATAGTAAGTGTCTCGCAATGGGTGACGTGAATTCTAATACTATCCCGAAGAATATATAAAAAAATTACCTTTTATACTTTCACGAAACTTTGGAGGCCCCTTTGTTACCTGCTCCCTCCCAAAGCCACCATGATCCAAACTTCATATGTCGCTAATCGTTCCTACCTGAGTAGGGGGTATGCGCAGAAAAACTTTCAGCTTTTATAAAATAACAAAGGTCTGGCCTTCGCGGGCTCTTGTTCTATATTAACTGGCCTTCATTGATATTTCGAGATTACTTTATTACTTTCAAATTTCTAAGTTGTCGATATTTTTTTATATATTCAAACTCGAAAGCATCCAGAGGTCCAGCCGGAGCGATGAAAAGTCAATGTTTTCGATGTTACGAATGTACTATAAATACTTGAATCCTCCTATTGATTCTCTCTTATTGGATTTTTTTTGACATCTTGTGATGAGTTGTCATCCTGACTGCCTTCGTGAATATCAATAAAAAAGAAGAAAATGAATTTTTTCTTGAATTCACGCTTTGCATTAATTTAAATAGAAAAATATATTAGTTAAATTTATAACTTTAATTCAAAACAAAAAACAATCTGTGTCTGTGGTCTTTAGTACAATTATATTAGTTATTGTTATTAGTGCAATTTAGAAAAATCTTCTAGATTTGTGTAGTGTAAAACTTTGATGATGGCCTCTTGTTTATTGAGTTGTGAGTTTGATCATCGATTGGTGAGTTGGCATTAAATTTTTGTTTTGGTTGATTGAAAACCATGGCCACAACCGAATATTGGTTTTTATTTAAAAGTATGGTTTTTAATTGTGTTCAAATAACATTTGAAGTAATTTTTTTGCTAAAATATTAATGTAAAATCTCTAACTAAATTAACAATAATTCATGCGCTCTATATTGGCTGAAGAGCTATAACTGCAACTATTTTGTATTTAAAACAAATAAAAATAGATATGCTAAACTAAAAATATAATAAGAAGTAAACTATTCAATATTTTTAAGGAATTTAAAAAAAAATAAAGTTTAAATGGTGACATTCGTTATTCAATCATTATGCTAGTAGGCCAATAGAATTACGGATTGTACGTGTTGTTGTCGGTAGCAGGTCAGAAATGTTTTTAATCTCTGGGGTAGGGTACTCACATAATGGGCATGCCGAGTCCACTCGCGCGGCACATGGGGACTGGAGTTATTCAACTAAGTGTGCTGGACATTTTTTTTGCTTCCTTGTAGGCGATATAACTCGTAAATGGTGCCCTTTAGGATACTGGTTCCATGGTACTTTTTTGTTCCTTAAATGTTTTTCTATAACTTAAAATTTTAAACTTAATTCGAGATGCGTTTTTAAAATTTGCAAAGCGCTTAGAAAACTTCAGATTTTAGAAAATAGACCTCTCTAACAAGATTTGGGACATGATTACACATAAGTAGTTCATTACTTTTTCATTAAATTTATTTGTCATTACAATAATACTCAATTATACATCGTGTCGCTACGTACGTTTTACGTATACTATACAGTACGTTTTAGTTTTTCATAGAGTACGTTACTAGCAGGAGTCAGAGTAACCAATCGCGTGTTGGGTAGGCACAGACCCAGCATCTTGTGAGCACAACAGTATCATTTTGGAGGGAAATCCTCGGTTCCTGTCGATATATGGCATACAAAATCAATGTCACAATCGCGGTTTCAAAAACAAAATGGGCCATAACTCGGTCCAAATCATGTTAGAGAGGTGTCTTTTTAAATCTTCGGTTTTCTAAGGAATTTGCAAATTTTAAAACCGCATCTCGTTAAGTGGAAAATTCGTTGAGAAATTTAATTTTGCATTTAAGGAATTTTCGCGTTTTTTCAAACCACTGTAATTGTTGTTAATATTGAATATGGGTATAGGCAACAAAAAATTTTATTTAAAGCTGACACTACACCCTTTCGATTCCTGTCAAGCAGATTGCGATCGGATGAAAACTCAGACCTTGCGGCCTGCCCAAAGTTAACAACTTCTTTTCAGGCATTAAGTGCAAAATGGAATTGTGCAAAAACAAATTTTTTTTGTTTATTTTTTTATTTTAAGTTATAGAAAAACATTTAAGGAACAAAAAAGTACCATGCAACCAGTATCGTAAATTGTACCATTTACGAGTTATATCGCTTACAAGGAAGCAAAAAAAAATTTTCAGCACACTTAGTTGAATAACTCCAGTCCCCAGGTGCCGGGCGAGTGGACTCGGCATGTCCATTATGTGAGTACCTTACCCCAGAGATTAAACAAATTTCTGACCTGTTACCGACAACAACACGTAAGGCATATCTTTTTCCGTTATTCTATGGGCCTATAGTAGTTTTAATAAGAAATGTGTGAATGATGACTCAATATTCAGCCACATTAACTTGAGTTAGTTGTATATATATACGTGGAATTATTCAACATCGAACCACATGCGCTTGACAATTATACATATTTCATACATTTATTCAATATTCAACCACATTGGTTTTATTCAACAGTTATATGTTTTTACAATCACTCAACTTTCATCCACAATCTCTTGATTCAACAGTTATATAAATTTGTACGTATAAATACGCAACTTTCATCCACAATCGCTTGATGCAACAGTTATATATTTTTACAATTACTCAACTTTCGTCCACAACCGCTTGATGCAACAGCTATATATATTCTTACGTATAAGTGCTCAAATTTCATCCACAATCACTTGATGCAACAGTTATATATTTTAACAAGTACTCAACTTTCATCCACAATCGCTTGATTCAACAGTCATATATGTTTTTACGTGGACTTATTCAACATTCATCCACCTTCACGCGATTCAACAGTTATATATTTTTACATTTATTCAATATTCAAACGCATTCGCTTGATGCAACAGATATATATTTTTACGTATGAGTATTCAACCTTTAACTACCTACGCTATATATTTCATGTATTTATTCAACGTTCATCCACATACACTGAATTCAACCGTTATATAGTTCCTGTATAGTGTGCATGATCACTCAATATTCAACCATATTCACTTGATTCAACAGTTGTATATTACTACGTATGATTATTCACTATTCAACCATCTGCGCTTGATTCAACAGCAATTTATTTCATATATTTATTCAACATTCAATTGCATTCGCTTGATCCAACAGTTATATATCTTTACGTGTGATTATTCAATATTTAACCTGGGAGAGATGACCGGCTAATCACCCAGGGAAGGAGGAGTGAGATCCGATATTATCATGGGGTGAGTCACTTAACTTTATTACAATACATGTTCGAGTATTTTGTTTGGGGTTTAACTTAATGTTCACGAGTCTATCTTTTGATAATGGGGTGTTCGTGACGGTCGCGGCTTCTTCGACTTTGAGGGTCGCCAGAGTTTCCTTTTTGGTTCCTTTCTTCTTGTGTCCGATCTGTTTGATAATCGAAATTCACGCACAATTCAGTTAATTTGTACTGGGCGGCAGGTATTCTCCCTCGTTCTTACATGCTGAAACTAGCTTCGGATTGTTACCTCACTAGGTGCGTGACCTGCCCTTACGGTTCTATTGGTTCGCCAATAGAAGCAGTTCACCATTACAAGTTCTTGTTTGTTTCAAAAGTTGCAATTTGTTCAATTTGACCACTATTGCAGGATAAAGTCGATCCAGTTTAGATAATATATCGGAAGTTTGAACAACATTGATATTGCTAGGTGGCAAGTTTGTCAAAACAAGATCTAAAACATTATTATTTGAGTTCTTATGCTTATTATATTGATAAAGATCAATTAAAAATAAAGTTTCAATAAGAACTTGTTCAGGGCCGTTACCGTTTATTGTCGGTTTGGTATAATTATGTCTAGTAACATCCCATTTCCCAGGTAGATTGAAATCACCAATAATTAGAAGATGAGAATTGTTTTTGAAACTATTAATTATTGAGTTTAAATTTTCACAGCAATCATCATATTCATCCGAGGTAGCTCTGGGATATGGTACATTAAGGTATACATTTGAACTGGTGCCAAGTTTAATACATATCCAAACTTCCTCCGAATATTTCTTCCATAAAGGAAGTCGATAAGATAAATATTTATTACTTACAGCAATTAGGCAACCACCACCATCAGTTTTATTAGGAAATAGAGATAGATTTCTATCTTTTCTGTAAATAATGTAATTATCAGTAAATAGTTCAGCATTAACAATAGTATCACTTAAAAAGGTTTCATTTATTTAAAAAAATGATATCATAACAACACCTCCTTACATTGTTCAAAATATCAATCGTCTTTGTTCTTAATCCATTAACGTTCTTAAAGTAAATCATCATTTCATTGCGAAATTTTTAGTTAAATAATTCAAATTACAACTGAATAAAAAACAAAAAAAACTAGTGGGATGGGGGTGTGACCATAGGGGCCACGCCAAGAACTTCCCGTAAGATTAAACTAACCAGTTACTGGATAACGTATACTAAAATACCAAACATAAAAAAATTATACAATGTAATTTAACTGCAATAAATACAAATAAAAATCGAAAAATTACAAAACAAATATTAAAACAAATTTGAAAAAAAGTCGACAAAAAGTGAATATAGCTCAATTAGGGGTTTTAAAGCCTAAATTAAGATTTATTCTTATAGCACACATCAATTGTAATAACTTAAATAGAATTTGAATATGGGTGTGTGTGTGTGTGTGAGTGTGAAATCAGATTTAAATTTAATATTATACTGACACTCCGACTGCAAACTAAAATAATTTGTCCAGACCGATTCAGAAGGTATTGAAAGGTGAAGATATCATTAAAATGCCAATATCAAAAATGATCTCCAACAATCCAACACAATAACCTAACCTATCGGTAAGATAAAAGGTCAGCATTTGTTTGATGAACACCGACCACTATATACAAGACATCTCAAAAGAAAATTTGTTCTATCTCATGTTAACTGAAACATTGAACCAAAGATTCGTCAAAAACACTTCATAGCTGTGGCTGTTGTTGTGATATATTTAAAAGAATAGGATAAAGCTATTTAACCGAAAGTGGCAAACCGGAAGTTGCAAAATTACTATGAACATAAAACTTTATGCTCCAAGTTTCAACAAAATTGAATTGAGGACTGAGTGTTATTAAAATTTTACAAAAACGGTTGTTTAACGATTCACAGATATCCTTCCTCCCGGACCCCTTTGCCAAATTTTGAAAATAGCTCATATTTTCCATATTCAAGTAAACCCAAATGCGTTTGCGGCTCATTTTAATTCACAAGTTTCATCAAGATCTCATGGATTTGCGTAACGAAAATAACACATATTTTTCAAATTTTCTTAACAAACTCAAAAAGTCTAGGACAATTGCTGTTAATACAAATGTCATTATAAATTGTTGACATGATGACAAACAAAATGGGAGGCAAATGGTCTTGAAAACGTTATTTATTCTCATAATAGCTGTAAGAGATAATTTTCAGTTTTTTGGAAACCACTAAAAAACAAATGAACTGATTTCGTTAGAAAAAGACTGGGCTGTAAGCTACGCCAAAATACATCGATTGTGACCATTGCCGTTGAAATCGGATCATCCGTTGTTGAGAAAGCGTTGGACAAATATTTGCTCACATACGACGATACACACGTACATACATACAAACATACATACTGCTAGCTAAAAATAGCCTAAACAGCTTCAGTAGGTCTTGAAACGTAAAGATATCATAAAAATTCCAATTTCCAAAATCGACCTAAAAACTATAACTTCCCATAGGTGAAAAACGTGTTCTAGACAGAGTTGTGAAAACTTGACCATTTTTGATTTTCCTGAAGCTTGGCATATAAGTAGTATAGACAAAATAAAAAATACAACTTATTTTTAAATTTTTTTAAATTGCATAGTTTGAGCATAGGGTGCACCCCAACATGCATGAAAAATAAAAATTCTGCCAATCCGATGTAACTTTAAAATTAAATTGCTCAAGAACGGCTATACCGATTTCATCAAACTTTTTTTTGTTTGATAGATGATTAACTAGTCGTTTGAAAAAAAATTAATTTATTGTTTTTATAATTAATTTTTAAATAAAAATATTAAAAAACTTTTTTAAAGATAGCGCTAGGGTCAAAGATCAATTGGAAATTTAATTATTTTTTTTCTGAAAATAGTTCTATCCTTACTCTAAAATATATCAAATTTACAAAGAGGCTTAAATTCTTGTTCTTGAGATATTTAATTTTAAAGATTTTTAGTACGGCTGAAATTCGAATTTTTCTTCATTTTTTCAAACAACTTCCGTTAACAAAAAATTTTAAAATCAATTAAATATTAACTATTTTTATTTTTTAAATATAGTTCTAACTTTCCTTTAAAATATATCATATATACAAAGAGGTATTAATTAATTCGTTGTCTTGAGATATTTAATTTTAAAGATTTTCAGTCATTATAAAATTTTAATTCTTCATTATTTTTTCGAACAATTTTTATCATCAAAAAATTTTAACCACTGAAGTTCGAGAAAATAATGAACAATTAGAATTTTAATCGGACTAAAAATCTTTAAAATTAAATATCTCAAGAACACGAATTAACGCCTTTTTGTAAATTTGATATATTTTAAAGGAAGGTTAGAACTATATTTAAAAAATAAAAAAAATTAAAATTTAATTGATTTTAAAATTATTTAAAGGAAGTTTAATGGAAGTTGTTTGAAAAAATGAAGAAAAATTCGAATTTCAGCCGTACTAAAAATCTTTAAAATTAAATATGCCAAGAACAAGAATTTAAGCCTCTTTGTAAATTTGATATATTTTAGAGTAAAGACAGAACTATTTTTAGAAAAAAAATTAATTAAATTCCAATTGATCTTTGACCCTAGCGCTATCTTTAAAAAAGTTTTTTTAATAATTTTATTTGAAAATTAATTATAAAAACAATAAATTAATTTTTTTCAAACGACTAATTAATCATCTATCAAACAAAAAAAAGTTTGATGCAATCGGTATAGCCGTTCTTGAGCAATTTAATTTCAAAGTTACATCGGATTGGCAGAATTTTCATTTTTCATGCCTGTTGGGGTGCCCCCTATGCTCAAACTAAGCACTTTAAAACATTTTTAAAATAAATTATATTTTTTATTTTGTCCATACTACTTATATGCCAAGATTCAGGAAAATCAAAAATGGTCAAGTTCAAATTTCGACTTTTTCACCTGCGTAGATCACGTTTTTCATCCATATCGGGAAGTTAATAAATAGTTGACCAAGCGATTGACTCACGAACCTCTGGCCTTTTTGTCAAATTTAGAAAATAACTCATCTTCGATATTCAAGTAAGTCCGGATGCGTTTGCAGCTCATTTACATACCAAAATTTCATCCAGATATCATGCGTTTGCGTAACGAAAATACCACGTAGTGTTATCACTTTTTCTTAAAAAACTCAAAAACTAAGAGAGCAATTGTTTATACAAATCTCATTATATATGGCTGACATGATGACAAACAATATGGAAGCTTCATGACCTTGATAGCATTATTTAATCTCATTATATTTGCAAGAAATAATTTTCAGTTTTTTGAAAACCAATCAAAAACAAATGATTTAATTTCGCTAGAAAAGAACTGGGCTCTAAGTTACGCCAAGATACATCGATTGCAACCATTTTCGTTTAAATCGAGCCATCCGTTGTTGAGAAAGCGTTGGGCAAAAATTAATCCACATACAGCGATACATTAACACATACACACACACATACAAACTGCCAGCTAAAAATAGTCTAAACAGCTTCAGGAGATCGTGAAACGTAAAGATATCATAAAAATTCCGATTTTGAAAATCGACCCAAAAACAATATCCCATATCGGGAAGTTAAAAAAAACGCTAATATGGACAAAATATAAACAAAACAATAATACATACAAAGAGATGAAACAAATCAAAAATTGATATTGTACACTACCAAAAATTAGCTAAATATACAGATATTTCTATAAACTATGCAATTCTTGCTAATAATCCAACGATATATTATTTTTAAGTAGATTTTGAATTTGTTCTTCAGATTTGATTTTTATAATATCAGAATATCTATGTTTTGCTCCCATGCGTAATTAAATTTTTTATCAATTTTTAATTGTTTGGCTTTAAATAATAATTTTTTTAAACACTGTTAAATGATTAGTGATGAAAAAGTCATTATCATCTCAAGGTTGTTGAACTTAAAATCCAATATCCGTAATTTTTAAAAGAAGTTTAAGAATTGTTTTTTTTTACTTTGTATGCATCAACAATTTTATGCTTAATATGTAAATTGTTGCATCGCATAACAATTAGTGCAACGGTTGTTTTTGCTAAACTATTGTGAGTAACTTGACGAGTTATATTAGAAACATCAATGAAAGATGACGGGATGTCAAGAAACTTAAATATTTCAGTAGATATGTTTTGTAAATTTTCACTATCGTAGAAGACCATGCAAAAACAAATTTAGATGATTAGCTTTTTTATCGAGATGATCCACCGAACGTTCAATATTTAATATTTTGGTTTTCAGCTGTTTATTTTCATCTTCAAGCAATTTCAATTTGTGGCTGTTTTCATCGATTTTTGTTGCTAATTTTATAATGTTATCGAATTTGAGATTTAAACTGTTTGTTGACGAAAAAAATTACCTTGGCGTTTATTTAAAGAGGTAAGTTCTTTACCAAATGAGCTTAACGAATGTTGTAAGTCATCAATAGGTTCATCCACATCATAACTTAAGTTTATTTTAGATGATTCAGAGATAGATACATCTCTACAATAAGCACATTTCTATTGCAAGACCCCGGCTTCAATATCCGATATAATTGAAACTGAAAGACCAGCATACGATAAATGCAAGGTTGCATACGGCACATTTCACACCTTTTTTATTTCTAGAAATTTTGTTGTTGCAAGTTGTGCATACCATTACAGACAGTTATATCACTAACTATTTACTATTTGTATTAACAAAACAGTAATTAAAAACACAATATTAATAACTTTAATATCACAAAATATTTAATATCACTATATATTTAATATTTGGATAAATAAATAGCTGTTAAGCTTAAACAGTATTTAATGATTAATTTAAGCAATGAGAGAAAATCAATTATTTCGTAAACGATTTTAATAATGAATGTTTTATTAACTGAATGTTTTAATTGAGAATAGTATATTCTTGTATGAGCTAGAATGAAGGCAATTCTTCACGAGGATGAAGTTTTCCGGAACGAGCGTAGCGAGTAGAGGGAATCATCCGAGTGAAGAATTGCCTTCATCCTAAGCGAATACAAGATACTATTTTATCCACGACTACAAATAATTCAAATAATTTCATTCATGTTTTCCTGTACAAGTTTGTATCGCCAATTAAATGAAATGAAAAACAAAACCAAACATGTTTGTTTATTTTAGATTTTATATATGTATTGTTTTTGTTTTAACTGGTTTATATTACTATACCAACAAATCAAGTTTTTAATTTGTTAGGGGAATTTTGAATAAATAAAGCGTAATAAAAGAAATAAAAAAGAATTTGATATATAGAAAAGGAATGAATACAATTACAATGAAAGATATACGCATGGAAAGAATATATTCTTTAGTAGTCGTGGATAAAATAATTTCTGACGAAAAAACGCTTGATAATACAAAAAACCCATTCCATACAATCATCAAAATTCAACTCAAAAAAGTCAATCAAGTGCGGATATAATTCGCTCGCTTAGGGTTCCGTCATCCGTGTATATAATATTTGAGAAAATAACAGTTTTTGTTAGCATAGTTTCACGTTGGGTTGCATCTTACCCAAAGTTGTTTATGGTGGCTAAAGAAAGCTTCAATAACGCCAGCTTATAAACTATTTATATTGGAAAATATATTATCAATTGTTGCAGCTTCAATTGTTGTTGGTTCAAGAATTTTTCTTTGTAAATTTATTTGTAGAAAATAGTGAGAGCCAGTTTTGAGGATTTTTATTGAAACCAACATTAAAGTCACCTATCACAATAGTTGAAGGAAAAAGTCACAGTCGAGTGATTTGTCTACTGAACATTGGGGAGATCGGTATACCAACAGGATTTGAACTTCAGCTAGTTAAAAATTCACAATGACTGCCAGCAGAGCTAAAATCGAAGTGGTGGTAGCTAATATTTTTCTGCACTGGTGGTACTGTATCAGACCCAACGAAAAGAACAGATCCACACCTCGATTTACTTGACTGTAACAATTTTATACTTCAACCAATTTTTTGGCCGAGTTCAACAATTTCAAAAATGTTTGTAATTAGTGATCAACCTCACAAAGAACATTTGCAACGCAACCATATTAAATGATAATCTTTCGAATAGCAAACAGGTATGTTATCGCATAATTTTTCAACCTAACGTCTTTCGTCTAAAGTTGAATTTATCTGATTTGTTAAACTTGTTTGATCTAATCTGATCTTTGTTGTTCATTTTTATTTGACTCAATATTTTACTATAATACACATTTCCTACAACGTAGCAAAATTTCTCCTCTTTTACGATTATTTCACGTGAATAGAGAATAGAAGAGTCCTTCACAAAAACACAATTTTAGAATTTAATCAAATGAATCACTAGCCAAGGTGATATCTTAGGGGTGCTGGCGGATGAACTGTATTCAGTCAACGGTAGCACTCTCAATCTTAACTAATGAATATTCCTTGATGCTGGAACGCTGTAGCTTCAGTTCCAAGAAACGAACCTTCATATAACTATATATCTGAGCTTTAATCATTGAAAAATATACTGCATCCCATAATCAAGGATTATGCCATTAGCTAGACTATTGGCAAACCAATTTTAGTTTTGTTCCTGCAAATTTTTAAAACAAATTTGCTTTTTATCTCTTATTTTATTTTTATTTTCCCTATCCTATCACGAAATATTGGCCTATGTCATATTTTATATGTGATAGGATTTATGGTTTAGTTATCCATTATTTAACAAAAAAATATTAAAAAAAAAAAAACAGATTTTCGTCCATTAACATCCTTTGAACGCATGTTGTTGTGGGACCTTGGTCTTAAAAGGTTTTTATGTGTTGTTCACAGAAAAAAATGATTGCTAATATTAAACGAAACTTGCTTAATTCAATCATTTTTGTACATTGATTTTCAACCTACTAAGCATGTTTCTTGAATTAAAATTCTGCTGGAATAATACCAGAAATAAATATTTTCTTTATTTAAGAAATGTAGTTTAAAAACCCAAAAGGTTGAGATGTATTAAAACAAGCAACTTATATTCAATTTGAGTGGGAAAAGTTACTAAAATTAAGTAATCGGCTGGCTTGAATAAAGCACAAATTCTATAAATATTATACAACTTTAAATTGAGAAACTGTTTTCCTTAAATTTAGCAATGTTTTCGCTTGAAATACGAGTTTATTTCTTAAGAAGAAATGGTATTCAAAGAAATGGTTTCCTCATTATAGCATGTTTTAGTCATAGCAGTCATAAATTTTGTGGTGGAACACAGGCAGAAATAAGCTGGCTTACATTAAGAAATGCATTTCTCAGTACAAGAATTGCCTTGTTTAAAGGAAAATCAATCAATTTATTGATTTTTCTTTGAACTTAAAAAAGTTTATCATTTTCATCAGGGCTACCCGATTAGATAAACTATCCAAAAATCTTAACGGTTATAAACCAAAATAGGTCTACAGTTTTAGCGAAGTATAAGAAACCAAAAAATTTACATAAACATATTATTTAGATAAATTTTCTTAATTTAAGTAAACGCCGACTTAAATAAAAAAAAATTTTAAAATTACACTAATGCTATTGCTATGCTTGATTTGATTATTGAAATCTTAATTTAAGAAATGTAATAATAATTTATATGAAGAAAAGCTTGCTTAATTCGATGATTCAATTTATTGTTTCAAGCAAAAACTGCTTTATATTTAGTATTTAAGCAATTCTTGTATTGAGAAATGCATTTCTTAATGTAAGCCAGGTTATTTCTTTCTGTGTTGTGACACATATTGTAATGCCTACTACACAACACATTTTATGAAAAAAAAAAAAAATATACATTAATTTTTCCAAATTTTTTCTTTTGTAATGTTCGAAGTTAAGGGGGGAGGGGGAGAAGGAAATTTTTTTCACATTTTTGAACACAACTCAAAAACTGCGCTTTTGAAAACTACAAAAAAAAATGTTTTGGACTAGAAAAAAATTAACCATTCATATGACTCACTTCATGGTCGATAATAATTTTTTTTCAAAATTGCCACTCTAACCCCATCTACATAACATTTAAAATGAAGAGTCGACCAATATAGTTTTCGTGGGTGACCTTTCTGCATAGGATCTTGATAAAACTTTGGCAAATGATCCAAGTTCACTTGAAAATGGAAGATCTGGATTCATTTTAAATTTGGACAAAATGGTGGGGGGTCTCCCGAACACCTCTAAGTTTACATTTTCAATAACTTCTGATCCCGGATTATGATCTTATGGAAACTTGTTATATAAGGTTTTAGTACTGTTTCCAATATTTCTACATACCAACTTCCGGTTTGACACTTCCGGTTAAAGTTTTTTTCAGGTGTTTATCCCTGCTGTAGCCTACAATTGCCGATCGATTTTCATGAAACGTAAAAGCTTTCAAGTGACATGAGAAAGATTTCATCAGCTTTTGGAGTACATTGGATAAAGGGTTGGGGGTCCACCATACAACAGGTGGTTTTTCCACTATGTTTTTTATGTTTGCTGGGAGCATACAACATTAGTTCGTGAATGAATTTTGATGACACTTTGGAAAAAGATGCAAATATGTATGGCAAGGAACTGATTGATTTTTGAGCGATAGTGAACAAAGTGGTGGTGGGTCCTCCGAGCACCTGTTTTTTTGAAAGCTCAATAACATTTGTACCTGATAATCGAATTGGATGAAACTTGGTACATAAGCATTTAGTACGGTTCACAACAGTTCTGCATCGGTGTCTTTATACACACTACAGCCTACAATAATGAAGTGATTATGTTGAAACTTATGAAAAAGGTTCCAATTATTGGGAGAAGATAATTATCATCTTTTGGAATACACTGATCAAAGTGGCGGGGGTATACCATACAACTGCTGACTTTTCACACTTTGTTTTTAAAGTTTGTTGGGAGCGTACAGACTTCATTCATTATTCAAATTTAATAACACTTTGAAATAGGATGAAGACATAAATAATAAGGAACTGATTAGTTTTTGGACAATATTGGGATAAGTGGTGGAGGGCCTCCCGAACACCTGTTTATTGTGTCACCATTTTTTCAATGTTTGTTGGGAGCATACAGCATTCGTTCGTGAATGATTTTTGATGACATTTTGGAAAAAGATGCAAATATGTATGGCAAGGAACTGATTAGTTTTTGAGCGATAGTGAACAAAGTGGTGGAGGGTGTCCCATACACCTGTTTTTTTGAAAGCATAATAACATCTGTACCTGATAATCGAATTGGATGAAACTTAAAAGATAAGCATTTAGTACGGTTCAAAACACTTCTTTTTTTTTTTTATTAATTAGTTGGACATGTTTAGCACACTAAATATGAAATATTCAATATTTAGACTCTTTGAATATTTAAAGATACCATGTCAACTATAAAGGAAGGAGATGAGAAAAATGGAAGGAATGGGGATATAGGGATAAATATACTAATTGTTTTAAATGACGATGGACATTTTCTTTAAATGCCTGAGGGGAAAATTCATCGGGAAATACAGAGGAAGGCATTGAGCTCCACAATTTGGCCACTCTATTAAAATAGTCGTTCTGGAAGGACACAGTTCTACAATGAGGTATTTGTACAAGAAATGGATGGGATAACTCGGCAGCTCTTGTTTGTCGACTATACTGCGCACACGATGGATATTTTGAATTTCCTTAGTGGAGATTTCGCTAAAGTTATATTTATAGTAGATTGACAATTCAGCCACATTTCTTCTGTGCTGGAGTGAATCAAGCTGGTCCGTTGGTTCGGTATTACCAATCAACTGTATTGCTTTTCTCTGTACAGAGTCTAGACATTTTATTGTTGACTGACAAGCACCTCTCCAAACATGGCAGCAGCACTCCATACTTAGACGAATAAAGGACTTGAAGATTAGCAAAATTTGCTCGGGATTGAAATAATAATAAAAATAATCTTTATTTCAATCAAAAACAAATAAAAATCGTATACAGTAATTTACAAAAAATTTTTATAACCATACAACAGTTAAATAAACAAATGCCAGATAATAATTAAATTTGTAATTGAAATGAAATAAGTAGGAGCATTTTGAAGTGTAACAAACGAACACTTGTAGTAAAAGCTCCATAAAAAATGGTAAAAAAAAAAAAAAAAAACATAAAAAAACAAAATTAAAAAGTAACAAACAAGCTAAATAACTAATATGTATAGTAAGTACATGAAAAATATCACACAAAAAAAATATTAAAAGTAAAGCTCAATATTATTAACAGAGAAAAGCCAAAGTTTTAAGTTTTTCAAAAAATATTTATAGGATGAAAAGATTTGATAGATACAGGTAGACAATTGTATAAATAGGGAGCCATAAAAACAAAAAAGTGTCTACAATACTCCTTTCTCGTAAAATTCACTACGCAACGATTATTGGTGCGTAAATCATATTTAATAATTGTTTTGATTTTTTTATACCCACATCTAGAATAAAATAACTTTAAAACTTTATAAACATAGAGATAGCGGAACGGAAGAATATTAGACTTTTTAAAAAGTGGAAACGAAGGATCAGTTCGAGATTTGAAGTGTATGACACGCAGAGCAAACTTTTGGGCAGTCAATAAAGGTTTAATATTACTAAAATAGACACCACCCCAGCAAGTAATAGCATATTCTAAGCGAGAATTAAAGAGAGAACAGTAAATTTGTTTCAGCAAATGACGGGGACATATTTCACGTAAAATGTACAACTTCCGTATAGTTCCAATTAACTCATTACGTATTTTCTCAATAGGAGTGATAAAATTTAGTTTATTATCCAGAATTAACCCCTAATATTTGAAATAGTTTACTTTTTTGATAACAATGCAGCTGCTATCACATTGAATAGATGAACATTTTATTGAATGACATATAAAATCATTAGAAAGAGAGTTACTTTCATCAAAGAAATCAAACGTCATGTAACGTGTTTTAGAACTTAGAACCATGGAATGAATATTAAACCATTTTCTTAAATTAATCAAATCATGTTCAATACATTGTTTGACATTCACCCACGAATCATAACAATATAACAGAGCAGTATCATCAGCAAAAGCAATTAAAGAACCTTTAAAATTAAATTTACATAGGGAGTTAGTATAGATGAGAAATAAAATTGGCCCAAGAACAGAGCCTTGAGGAACACCAGCAGATATAGTTTTATATTGACTAAAAGTACCATTAATTTTAACACATTGAACACGATTAGATAAATATGACCACAACAAATCTAGCACAATTCCTCTGAAACCAGCAGACCTTAATTTTTCAAATAATAAAATATAATCGACAGTATCAAAAGCTTTAGTAATATCAATAAATAATGCAGCTACCCTTTTACCTATATTTAATCCATCATATAGCGGGGACAAAAAGTCAATCAGAGCAGACTCAGAGCTTAGACCCTCACGGTACCCATATTGTAAGTTACTTAGAAATTTTGTTTTGACTAAAAATGATAAAATTCTCGACTTCATTAATTTTTCAAGCAATTTAGAGAAAACCGATAAGAGCGAAATTGGCCTATAATTAGAAATATTCGTTGAGTCACCACTTTTGAACAGAGGGACTATCACTGCTTTTTTCATTTCAGAAGGAAAAATCCCTGAACTAAAGCTCATATTAAATATAAAAGAAAGCGGTGAGCTAATGTAGTGTGAAATAATTTTAATCAGAGAATTTGAAATATTATCATGACCAGTAGAATAAGAGGAATCTAAGCTATTTATGATAGTTTCAATTTCAGAAGTAGAAATCGGAGATAAAAAGCAAGTAGAAGATTCATAGTTATATGAATAAACCATATTGTCAATTGTAGCTTGAGAATTATAAACTGATGTAATATTTTCTTTTTTGAGTTTATCAGGTATATCAATAAAAAAATTATTAAATAAGTCACATACAATGGGTAAATCATTACAAAGGGTGCCATTACTATCCAAAATATTATACGATATGTAAATACTTTTTACATCGACTCAAGAATCCTAATTTTTGCATTGCAGAATTAGCGAGGTTGAACACATATTTATTCCATTTC
Source organism: Diogma glabrata (assembly GCA_963693315.1). Taxonomy (NCBI): domain Eukaryota; kingdom Metazoa; phylum Arthropoda; class Insecta; order Diptera; family Cylindrotomidae; genus Diogma; species Diogma glabrata. Next base: position 131,634,014 of record OY856186.1, read on the forward strand.
AGGTTATTTTGAATATCCACTCCAAGAAGTCTAACTGATTCAAACTCACGCAATTCCTCATGGTTTATTTTAATAGGGAAATTTTTATGTCGCTCTATGAAAGAATTTTTTTTGTAATGTTTTGAAGTTTCTTCAGTGTCTTTATGCACACTACAGCCTACAATAATGAAGTGATGATGATGAAAGCTATGGAAAAGGTTTCAATTAGTGTGAAAAGATAATTATCATCTTTTGGAACACATTAATTAAAGTGGCGGAGGGTCGACCATACAACTGTTGACTTTTCATACTTTGTTCTTAAAGTTTGTTGGGAGTATACAGACTACATTCATTAATCAATTTTAATGACACTTTGAAAAAGGATGGACACTTAAATGACAAAGAAGTGATTATTTTTTGGACAATATTGGGATAAGTGGTGGGGGCCCTCCCGAACACCTGTTTATTGTTTCAATGTTTGCTGGGAGCATACAACATTCGTTCGTGAATGAATTTTGATTACACTTTGGAAAAAGATGCAAACATGTATGGCAAGGAACTGATTAGTTTTTTAGCGAAAGTAAACAAAGTGGTAGAGGGTCCTCTGAGCACCTGTTTTTTTGAAAGCTTAATAACATCTGTATGTGATAATCGAATTGGATGAAACTTGGTACATAAACATTTAATACGGTTCACAACAGTTCTGCATCCCAACTTCCGGTTTGTCACTTCCGGTTAAATTTCTTTTTTACTATTTCTCGTACAACAGAATTTATGTTTGTTGGGATACTACTGCTTTCTTTAATATTTTAATAATTAGAACTACGCGAAATCTACAACATTGGTTAGCTTTTAATTAAAGTATTTGATGGATATTAGCTCATTATATATCCAGAACACTATGTTTCCAGAGCTGTGGTGAAGTCAACCTATGCATCAGCGTCGCAATATTTTTTTTAGTTGTGTTCAGTTGATTGTATGATATGGGATGCAATCAAAATAAACAACAAAAGAAATTTTTCTACGATAGCAGATTAAAAGTCTATTTTCATACAGGCTTAATCCGCTGTGAAAATGAAGTTATTTCGATTATGACAAAAGTTATAAAAAAGGTTCCAATTGGTGTAAGAAGATAATGATCTGCTTTTGGGACACATTGATAAAAGTGGCAGGGGATCTACCATACAACTGCTGACTTTTCTCACTTTCTTTTTAAAGTTTGTTTGGAGCACACAGAAATCATTCATTATTCAATTTAAATGACATTTTGAAAAAAGATGGAGACTTCAATGACAAAGCACTGATTAGTTTGTGGACGATATTGGGATAAGTGGTGGAGGGCCTCCCGACCACCTGTTTATTTGCAACTTATGCTTTTTAATTGTTTTTGGGAGCATACAACATTCGTTCGAGAATGAATTTTAATATCACTGTAAAAAAAGATGCAAATATGTATGGCAAGGAGCTGATTAGTTTTTGAGCGATATTGAACAAAGCAGTGGGGGATCCCCGAGAATATGTTTTTTGAAAGCTATATAACATCTGTACCTGATAATCGAACTGGATGAAACTTGGTACATAAGCATTTATAACGGTTCAGAACAGTTCTGCATCCCAACTTCCGATTTTTCACATCCGGTAAAAAAAATTTTTGCAATTTTTTTCAGTGTCTTTATTGATTGACACTACAGCCTAAAATAATGAAGCGATTATGACGAAACTTATAAAAAGGTTTTAATTAGTTTGAGAAGATAATTATGAACTTTTAGGACACATTCTTAAAAGTGGCGGGGTCTACCATACAACAGCTTAACTTACTCACTTTGTTTTTAAAGCTTGTTGGGAGGATACAGACTTCATATATTATTCAATTTCAATGACACTTTGAAAAAAGATGGAGACTTAAATGACAAAGAACTTGTATGTTTTTGGACGATAATGGGACAAGTGTGGGCGATCTTCCGAGCACCTGTTCATTTGAAACTTCAATAACATCAGTTCCTGATAATTGATTTTGATGAAAAATATATGCTTAAAGTAAAATTTGTAACATTTCTGCATTCCAACTTCCAGTTTGTCGCCTCCGCCTCTTGCCTATAATTACAGATCGATTTCTATGAAACGTTGGTAAAAGGTTTCAAATAATATGAGAAAAATTTCGTTAGCTTTTGTGGTACATTTGACAAAGAGTTGGGGGTCCACCATTAGAGATGTGACGATATTTAGATAGCAGCTACCTTTTCACTGTTACTCAAAAGTAACAATCACTGCCTGTTACTAAATATTTAAAGTAACAGTTCCTATTATTTTGTTCGCTGTGAATTTTTGAAAATAAAATTCAGGCAGTTACTTTAGTATTTTTTTCTTTTAAGTAGAAATACAACAAGAACAGGAAAATAAAATCACTTTGACTTCTAAAAGTAACAGTTCCTATTATTTGGTCGCTGTGATTTAGACTGCTACCTGCTACTTTAGTATTTTTTTCTTTTAAAATAAAAATACGAACAGGAGGAACAGGAAAATAAAAAAATCGCTGTGATTTCTTTGATATCACTAAAAACATTGATATTTTAGTCGCAGTGATTTTTTGTTTCTTGTTCGTATTTTTTTATTTGAAAGAAAAAAAATGTATTTGAATTAGTATATATTTGAGTTAATAGAATAATCAAATTAAAAATACATTGAATGTGCATTGAATGAACTTTATTTTCTTTAAAGATATTTATCAATATAATATTCAAAGATATTTGATAAAGATAAAGTATTATATTGATATTATATTGATAAAGATATTTATCAATATAATATCAATTTATTAATATAATATTGCATACTTGACTTTGAACTTTTTTCTATATTTTTTAAAAATCACACCTGTTACTAAAGTCGTTGTTATTTTTCACAGTGATTTGAAAGTAGCAGTAAAAGGTAACTGTGACTGAAAAGTAGCAGTTTTGCCCATATCTATCCACCATACAATACATACGTGGTTTTTAGGTAGATTTCATATAAAAATCTACCTATTGCAATGGACTTCATCTCGGAATTTCGGAAAAATTTTTGTGCCAAACGACTATATATGAAAAGCGGAGACGAAAAAAAAAAAAATTTATATATATATATATATATATATATATATATAAACGATATGAGATATAACGAAAACGACCGGCACTCTCACGGTCGCATTTGTTGAGGTAGATCAAAAAAATTTTCTGTACTTGTATGTTCTATTAATATCTTGGACAAGTTCGTGAATCAGCAAAATCCGACACGTGGTTAAGAAACTAGAGGCTTTTTTCTGAAAAAAATTGATTTTTTAAAACCGTTATAACGGCCGTTTGGATACTAATATTTCAAAAAATTTTACAAATTTAGAATTTTTGAAATCCTTTTAATCAATTTGTTTTAAAAATAGACCTCTGCAGTTAGAGGTTCCTGAGTGAGCGGCTCCAACAAAAAAGTTTGCAAAAAAAATTTTTTTTTTTAAACAACCGCCACTCTCACGGTCGCATTTATAAGGCCAGATCAAAAAACCTTTTTTAAAAATGTGCGTTTTATTAATATCTTGGACAAGTTCGTAAATCAGCCCCATTCAACGCATGGTTAAGAAACTAGAAGCTTTATACTAGAAAAAAACTCTGTTTTTTAGATCCGTTATAACGGCCGTTTGGATTATAATATTTTTAAAAACTTAATAAATTTAGAATCTTTAAAACCTTTTTAATCAGTTTCTTTCAAAAAAAAGACCTCTGCAGTTGGAGGTTTCTGAGTGAGCGGCTCCAACAAAAAAGCTTGTAAAACACAAAATGCGTTTAAATCAACCGGCGCTCTCACGGTTGCATTTGTAGAGCCAGATCAAAAATCCTTTCTTAAAAATGTGTGTTTTATTAATACCTTGGACGAGATCGTAAATCAGAAAAATCTGACACATGGTTCAGGAACTATAGGCTTTATACTAGAAAAAAAAGTGTTTTTTTTAATCCGTTATAACGGCCGTTTGGATACTAATATTTTTAAAATCTTCATAAATTTAGAATTTGTGGAAACATTTTAATCCGTTTCTTATAAATATAAACCTCTGCAATTAGAGGTTTTTGACTTGTTGGCTTCAACAAAAAAGTTTGCAACAATCCCCAACTACAATTTCCAAAAACCTTATAACAGTCAATATCAACCTTATAACAGTCAAAAAAATAAAAGATTTGAATAGAAGAAATTAATTTTTTTTTCTTAGAAATAAACTATTTTGATATTTTGCAGCAATTGCACGACATTTGATATAAAGTAGGTTTGTGTCATAAATTGTCACACACATGTTTTGTGGTAGATTTGTTATTTGTTTGTTGCAAAATTGGATAGATATAATATTGCTTGTAGGTAGCTAATTTTCTTTTTAAAATTTGTTTGATATCTGTTTGAAATTAGTTTGTTTTGTTTAAACTAATCTGATACATCAGATTCTACTGGTACACAAAACTGTCTGATCTCGAAATCTACCTATTTCTAGCGGATATACGTGCCGCTTGGACTTTTTCAACTATGTTTTAATGTTTGTTGGGAGCATACAACATTCGTTCGTGAATGAATTTTGATGACACTTTAAAAAAGATACAAATATGTATGGCAAGGAACTGATTAGTTTTTGTGCGATATTAAACAAAGTGGTGGGGGGTCCCTCGAGCACCTGATTTTTTAAAAGCTCAATAACATCTGCACCCGATAATTGAATTGGATGAAACTTGTCACATAAGCATTTAGTACGGTTCACAATAGTTCTGCATCCTAATTTCCGGTTTTTCACTTCCGGTAAAATTTTTTTTTACTTTTTCTCGTACAACAGAATTTATGTTTGTTAATAATACAGTTTTCTTTAGTTTTTATATAATTAGAACTACGCGAAATCTAAAACATTGGGTAGCCATTAATTAAAGTATTTTATCACTGTATATCCAGAACATTTTGTTTCCAGAGCTGTGGTGAAGTCAGCCTATGCATCAGCATCGCAATATTTTTTTTACATGCTAACGTAGAAAAAAAATTTTAATTTGTGAAATAGTATTCACATTGGAAGAGTTAAAAAAGCGCTCGAAAAAAATAAAATCGTAACTGGTAACTTCCCTGCGGAATGGTCTGCGGACCAAGGGTTGAGAAACACTATGATAGGATTTATTTTTTAATTATCGATTCCTTAAATAAAACAAAAACAAACAAAATTTTTGGAGTCATTAACATCTTAAAACGCATTTTGTTGTGGAGCCTGGGCCTTAAAAGGTTTTATGTGATGTTGTGACACATATTGTAATTCTTACTACACATTAAATTGTAGTATTAGTAGTGTATTACATTGTAGTATCAAATAAGTACTATACTTATTAAGTTATTACTTATTAGGTCGACTATGGGCGATATAACAGTTAGCAAAAAAATATGTACCAAATTTTTGATAGGATGATTCCCGTTCGGCATGAACATCGGAAAGGTATCTTAATGCTATCTAAAAAATGGCTTCTTTTAGAACTCAGAAATTTGTTATCTTTTTGACAGCTTTTTGATACATCAAAATGATACCTTTATGATACCTATTATCGACATTTCTATGACCTAAATATGATATTATTTTGTCAACATTCTACCATAACCTAAAATCGGTATAGGCTAATTTCAACTATCTTTCTCTCACAAAAGATCTTTGAGTGGAAAGAAAAAACAATTATTTTGAGTTTTCGAAATACATTTTAGGTGATTTCTGCTTTCATAGTTCGGGAAAAGCTCTATAGTGAAGTTGGTAACAGCAAATTGTTAAATTAAAATGTCACTTTGAAAATGTCAAATTGAAAAAAATCATAATTAAATAAATAAATTTAATACATAACAGCATTCAAAATTCATATTCTTTTTTTTTCATGGTTGCTTTGTTTTAAAATCTTTGTAAAATTATATGAAAATACCATAGCAATTACAAACTCTTATTTAGTAAAAACGATTTTACATTAGAGAAAAAAACCTATTTTCACAGGGGATTAAGCCTGCTTGAAAATAGACTTTTCATTTGCTATCATAGGAAAGAAATATTTTCTAATAGTAATTTGTTATTTTCCGTGACATGGCATACTAGGTACGAAAAAATTGCTATAATTTTTTTCTCAATTCCTATTTCACGATGTACCGGAACAGGGCTACAGATTTGTTTAAAAAACGTATTATGTAGAAATTTTTTTTTTCTAACCAAAAAAACCAACAATGAAAAAACTCAAAGAACAGCGCTACAATTAAAAATTTCATACTTAAATAATAAGAGTTTACACCAAAGTATCAAATTTAAAAAGTATGACAGTGAAAACGTGTATTAAATTCGATACCTAGTAAATTTGACAATGGTGTAAACTTACTATAAGTTTATTATGCCAAATGCCTTCCTTTGGAGCCATCCATAATTAAGTATAATCACAATCATAGTTCATGAATTTTTAATTCTCTAGATTTGAATATTGAATAATTTTGAAATACTTGAGATTTTTTTGTGTGAGCTTAAAACTCAAAGAATTAAGGAAGTCATTTGAATTTTTCAATTCGAAAGTATATTTTGGATTTTTTTTAGAGAGAAATCTAGAAGTTTCTATTAATCTTAGAATTTTAACATCTAGAATTATAATTTATCTTAGTTTTATATGTATATGTTACGGTCAATGTGAATAATCGGTTATTATTAATAATCGCCGGTTATTATTAATAATAACCAAATATATTGGTCAAAGTGATTAATATATGTGATTTATTACATTGACCGGTTATTATTAATAATTTCCAATGCAGTTTGGTAAATGTAATTAATTGAGAATAGTTTATTAAAACTACAACCTTAACGTAATTATTATGTATCTATCCGCTGTGATTAAAATTAAGAATATTAGATTGAGACTTAGGAAAATAGGGATCAATGAAATACGGCAATAGTTTCTGTTATGTGTTGTGTAGTAAAAATTACAATATGTGTCACAACACATAAAAACCATTTAAGACTATAACAATATGCGTTGTTATGCATATATTCAGATTTTTTTAAACTTTTATTTAATGAATGAATATCGAAACAATAAATTCAATCGCGTAACAAAATACTTGCTTATTGAGTGACTGCTTTGCTGAGCAGAAACAAATAGATATACTCCTGTGTGTTTATAGTGTTGGAAACATTAAATTTTTCGACTGTCAAGTGAAGAATATATTTAAACACTTTGAAGTTTATTTTTTTATTAAACGCAGTCAAAAAATAACATAATTTCAAGAAATTTCAAATATATAGGTGACTTTCTCCAACATGAAACGAGGGTCAGAAAAAAAAATCAAACTGCAACGAGCTCAGCGCTTTGTTACTATATAAGGGCGTACAACTCTATAATTCAATTCCGGATGAAATAAAATATTCAAGAAATACTATTTTTTTTTAAATATATAAGTGTAATAAACGGCTAGAAGCTTTAGAACTAATCTAATTTTAAAACTCAATCAGTCAAAAAACAATTGGTATATATATGTTTGAATTCAGATTGTAAAAATTAATATTTAGTAAATGTTTAAAATACGATGTTACAAAATATAAATGTTATAAGATTATCGAAAGATAAATAAATATTATTATTATTATTTAAATGTGTTCAATTATTACATTTACCAAACATCATTGGTAATTATTAATAATAACCGGTTAAACTGATTAATGTGCAATTTTTATCACATTTACCAAAACACTTGGATATTATTAATAATCGCCGGTTATTATTAATAATAACCGCATTTATTACTTTAACCGTAACATATACACCAACAAAATGGTTTCAAGTTCAATTCAACATAAAATTCTTGGTATATTTCATAACATAAATTCATACGTATTTATAACCAAATTTGTGAATCACAGTTTATGGTGGACAACTTCTATATTTTTGGTTTAAAATGCGATACGAATATTAATTTGCTGTTTGAACTTTACCTAGCATCACATTTTACTTATTTTGTACATATTTTTCTTAAAAGAGCTTGAAATATTAGAATAACTGTTTTTTTATGTACGTGCGTCCTATGCATTATTTTAATAAATTCCATTGTTTTCTTTTAGTGTACACAGCTCATTGTAATTTTTAATAAAGAAGTTGACTATTATAATAACAACCACACATAATACACCTCTTTCGTTAACACTATTCAATATTATAGGTAAACATGTGTGGTAAAGTTAGTTGTTAAGTACATTTTCACTAATAGATTAACTACAGATTTTCTACAGAAAATATTTAAATAAATTTATAAAAAATAAAACTCTAGGGTTATCCAAGATAACTAAAGCAAAAAAACAGCAAACAGATTATTTTGGATAAATAAAACTAAAAAAAATTCAAAAATTAAACATTTTCAATTAGTAAATTTAATTTTTATAACATATTATAAAGAAATTTTTATAACATATTATAAATAAAACAAGCTCAATAAGATATTAGTGCTGTAGTAATTTAATTTTTGTTTACTAACCTGGCATTAAGTACGGTGTAGTATTAGAGGATGGCAACCAATATTGGGCACTGATTGCTGGATATGATCCATTATTTGGACAACCCTGACCCGGTAACGATGGCATGCTTGTTTTTGTACGACTCTTCATTATTTAAGAATGTATCTTCATAATCACCTTGCTTTGACTCATATATGACAGACTAATAACTTAGTTTAACGATTTTTCACAATACACATACAAATTATTCATAATTATCATATAAGTGTCATGACGTTCAATAATTTTTTAAAAAATAATTAACAGATATTTAAACAACTGATTCGATACAATTCAAAATCACCTTCAATTTATGGACGTGGAATATTGCAGATGTAAAAATATGGTAGTATTTTTCTTTGCTAATTTTCAAATATTTTTCATAAATGAATTCCACCGTTTTAAGTTTTTATGCGCGAAAGTATGTCAATTGTTGCATATTTTTTTATTTCGTACACTTTTTTATTAAAAAGCATAAAAGATATAATATACCAATAGAATCAAAACAAACAATTATGGTAAATGATTATATGGCCGTTTAGAAAATGAACTATATGTATTTAAATAAAACGATAGAAAATATTTTTGATATTATACATACACTGTACTTTCTTATAACTAACTGAATATATGTTATGGCCAAAAATTCGTTGTCTTCACTTTTTTAGATAAATATTATTTAGTTAGTTTTGAAGTAATTTTTATTTGTTTAAACTTTAAAGAATTTGAAACACAAGACATAAAATTATATTTTCACTTAGTTTGGCTTCAATTGTGTTATTAGCCAGGAGATTATTCGTTCCTATTCTCTTTTAATATCACTAAATTCACAAATTTTTGAAACAACTTAGAATTCGTCATATTTTAATAATTTGATCACACAGTAAATATTGGTTGGTTCTTCTGTTTAGTTTCACTATATAATAATGAAAATGTCACATTCACCAATATGGAATTTATTGTATTATGCTAAACGCAAAATAAAAATATATTACACATTAACGACACACATTAATTAACCATAAGAAAACATAATGGTGCTGATTTATTTTCATTCCTCAACTGTAAATTAATTTCGTTGGAAACAACAAAATTTAATAAAATCACAAGGTAGATTATTACGTTAAAAGCAAAATAAAAATTAAAAATTGCGATCCGGAAAATCTGAATTTAATTACCGAGAATGCGATCACAACATTTCAACCGATAATAAAATTAGAATAGATCAATAAATTGAAAAATAACAATTCAAAATATTGACGATCAGTTACACAAAAACTTTCGTTTGTATTCATATAACAATACATAACGAAAAACGAAGACTGATCACGAGAACATCTATTTCACATCGATGTTCTTTAAAAATAAAAACGCAACTAAACTACTAGTTGAGTTTTAATGAATTAAAAACAATCAGCATTTTCCAGGTTACATTGTTAGATTTAAAATTATCGTCTTACAAAAAGTGACATTAAGAATAAAGAAAAAGAGAAGACATATTTTGAATGATTACAATATTGGTTTTAAACATTAACAATTGTTTGATTGTAATATTTTATAATTTGAGTTTAGTTAATACAATAACATTCAATCACATAATTTTCATGAAATGAGTAGAATCCAATCACTACTAACTAGAAAAATTTTATAAATAAAACATTACATTCCGCTCATAAATATTTAAATTCTGATTGTGATCGGTTATATTGCTTTATTTTAGTACTTGACATTTTATAGAAAAAAACGAAAACGATGTAATTTTAACGCCAATTGATTAAAAATTTCAATACGGCTACCAAATGAGGATAACGATTTTATTGCTGGATAAAATAAAACCACAGATTTATACAAACATTTCGACCAGATTATGCAAATAAAAATTGATTGAAAAAATGATTTGGTCGGGCTGTCAAACTTTGGAAGTACAATGTGTACCACTTGCTGTAAATATAAGCAAATCTTAATAATTCATATTGGTATAGAACGAGATGAACACTTTAAGCTCGATCGAATCGACGAATGGGTTCAAATATAGTTTTCTTCGCTAAAATAAAATTGAACAGTGTAACGAGCCGCGGACCGGGCTCGTCGTCGGAACCAGAGGCGTAGCGACATACGGGTTTAATCGGGTCTAACCCAGTGGTATCTTACGAATGAATTGAACAGTTGCTTTCTTTTCGTTCCACAAAACCCCATCCCCCACTATGTTGTCATAGTCATAGCACACATACTCACTAGCACACATACTCAAAAAATTAACTGCTAGCTGCATGCCACGATGCGAAAAATAAGTGGTACTATCAGATCCACCCCTTTTCCTTGGCCCCTGTGTTAAGCAATATCGCTCCACCTGCACTTAGACGCTTGCATGCTCTTATGCGTAAACATAAAAAGGTAGCAAACAACATCTCGTTAACCTTGCACGAATATCACGGTGACCACACTTGTTGTCGAATGAAGTCAAGAAAGCCTCCACATAAAACTGCCAGCAACCTGCTGGCAACTAATTTTAATATCTTGGATGCCTGGGACACCTTCTGGCATCATTACAACACAACTGGCCTTTCTATTACTAACCCGACTTCTACCCAACCTGGTTTCGATCTGCCAGGTCATACCTGGACTATACTAAACCGAATAAGAACGAATCATGGACGTTGTGCTGATTCTTTCTTTAAGTGGGGCATTTCAGAGTCCCCTGAGTGTAACTGCGGCGCTTCACAACAAACAATAAAACACATTGCAACTGTGTGTCCAATTCGACGGTACAATGGCGACATCTCAGACATCCATTGGGCAACTCCCGATGTAGTAGCATGGATAGACTCGCTCGATGTAAAGATCTAATATTCAAATGTACTGCCCAATGTTCAAATATTTTACTTTTTACTTTTTTACTAAAGACGCGTTCATTTAATGTGTATTCATGTTTTGTTTTAGGTAGATTTCATAGAAGAGTCTACCTATTTTAAGTTTAATTTTTAATGTGTCAGAAAAAAAAACCATACGCTAAATAAAAAAAAATAGTGATACAATAATTTGGAAAAAATAACAAATATTATACCAAAGGTATATTGTTCCACATATTTTTATTTCAAAATTTATGCAAATTTATAATTTTAATTTAGAATAATAGTATATTCTTGTATGAGCTAGAATGAAGGCAATTCTTTACGAGGATGAAGTTTCCCGGGACGAGCGTAGCGAGTGGAGGGAATCATCCGAGTGAAGAATTGCCTTCATCCTAAGCGAATACAAGATATTATTTTATCCACGACTACAAATAATTCAAATAATTTCATTCATGTTTGTATCGTTTCATTTCATTCGCCATATTGAATGAAATGAAAAACAAAACCAAACATGTTTGTTTATTTTAGATTTTATATATGTATTGTTTTTGTTTTAACTGGTTTATATTACTATACCAACAAATCAAGTTTTTAATTTGTTAGGGGAATTTTGAATAAATAAAGCGTAATAAAAGAAATAAAAAAGAATTTGATATATAGAAAAGGAATGAATACAATTACAATGAAAGAGATACGCATGGAAAGTATATATTCTTTAGTAGTCGTGGATAAACATTTTTCTACTCCTATCACAGTAAATTATAAATTACATCGCACTATCCATGACAAGTAAATTGATTATTTCAAATAGCGTGCGGTAAGTAAAAAAAGCGTGCGGTAAGTAAAAAAAAGCGTGCGGTAATGGATTTTCATATATATATTACGCACGCTTTTAATAAAAATAAAAAATTTTATTTAAAGAAAAATTTGATTTTTAAAAATTAAATATTTCAATTCCTTTTGACACAGAATAATGCAAATCCTACCACAATTTGTAAACTATTTGCATTTAATTTATAATTAGCAGTTCATTTTTTTAAGTAATTATATGCGCTTGGGCATTAAAACAAAGTCGTAGAAAAAGTATATAACAAATCTCGAGTTGTAACGCATTTTTGTAAAATGCTATTTACAACTCTAGATATGTAATATACTAATACCTCCGAACTCTTTGAACCTTTCATGGAAATCGGTAATTGAGCTCTACTTATTCTTGACTTCAAAAGTGAAATAAGCCCGACTTGCGCTTTTTACGTTTAAGGGGTGAAAACTACCCATACGTGAAAAAATAAAAAAAGTAGATTTAGGCATTTTATGGATGCCCATCTTATTTAATTATGTAGAATAAAGTTTCCTTAAAAATCACCCTTAAGCTTTAGATAATAAATAAAGAAAAACGAAAATGTTGTAAAAATATTATTATGGGAAAAATAACATTTATTTTGAAACCATACATCACAATTCTGGCAGTTGTTACCCCAAAATGTCCCACATGTTGAGTTAAAGTATAATTCGAGTCTTCATCATCCATAAACGGTGCCGCATCCTTTCTTAAAGCTACAAAGTATTATTTTAAGTAATGATTCTGGTGAAGGCAGACATAGAGTTTTAATTGCATCTAAAGGCCCTTCATTATTGAACCACTCCCAATTAGTCGAACAAACAATTTTGTTGCAAGACATATATGGGTTTGTAAATAAACCCTTTTAATGTGTTCGTTAAATGTTGCATTGTTTTTTGTGGTAGCTTTTTTAAATAATTCATATAGCGTATTCACGAGATATGCTGATAAGTCTTCGATACGCCTCAACTTATTAAATTGAATGTTTCTAAAGGTTTCGTACAAAACTATTGTGCAGTAGATACCTGCTTCGACACTAGAAGATAAAGATCAACGTTATCTCTCACATAGAACATTTTCTAATATATTTTTTACCTTTATTGTAAAACTTTATTGATTTGTTAATTCAGGATCAGTTTTGCTTGATTTGTAAATGTTTTTATTTTTGATCTACAGGTGTGACAACACTGCGTACTCCGGTCCCTGCTATTTAATTTTTAGTTAACATGATGAAGGAATATTCCACTGACTGGATCGTTGCCAACCCAATTTTAGTTTTCTTATTGCAAATTTTTGTAAATATTTGATTTTTATCCTTCCGTGAAATATTGGCTTATGTCATTATTTAATAGATGATATGATTTATTGTTTAATTCAATATGTAAAATTGTGAAATGCTGATAATTATTCAATTTCTTTGAAGTAGTTTTTATAAAAAACTACTTAGTGTTTTTTATAAAAACTACTTCAAAAAAAAAAAAAAAAAAAGATTTATTGTTTAGTTGTTCATTTAAAAAAAATCCAAATTTGCGTCCATCAACAAACAGTCAACACCTTAGAACGCATGTTGTTGTGGCACCTTGATCTTAAAAAGATTTTATGTTTTGTTGTGACACATATTATAATTCCTACTACACAACACATTTTATTAAGACAAAAATATACATATGTATATATTAACCCATATTATTGTTTATATTTACATGATGTCCGCACATATGATCATATATAGAGCTCCAAAATCATGTGGAATGAAACGGTGATTTTGAACCGAAATAATGCGAGTGGCTTTTGTAACATAACTCTCTCAATTTTAAAAGTACAACGTCCATTAAAGAACCAATTTACAGATATTTTCAAAGGATGAGTGCTATACAACATTTTGGCTGGAATATATTTTACGCATCTCTTTTAGTTTGAGAGTTATTTTGAACAGAAGGTATTTTTAAGAAATTTGAAAATACATATATATTTTTCTTTATTATCACATTTTTTCGAAAAACACGTATTCTGATAAAGCCAAACTTCTAGATCACATAATTAATACAAAAATACAGCTATTTGTAAAGGAATTAAGTTGAATATAAATTCTGTATGGAAATGGCTGAGGTTTTAACGCTAATTTTTTTTAAAAATCGACTTGCCCACGTTTTTTGCATCGTAGCTCACTTACTTTTAGTGCAAACAACTTGAGCTATTGCTTATTGTAAAAGTCTTTCTGATAAGAATGTTATAAAAGCTTTTTGGGAATTATGAATACATACATACATATGTATGTAGTCAAGACAAAAACACCATCAATGAGTACCTAAAGCTTTCTTTGACTTAGTTAATTGTCGTTCGAATTGTAGCACTATATGATGACTTTTTATTTACTTTCTTTACAAAGTTGTCACTCTTGCCTAGAACAAATCGCTTGAAAACTATGGCGAAACATTTGAAGTTGCTTTTGATATATCGAACGCCACATTTCGTTCAAACCCACAGCAACCCCGTCTTGCGTACGCCACTGTAACACACACCTATGTAATTTTAACAATTATTTTAACAAATTTTTATCATAAATGATAAACGTTTTCTCCACCTATTTAGTGTAGTAAAAAAAATTATCATCTTCCCTAACGATAAAACATTTTTATATACCACTTTATCATCTGTCATACGAAATCGCAATTTGGGTAAATATGAGTTATCACTTTATCCTTTTACCATTTTGTGCATTTTTGCAATAGGAAATTAGACCACTGGTTGATTGTTTTATTGTTCTCTTCTTGAACAATCCATTTTTGGTTTTCTGATAATTTTGCAGACTAATTTGGAGTAAATTGGACTCTCGGTTATTAAACCTTCTTTTCGTTCGATGATGGAAACTCGCCGCAAATAACCGAAACCCGAAAATAGGTATACTCAATGGAAAGAGCCGGAAGGACGATGTGTTCGATAACTGTAACGGAAGTGTGTCAAAAAAATCGTCAAGTGTGTCAAAACAAGGAAATTTACATATTTTTGCTTAAAAAACGTTCATTTTAAGTGATAATGAGTAGTAACCTTAAATTAAAAGAAATCTTCATAGTCGGGCTTGGTATGTGAAACCAAAAACTAGATTATTGCATTATAAATTTGTCAAAAAGTTATTGTCAAGTGTGTCAAAAGAATGATTTTCATTTATTTTTTTTATCCAATTTTTGTGAAGAAAAAATAAAATTAATTATTTGTAATTTGTATGACATGAAATTGGACATGGAAATTTCAGATTTTATTATAATTTTTGGAATTTTGTAAAAAGTTTGTATTTTTGATTTTGTTATAATTTTTGTGAAGAAAAACTAAAATTAATTATTTGTATAATATGAAATGTGATGAACATGAAATTGGACATGGAAATTTCAGATTTTGTAATAATTTCTGGAAGATTTTTAGAGTTTTGAAGAATAGTTTATATTTTTGAGTTTATTATAATTTTTGGAATGTTTATGGATTTCTGAAAGAAAACTGAATATTTGATTTTGTAATATTTCTCGAAACGCTAAATGGAGAGGTTTTTTAATTGTTTGCTGAGTGTATCATCTTTTCACTAAATTGTTAATATATGATCTGTTATAATTTTCCGACAACGAATTGATGTTTCGTATTAGTTTTGTAATAAGTTTTTAAACAGAGATAAAATACTTGTATTTTTACAAAGAGTTTTATGTTTGATATACATCGCTACCGATAACTAAAAACAATGTCCTCATAAAAGTTTTATGCCGAAAACTATATCAAAATCTTTAACCAAAACCGAAGTCTTGATATCTCAGAACGGCCCAGCCCCTTCATATTTTTGAGTTGTAATTGGATTTTATCCGGGATATTCATCTTACTGATTGTAAATGGTAACATTTTGAACATTTTACATAGAAAGCTTTACAAGATAAATTTCATTTATATTCTTAGCTATATTATTAGAAGAGTATACTAGTAGAAAAAAACGAAATTTCAGGATTCAAAGTTTAGGTTTTTGGGCATATTATTATTATTGAGGATGACGACTGACTTTAGTTTTTTCAATTCATTTTAATTGTAAGATAAAATTACACGATGCCAATTTTCATGAACTTTACATTTATTTTAATTTTATTGAAAAACGGTGTCGCAATTTTTAGAATAACCTAAATTTTTAATGCAAATCAATTGATGATATATACCCAGGTAACAATTTCGCCTAAATTTTTTAAATTATTCCAACTTAACTTGAGAAAGCATTGTGTAAGACCATATTATTCAAGCTTTACCTAAAAAAAGCTTGTAAAAGACTAGATTCACTAAGTTTCTTATATAATTCCTTAAGTAAAGCATAATTCAATAATAAATATTTAGGGCATATTCAAGCAAATGTTACTCAAGTATAATACCTTTTATAAGGTTTTATTCACATATAACTTTTAAGGTAGTATTCAAGATGTTTTTACTCAAAAATTCTATCCCTTATATAAACCTTTAATTAAGTACAACTTTTAGGAAGAATCAAAGAAGATTCTTACCCAAGGCTAGTTCCTTGTATACGACTTTATTTATGTATAATAATTTTAGTAGTATTCAACAAAATTGTTACTCAAGTAATATTTCTTATATACGGCTGTTTTCAATGAATATTAAAAGATTTACAACAAATCGATCTGTCAATATTTTTGACAGTTCGTTGTTTAATTCGCGATTGTGTGTTTTTTATTAAATCACTTATCGATGTGTTTAAAAAGTTAACAAACCTTTAAGAACTTTAACAAACTATTATTGATTAATACAAAAAATTTTTTCAAAATGGTAGAGATATTTTCGTCAATGGAAATTTGCAATTGCCGTTATTCCGCAACCATTTAATCAAACGTTTCTGATGATGGTTTATATATTGATTGAAATTTACCATTTCTGATGATAGTTTATATAATGATTTGAGTTGGTCAACAAATAAATAAACTGATGATAATTTGTCATACAATTCCTTTTTGTATTAAATGTATGTAATCGCCATATTGTGCGCAATTTGCTTGGGAAAAAATTATATCAAAACTTGCAACAGATTGCAACTGACTTATGGAAAATATAACGTAGAACGTTTATTTAATATGATCATTTAACATTTATTTGCCAAATTGTCCAACTGAACGTAATGCCAACCACAGCATCATATACCCCTTACGAAGCTTGAGTAATGCTTTTATTCTGTATTGAGTAACGGTTTAATCCTGTCGTGGAAATTGATTTAATAAACGAGTGCGTAAGGGTAAACGATGAGGAAGACGTTATAGGGCCTGTGTTCGATTCCTGCCAGGCACGTTTTTATTTATGAATTTTATTTTCCTTTTTTTTATTTTATTTTTATTCTTTAATCATTTTTAATCGTACAATTGAATGAAAACACATGCGTAGATATCGTATATGAATACGCAAAATTATTTTCATTTCGAGATTGTCCTCAATCATAACCAATATTATTTTTAACAAAAACCCATGTACATATTCTCATTTTAGGAAACCCTTAGTACACTTTTATATGCATTCCTAATCAAAATGTTTGAATAAAAATTAATTCATAGTCGTGGTAGTGGTCCGAAACTTGAAATGTGTACAAATAATTTGTTAAATAATAGTGATTAAGTTTCAATTTTCTTTATGACAGCTGCTAAATAGAGAAGTAGATAGCGTACGGTCCTGGAGAATCAAAGGTTATGAGTTCGATCCCGGCAACAGGCGTTTGTAAAAATGCGAAATGTGTAAAATAAATTGTAATTTCCGATAAAAGATTAACTCAATAGCAGCAATATACAAAAAAAGGAGTTTAATGCGCCATCTAACCAAAATAACTAAAGGAAACAATCACCAATTTTTTTTTTCAGTGGCATCGCTTCTTGAATAGGCATTGAGTAATTCTCTTGAGTAAAGATTTACTCAAGCACTTTATTCAAGTAACATTTTGACAGTTTTTGAATAAGTCTTAAATAACAACTTTGGTACAACTTTATTCAACCACTTATATAAAACATGTATAAAGCATTATATATATCTTCTTGAATAAAGAATATTTTTTCATACGCCTTTTCTTCTTGAGTAGAGCTTGTATAAAACTTTTCTCATGCATAGTTCAAGAATTTTAAATTTCCCCTTCCATTTTAAATTCCTCTTTTAAAGCTTTACTCAATGATTACCTAGGTTAAATTGTTACCTGGGATATCAAAACTAAAATTTCACTCAGCGTTCTTTGGATTCCACAACTATCATTTATTAAACATTTTAAAAAATTATATATTTAATTTATTTAAAAAAAAATTAAAATATAATAATATTTTGGTCTCCAAGTAGTTTTTATTTGATAATATAATAATTTATTTGAAATAAATTTATTTAAAAATATTCTTCTAACAACTGATATTAAATAATATTTGACGCGTTCCGAACAATAAATGTTCATTCTCAAACGTTTAAGTTATTATTAATATCATGAGCAAAATTTTTCATTCAACAAACTTTTGTTTGATAAAAAAGCATACTAAAGAATAGATTCTCGTATGAGCTTAGAATGAAGGCAATTCTTCACGAGGATGAAGTTTCCCCAAACGAGCGTAGCGAGTGGAGGAAATCATCCGAGTGAAGAATTGTCATCATCCTAAGCGAATACAAGGTGCTATTTTATCCACGACTGTAAAATATTTCGTTTAATTTCCAGTTTTAATGCAAAAATTTGTATCGCCATATTGAAATAAATACATCAAAGATAGCGAAAAACAAAACAAGTTTGTTGTTTAATTTGTTAGGGGAATATTTAATAAACTATAGAACTGTTAAAGAATTTTATTCAAATTCACTAGTTGTAGAATGAATACAATTACAATGGAAGACATACGCATATATTCGTTAGTAGTCGTGGATAAAAATTTTTAAAAGAAATTAATTGAATAAAATTTTCATTTTTATAAATAAATTTCTTCTACACCCGTACTATAATAATACACTTATATACCCATAATCCGTTTCATAATGATATCCATTATGATACAGATTTTTCATAACGATACAGATTTTTAATCAATAGAAACCCATAATTTTTCAATCAAGCATGCTGTGCATTTGACGTTTGTCCTAGATTCCTATCTAATTGTTTTATTTGTAAAAATCAGTAGGTATTACATTTTCGTAGAATATAGCTAAACTTCGATAATTATATTATCAAAATGTATGATATCAGCGATATAGAAGAATTACTATCGACTCCTCAACACATATCAGAGAAAGCAGAAAATGCAGTTCAAAATATTATACCCCAAAAATCTAAGAAAGTGTACGAAAACTATATCAACTATCCATTAATTACAATTTTGTAAAATTTTTTTATAGAAATACGAGTAATTACTGTTATTGTGTTCAATACAAATATAAAATATGAAGGGACTGAAATCTCACAGCTCTGAGATATCAAGACTTCGGTCTGGGGTTAAGGATTTTGATATAGTTTTCGGCATAAAACTTTTATGAGGACATTGTTTTTAGTTTTGGGCAGCGATGTATATCAAACATAAAACTCTTTGTAAAAGTACAAAGTATTTCTTTTAAGAAATTTATTACAAAACTAACACGAAGCATCAAAACGTTGCCGGAAAATTATAACAGATCATAAATAAACATAATTTAGTTAAAAGATGATATAATCACCAAACTACTCTAAAACCTCTCCATTTAGATTTTCGAGAAAATATTTCAAAATCAAAAATTCATATTTCTTTCAAAATTGAAACTTTTTTAAAATTTTAAAAATATTGCAAAAACTATAACCAAATCAAAAATAGAAACTTTTTCAAATATTCTTAAAATATTGCAAAAATTTTAAAAAATCAATATAAATACTTTTTTCAAAATTCTAAAAATATTCCAAAAATTATTACATAATCAGAAATTGAAACTTTTTTCCAAAGTTCTGATAATATTTCAAAAATTCAAACTTTTTCCAAATTCTAAAAATATTCCAGAAATTATAACAAAATCGAATAAACAAACTTTTTTCAAAATTCCAAAAATTATAATAAAATCAAAAATACAAACTTTTTTCAACATTCCAAAAATATTTCAAAAATTATAATAAAATCAAAAATTTTCATGTCTAATTTCATGTTCATCACATTTCATTTCATACAAATAATCAATTTTATTTTTTTCACACAAATTGGGTAAAAACTAAATGAAAATCATTTTTTTGACACACTTAACAACATTTTTTTGAGAAACCTAGAATGCAATAATCTAGATTTTGGTCTCACATACCAATCCCAACCATCAAAATTTCTCCAAATTTAATGTTTATACTCATTATCACTTAAAATGAACGTTTTATTAGCAAAAAATATGCATATTTCCTTGGACACATCTTGACGATTTTCTTGACACACTTCCGGTACAGTTATCGAACACATCGTCCTTTCGGACCTGTTAATAGAGTATACCTAATTTTAGAAACAAAAAGTTTTGAAATCCCTCCAGCGGTTTTCTAGACTTCGTAGATAATGACGGACGGCCGGCCGGCCGACAGACAGACATACATTTTTTTTTTGCTTTTTTAGTATCAATAGGTCCTAAAACGTCGAGAAATGCTAGAAATGAAAAAATTGGTGGTAAGAATTTCACTTTTGACTCATAAATGTAATAGTTAGGTCTTTCAGACCGAAGTAATATAATATTTATATAGTTCTTCATTATTTATCGAGTGTAGAAAAAAAAGCGTATGCAACTTTCATGTAATGGTTATTAATACACTCTTAAAAACCATACTAAGCTTACCTTCGGCTCGTTTCCCGGTTAATGCTCGTGTAATAATAACCATCATTACATGATCGTTGCATAATATACTACTAGTGGAATA
Source organism: Diogma glabrata (assembly GCA_963693315.1). Taxonomy (NCBI): domain Eukaryota; kingdom Metazoa; phylum Arthropoda; class Insecta; order Diptera; family Cylindrotomidae; genus Diogma; species Diogma glabrata. The sequence continues at coordinate 131,655,121 of OY856186.1, forward strand.
CTACAGTATTACCTCGAACATAAGAACCGTTTCTTATATTCGATTTTGAAGAAAAGAATTCCTTTTTGAAAGATCTATTGCTCTTTTCGAATAAAAGATCTTTCAAATAAAAGGACCAGTCCTTAAATTTTAAAAATAATTTAAGCAATTTTAACGTTAATGAATAATACAAGAACATAATGACCATAGCTTATATTATACAATTTAAATTCATATTAAAATAAAATGGTATTTCAAAATTAATAATTACAAAATTTATATAAAAAGAAATCTATGTAATATAGTTTTACTAACTAGAGATGGCAGTGATAAAGTTTGCATAAAAATTTTAAATAAAAGAACTGGTCCATCTAATTGAATAGGTGAACCGGCTATTCTTTTATTCGTTTAAAAGAACCAGCTCTTATGTTCGCGGTAAGATGGTACGGTAGTTCTAAATTTGTTATAAATTAGTAATATAATAAACAGAAATTTTAATTGATTGAATCCAAAACAGAATTGTACAATATATTTGAATTAAATGAAAGTTTATCATCTAAGATTAAATTTTGTTGTGTTTGAAATCCCTTGTAAATTTCAAATTCTTCAAGTGAATCTATTAAAAATCCTTGGCTACATATAAATGTAAAGCCTTCAAATTTTGTTTAAAAGTTTTGTAGTTATGATTGTTATTAACTAAATGGTTTGCAAAAATAGACTTTAAATTTTTTTTATTTGGAAGGTGTTCCTTTAATCAGCCTTTAAAACTTCTTTCGGTTCTCCCGATGTAATATAAATATTTTTACATCGGGAGAAATTATATAAAATATTATATAAAATATATATAAAATATTGCTTTTCCTAAAAGATATTTTATATACTTATGTTTTTTTTAAATGGTTCCTTATAATATTAGACATAAGATTTGTATCTTCCATTTTATCAAATATTTTTTAATATAAGTTGTACAAGGAATTTTTAAATAAATTGATTCTCTTATTAAATAAATCAATTCTGGTATGTATTCATTAACACAGTGTACTTATTATGAACTAGACATATATGTATCTTACAAATATATTTAGAATTATGGCTTTGCTGATGGCTACTTATTAAAAATGCTTTTTAGTTTTCGTCTACCAAATATCCCAAAAAATAAAATATTTTTTAAGATTTCTTCTACCAAATATCCCAAAAAATAAATATGCCACGAGGAGTTCATAAATCTAAAAAAAAGTGTGTTCCAGCAGAGAAAAGTCAAACAGGCGAAATAGATGCAGTTCAGAGCATGTCTCAATCCTTCTACAACTATGTTACAAAACCTAATGATAGCCAAAGTTCATCAACTGAAACTGATTCTCACGTTGATGCAACGAATTTTTCCGATAATATTGGCTTATCTTCAGGAAGCAACAGCGACAATACAGAATAAATAATGATAACCCATGATGAAGACGAATTAGAAAAAAATACTGAAAATGGCAGAAATAATTCTTCTAATGCTTCTACTATCGAAGACAGTATTTGCATAGGTGAATCACTTAAGAGATGTATCACACTGGAATTAAATTAAGTGATCAACAATAAAATGTAGACACTAGAGGCGCTGCACAGAACCTTATGCGTGGGGTGTGTGATTTTACATTTCTTTGCTATCTTTTATTTTGGAATGATGTTTTAAGGGAAATAAATTGTGCTAAGATTGCATTGCAAAGCAAAGGCTTGAATATTGATTAATTAGTTGTAAAAAAAGAGTCACTTTGTCTTTATATTGAAGAAAAACGGAGTCATTTTGAAGAAGAGGCAATAGATCTTGTTGTGAATAAATTGGAGGACTACAACATTCAAATGGATTGGTCGTAAAAAATGAATAGCTGGTGAGTTAGCCCCTGATGTAGGAGTGACACTAAGAGCTGAACTTTAAAAGGACATGTGTAAATGTCTTGACCGATTCAGTGTTGAATTCCGGACTAGATTGAAGTCAGTTCAAGATGTAGCTTCCTTGTTCGAGGTTGTGCATACAAACACTGCTTTTGGCGAAAAGTGTAGAGTTGAAATTATATGTATCAAAATTTGCAATTTATGATGAGGTATCAGAAACAGAACTCCTCATAGAGATACCAAGGTGCAGAAGGCATTTTTAAGCGGCCAATGTTACAGTTTCTAGCTGGGTGTGCCTAGACTTTTTGAAATTCATCGTGGAATGGGATTTTACAGAATTTCTTCCCAATCTTATGGTCGCACTAAAGTTATTTATGACTATTTGCGTATCAGTGGCTTCGTGTGAGAGGAGTTTCAGCAAATTAAAATTAATTAAAAATTACTTGCTGGAAACAATGACCCAAACGAGGTTTAACAATCTTGTACAATATTAACAACAGAACATGAGGCAACACAAAATATAAATTTTAAATTTTAAAGATGTGATTTCTAAGTTTGCAGCTGTTAAAGCTAGAAAGAAAAGATTTTAATTGTGTGTACATAATATGTATGTGAGAGTATATTAATTCTACTCTCATTTTTCTTTTACAATACCCTATCATCTTTACTATACCCTATTATTTTCATACATCAATGTGAAAGAATTTATAATAAAACAGTACTTTTATTATATGTAACTTATTGATAATAATGCTTTTTATTAATAAATATTAATAAAAAGCATTATTATTAATAAGTTACATATAATTACATATAATGTCAATATTGTCAGTTTTCATTCTTGAGGTGACACCACAATAGCCGCACCGGGTGCCACCCATGCTAGCTACGCCACTGCGTATAACTATTTGTTATTAGGATAATTCAAATGTTATTGGTGAAATTGAATGATGTCATTACATTTTAGAGAATTTCATTAGGTTAAATTAAAATAAAACTAAGGCAAAAAATTTTCACAAAAATTAACGATATCAAGGTAATGAAGAAAATCGAGAGTCTATATACTCGATCATATACACGACACGAATTTTACAGCAACGATCTTTATTTTACTACCAAGGAAGGTTAAAAATACTATTAGAAATGAAAATTCAAATTGTAATTCTAAAAAAAGTTCGAGTTATCTTAAGTTATTGCGCTCGTATTGATAGTTCTGTTAGAATGTTAAAAAGCTATTATTAAGCTATAGGACATACTATAGTTATTATACAGGCTATAGTTATTATTAATTAAGCTATAGTTATTATATAGTTATTATTAAGCTATTGTCCTATAGGACTAGATGTTTAGCACAGATGACACTCGATCTATCAAATAATGGAAATGATACGAAAACTAGCAAAAGCTATGAAAAACGTAAAATTGTTCAAACGTCAGGTTTATTTTCAATGGTTGATTAACGAGCTGTTGGAAAACAATTAGAGTCTCAAGAACTTACGGACATATTTAGAGCATAAAAAACAGTAACGCAAAAATGTGTTCGTAGAGTTAAAATCAGACAAAGAAATACACTTGAATTGAAAATTGAATAAATCCAGAAATTGAAAAAACTTAACTTTAGTAAGTAAATGATGAAATTTCAACTTCGATATACCATCGCCTCGGTGGCGTAGTTGGATACTGTGTGTGCCAAAAACTCGAATCATGCCCCTGATGAGGAAGGTTTGAATCCCACTTCAAGACTCGTATGAGAGATACGGTGTTTTTCGATTTAAGTGCTAACAAAAATATCCCTAATAATTCAAAAACCTATTCAAAATTTAAGTCAAGTGAATTAAAAAATGCACATAAACATTGTTTTTCGTATATAAATAAAATGAAATAAAATCTTGGAAAGATTTCAGCTTTAATTGTTATGCTTCCTGCAACAAATAGGCCGTTCATTATTAAATAAGTTTTTATAGTAGTGGCCATTCATTTATTAAATAAGTTGTTATTATATCTAAACCGAATCGATAAGAAATCGATGCTGTGTATATATTAGAAACACAAATCCTTATGTAAGAGTTAAAAATTTTGAATTAAATTCAAAATACCACAATATCCCTATAAGCAAAAATTTCGGGTCGACGCTGTCTCATCGGATGTCTTTTCAACTAATACAGGTGTTCCCAAGGTTCCGCTTTGCTACCAATTCTCTTTCTAATATATACTAATGACTTGACAGAGTTCATCCTATCCATAGATGTGTTAGAGACTTTTATACGAGCAAAACACAGGTTTTCCATTTTTCCAGATTAACAACACCTAATCCATTTAGGAGTTGAAAATAATATAAAGTGTAATTCTTTTGATTTAGCTTAGTTAAGAATGATTTTCAAAAATTGGGATTAGGTCGATGTCTTTATTCCGTACACAGAGGTATTAAACTGATTGGCTACTCTTACTAATTACTATTAGATTGATTCTTTGCAGCGTAGAAATAATTTCGATGATATGACATTTTTCTATAAAAACATCGCGAATAAATGAACTTTCATAGAGATTCAATCGATTTCACCTGAACTTATAACTAGCTTATCGCGTTTCACCAGAGCAACGGTTGTAGCTCATTCCTTAACGATTTAAATAAACAAGTGTAACTGTCGAATATCTACGTGATTTTTGTAACAAATTTTCTCATTTCTGGAATTCGTTACCATTATGGTTTTTCCCGATAACTTTATTAATCAAAATTTTTAAGCCAGCCTTCATATATTTCTGAAAGAAACATAGATTATTTAAACTTTATTCTAATCCCTAGTTGGTATATGGTATCTTCGAATATTCAGAGACGTTAATTTATAATTTATTAAAATTAACAATATACATGCGTAATTTTCAATGTAAAAAATACTAAGAAACAAAATAGAAAATATGATTTCTACCTGTTCCCATCTACCATTTTTAAAAAAATTTTGTTGTGTAGTAGGAACTACGATACGTTGTGTGTCACAACAACACAAACAGCCAATAATTCAGTTAGCGGCATATTCCTTGACCATGATCATCATCACGCACTGTCTTCTTCAATGATTAAAGCTAGATATAGTTCATCCTGAATACCTGAATACAGTTCATCCGCTAGCTATCGTAATATCACCTTGGCTAGTGATATCTGCTATTTCCAGTGGTTATTATATCATGTTAATTAGTATGTCAATAGAAGGGACTGAAGTACGGAAGGTTGTCACACTCGTAGATTAAAAACAAATAAAGGTTTTAGAAAATAAGTGCAAGAGAGACTCATGAGATGAGTTTTTAGGAAAATGATCCCATTATGAGCATATTTGGTCGAAACTAGTCGTGTCAAAATTAAAATAAAAATAAAAAATTTATATATCACAACAAAAAACAGAGTTTTTCTTAAAGAATAAAACTCAAATTAACTAAATTATTAATAATATTATGATAAAGTGTGTAAAAAAGTGTATTAATTTCAAAAAATGTCATATATATTCATTTTCAAATTATTTGATGGCATATCAGCTATTGTCTCGCCTTTACTATTTGAATTTATATGCAGACTGTATCGCTCTATCACAAACTCTTGAGATATTTCTACCAAACTGCACTGCAATTTAAAGGTGTCTTTATGGTTGGCGATTTTAGTTTCAGTAGCATCTATTTGCACGGCAATGAGAGAAATGTTGTGATATGACTGAGATAAATTTCATCACGCAGTGTGGAACACGTTCACTCGTAAATAAACCAGTCCTCAATATTATATATTCCTCAATATTATATCGTCGCTTTAATAATGAAACAACGTATGCGATTTATACGTTGTTTTTATATAATAGGTGCGCTGCATTCCCCATATGGGTATCTTTGAATTGGTGTTTTTACATTTTCGAATTATTTTATGACTGGGGGTAAGAATTAATAAATTATAAATTAACGTCCATGCAAATGCTTGCGCACATCAAACTTTAAACTCAAATATCTCGAAACTACACTTTTGCGTATACGTTATTTCATTATTAAAGCGACGATATATTCCTGAATATTATATTAATCCTGAATATTGATTGCAATATAGAAAATGCACAATCAACTGTCTTATTTCTAGCAGAGCGATGACTTTCATTTCATACTCCTGCGAATAATTTTCTACGCTTTTGAGAGCATCAGAGGTACTTAAGCAAGTACAAATTTAACGTTTCGACTCGATAGTGAAGTCCTTTTTCCCGGTCCGGGCCAAATAAAAGTTTTAGTTAATTTGCCGTAAAGTATATTTTTAATCGGATATTAAATAAAATTTTGAATTTATTCAATATTAATTTTTTTGGCGGGATGAGAGTGTGCAACAGGTGCACCTGATTTCTGATTTCTCCCGGTCTGATTTCTCCCACAATACTTTGATATACATTTTATTTAAGATAGGTTATTAAGGCGAAGGGGGAGTTTAGCATTTGGTAGCAGATAGCGGTACCGACAACGGTCATTTGTATGAACATAATTCACACTTTGGCCAATAATAATAACTCAGAAACACTTTAAAGGCTAAGATATAGACTTTTGGTTATATAAATGGCAAAAAAAGATAGCTTAAGCGTTTTGATTGCGTAAGCTTTTTAAAACTAATTTCCTGACTGGAAATCGAACTTAAATCAATGTAACCTAAATTCATTCGATCCATTTTATTTTACAAATTTACAACTGTGAACTAAGAACTTGCCTTTTTTCTAGTTTTATTACTTTTATTATATTAGATATTATTTTTTTAAATCTATACGTTTTATTTTAAAAGTTTACAAGGCATTAATTTAAACAAATATTATTTTGTTTAACTATACCATTTTTATTCAAGTTTCTTTAAGACACATATACAGTTAAAAAAACAAAAATTAATATGTACTTTAAACATACGAAAAAAAAATAAAAGTAAAAGACAAAACAAATGTTTGTGTATTTTTTCAATTCAATGTGATCAAACAAAACAATATTAAAAAAATACGATAAAGTGCGTGTTTTGTAAACCATTTTTTGAATTGAATCGTTTTTCTGGTTGAAAAGAATTATAAAACAAAACGGAAGCTAATAATAATGAAACCTAATTCTGCATTTCTCATTATTATTATTATGATTTTTATTTACTTTAATATCGTATTAGATAATTTAATATTATCAGTATTTACTTTTAGATAATACTTCTGTAGTGGTAATAACGCTATGATCATAATTGTAATGTCATGAAAACAAAATAAGTTTTTATAACGTAATTGAAAAATAAATATATTACAAGGCAATATAAAATAGTATAAATAATTATAACTAGATACAAATTAATAACAATTTGTTTTAAAAATTATTTAACGAGACGATTTAAAATAAAAGAAATGATAATTACATACATATAATTAATGACAATTTTAGGAACATGTTGAAGTAAATTTCAGATTTGGACGCTTTTAGGTTTTATGAAAGAAAATTGCATAATTATAAATATAAAATGCAAAACTTATACAAAGCAAATTATCACATAATGATATTATTAATATAATATGATTATGCATTGTGTTTTATAAATAAATATTAATTAAATGATACAATTTATAAATTTCCATATACAATTTAAAAAATTATCATCTATCCATAAGTTATGGCATAATATTTTTTTAATAAAAGGTGAGAACAAGATAATCGATTAATATCTATTACTTAGTAATATTGCTTTATAATAATATTTCGTTGTGTTTCTTCACATAACACCTCATTCGGTTGAACTAAAAAAAACGTTTTCATAAAAAATATTAGTTTTGTTTTGTAGTGTGATTTTTCTGTGACAATAGTCTTGAACAACGGTTTAAGTTACATGTTACCGTTGATCTGAACACATGTTTTTGGACACTGAGTTTTGAGAGTTAGGTATTAATATTATCATAGCAAACTTCCATAGATGAAGAGTTCCAAATACATGGAACAGAGATGGAAGTTCTGTTGAAAAAGCACACTGTAGGTAATAATTATACACTTTGTTTTATAAATCGTAAATGGGTGGGTGAGTTACGACTATTACGGTAATGAGACGTAAAAATATAATAATCTCGGATAAGTGATTTTATCTGCTCAACTAATATATTTGTTAAATACGTTATTTCCGCAAATTTCAAACTGACTCGATAAATCGTTTGCATCAAACTATAATGTAGATGGATTTAGTGTTGTTTATTAGGTTGGGGGTTGCAGTTAACTCTTTTGACATGACTCTAATCTAAACATCTGCAAGATCACAATTTAAACTGTATGTTAAATTTGATCTTTAATAAGTATGACTGGTACACGTAGTTTGTATCATGGGACATATATAGTGTATTATCATGACCAAAACTATGCATGCGGCGAAATGTGACTTCTAACAAATCATTCAAATGAATTAAAAGAAAGTGAAAGATAAACCACATCCTCGAAGAGCTTTTGAATTCCTTAAAGTTGAACAAAACTACAACGATGTTCGCACGACACAATATTTATGTTATGAAACTTTATCCATGAAAGAGTTTGCTTCAAAATCAACCATACCATAACATCTCTATAAAAAACATACCATCTTGTGCTATAAAAACTAAATAAAACTTTGGATATATCAAGTGGAATACGAAGAGCCTCATCATCGTTTTCTTGTGACTATTTCCAGACATTCGGAGTACAGCAAAGAAAATTACCGATAAGCAGGTGCTTGTTGTAGACTCTGTTGACGATCATTAAAATGTTAGATAAATTCACATTTAGATCAAAATATTATAGTATGTAAAAGCCCGATTATCCGACATTCAATTAACGGAATAATCAGTTAACCGGAATTTTAAATGTTTGAATTTTTTTCTCTTTCACAAGAAAATAGTATATTTTCCTACAAGAGATGAAAACGATGCTTTTTCTTGAGTGAAAATTTGTTCACGAGACGCGTCAGCGCAATTGCAATTTTTTCTATGATAGGTAATATGAAAGCGATATTTATTAGAAATTATTAAATTAGAAATCGACAAAATAATATTTAAATTTCATATTCTATTAAATTCAATTTAAATCATATTCTATTTTTCATATGGTTGCTTTGTTTTAAAAACATTGTAAATTATGTGAAGATACCATAGCAACTCCAATTTGTTATTCTTTTTACACTAGTGGAAAAGAACCCATTTTCACAGGAGATTAAGCGTGATGAGAATAGCCTTTTCATATGCTATCATAGAAAATAGTACATTATTTAATTAGGAGCTAAAGTGAGACTTTTTGTGTTTAGTCTATAGTTTGACGGCCGACCGCAGGGAGCGGCCTCCCACAATTATAGACGATACACAAAAAGTCACTTTAGCTCCGAATTAAATACACTATTTTTTCGGCAAACGTTTAAATTTTTTATAAATATGAAATTAATACATCAAACTTTTTATAAATATGAATTTTTATCGTCATAATTACTTCTAAAAAAGAGAAAAAAACATTTGAATTTGTATGAATAAAATTTTTTTATCAAAGCAGCCTTTTCAAAATTTCATAATCCAATTGAAATAGTTGTTATTTTGTTGTCATAGTTATTCAATAATTCCAAATTTCATTATCCAATGAAACTGTTTGTTATGTTTTGTTGTCATAGTAACATACAATAATTCAAAATATCTTAATCCAATAAGAATCAACTTATTTTTTGTTGTCATAGTTATACAATATGTTTGAAAAAATAACAAACTAACATACAACAAATGCTACTTTACAGCCTCCGTAATATAAAATAAAAATGGCGTTACTTTTGCTGTCGCAGGCTAAAAAGTAAGACTTTAGCTAACTCCGTAGCGGCAGTAAAGTAAAACTTTACAGCCGTTTGCCGAAAAATATTTTTTTTTTGTTTGGAAATTTACAGGATATATATTTTGCTTTAACTTTCTAATTATTTAAACTTTTAAACTAATCTTATTATTTATTTCATTTACTTATACTTTGTATTTGTATAAAATATTATTTGCAATCAATGTTATAACAATTTCCAATACATCTATATACAAAAATAAGTTTCTAGTTTTTTATTTGAAAATATATTGACAAGAATCCTAACAAAATATATGAACTTAAGATGTATAACATGAAATCGACTAAAATTTCAATTACATTCAATTATCCGGCATGCTTTAATCCCCGAACATTCCGGATAAATGGGATTTTACTGAATTTTGCAACGACGAACAAGAAGAATATTACTATGTAGTTACTAATATCATTCTCTTTGTATTTCTTTGATACAGACCATACTTTTGACCAGACCAATACATTACCCTATTTTAAGAAAGCACCATTCTTGTACGACAGGTAAAAGATATTTGTGAGTATTGGTACTCGTTTGTGCAGTAAAAGTTTTCAATATGATGAAAGTAATATTGTTAAGATTTTTTTAAAGTTTCTCGACATTCTCTTAACGTTTTTCGATTCTCCACAAACATCGTTGATTTCTTCTCAAAATTACAAATACATGTTACCGACGTTTAGATATTCTCGTTGTTTTATAATATTTTTGAAAATAAAAGCAAAAAATCACAGCTACCCAATTTGGAACTGGAATTACAAAATTAATTTTCCAAACGCCAATAATTAATGTGCAATGTGATGTCAAAGTTAAAAAACGGTTGCAGCAAACTGTGTTTAGTCAAAAGTTGTTCTCACATTATGTTGTGAGATGGATGGATAATAATAGAAAAAATAGTCTAACAATACAATAAGTTGTATAAGCAAGCAAAATGGTATTACCAATATGTTAAAACACAAAAATTTTGTTTCAAATTTAATGTTAAGAAACTAACATTAAATTTGAAACAAAATTAAGAAATTTCTTAATATGAAAGAGCTCAGATTCGATAATATTTTACTTCCTTTCAGAATATTTTTGTAGACACTTATTAAAAAAAACATATGTTAATATCTAACTGAAAAACCTTTTTAATTTTTAAAAATAAATATTTTTAAGACAATAAAACGAACGTTACTTTGGAAATTTAAAACATTTTTTGAATATACAATCTCAAATAAAGTTATAAAAAGTATTGAATTATTATTGCTCATATCTGAAAATATTTAAAGTGCGTTGGTTAATTAAAACACAACATTTACTATCTTTTATTTTGTTTAAAGCGCCGATATTTTATTAAAGAATTTCTTGAAAAAATCTTAAGATTTTCATTTATTATAAATTTTATTAGTTTTTTTTTTTTTAACTACTCATCCATGACGTTTTTACTAAAACAATCTGTTTAAACATATATAATAAAAATTTCTTTAAAAACTGGGTTTGGTTTACTTGTAGCCGAACTAATAGTCTAGCAATTTATGTATGATTTGTATGCTTAGTACTTTGTACTACATTGTCAATACATACATGATGTATTTCCTACAAAGTCATATATTGGTTTTCATATTATATATGTTTAATTTTATGTGAGATTTACATTAACAGAAGCCTAAGCTACTATGATAATTTAATGATAATTTATTTTAGTGACAGTGTTACAACGTTTCTTTAAAGCATGAATAAAATTTGTAGGAACTAAATTGCATGTGGTGTTGAGAACCCTAATGGTGAAACTAAATTTTAGCTTGAAGGACCAAGGTTTAATGTCTAATAAGGTTAATGTATTTTAAAGCGAAACTATAATAAACATTAACAGTTTTCTAGTTAACTGATGAAACTTAACCGATATGATTGATAAATTGAAATAGCACCTTCAAATTAGACGATTTTTTATAAAAATTTTTAATTAAAATTTTTTTGATATTATTAAAAATTATGTGACTGCTTATACTTAGTTGGTGTGTGACCGACGTGGTGTTGTGACCAAATTTGTAATTCCTATTACATAACACTTTACTTAAACAAAAAATTGAAAATGCAATTTTTATAAAACAAGATTATTATACCGGTTTCTAGGAGTTCTAGGGTAAGCGGGGGCGCACACAAGCGGGGGGTTGCCCTCGTGTCCAGAATTCAATTAATATATCAGCTCTGGGCTATATAGAATCAAGACACTTCAATCTACTTATGTATGCTCCACCCCATATGTGAGAAACATATTCCATACAGGCACAAATAAATGACTTATATATTAAAAGAAGCTTTTCGCTATTAAAAACCTTACGACAACGACGCAAAAACCTAATTTTTGAACAGCGATCTTACCTAGGCTAAAAATATGAGAATTTCACTTCATTTTATTTTGAATCTCAATTCAACTCTTAGAAGTCTAACAGATTCTTTCTCTTGAATAGTATTTGAATCAACTTTAATAAAACGGGTTAGGTGTTGATAACAGAAAAGTCGGTCAAGTGCAAATATAACTCGCTCACCGAGGGTTACGCGTATATAATTAATAAAAGAAACAGTTTTTGTTAATAAAGTTTCACGTTGGGTTGAATCTTACGAAAGTTTCTAAAGAAACTAATCTAAAAAGATTTAGCTTCTAAATCATGTATATTGGAAAAGATATTATCAATTATTTTAGCTTCAGGTGTTGTTTGTTGATAAATTTATCAAGGTAAATTTATTTGTAGAAAATAGTTGGATATCCAAGAGTTTTGCGTAAATTTATTAAATAACCATCAAATGATTAAAGTTACCTATTATAATTGCTCGAGGCAAAAGTGTCATCAAACTGTTGCCAACGAGTGCATGGTTAAGCAAATCAATCGATTTTTCTACTGGAGGACAGACAGTCATAAGACTATAAGTTGTTTTTCATTTTCCATTAGAACTTTTCAATAACATATACAATTACTGCAACGTAGCATTCTAGCATTCTATTCTAAGATTTTTCTACGCAAATAGTACTTCTCTAAAACATAATTTTAGAATTAAATCAAAAACGGTGCCTTCGAAAATTACAAAAAAAATTGCTTTTGACTAGAAAAATTTTCACCTTAAATATGACACTCGACTTGTGAGGGTTAAAAATAATTTTTCAGGAACTTAAGTAATAAGTCTTCAAGAACAAATTTTCATATTTTTGAAAATAAGTCGAAAACTTTGCTAAATATTACAAAAAAAATTGTTCTGGACTAGAAAAATTCACTTTTCCTATGACTCGTCAAAGTCAAAAATAATTTTTTTTCAAAATTTCTTTTCTTAATCCCAAAGAACTTTTGAAATGATGAGCCAACTGCTATAGTTTTCATTCAATCTTTACAAAATTTCCAATACCCGTACATTTTTTTCAATTTTTTTTGTAGTTCAAACACTAGACCGAAAGAGACCGAAAAAACACTCGCTTTGGGTAATAACCCAAAAACTAAGCAGTCGATATTTAATTGAAATTTGTTTTTGAAATATTTCGATATTTATCGATTTTCCTAAACTAAACTCGATTCCTTAAAAAAACTTTTGTTTTACTAGCTCCTTATCTATGATCATAAAATTCGAACGGCACCGAAGTCCTACCAATTTTTTACTTTTGTTAAGTGCGGAACCTTAAAAATGGCAAATTTGAATTAAACTCTATTCTGAAATAAGTGTGGCATTTCAGTTTTTATTATAAATTATTAAACTTAGAAAGAATTTTTGATCAGAACACCATGTACTAAATTAACAAACGCAAATATACCACATTACATTATTTTTTGATATTAATTATTGACAAGAAAAACGTTTAAGATAGAAAAAGTTAGGAAATCAACCAAAAATTATACTGAACTATAGTTTCGTGCTACTATATAAAATCCGTTAAAAAAATGTTATGAAATTTGTATTCTTGTTACTACTTTTCTACATATTCTATTCATACTTTATTTCCGTCCCGCCATCATTATGGTTATAATACAGTAACTTAGCAAATTTTTTTTTCAAAGCTCACTTATTTTGGAAATTTTAAAATATTCAAAAACATTACTTAATCGGAGTAGAGGAAGTAGCTTTTTTCTACATACATTTCTTTCTATTCGGTATAATCTTAGGTTATCATCAGTTTGGTTTTGGTTATACTTTCGAAAGCCTTTTTTAAAATTTTTATTGTTTTTTTACATTTACTTGAAAACCATAGATCAGCCTTCGGAACGATCAATCTATTTGGAATAAACCTGTGTATACCCACGTGTATTATTTCTGAAAAATTAGAAGTAGCAATGTTTGGATTCTGCGGTAAAGACAATTACATTCACATTTACTGAAACCATTTAACGAAATCTTTAAGTTCCTGCCCATCTGCAGCTTGATAATCCTGAACAAAACGAGTATAAGCTTTACACTGTATAGGAGCTTGTAAATTTAAATGTGTAGAGAATAAATTACGATTTGATCCACTTAAAGGCTCTGATATTGTAAATTGTACTAACTCATTTAATCTAAATCGTTTGATAGAAAACAAGTCAAGCAAGTTGCTACTTGGGCCAGGAACTCAAGGAGGTTGGTCTATTATCTGAGTGAAAATAAATATAAAAATAAAATAATAATACATTACAAATTCTGTTTGAGTAGAATGTTTTAGTTCTATGGAGCGCCCTAAAACTTTTTCTGTGTGCGCGCATGAGGGTAAGAGATTGTTTTGTACATATTTTAAATAATTGATCATAAAAGCGTGAACATGAATAATTTTTAATTTGATCAAGCATAAATAAAGAAAAGAACTACATAATTTGGTGTTTAAAAACTTTAAAGGTTCGTCTGTTTTGTCACTTACGATGGTAGATTATTTCACGTTAAGGTCTAGAAATTTGAAATTTTTTATTCTGGTCTAGAAATTTGAAACAATCTATTTTTTGCATATCTTTAAAGTTTACACCTTTATGCATATGTCATTGGGGAATTTTTACATTTTTTATAGAAGAGTACACCTACTTGAGTAGTAAAATCACGAGCGATGGAAAAAGTAAAGCTGATATAAAAAGCAGGTTGGCACAAGGAAGAAAAGCCTTTTTTAATAAACAAAACCTCTTTACTTCGAAGATAGACCTATCAGTCAGAAAAAGACTATTAAAACTTTACGTCTGGAGCACGGCTCTTTATGGTTGTGAAACTTGGACTGTTGGAGTGGAAGAAAAAAAGAACATAGAAGCTTTCGAGTTATGGTGCTTCAGACGTATGTTTAAACTAAAATGGACAGACAGGGTAACAAATGATGAAGTATTGGGCCTGGCGAGCGAAGAAATGACAATCTGGAAAGTGTTAAAAAACAGAAGCTGCAGATTTGTTGGGCATATCCTACGACAACCTAGCTTAACAAATACGGTGTTGGAGGGTATGATAGCAGGAAAGAATGTCAGAGGAAGGCCTAGACTCTAGTATTTCAATCAAATAATGGTAGATGTAGGATGCCAGTCTTTATATCAAGTAAAAAGAATGGCTCAAGAAAGAGACCAGTGGAAAGCTGCGTCAAACCGGCCTGTTGGCTGAAAATACAAAAAAAAAAATACAACGGGAAATATTTTATCCGAAGGTCATTATAACGTACTTTGTTGAACTTTTTTCATGTTTAGTGTTCAATTCAGTTCTATTATTATTTTATAATTACTTTTAAAAATATTCTTTTCGAATCTACTTTTTTCCGAGATGGTCGACATGATATCTTAAGTTTTACTGGAACGATTCACTTGAAATTTGGTGGAGATCTTCTTTGTATATTCCTCTTTAGTTTAGTTCCTGGATTTTAAATTTTTATTATTTTTAAAAAATTCGGAAAGGTACAAAAATGGGTAAAATATTTTTTTTTTCAAATCGTCCCCATTTTGTGATTTTTTTTCCAAGGAACCATGTGACATCTTTTTTAATGCTTTTAATTTTAATTTTTAAGAACTTTTGGTTTCAGAGCACAACAAGGGTTGGAATCACCCATTTTTTTTATAGCCCCAGCCTCTAACTTTTCGGCTGCTTCACGAATTTTTGATTTTTTTTCTTGGTGTTTTGTTTTTGTATTAGTGAAATGTAAATAAAACTTTTGTAAAAAAATGGATACAAAAATCCATTTCATTTCCATTTTTTATCTTACTCTAAAAAATGCCTAAAACTTAGGCCTCTAGACCAGAATACCCCCTTATTTTGTTTGGATAAACAACGGCATTACTTTCACTTCAAAGTCTTAAAACTCAGTAGAAATTACTCATTTCACTCATACGCTGCTGAGTGCAGATGAAAACAATATTATCACAATGTCGATTTTTAATAAAGGTAAAGATTTCAAAAAGTTTGGCACTTTAAATGAATTCGGCCATTCAAGAGTTGGAATGATAGAAAAACATTAATCATCTTCTGATAAATAGAATGGACTGCAATAATCCGAACATTGTAGAGTTAAAATTAACGACTAAGCAAAAGTAAGTGATTTTAGTTTTCAGAAATAAATGTGTTGCTGTAACTATGCTAAAAAACAACGACCTTTTAAAAGATGTTTATTTTTTTAAAGTTTTCACCAACCTACATAATATATAAGCCGTACATATTTTTAATAAAAGGTATTGGGTAAAAAACCACAATATGCATCACAACAACACAAATTCATTTTAATGATTCATATCATATATACAATACATTGGTTGAACAATAACATGCACTTTTAAAAGGTCATGTATCATTTTCATGAACTGGCATGCTAACTTCTAAGTCCATCAAACTGCGTTTGTGGTCTCCGAAAATTTCCTAAAATGCCTTACCTTTATGAGTTTTCCCCGATAAATTTAACCCTCAAAATTTTAAAGTTAGCGTTCATAAATTATGTTAAAGAAACATATTATTTTATTTAAACTTAATCCTAGTCCTTAGTTGGCATGGTATCTTCGGATATTTAGAGACTAATTTATAATTCTTTATAATTAACACTAAACATGCATAACTTTGAATAAAAAAAAGTTAAAACAATGGTTAAAATATTAAATTTTAGTAAAAATGGATGATTTTTATCCCAATAAATCGGTTTTCAAAAAAAATTCAAAAAATTCCCGTAATCGGTTTTCATGACGTTACCACTGATTTATATTTTAACTAGAACTATATTACATTTTAATTTTCTATTTTTAACTATATGTAATTCAACAGTACTTTTAAATCGTATGTAAATTACAACAAAATTTATTCTGCATCGGAGTTAATTTATATAAATAGTTAAAACCCTATGAATAAATTCATTGAAATACTATAAATGTTTAAGATGTTTTATATAATTTAAAATTCAAATTGTTTCAGTGTATTTTTCTTCGGTTTATTCACTAAAGAAAGTTTTTGATTCTTGTATTTATAATTCTAAAATCAAATAATATATATACTGAATTTATTGAAATACAAAACTATTTCGATATTGCGGATTTTGTTCCAATGAAATATATTCCACAATGTAAATTTTAAATTTATGGTTTAAAAATAAATTGGTGCAAATGCAACCTAGTAAATGGTAGTAAGCCTTTAAATTTTAACATGATAAAATATTTTCAAGTTACCCATTGAAGGTTGGGTAACAAGCCTTTGGTGTAGTTAAATATATTTAACGATAAAAACACAATCGATCATAGCAATCCTTATTTTTATTTAAAAATCTTAAAAAATCTGAAGTCATATTGTTTCAGTGATGTGACACGGTTTACACTTTCTAGTTTAGTCGAGGTTCCCGAGGTTCCCCTGGGGTTCTTGTATGATTTTATATTATTCCGCTATTATGTACACTCAGAAAATTGCCTTATTACCTCAATGAAAAACTACGTAAAAACTAAGAAAATCTGCACACGATTTCGAGTCAATGTATAGTGATAATATCATTTAGTAGGGGAGAGTTGCCATATGCGTACCACTTAATTTTAAAGGCATGTTTAAATATTCTTTACTAGGCATTTTAGCAAATATTATGATTTATATCCATTTGTTAACTATCAAAGGTGCAATTTAATAATTTTTTAACTATTCATTGATAGATCATTGTGATATGGCCAATTTCTTCAGACCATGCAAAAAGTACGATTTAGGACACCGGTATCCTAAATGGTATCAGCCAGTTTCCAATATCGTACCTGATGGGAGGAATTAAAATTAGGGGCTACTTCCATAAAACAAAAAAATTACTAAATTACTAAATTTGCCAACAGTTGCTATCAAATTTTCATTACTTTTTGCAATATATTTCAACAATGAAAACTCGTTGTTCTCTCGTGTAGTGTTCTATTTTTAATTAACCCTAAATTATCGGCTATCAAACGTTTTTTGGTTAGAAACACTTCGCTGCACAAGTGCCACCAAATTGCAATCTTGCGTAAATGTTCGGATATCCTCTAAGATCTGTTCATACATAGGGTGGTAACCAAAAACAATTTTTTTGTTGAACAAATGTTTGGAAAATATCAATGTGCATTACGGTAAGGTCGAAATCTGAAGATCAAAGGGTTAAGGTATAAAACACCTATGTTTTAATCTCGAGCTATATTGTCCCGTGTCCGCAGTTCAAAACAACCGTCTCAACCGATCACCAATTTACGAAAGTCTTAAAGAAATAACAAAATAACGAAATAACGAAAATAACGAAAATAACGAAAATAACGAAAGTCTTAAAGAAAAGTCTGAAATTGACAGAGTGAAAGCCTCAAAATTTACGTCTATGTCTATTTCTGACAAGAGTTTCTACAGTGCCATTAATTCTTTAAATTCTGGTACACAATTTTTTACTCCCCTATTATTGATGGTGATTTAATCGTCAATGAAACCGCAAGAAAAGCTAACTTGTTCGCTGAACGCTTTGCTCTGAAATCCATTGTTTTGGAAACTCCTAAAGAAATACCCAAAATCCAGTCTTCAGGAGTTAATATGAATGAACTTCACTTCAAACCCAAAATAGTCGCTAAACTTTTAAGGGGGTTAAACATCAACAAAACCTTAGGAATGGACAATATTCCACCCATTATTTTAACAATCTTTTCTAAAGAACTTGCACCAATTTTGACTAAAATATTCTACCAATCCTACAAATCTGGTATATTTCCCTCGTGCTGGAGGTTGGCAAATGTCCAGCCCATCACCAAATAGGACCAAAATCCGATATCTCAAATTATATGCCAATAGCTTTACTATCGGTCCTATCCAAAGTCTACGAGCATTATATTAATACACACATTTCACAATTTCTGGAAGAAAATCATTTAATATCCGACAGCCAATACGGTTTTCGAAACAAAAGATCAACTACCGATCTATTAAACTATGAAGCGCATTGTTGGAACATCATACTTGATAAAGGTGGTGAAACATACGTTATCGCTTTAGACATCTCCAAGGCATTCGATCGAGTCTGACATGCCAAATTAATCAACAAACTCGTTGCGTATGGTTTTCATCCCAATGTTGTGAAGCTGATACAAAATTTTCTATCCAACCGATACATTTCGGTCTCCTTAGACGGATTTTCTTCTAAACTAATTAACGCTGGTGTACCTCAAGGCTCAGTATTTCCCCCAACCCTATTTTTGATTTATATCAACGTATTGTTGGAAATCACCAGAAACCCAATAAATAGTTTTGCAGGTGATAGTACTCTGCACAAGTCGTTCGGGCCCCTTCCTTCAAAAGGTAAAATGCACGAACGAATTAATCCCGCCCGGAGAGATGCTGCCATAAACGTGAATAAAGATCTAAAAAATGTCGCCGATTGGGTTGACCAAAGCCTGGTCAATTACAACTCTACCAAAATACAGCTGTTGATTGTTTCCAGATCAAAGACCGAGTTCCCCAAAGATATTTTATTCAGTATGTGTAATGAACCAATAGGTGAATGTAAAAACATTCGATTATTGGGTGTCACAGGCTCCTCAAGCTCGGCCTCCTAAATAGATGCAAAAAATTTTTCACTCCATACCAATTGCTCCATGTTTATAAATCCTATATTCGTCCCTGTATGGAGTACTGTTGTGAAGTTTGGGGTGCTGCTTTTGTCCTGGCCGTCTTGGACTCTGTTCAAAAGCGGGCTATACGAATTGTGGGTGATCGAGCTTTGACATCAAAGCTTGATTCCCTACAACATCGTCGCACTGTTGCTGACCTCGTTGTTTTTTACAAACATCGTCATCAACAGTGCTCAGATGAAATCAGCGGCATCATGCCTCAAACGTATTCTTACCCCCGTTCCACTCGGCAATCGGCTACCGCAACCAGTCAAACGGTCGCGATCCCACGCTGTCATACTGGCAGATCGCAGAAAGACTTCTTTGTCCGAACTGCATACAAATGGAATAGTTTGCCGGAATCCATAGTCTCAGGTGGCTTTAATCCGCAGAGGTTTAAAAAAAGCGTTCATCAACACCTTAGAACGCCAGTTGTTGTTGGACCTTTGTCTGGACCTAGGTCTTAAAAGGTATTTATGTCATTGAATAAATATATAAGGAAGCAACGCTACGTGTACGTACACAAATGATTGGTGAAGTATTTTTTTAATGTATTCGTTAGGTTGCCATAGTTTTGGTTGCCACTTAATGTCAGTTCAGAGTTTTTTTTCTGTATTTTGATCTTAAAGTATTGAATTGTAATTCAATTTTATACAAATTAATATTTAAAATGTTTTTTTCACAACAATTAATTGTGTTTACATAGTTATTTATTCATAAAAATGGCGTGATTCATCAAAACATGTACAAAAACAGTCAAAATTGCAAAGGATTTTGCTGCTAAAATTACATATATCAGGTAAGGATATTTTGATAAAAAATGTTAAAATAAACAATTCAGTATATATTTCTAATATATTTACAATAAGTTTGTGTCACAAAATTAATTATTTTCTGATTTAATTTTACATTTAATTTCTCAAATGTAAGGTTGCCACAACGTGAAAACAAATTTGTTAGACACGCTCATTCACAGGGATTGTATAAAGTCATTGTTTGTTATGAAAAGTGTATGTAAAATATATGAATTTGTAATATGATTTAAATTTTAAAACGGATTTGATCTAGAATTTTTAATAGTGAAATATATTGTTCAAACATATGTAACCATAAGGATTTTCAATTTAACTACGATGTTTATACATTTTATTATTAGTTTATTAGTCGAAGTATGGTTAAACATAAATTAAAATCGAATTTTAAGACATTTTGAAAAGCAACCATCAACTTCACAATTAACCAATAACCAACATTCTGATGGAACTATTACAAATAATAATATTTTTGGCTCTATAACGTATATTCCAAATCTGACAGATAGTATCAAAAAAATTTTAAATGAACCAAATAATTTAATGAGAATTTCAACTAAAATTATAAACAAATCACAACAAATATATTTTACTAATCTTAAGGACAAAATTAATAAGAAGAAAAAATTTGATATTGTTTACAAAATTAATTGTTGTTGTGGAAAATCATATAGTAGACAAACAAGACAAAAATTGGAAGAAAGAATTTATTGTCACAAAAGTAATGTTAAATTAAAACAAAAAACTACAGCTCTCGCCCAACATTCAATTGACAATCAACACATTTGGAACATGGAACATCCTTCAATTATCTCTTCAGAAAAAAACACGAAAAAGAGAGAAATTATTGAATCAGCATATATTCATTTGGATAAACCGAACTCAATAAATTTTAAAACAGATACCGAAAATTTAAAAAAATCCTACATTCACCTCTTAAATACCTTTAAATTCAAAAAGAACAAATAATTTCATTTTTACTTCTGGTTACCTTTTAAACAAATTATAATTTCTAATGTCATTTCCAAAATTTTTTAAAATCCTTTTTAAATTCAAATATTTTGTGTTTGTACTTTAATATTTTGTATAAAAATTTTTTATTGTTAATTATTTATAAATATGATACACTTAAAAATGCCACAGTTTGGCGCAATATCGTGTGATTAAATTTAAAATATTTAATTGATTAAAAATTAATATTTCAATAAAACCAGAAAAAAAACCGGAAGAAGGTGCAATTAAATTTTTTAATTTAAAAATCCAAGAAATATTTTTAGACCAATAGACAGTACAAGCTAATTTGATCAATATTTAGGAACAATCATCTTTTAAAGTGGGTTTAAGGGTACTTTGGAGTATTTTCAACCTATGCCAATTTCGTTAGGTATATTCCAAAATGGGCAACTGTTAGAGAAAACTGAATAGGACAGAGATTTTCGATAAGTTTTTTTATAGAAGTTATTTCATAGAAGTTTTGTAGTTAAGTAAAAATATTTGCTTACAGAACAGCTTTACAAAACTGTGTTCAGCTTTACAAAACTGCATTGTAAAGATGTGTTCATTTGTGTTGCTGGTAATGATGTTAAAGTGTTGTCAGTGTGATACTGCCATTATTGCTGAAGACGATGGCACACAATTTCGCTTTTATGTATTTAATGTTTAAAAATATCGAGAAAAAAATTATTAAAATAAATTAAACAAAATATATAACTTATTCATTATCTTTTATTTAAGCAGGAATCAGATAAAAATATATTTTAAGACAAATTTTTCCAAAAATAACGATTAAGTTAAACGAGAAATAAATAAAATTTTGAATAAAATCTACTTATTTTAAAGAACGGTTCATGCTGCCACCTAAGTTATGTTTGTGTAACTATACACAAATTATACACAGTACCACCCTACGATTAAATACAAACACCATCAAATGCACCAATACAACAAATTAGATGCTTCACTCAAAAAGTCTAGTTACTCTTCCTTAGATATTTATTTAATGATTTATGTGTTGTTGTGACACATATTCTAGACCCTATTACACAACACTTTTTATTTAAAAAAAAAATCTGTTAAATCGCATTTTTGTTATTGGTTTCACCCTGATAAACCATATTTTCTTCCCATTACCGTGTGTAATTTTTTTATTTGATTCAAAATTATATAATTATTACCAGTTTCTTGTATCTACAAGAGAAAAAAGTTCACCACGAAAAACAATAGTTTCTCCGGAGCTTTTTCTTCATAAAATTAACAGAAACAGTTGCACATTCGATTTGTTAATAACCAAACATAGTTTTTTAAAATTTCATCAATGAAATTAATTTGCCAATAATGAAAAAAGTTTGGCAGCAAATGCCTATAATATACCTTGTGAAAAAATACTAAACTTAGGCTACGAAACGAACACAGTGGAAGCTGTGCGCATGCCGTTGCTGCAAGCGCAGATAGATAGCTACAAAGATGCACAAATATAATTAAAGGAGTTTTCACAGTAAAGCGCAGCAAACAGCTTCGCTTTACTGGTGGTGAACACTCTCATTTGATTATATTCGTTTTGCGTACAGCACCGCTCAGATTCCACTGTGTTCGTAGCCTTTAATATTTGTTCATGCCGTTAGAAAATATTACTGTTCTTTCATAAAACATTTTTCAAAAATAATCACTCGAAATATAGCTAAATAATGTTAAACTACTCTCGTAATTATTGCCATTTATTTTATAAAAATTAGCCCATCTATGAAGAAAATATTTAATAACAACATTTGGCATTTTAAATTTGGAATAATTTTTTAATTCCAATTTAAAAAAATAATTTTTGGTATATACAGTCAGCGTCAAAAAAAAAGTGTACAGCAAATAGTTCAACATTTACGGACTAATATATCTTAAAAGAAGAATGGAAAAATTAAAATACATTTCATTTTCAAAAAGTGTATTAAGTATTAGTTTATTTTAACAAAAACAAAAATTTAATTATTTGTTGTTATCCTTGTAGTTTTAAAAAAATTGCAAAATGCTCTGATTTTACGCGTCAAAAAATTTTACAAAATCTTTATTTTACAAAATGTCTATTTTACACTCGTCACTGAATAAGCACTTATTCCAAATAGTAATGTCTTCAAATATATGCTTTTTTGCATATTCGAGACGTTTTTTTTGTTTTTCTTAGAATTAACTGATTTTTTTCTCGGAGTTCTACCATGTAACCCATTTTCATGCAGAGCACGGCAAACGGTACTGGCACTTATTCCTGCTCCTAATGTTTCTGTGAGTTTCTCAGCTATTTTGACTGCACTTTCAGAGGGATTAGCCCTAGCCCTTCGCGCTATCGCTCTTTTGTCCACAACTGACAAAATTGGCGGCCTGCCAGAACGGGGAAGATCTTCTACACTTCTCAAATGTTTGAATTGAATAGTATTTTTTTCACAATACTATGACTTCTGTCGATAATACTAGCAATTTCCCTCAGAGATTTGCCTTGAGATGCTAGTTTTACCACTAAATTACGTGTTTCTATAGTAGTTTGTTTGGCCATGTTGAATAATATTAAATTATTATTATTGGGATAATAATAACTGCACGGATCTTTGACACGAAGGTATCGACAATGCAACAAAACAAAATAAAATTAGTTGAAAAAATCGGAAATCCCGTTATAACAAAAAACAATTAAACAATGTGAGAGTGTACACTTTTTGACGCGTAAAATCAGAGCATTTTGCAATTTTTTTAAAATTACAAGGGTAATAACAATAATTAAATTTTTGTTTTTGTTAAAATAAACTAATACTTAATACACTTTTTGAAAATGAAATGTATTTTAATTTTTCCATTCTTCTTTTAAGATATATTAGTCCGTAAATGTTGAACTATTTGCTGTACACTTTTTTTTGACGCTGACTGTATATATAGTAAATATAGTAATATAACTACAGTTAATATAAACATTGAAAAACAAATCAAAATAGAGAAAAGAGAAATTTGTTTGGACAGATTTACCATAACGATCGTTTTCTTCTCTCTTCATAAATTTTTTTATTCACGTTCTCTTTTTATTTATATATACTCTAAGGTTGGTTCTTACAAACGCTATTTTTTCAATCATGAAAAAATTATGAGAACGACATCTCTGTTTATAACAAAATACCCGTTCAGAGTCCCAGCTCACTCTGAACGGGTATTTTGTTACTTGGAAGGCCTATTTTGGACTATTTTATTTGGCCTATTTTGTCACTGCGAAGATTTTGAACAAAAAACTTTTTTTTAGCAAAAGCTGAGTAGTTTCAAGATCTAACCAGCTGAATCTAACCATTATGTAGTTTAGAATTATAATTCACTAGAAATGAATGTATTCAATTGAATGGAATGAAAAATTGCTTTGAAAAGCGAAAGATCCGTAACAAATGTTTTATCTCAATTTCGGTCGGTTTGGGAATCGAACCGGCGTCCTTCTAATCAGAGTTAATGGTTAATCATTTAACCAAATCGACCAGCGACGAAATAAAAATTTGTTTTTGGACGATCGACTTAACATCACAATTATTTTAATTCATTTTTAGTGCCAATTTTTGACTTATTTTATTTATTCTTCGAACACGTTTTACCGTTCTTCATACTTCAGCCAAGTTGACATTGAATGTAGAACATTATGGATCTACTTTGCTGAATAGTTTATTTTGATTTTTTAAATGTTGACTCTGGAGTAAGGCAGTTTAATTTTACTTCAGACCATATGCATATACATATAATCAAAAGGATTATTCAGTGACTAACATCATCTTGTCAATAAACTCATAACAGATGATCGATCACGCTACGAGTAAGATTTTCGAGTCGCTTGAATTGGATGATGGAGAAACTCGTTTGGAATCACATTATGGGATAACAAAACAAATGAATGTAGTAAGCTAATCAATTAAACCTCTTCTTGAATCGGAGTATGTTTCGACTAAACCAAACTAAAGCTATGTAAGACTTTAATTAACCCCGTTATTAAGTCTGTGTTACTAATATGGACCCTTTCACAAACTGGCCAATCTTACTTCTTTTCATTGTTTTCATCTTACTTCTTTTCATAAATTAATATTCAAAATATGTTTTTGAAAAAGCTAATTTTCTTTCTTGAACTCTTAAAGAAAGGCCTCTTCTTATAACTTTTCCTTGCATTCAAATTTAAACGCTTTATGTTGTATGTAAAGCAATGTAAAGTAAATAAGTCATCGTATAAACAAAATAAGAAAAGTTTTTGAATCAGTGGTACGTTTTACTAAATAAAAATTAAATAAAATTTTCGTTTGCCCAAATATTTTTAAACATCATGATAAATATAATGTAAATATTATATAACTGTAATAACGTCATATTATCGAAGATAAATATTTCTATTTATTAAGTTTTTTAATTATCATAATATCGATATATTTCGATATATTTTTATAAATATTTGTTCTCAGCCATCTAAATAAGCAATATAATCTTTTATTTTGAACAAAATAGTATTCATGTATATGTCAACCAATATTTTCCATTAGATTAACTTACCATATACAAAACCAATAAAATTTTTAAAATGTACTTACCATTTCGGCTTTCACAATCAGCTGGTTTCATTTGAATAGGATGATGCATCTGAAATATAATTTTGAGCAAGAATTTACTTAATTGTTAAAAAATTTCTTGTTTACAAATTTTTCACAAACTTTACGGTTTTTAAGTTTTTTTTAGTAAGGTTTAATAAGAATAATTCACATTACACGATAATTTTGACAAATTTTTTAATATTTGACAACTAAAACTGTATCAACATAGTAGAAAATATCACGGACTGCTTCGAAATAATATTTTAAAAATTTAAAAAAGTCGTCTTTTATAGCGGGAGTACAAACTAGGGATTCCAAAAAATACCGATTTATTCAATACCGGTAATACCGATCTTAGTTTCTCACAATACCGATTCTTTCGATAGTACCGATATTCCAGAAAATAGAATTATGGAGCCGTATTTGATTACAAATTTATTAACATAAAAATAAACAAAATATTTAAATTGGCCACTCTTAAGATTAATTTTACTTCAATTAGTAGATTGCGATTGCAATGTGCAATTAAAATTAATTAAATTATTTTCAATACAAAATAAATAATGTGGCTAACTTTAGAAAATGCTTCAATGGATAAGAAATAAAGTGATAGCAACCTTTTATAAAGAATAAGTCGTTACAATTAAAGTTCCATCTATTGGTAGGTGACTAGCTTTGGCCCATAGAATTTGACAAATTGATTTACAACACACACATTAATGATTAAACACTCTCACCGACCTGAGTAGTTTTAAAATTAGAGAAATACTTAGCTTAGCAGAAGCTGTAAATGGTTCGAATAGGTTGAGCAAATCCTGTGGTATCACAACGGACCCATTTTGGCCAATACTTGTGTTGTCCTGACCTGATGTTATGATGACAGCCACTGGAACTTTAGCTAACCTTAACCTATCAATAAAGGTGTAGTTAACTGTTTAGTACTATTATGGATTTTATTTAAAGTGTCAAATATTCTGTAGCCAAATAATAATTTTTTTTAATTCGGTAATACCGAGCCCTAATACCGGTAATATCGAAAAAACATTTTATGGTCAATACTGGTATTAACGGAAATACCGATACCGGTATTGGAAGCCCTAATACAAACTGTGGCGTCAAAATTGCGGTTATTTTTCGTTTCATGAGAAGAAGATATAGAAATTATAATTTGGTCTGCAAAAACTAGCTAAAGCCAAATTTCAAAATCTTATTTACTTTCTCGACGCTCTAGAGTCTAGATTGTAACGATTATAAAAAAAGCAGGAGAAATCCCAGTCTCTCTACCGGCTGGTTACAACCACCGAAATCTAAAAAACTACTAGATCAATTTCAAAAAGTTTTGTTTCTAAAAATTGGTTTCGTGCATGGGAAAAGCCGAAAGGACGGTAAGCTCGGCAATTGTAGCGGATGTGTGTCAAAAAAACATTATTAATGTCGAATTCTTTTTGACAAAAAAATTGCTCTAACACGCCCCTTTTTGATCTCAGATCATGTATTTTTACGTATTCTATTTGACAAAGAAAGTGATCTTTTTTTGCCCGAAAAATATTTTCTGAATCTAGATTTTTTCGTAGAGCAAGTTGTAAAAACAATAAAGTTACACAAATACATTTACACATCTGTCAAATTAGTAAACAAACAAGACGCCATTTATGTACTTATTATTATTTTTTTAAAGTGAAATAGTTATTGTTTAATTAAATAAATATTTTGTTTAAATCGTGTTTTAAATTAAAAATTAATAAAAAATTATTTAATTAAATACTATTAATTACAAAAATATTAAATGATAGTTCGCAAACACTACTACAAAATTATATCAAATTTTTCATATTCTTTTATGAAAAAAAATCACTTTTTCTGCTTTGGCAAAAAGAAAACGACATAAGTATGTCAAAATAGTAGATTGTATTACTAGTGCGAATGCGTTTTCCAAACAAGAGTTAGTTTGCCGCACGACCGCAGGGAGTGCGGCAAATAACTCGCGTTTGGAAAACGCATTCGCACTAGTAATACACACTATTTTTTGTATCAAGTGCATAAAATTTATAAATATTTATTTAATTGTTCATTTAATCATTTATTTAACGAAGTAATAAACAAATTTAAGATTTTTAAATAATTAAAGTGCGCTATCTTCGTTGTAATAGTTGTAAATTACACTAGCTCGAAAAAATAAACATAAGAATCCAACTAAATAAACACATAGGAATCCAATAAGAGCTGTCAAAATTGTGAACTTTGAAAACCTAAATAAATTGTTTTTTCTTGCAATTCAAATGATGCAATGTGTTTAAGTTGTTTTTACTATATGGTAAGTTATTTAAATTAATATTTTGATATTTTAGTGCTATTAAAATATTATATATAGATAGATATATGGATAGATTTAACTACAAATCTCACATGCAGGTGGCGTGCTAGCCCGTGCACAAAATATTCTGTGGTCATATGTGCGGAAAAGTAGTTTTTCTTGTATTTTTTTCTAGTACAAAATTACATATTTTTTATGCATGTGTTACAAAATAGTAGATTGTATTACTAGTGCGAATGCGTTTTCCAAACAAGAGTTAGTTTGCCGCACGACCGCAGGGAGTGCGGCAAATAACTCGCGTTTTGAAAACGCATTCGCACTAGTAATACACATTATTTTTTGTAACAAGTGCATAAAATTTATAAATATTTATTTAATTGTTCATTTAATCATTTATTTAACAAAGTTATAAACAAATTTAAGCTTTTTAAATAATTAAAGTGCGCCATCTTCGTTGTAATAGTTGTAAATTATATTAGCTCGAAAATATGAACATAAGAATCCAACTAAAACAACACATAGGAATCCAATAAGAACTGTCAAAATTGTAAACTTTGAAAACCTAAATAAATTATTTTTTCTTGCAATTCAAATGATGCAATGTGTTTAAGTTGTTTTTACTATACACAGAAAGAAAAAATCGCATTAACTTTAAAAAAAAATAACCTTAAGATCAAAAATAATGCGACACGATTTTTCGCCAAAAGGAATTATTTTTATTTTTAAAGATTTTTTATTTTTGATTCCAAAGTCATTTAAAAAATATTTGAATTTAAAAAACATTGTATTATAAATGAAAAACAAAATTTTTAATTTAAAATTCTAATTTTTATTAAAAAATCTACTTTTGATCCTCAAAAAATTATATTTGAATTTAAAATTGGAGAATTTTAATTTGAAAAAACAATTTTTTATTAAAACAAAATCCAAAATTTTTATATTTTAATGTTTCAATATTTTACTCTAAAATTAAAACGGTATTTAAATTAAAAATAATATTATGGATTTAAAAATTTATTTTTTACTTTGAAAATTAGAATTCTAAGACACTAGAAATGAATGTATTCAATTGAATAGAACGAAAAATTGCTTTGAAAAGTGAAAGATCCGTAACAAAAGTTTTATCTCAATTCCGGTCGGTTCGGGGAATCGAACCGGCGTCCCTCTGATCAAAGTTTATATGGTTAACCATTTGACCAACTCGACCAGCGACGAGATAAAATTTTGTTTTTGGGCGATCGACTTAACATCACAATTATTTAATTCATTTTTTTTTAATGTCAATTTTTTGTCTTATTTATTTATTCTACGAACACGTTTTACCGTTCTTCATACCTCAACTAAGTTGACATTGAATGAAGAACATTATGGATCTACGAATATGGGAGACAAATCCCAACTAGTGAAAACTTTTGTTACGGATCTTTCACTTTTCAAAGCAATTTTTCATTCTATTCAATTGAATACATTCATTTCTAGTGTCTTAGAATTCTAAACTACATAATGGTTAGATCCATTGCTAAAACTCTTAATAAAATCTTGAATTTAAATTGGTTAGTGGCCATTCTCCACTAGTTGGGATTTGTCTCCCATATTCGTAGATCCATAATGTTCTTCATTCAATGTCAACTTAGTTGTGGTATGAAGAACGGTAAAACGTGTTCGTAGAATAAATAAATAAGACAAAAAATTGACATTAAAAAAAAAAATGAATTAAATAATTGTGATGTTAAGTCGATCGTCCAAAAACAAAATTTTATCTCGTCGCTGGTCGAGTTGGTTAAATGGTTAACCATATAAACTTCGATAAACCGGCGTCCCCGCCGGTTCGATTCACGAAACCGACCGGAATTGAGATAAAACTTTTGTTACGGATCTTTCACTTTTCAAAGCAATTTTTCATTCTATTCAATTCAATACATTCATTTCTAGTGTCTTAGAATTCTAAACTACATAATGGTTAGATCCATTGCTAAAACTCTTAATAAAATCTTGAATTTGAAAATTACAGTTTTTATTCTAATTCTAATATTACAAATGTTTCCTGATCTATTTTGGAACCGATAAGAACTTTTTATTACACTTTAAAAACAGTACATATATCATTTTCATTAGGGCTAGCCGACTAGATACACTACCAAAAAAATTAACGCTATATAAACCAAAATTGGTCTACTGCTCTAGCGAAGTATATGAAAACAAAAACCATCTTTTTGGTAGTGTATCTAGTCGGCTTTTTAAAATTTTAAACATTGGTGTTTTAAAAGTTTAAACATTGAAACCAAAAAAAAGTTTTAGTTCTAAAAGTACAAATTTTCGTTACAACAAAAAATGATTTTGATTTAAAAATATTGTTTGATAAGTCTAAAAAAACATATTTATTTTAAAAGCTTTAATGCAAGTAAAAAAAGTTTTTAATTTTAAAATATAGATTTTTTGATTTATTTACCTTTTTATTTAAATTTTAAGGGTTTTTTAAAAAATTTAACCATTAGAGTTAAAAAAAATATTTAAAAATCATTTTCAAAAGACCAAAAAACTAATGTTTTTTAATTTAACATGGTTTTCATTTAAAGTTATATGGATTTTTTTTTATTTTGGCCGTTTTTTAATTTAAGAATTCTTTTTTTTAAATTGAAAATTATTATTTCTTTCTGTGTATGGTAAGTTATTTAAATTATTATTTTGATATTTTAGTGCTATAAAAATATTATATATAGATAGATATATGGATAGATTTAACTACAAATGCATGTGAGAGGCGGCGTTACAGTCCAGGCTTAAAAAATATTTTTTTAACGACTGTCATAGAAAATAATGTTTTCTATCTATCATTTTAAAACAGAAAGTTGGCTTTTGCTGTTTAGCGTGCATTTTTTAATTTTTTCTGCTCTAATGCAGAAAGTAAAACAAAAGACATAATAGACAAAGACATAATATTAAATAATTTATAACATATTATGAATTATTTTTTATTTAAAAATAGATAATTTATTAATTTAAATTTTTAGCTTGACGTTCGTTCGATATGTTTTTTAAACAAAAACTAAATAATATAAATGCCTCCTTAGCAACGCATATCTTACTTAAAAAATATTGTTTTTTAAAAATTAAAATTATGATTTAAGCTTTTTTAATAATAAACAAATATGTCGGCAGTCGTTAAAAAAATAGTATGTATACTTTGAGCAGAAAGTAACATTGCTGCTCTGACATGATTGCTGGTTTCGGCTACGCCTCAACCAGCAACTTTCATGCACGAGCAGCAATGTCGTACTTTCTGCTCTAAATATACAATGTACTATTGTGGTCATATGTGCGGAAAAGTAGTTGTTTCTTTTATTCTATTCTAGTACAAAATTGAATATTTTTTACGCATGTGTTACAAAAAATAAATTCTTGTACGAGTAAAACGTAAAAGTCACTTTTGCGATTCAAAAATTATACATAAAGCAGGCCTTTTTTCCTATTGAAAATACAATGCTAAAAGTGAAATAACAATGCCTAAAATTGAAATAACAATGCCTAAAATTGAAATAACAATGACTAAAGTTATTGTATTACTATTATTTCGAAAAACTACTTTGATAAATTCACCATTATAATAAAATGTCTATTTGATTGTTTGTTTTTGTCACTTTGAAATCGATAAAAAAAGGTGCATCCTTTTTTACAGCGATAAAAACCTCTCTAGCTTGACATTGATTGATAAAACTTTTTCTATTTTAAAATTAAGTTGACTTTTGATTTAGTAGCTAGTGTATTGTTATAAACAAATATTAATCCATCAAACAGTTTTTCGAATAATAATAATGAGTCGTTTTGGACGAGTTTCAATTGATAAAATTGAAGAATGCATAGAAAAAAGTATTCCCAGTCTATGCATGGAACCGTCAATTTATCTAGCCAAAAATCACTCGATCTTTTTTTTAGGATCGGGTAAACTTTCTTCGGGCAAACTAGTTTGCTTTTTAGAAATTTAAACTCGAACAAACGTACTAGATAAAAACGCTCCAGCTTTGCTGTCGCGTTTTTATCAGTTCGTTTGTTCTCGTTAAATTTCTAAGCAAATTATAGTTTTCGTAAAAAATGAAAGTTTATCCGATAAAAAAAAGCTCTTGTGCTTTTACGTATGATAATAGTAGATTCTTGTATGAGCTTAGAATGAAGGCAATTCTTCACGAGGATGAAGTTTCCCGGAACGAACGTAGCGAGTGGATTGAAACATTGCAATTTTCCTTAGAATTTTGCAATGCATAGTTTCTGAATTATTGTCAAACCAATGCAAAAAAGTAGGTCCCCATCGAGCTTAATTGACAGAAAAATTTGAAAAAATTCACGAAAACAGAAAGTTTGATACACTCAGAACGAAAATTATAGCGAAGCTTCAAATAATTATATTTCTGTGCGTTTAGTGGATGGGGTAAGGAAGGTAAAAAAAACCTTTTCTGACCTAAATGAGTGGGGTATCATTATAAGATACATTGCAATTTTTAGAATTTTGCGATGCACAGTTTTTGAGTTATTATCAAAAAAGTGCAACTTTCAGACCGTTACCGCCCTCCCCCTACGATTCGACACTGATTGACAGAAAAATTTGTAAAAATTCACAGAGACAGGAAAAATTGTAAATTTTGAACGAAAATTATAGCGAAGTCTCAAATAATTATATTTCTGTGCCTTTAGTGGAACCTTTTTTGACAAAAAAGAGGGGGGTGTCATTTGAAAAAGCACCTAATTTAAGAAATATTGCAAATTTTTTTAGAATCTTGCGATGCACAGTTTTTGAAGAGAATTTTCAGACCCCACCCCCCCCCCCCCACCTCTTCGTTTCGCCACTAATTGACAGACAATTTGACAATTGGTATATTTTGAACGAAAATTATAGCGAAGTCTCATAATTATATTTTTGTGTGTTTAGGGGATGGGAATGGGGAGGTAAAAATAAAAACCCTTTTCGATCCAAACGGTGGTTGCGACCTAATTCAAGAGACATTGCAATTTTTTTTAGAATTGCACAGTTTTTGCGTTATTGTTAAAAAAGTGCTATTTTTAGTATGTACCCCACCCTCATAAATTTCGTCGCTGATTTACAGAAAAAATATTTTCAATTAAAACCATTTATAAGCTAGTCAAATCTATATTTAGTTAACAAACAGCAAGGAATAACTAAACAATAAATCCTATCACATATAAAATATGACATAGGGCAATATTTTATAATAGGATAGAAAAAATAAATATAAAATAAAAGGTGAACAGCAAATTTGTTTTAACAAATTTATTTTTTTTCTTATCTATATTAATGATTTGTTGGACTCAACGGTTCATCCTATACATAGTTTTGCTGATGACAGCACGCTTCATGCGTCTCATGAAGCACCTAAATTATATACACCCTTAGCGCTTAGTGAGTGTAGATCAAAGTTGATAGATTCCCTTAACACTGATCTTAAAACAATTATGGATTGGGGTATTGCTAACAGTGTTGAATTCAATACAAGCAAAACACAGGTTTGTC
The DNA here is from genome assembly GCA_963693315.1 of Diogma glabrata. Lineage (NCBI taxonomy): Eukaryota > Metazoa > Arthropoda > Insecta > Diptera > Cylindrotomidae > Diogma > Diogma glabrata. Next base: position 131,689,072 of record OY856186.1, read on the forward strand.
ATTTTTCTAGGATAACGACACCCAATCCTTTTCCATTAACGTTTGGCCCCAAAAATCTTTTAGAGAATGAGTCTGTCAGACTTCTAGGAGTTGAGATTGAAAATAATATGAAGTGGAATTCTCATATTTTTAATCTGGCTAAGAATGCTGTTCAAAAGTTAGGATTTTTGGGGCGATGTCGTAAGTTTTTCGATAGCGAACAACTTCTTTTAGTTTATAAATCTTTTATACGTCCCTGCATGGAATACTGTTCTCACATATGGGGTGGAGCTTACTTGAGTAGTCTCAACTGCCTTGATTTTGTACAGCGTAGAGCTATTAAACTCATTGGTAACCCAAGTCTTACTAACGGTCTTGATTCCTTGCAGCACAGAAGAAATGTTGCTGATTTGACTATATTTTATAAATATATTATGGATGAGCGAGCTTCTGAAGAGATCAAATCGATTTTACCTAAATCAGCAAACCTTTCGCGTCACACCAGAGCAAACGTAGCAGCGCATCCCTTTACAGTTCAAATAATTAGGTGTAGAACTGTAGCCTTCCAACGTGACTTTTTCAACAGAGTCTCTCATCTTTGGAATGCCTTACCTTCCTGGGTTTTTCCTGATGAATATAATCCTCAAGGCTTTAAAGTTAACGTTCATAAATTTCTCAGAGAATCTTAATTTTTATTCCATTCTTATCCCTAGTTGGCATGGTATCTTCGGATATTCAGAGACATTAATTTATAATTTGTTATAATTAACACTAAACATGCCTAACTTTGAATAAAATAAAAAAAAAAAAAACAATTTGCAGGAACAAAACTAAAATGTGGTTGCCAATAATCCAGATAGTGGCATATTCCTTGATGATGCGACGCACTTCCTTCCTCAATGATTAAGGCCCATACACGCAGTAAGCAATAACATGGCATCATCAAGGAATACTCCATAGCTAAGATTGAGGGTGCTACCGTTGACTGAATAGAGTTAATCCGCCAGCACCTCTAAGATATCACCTTGTTTAGTGATATCTCACTGCTATTGCCAGTGGTATGTGATATCTCTCGTTAACTCGTATGTCAATATCAGGGACTGCAGTACGCGGGATTGTCACACTCGTAGATCATAAATTAAAAAAAAATTACAAGTAAAAAAAATTGATCCCTCCATGCGGAGAATAGTTGACTAGATATTGGCGATTTATCAGGTTAGAAGTAAAAAAAAAGTAATTATTTGGAAGACATGAAAAGTATTTCAACATAAAATATGAGTGAATGAAGTTCAGCTACTCTCAACTAATAGGAAAAGTTGGAAAATATCGTTTTGTTGAAAATTAAATGTAGTTTTTTACAAAACATCAAAGATTTTTTTGAAAAATTTTCAGAGAAGTCAGCTTCCACTATTTCTAAATAATAGGAACAGTTGGAAAATATATGGTTGTTGCAGATTAAATGAGGTTTTATCATCAAAAGTTGTTTTTATTAGGAAAATGTTTCTTAAGAATTTTGTGTGAAGCCGAGCTGTATCACTTTAAAATAATCGGAACAAAACAAATGCAGAGTCAACGCATGTTGTTTTGGGACAAAGGTCTTTTTTTTCACACTTTATATTATTTATTTCAATATAGTTATTATAAATACAACCACAGCAGTAAAACTATTTGTGGCTTACAAAAGACGGAACAATTAATATGAATAAAAATTTACATGTCATAAACAACAACAGTACTAGACAAATATTATCAAAAGAAAAAAAATCGATAAACAATCAACAGTCTTATAGCAAATTATACACATAATCTCTTAAAAGCGTTTTAAATTTGAACATAGAAATTTCATTTTTAATAAATGTAGGAAGTAAATTATACTTTTGCAACCCCATGCAGAGTAAATTGGTTTTGCCAACAGCAGTTCTATGCCTTATAATGTAAAAGTCGGTTACATTCTTCTAGTGTGATATCCATGAATGTCCGAAACTTGAAGAAGCTGGTAGTTGTGTTTTATTTTGGACTTAAAGATTTTGTGAACGAAAAGCAGTGTATGTGACGAGTACAGTAGCACAGAAAGCGTTAAGAACGGCAATTTTTCAATAATTTTAATAGCTCTATTTTGAAGTCTTGCTAAGCTATTAAGTAGAACAGCCGAAGCATGGCTGAAAATTGGATTAAGATAGGTAAGATGCGGCATTATGTAAACGTGATAAATTGACAATGCAACAGGCTCTGGGATTGCACCCCTAGATCGTTTCAAAAAGCAAAGATGAAAGATGTTATCTTATTTTTGATTGAGTTAATATTTATGTTCCATTTGAGTTTGCAGTCAATTTGTAAACTAAGGTACTTCACAGAATACACACGTTCCAAAAAAATATCGTCAATAACTATATCTAGGTTGTTGTTGTTGTTGTAGCGACGTGTTTGGTGCTAATCCTCCGGATCCATGTCCAGGTTCAGGAATTCTGCTACTGCCCTTGGGCGGTACCACAAATCTTCCTTCGTCAAGTTGGTTGTATTTATATTTTTAGGACAATTAAATAGGTGGTCTACATCGTGTGGCGTGCCCTCACATGCGGGACATTTGTCAATAATTTCAGGTTCAACTCTGCTCATGTAGTTGTTTAGAATGCGTGACCAACCGGATCTTAGTTGAGCTAGGATGGATCTGGTTTGACGGGGTAGTTGGACCTCTTCGGCAGCAACTTTTGGTGGCTTTCTATTTCGAACACGATTTGGAGGAATATAGTTCCTTATTGCATTTTCAACCGTTTTGGTGTGGATTGTTTTTCAACCAGTTCTAAATGTAGATTCGTCGATGTTACCGGAAGCTTGGCTATCTCTGATATCTTGCAGAAAGCATCTTGCTGTCTTCGTTATGTCTGTGGGTGGTTCTATCGTAGTTAAGGTGTCATTGCAAGGATGTTGATCTTTGTGACAGGCCAATAGATATTGTTTGGCTAGCATTTCAATATGTTCACGAACCGGCAATATGTTACTTTCCTCGTGCAAGTGATTACGGTGGGCCATCAGGTGACATCCGGTTGCGGTTCGCAAGGCAGCATTTTGTGTTGTTTGTAACTTATTCCAGTGAGTGTTGGGCACTTGAGGGGTCCATATGGGTGCAGCATAATATATAATGGGTCTTCCAATTGCTTTGTATGTTGTTAAGATCGTGTTTTTATCTTTGCCCCATGAACTACCCGCTAGTGCTTTCAATGCATTATTCCTGTTTTTCAAACTCTAGTTGTTATTAGTTGTGCATGAGCATTGAATTTAAGCAGTGGGTCAAATGTTGCAGCCAACAGTCTCGGATTTTTTTTCTGTGGGAATAAGTATGTTGTCTATGCAGATGCTTAGTGTTGAATTTACTTCCTTCGTCCATGTGGTGAAAAGTGTAGAGGTGGACTTTTCAGTGGAAAGTTTTAGTTTTCTGGTTTTAAACCAATCATTCAGAATATTAAGGTTTCAGGATATTTGTGAGTTGCTGCAGGTTATTTCCTGTTGCAAGCACTGTGCAGTTGTCTGCATATGACGTGATGGTTATTTCTTCTGGTGGGGTAGGCAAACTGCTTAGGTAGATATTGAATAATGACGGTGAGAGAACTCCGCCTTGTGGAACTCCTTGTCTTAGCACTCTCATTTTTGACTTGCGGTTACGGAACTCAACATATGTTTGGCGACCTCTGAGGTAATTGCACAACCAGCGCTTCATTAAACCTGACAAGTTAGTATTGAAAATATCATCCAATAGAGCAGCGTGGGACACTGTGTCGAATGCTTTTGACAGGTCAAGTGCGACTAAAATTGTTCTAGCGCATGGTTGTTTTTGATTCAGACCATCACTGATCTGGTTTTGTATTCTGTGTAGCGCGGTGATTGTACTGTGTGCTCGCCGGAAGCCATGTTGGTGTGGCGCTAAATTACAGGATCTTGTCAGCTGAGGGAGCAGAAGTGCTTCGATGAGTTTTGCGACCGATGAAAGAATGGATATTGGTCTGTAGGACTCTCCCTTTTCTTCAGGTTTTCCTGGTTTCAAAATTGGGCTGATTCTGGCCGTTTCCAGATATTTGGTATCTGTAGAGTATTTAAGTGTAGTGGTGAGGAAGTTCAAACGTTTGGGTCCGATGTGTTTGAGCATGATGGCTGAGATGCCGTCGGGTCCTATAGATTTTGATGGCTTAATTTTCCTTATTGCATTCTCCACCTCTTCTTCTGAAAATATTATATCCTCCAAGTTGTCAGTGTTAAGTATGCGCATGTGCCTCAACACTGATCTGGTCTCTTTCTCGTGTTTACGCTGTTTTTCTGTAAACTGAATGTTAAATTTGTTTGCGCATTTCCTGTGGGTTTCAATGGGGATATCGTCGAAGGAGATCATGCAATTATTTGGTGGTTGTCGAGGATGAGTTAGGTCCTTAATGACCTTCCAAAGACTTTTACTAGTAGCCAGGTTTGATTCTCTCACTAACTCTCTCCATTTGTTTCTTTTATGGTCCGTAACCAATTTGTTAATTTGCTTGTTCAGGTCCGGAATTCTGGAGTCGGCTGGATCTGCTTTACGGATGTCATCTCTTTGATTAGAAAGCACACACGTTTAATGTGGAAAGTTTGGTTTTATTTTTTGGATTCTGCCAGCTGGTATGTAGCGAGCTCTTTCCTTATTAAAATTTTCTCTGAATTTTTTTTCCTCAGAGAGGGCGTCAAGTGGTAAAAATTGCTTACTGAATTCAATTTCGGTAAAATTTGTAAAGTTTCCCCAGTCAGCTTTGTTAAAATTTATGTATGTCTTCTTTTCGGAATTTATTTGATTTATGGAACGGCTTAAGGTGATTATGATCGGCACGTGGTCTGATCCCAATACAATTTCAGTTCTCCATTCTGCAACTGGCATTAGTAACATACTGGCAAGGTAGATATCTGGAGAAGAGTATGAGTTGTTTGCTACCCTTGTCGGTTGTGGTTCGTTGAGGACTCCAAAATTGTAGCCGTCAATTTGATCAGCAATGCTTTCACCTCGTGGATCAGTGTTTAGATGTGAGTGCCATAGATCATGGTGCGCGTTCACATCTCCGAGAATTAGACAGTCTTTGGTATAAAATAAATGTCCTATGGACGTTTCATAGCCTGTATCACAGCTGCTTACTGGTGGAATATAAATATTGACTAGTGTTATTTCCGTATTTCAGAATTTTATTATAATTTCTTGTTGTTCTAGGTGTTTGTCAGTTCCCGGTACTGCAGATAGTGTGGTTGTACGGTAAATAACGCTTTTGTGAATGATAAAGGCAAGACCACCACCTTTGTCTTTCCCTCTATCCAGCCTTATAATTTTATAATCACAGATACTATCACTAATCTTAGATCTTACATTTAATTTTGTTTCTTGGAGAAACGTGACTAGAATATTGTTATTGCACATATAGTTTATTATACTGTCGATCTTATTCGTGAGACCATTGCAATTTAGTTGCATAATTTTTACATCACTCGGAGTTTCCGATAGCGTGTTCATTCGTAATGTGTTTTGTTGTGGACTCGTGTTGGTATTTTGACTTGATGCTTGACAACATGGCGCTATGTAGTTTTTTGTCCATTGCTTATGTGTGACAAGATCTGAGCAGTTCTTGAGGTGGCACCATTCCTTGCATGTATTACACTGAATAGATGTTGTGTTTGCCCTTAAGATGTTTTTACATATTGTACAGTGCCATGTTTTAGTTGGTCCCGGATTGGTTTTAATACCAGCCATGACGAGGAGTATTTGAAGCAGTGATGCCAGTGACAGCTGCGTCTTTACCGAAAAAATGGAGCGTCGGATTTGCACCTTCCGTCGAAATTGTTGTGATGGTCCTTGGTCGGAATTGAGTTCCGAGTGCTTTTGGGGCGTATGGCCGTCCATCTTGAGAAGCACTATATCTAGGTCAACCGAAGTTCTATTTTCAATCACAATAAACGACGTGGTTTTTAAGCTAAGTCAGTTTTTTGGAGGCCAAAAAATGTTTAACTGTAATTAAATCAACAATTATCATCCCCCTCAATTCCATACTTGATCTAGCCTTATACTGACAGCATCGTTGGCAAACATGACCAACTCTCCAAACAGTTTCAAATAAAACATGTCATTGATATAAATATTAAAAAAGAGGGAACCCAAGATTGAGCCTTGAGGGACACCTCTTTTCACAACCATGAACTCACTACTTATGTTATTCAGTGTAAGAATGTTGTCCCCCAGATAAGTAAAATTTCAATAAATCCATACCAGTTGGATCAACACCAATACGAGATTACTCATCGACAAGAGTATCATGAAAAACACAGTCAAATGCCTTACCCTCATCTATGAAGGATGTGAGTAAAACGTTAAGAATGTTGAAACGGACGAAAGGGTCGAAGACATCTCTGTAAACCCAAACTGATTTTCATGAATGATACTATTATCTTTAAGATATTGCTCCAATTGGCTGGCAATTATCCTTTCAAATATTTTGGAGTACGTTGGTAAAATTGAAATTGGACGATAGTTATTTACTAGAAGCTTGTTACCATTTTTATAAACCGGGAGAACCTTTTTTCAAAGCAATTGGGAAATGAGCCAAAATAAATATGTTCATTAATTAATTCACATAATTTTGATGCGATGGAACCGGAAAACTTATTAAAGAGCTTTGAAGAGATTTTATCGTAGTAAGTAGCAGATGAGAGTTTTAAGCCTTGTATAATACCATTGACTGCCTCCACAAAGGTGTGCGAAAAAGAAAAAGTTTGTTCAATGACTAATAAATTTAAGTCATAGTTTAGAGCCTGATTGATTTTTACTTGCTAATCTCTGACGCTTCCAACATTAATAAAAAATTTGTTAAATTCATTCATTTATCTGAAGTAATAATTTCGTATTATTTTTGTAAAACTTCCTTAATATAGTTTATAGTTTTACAGAATTTTTTAGGGTAATGCATATTATCAGAAATTTTGGCACCGATAAAAATATCCTTAGCAGCAAGAATTTTGGAACGCGTTAATTTATTAAGGTAGACATATTTATTGCAAATGTATTGATCTAGCTATATTTTTGCTTGTACTTGTAAAAAACATTTCTCTCATCAATTAAATTTATTATTTCATCTGTGATCCAAGGCTTTTAGATGTATTGTGAATTTTATTAACAATTGATTTGGTGTTATGTTTTATAACGTTTGTTGTATAATTGACAAGTTCGTCAAGCGTTTTAATTTTCAGAATGCTATCGGTAGAGAACATTTTATCGCGAATAATAGATTCATAGTCAAGGACCGAATATATAAAACGGAGCTTTTTCAGTTTTTAAATCAACACTAAGAACAAGAGATTTGTGGTCAGCGACTCTTCTATTTGTATATGTTAGGTGATATTGGTAGTAGATAATATATGTAATAGCATGATCAATTATCAGTTCAACTGTATTCTCACATCTTGTGGCATAATAACATCTTGTAGCACTCCGCTACCAAATTTTTTCCGAAATTCCAAGATGACGCATATTGCAATAGGTAGATTTTTATATAAAATCTACTTAAAAGGTACACTAAAATCATGTTCTATTTCCAATCGAAATGCAGTTGTCTCAATCACGTAGCGAGAGCAAATACGGCGAACCGATCGCCTCATTCTGTTGTTAGCAAAATGTTTACATGAAGTTGTCCCAATCATTATGAAATTGATTGGAAGTATATTTTCTTTTCATGTTGAAAGATGCTATTAATATCTTTCTGTATATGTGAATAAATCACCCACTTCACAATTAAAATAAAAAAAACAAATTAAGTACTAAGCTTTTTTTTGTTTGGTTTTCAATTTTTATTAATAAAATAATTTTATTAATATTATTGCCGTCATGTGAAAATATTTTGAATTAAATTTTTATTTAAAATTTAACATGTTTCGATAATATTTAAAATTATCATCATCAGAAAATTGTAACAAAATTAAAACGATTTAAGAGTACGTAGCTTACAAAAACAATGGTTGTTTTTGTAAGCTACGTACTCTTAAATCGTTTTAATTTTGTTACAATTTTCTGATGATGATAATTTTAAATATTATCGAAACATGTTAAATTTTAAATAAAAATTTAATTCAAAATATTTTCACATGACGGCAATAATATTAATAAAATTATTTTATTAATAAAAATTGAAAACCAAACAAAAAAAAGCTTAGTACTTAATTTGTTTTTTTTATATTTTCTTTTGTCGAATAATAAACTGCTAACTGCGATATGAGGTTGCTATATTTTTACTATATTTACTTTCATCACTATTTCTTTCAGTATTTACAAGAAAAAAGTTTCAGTATTTACATGAACAAAGGCATAACTACCAAATTGCAGGCAATATTTTAGTCAAGAATAATATGGGCAGAGGGTAGTAATTACATACTTTCCATGATTAAACGTAAACTTTGAAATTGATCTACTTTTTAAAAAGAGAGCAAAGCACACCGAAAACTTGGAAAACTATGGATGACAACAGATTAATTTCAACCCTTATACTAAAACGAAATTACAACAAAAATGACTGCAAGAAAACAACAAAGAAGTTAAAATACATTTAAAAACATATTGCGACGCTGATGCATAGGCTGACTTCACCACAGCTCTGGAAACATAGTGTTCTGGATATATAATGAGCTAATATCCATCAAATACTTTAATTAAAAGCTAACCAATGTTGTAGATTTCGCGTAGTTCTAATCAGTTCTACAGAAGTTCTAAAGAAAGCAGTAGTATCCCAACAAACATAAATTCTGTTGTACGAGAAAAAGTAAAAATAAAATTTAACCGGAAGTGACAAACCGGAAGTTTGGATGCAGAACTGTTGTGAACCGTACTAAATGTTTATGTACCAAGTTTCATCCAATTCGATTATCAGATACAGATGTTATTGGGCTTCCAAAAAAACGGGTGCTCGGAGGACCCCCTACCACTTTGTTCACTATCGCTAAAAACTAACCAGTTCCTTGCCATACATATTTGTATCTTTTTCCAAAGTGTAATCAAAATTACTTAACGAACGAATCTTGTATGCTCCCAACAAACATTGAAACAATAAACAGGTGTTCGGGCGGGCCCCCACCATATCCCAAAATTGTCCAAAAACTAATCAGTTCTTTGTCATTTAAGTCTCCATCTTTTTCAAAGTGTCATTAAAATTGATTAATGAATGAAGTTTGTATGCTTCCAACAAACTTTAAAAACAAAGTGTGAAAAGTGAGCAGTTGTATGGTAGACCCCGCCACCTTAATCAATGTGTTCCAAAAGATGATAATTATCTTCTCACACTAATTTAAAAACTTTTCCATAGGTTTCATCATAATCACTTCATTATTGTAGGCATAAAGACACTGAAAAAACTTCAAAAAATTACAAAAAAATTTTTTTACCGGAGTGAAAAACCGGAAGTTGGGATGCAGAACTGTTTTAAACCGTACTAAATGCTTATCTGCCAAGTTTCATCCAATTCGATTATCCGGTACAGATGTTAAAGCTTTAAAAAAAAACAGGTGTATGGGACACCCCCACTAATTTGTTCACTATCGCTTAAAAACTAATCAGTTCCTTTCCATACATATTTGCATCTTTTTCCAAAGTATCGTCAAAATTCATTCACGAACGAATGTTATATGCTCCCAACAAACATTGAAAAAATGGAGACACAATAAAAAGGTGTTCGGGAGACCCCCCACCACTAGAGATGGCAATTATTCGACTTTTTTACAATCCGGTTATCGAATAGAAAATTTTCAAAATAACCGGTTAGCCGCGGTTAACCGACAGGAAAAAAATCAATCAATAATGTGTATGTAATTCACAAATAATTTTTTAAAAAAGTGTTTCCGCTATTTAAATGCTGGTACTTGACGAAACATGATGAATAATTGTAACTAAAATTTCTTGTTATTGTATGTATTTCGCAATTGAATTTTTTATATTAAAAAATTAACCATTTAATTTATATGCTCGATCCGATTTCGGTTGTGACTATGAATTGCAATCGCGGGCTCTTGAGTCCCAACATATTTAGGATTGCAATCGCGGGATCTTGAGACCCTACATATTTTTATGATTCGGAAATCCTGGGCTTAACGAAAGAAAATCTCAGTATTACGGGCTCGTCATATTTACCAGGATTAATCAGTGAAAACACGAAATCCTGTTAAAAAATAAGTAATGCGGTGCTGGCGGATAAATTCAATTCAGTAAACAAACGGTAGCACCCTGAATCTTAGTTATAGAATATTCATTGAAAATGGCACGCTATTGTTTGCTCGAAGTAATGGATTTTCGTATAACTTTTTATGCAGGATTTAATCCTTGAAAAAGACCGTACGCCACATGAATGAATACGACACTAGCACTATGATTATTGGCAACCCAATTTTAGTTTTGTAGCTGCATATTTTTTAAAAAATACTTGCAATTTTCACTTGCAGTTATTTTTAATGTTTTCTTTATTCTATTGTGAAATAATAAAATATTAGCATTGATCGTTGTCCGTTTCAGATGAATTTAAATTTTCCTTCGTTACGTTCACTACAGTTCAATTAAATCATTAACATATAAAATTGTGCGCATACTGTCTGGTCGCAATTAAATGAAATAATTTGTAATAGTATGTATATTTAGACGTGATTATTGGCTTAACTATTAAATTATATTACATATAGTAATTTTATAAATTTTTAAAATTTTATTATTTATGAAACCACAACATTAATAATTACCCGGTTAACCGAGTTGATTACCCGATTATTCGAATAGTAAAATTTTGAGAAAATCACACGCCTAACCGGTTAGTCGAAAACCGGTTGCCATCCCTACCCACCACTTATTCCAATATTGTACAAAAACTAATCAATTCATTGTCATTTAAGTCTCTATCTTTCTTCAAAGTGTCATTAAAATTGATTAATGAATGAAGTCTGTATGCTCCCAACAAACTTTAAAAACAAAGTGTGAAAAGTAAGCATTTGTAGGGTAGACCCCCGTCACTTTGATCAATGTGTTCCAAAAGATGATAATAACCTTCTCACACTAATTGGAACCTTTTTCATAAGTTTCATCATAATTACTTCATTATTGTAGGCTGAGTGTGCATAAAGACACTGAAAATTTTTTTAGCGGAAGTGAAAAACCGGAAGAACCGTACTACATGCTTATGTACCAAGTTTCATCCAATTCGATAATCAGGTACAGATGTAATTGAGCTTTCTAAAAAATAGGTGCTCGGTGGACCCCCACCACTTTGTTCACTATCACTCAAAAATCCTTCAGCTCTTTACTATACATATTTGCATCTTTTTCCAAAGTGTCATCAAAATTCATGCATGAACGAATGTTGTATGCTCCCAAAAAACATAAAAAACATAGTGGAAAAAACCACCTGTTGTATGTTAAAGAAACGAATACTAGAAAGAAAATCGAAACAAAACAAAACCGGAAAAATCAAATATCGACCCTTGGCTACCGTACCCGGACACGAGTAGGAAACTGGAATGTCAGAACTCTGATAGAAACATCGAGGTTAGCAAAAGTTGAAAAAGTAATGAAAGAATATAACATCGAGATACTAGGTAGGACTCAGTGAAGTAAGATGGAAAAACAGCGGCGAGGTAACAACAAGTGAAGGAATTTACATGATGTTCTCTGGTAAATCCAACACACATGAACAAGGCGTAGCAATATTAACAACACCTAACGCAAAGAAAGCACTTCTCGAATGGAAACCAATCAGTAGCAGAATAATAACAGCAAGATTCCAATCGAAAATTAGAAATACAACAATCATACAGTGCTATGCATCTACGGAAGAAGCTGATGATGCGACAAAAGATGAATTCTACGAACAGCTCCAAGCAACACTGGTTAGTGCACACCGAAATGACATCAAAATAATACAAGGTGATTTCAATGCAAAAATTGGAACCGACAACACCGGAATGGAATCAGTCATGGGCAAACATGCACTAGAATCAACGGATAATGGAGATAGGCTCATCGATTGTTGTGTCACAAATCAACTATTCACAGGAGGCAGCAAGTTCTCACACAAGAACATACACAAATACACTTGGACATCACAAATGGAAGAACCAAGAATCAAATTGATCACGTACTGGTGAATAAGAAGTTTCTATCCTCACTACAGTTTCTATCCTACACTAGACGTCAGAGCAGAGCGAGGAGCAGACATACACAGCGACCATCAACTGGTAATTGCAACATTGGTAATTCATACCATCAACTGGTAATTGCAACAAAGAATACTTCGAAGACAACTGCCACCAAAATGAAAATAATTTGCAGTCTCCGGCTGACAACTTTAACGAAACTATCAGCACCCATCCACCAACGGAACGGGAAGTTAGATAGATAATATATCAGCAGATAATACAGTACAGATAATATATCAGCAGAATTACTCAAAGCAGATGTAAACACAACAGCAGAAGCTCTAACACCTCTATTAGCTGATGTATGGAAAAAAGATAAAATACCAACCAAATGGAGAGAAGGTTTAACCAGAACAATTCCAAAGAAAGGCGATCTGAGAGAATGCAAAAATTGGAGAGGTATATCTCTGCTCAACACAATAAAGAAATTACTAGCGATGATCATTCTCGAAAGAATATCTCCATCAATTAACATGAAACTAAGAAATGAACAAGCCGGCTTCTGACCAGGCAGAAGCTGTACCGATCATATCAACACAATCCGTATCATCATAGAGCAATCAAACGAATGGAATTCACCATTGTATCTCCTCTTCGTGGACTTCGAACGCGCCTTCAACTCAATCAACAGAAGCGCGATATGGAAGACACTTTGTGAAATGGGCGTCCCGAAGAAAATAGTTGATCTAATCAAAGAAATGTATCGGAATGCTGGAAACAGAATACAATACAAAGGACAGCAAAGTGATAAATACTACAACCACCGAGGAGTGAAACAAGGCTGTGTACTATCCGCGCTACTATTCCTAATAGTACTAGATAGTATCATGAGAAAGCTCGATGATGCAAGTCCAAATGGAATCCAATGGAACACAACAAGACGGCTCAATGATCTCAACTACGCAGATAACATCTGTCTACTTACACACACACATACGGACATGCAGCACAAAATACAGAAGCTATTAACCCTTGCACATGAAGTCGGTCTCAACATCAATATCAGAAAAACAAAGGCTATGAGATTGAACACCAAAACGATAACACCAATTACCATCAACAATACACAAGTGAACGAAGCTGACAAATTTGTGTACCTTGGTTGTACTGTAGCAAAAACAGGCGGGACTGAAGAAGATATCAGTCAGCGTATTAACAAAGCCAGAAATACGTTCAATATGCTTCACAAGATCTGGAATGCATCCGTCCTGTCAAGAAAGACAAAGCTACGAATGTTCAATGCATGTGTCAAGTCAGTACTGCTGCATGGGTAGTGAAACGTGGAAACATACAAGAAAGATCACAAATCAACTACAGGTGTTTGTGAACAAATGCCTGAGAAGACTGATCAAATGCTTCTGGCCAAACACCATCAGTAACCAGGAACTTCTACGGCAGACAAAGCAGCTGGACATTGAAACCGAGATAAAACAAAGAAAATGGAGATGGATAGGACATACACTGAGAAAATCAGCCGAAGATATAACAAGGATGTCCCTAGAGTGGAATCCACAAGGTAAAAGGAGAGTTGGAAGACCGCCCATGACATGGAAGAAAACGGTGCTAGCTGAAGCAAAACAAATTGACAAGACATGGGGTGAACTGAAAGCGATTGCCCCCAACAGAGTTAGATGGTCCAGTCTAGTAGACGCCCTATGCTCCTAAAATGGAGATAAAGGAAAAAAAAATTAGATAGAGGATGGTCCACAACAAAAGAAAAAACAAAATTTGGGATATGTAAAATTTTTTTTTTCTCGATAGATTGCATTACTTCACACGATTTAAAATTGTGGTGAAGTAAAAAAATAATAATAATAAAACATCTTGGGCTTTAAAAAGTTTTGTGTACTTTGTCCAGACACATAAAAATTATTAATTTTTCAAATATAATTATTTATAATTACACCAATCAAAACTTTAAATTGATTAGCATAATATATAAAAAGTGATTTACTGATGAAAATAAAAATAATTAAATAAATTTTATCAAATGTCGTTTTAAAATAGGTTTAGGCTATTTGCCAAACAATTTCGTTCAACACAATTGATTTAGAAAAATAGATATTTTATTACAGGAGATTGCAGTCGTCAAATTCTCATTAAAAATAAATTTTGTATTGATTTGTTAAACGAATTTACACTTCATTTTACATTTTAAATAAGCTGTTCGAGGCATATGAAGATATCAAAACTCACTGTCATTCAAAGGTTAGTTCAATTTCTGAAAAATCACTTTTTTAGAGTTGTAAATTTATAACTTTTTACATTCAACAAATATTTAATAAAACCAACCCGTTTTACTTACTCCAATAAGTGTTTTGATGTTATGCAAAGCATCTTGGGCTTTCAATGCTGCTTTACGAGTAAAAAATGTAACAAAACAGCAACCTGAAATAAAAAGAAAATATATCATGCCGTATCATATTATAAAATTTTACTGGTCGATATGACTTAAAGGCCTTAATTTTTAATGTAATAACTAAATTAAAAATTCAAGAAATTCTTATTGATTGTCATCAATATAAATTTTATAATTATAACTGCCAAACAGAAAAAAATATTGACCTAAACTAAAGAATTCATTTTCAACTAAATAATTCAGAAACTAAAGAAAGTCATTTTAAGGATCAACCTCGGAATGAGATAATAAGCTGATTTTTGGTATATACCTTAATTTTGGCGTTCTAAAAGTTGCCTCAAAAGTCTCATAAAATCTCGTGTCTGCGTCGTAAGTTATTCAAGGTCAAAGGTAACAAAAAACAGTTTTTTACGATTATCACGGTTTCCATTGCTTCAATGACAAAAAAGTAGAGCCTAAAATTTGCAACAAATTTTAATAGAAACATTTTCTCATGCGCTCAGCCGTTTTTGCGATAGAGGGCGGTGAAGTAGTTTTCTTTTTTTCTTGACTCTGCTGCTGCATCAGCCGATTGGCCACAAAATAAACACAGTTTTTTTATATCAAACACTTCTCATTCGTCTTTTTACGAGGTACACTGGGTGATGATAAAGAGAACTTCAGTGGTTAAAATTTTTTGATGGTATAAATTGTTCGAAAAAATAATGAACAATTAGAATATTAATCGGACTAAAAATCTTTAAAATTAAATATCTCAAGAACACGAATTAACGCCTCTTTGTAAATTTGATATATTTCAAAGAAAGGTTTGAGTTATATTTAAAAAAAAAAAAGTTAAAATTTAATTGATGTTAAAATTTTTTGTTAATGGAAGTTGTTTGAAAAAATGAAGAAAAATTCGAATTTCCGCCGTACTAAAAATCTTTAAAATTAAATATCTCAAGAACAAAAATTAATAGCTCTGAGTTAATTTGATATATTTTAGAGTAAGGATAGAACTATTTTCAGAAAAAAATTAATTAAATTCCAATTGATCTTCGACCCCAGCGCCATCTTTAAAAAAGTTTTTTTAATATTTTCATTTAAAAATTAATTATAAAAACAATTAATTAATTTTTTTTCAAAGGACTAACTAATCATCTATCACACAAAAAAAAGTTTGAAGAAATCGGTATAGCCGTTCTTGAGCAATTTAATTTCAAAGTCACATCAGATTTGCAGAATTTTCATTTTTCATGCATGTTGGGGTGCCCCCTATGCACTTTAAAAAAATTTTAAAATAAGGTGTATTTTTTATTTTGTCCATACTTACAACTTATATGCCAAGTTTCAGGAAAATAAAAAATGGTCAAGTTTTTACAACTCTGTCTAGAACACGTTTTTCATCTTCTGCAAGTGGTTTCTCACAGATAAAACACTAATTTAGCCGTTATTTTCAAAATTTTACGTCCGTCGTTGCCGAGATCGGAAACGAGAATAATCGACAATTATTAAAATTTCAAGGTAATATTCACAGATATTCACGATTGACCTTGCATTACAGTATGTATGACTGAGCGCTGTGTGCTCACCGCCTTCAACACAAAACTTCAACACTATCACAAAAACGGTTGAGCGCATGAAAAAATGTTTCTATTAAAATTGGTCACAAATTTTATGCTCTACAATTTCTGTAATAGATGTTAACATAATTGGAGCAATAGAAACCGAGATAATCGTGAAAAACTGTTTTTCGTTACCTTTGACCTTGAATAACTTACGACGCAAACACGAGATTTTATGAGACTTTTGAGGCAACTTTTAAAACGCCAAAATGAAGGTATATACGATAATTCAGCTTATTATCTCTCATTCCGAGGTTGACTCATTTTTCATGCTAAAATGACTGGACTAAATAAATAACTATGTAAAATGCTATTTGCAATACGTTCTCAAGTTTATTTTCATCTAATAACAAATTCAAAATTAGACACTTTCAAGAATTTGAGTTGTTTTTAAAATGGTATTTGGGAAAATATATTACCGAAATGTCTGAAAATGTTATGTTGGTTATATGATTCACAGCTTTAAAGGCGCTTTTTAAGTTGCTATCGTTGCGTT
The DNA here is from genome assembly GCA_963693315.1 of Diogma glabrata. Taxonomy (NCBI): domain Eukaryota; kingdom Metazoa; phylum Arthropoda; class Insecta; order Diptera; family Cylindrotomidae; genus Diogma; species Diogma glabrata. The sequence goes on from OY856186.1 coordinate 131,705,723, forward strand.
CGTTCTTTCATTAATCTTTTTAACCCAATCATATTTCTTTAAAGTGACGATTTATTTCTCTATTTTTTCATCAGAGTTGGTTAAATTTAAACTTTTTCTCTGAACAAAAAAGAAAGAGACAATAATATGGCAATTTAAAAAGAGAAAATATCGACACAGAAAAATTATCTATTTGTTGACATCGAAAACGTTACATTTTTACCGCAAGTGACAAACCGGAAGTTGGAATGCAGAACTGTTACATATCATCCACTAAGTATATATTCCAAGTTCAATCAAAATCAGTTATCAGGAAATGATGTTACTGAAGTTTCAAATAAACAGGTGCTAGGGCGACTTCTCGCCACTTGTCCCAATATCTTCTAAAAACTAATCAGTTCTTTGTCATTTAAATTTCCATCTTTGATTAAAGTGTCATCAAAATTGATTTATGAACGAAGTCTGTATGCTTCCAACAAACTTTAAAAACAAGGTGTGAAAAGTAATCAGTTGTATGGTGGGACCCCACCACTTTAATCAACGTGTCCCAAAAGTTGATCATTATCTTCTCACACTAATTGAAAGCTTTTTCATAAGTTTTATTATAATCACATCATTATTGCAAATAGTTGCATAAAGTTGCAAATACTATTTTACCGGAAGTGAAAAACTGGAAGTTGGGATTTTTTTTTATTAATCAGTTAGACATGTTTAGCACACTATATATGATATTGTAATAAACTTCGTCCAGAATGGGTTAATTTAATTTAATCATAAATAACCAATACGTTCCGCCTAAATGTTTTCTACATTCTATAGCAAAGATAAATCAAAAGTTAACTCCCTTTAACAAATACATTTTGCATAAATTAAATTTGAGTTCGCTAATACAAATGCAAGTATGAATGAAAACAGGTGTGGCCTATTCAAGATGTACGGACTACGTAGTATTGATTTCTAGTGGATTATAGAAGTTTCGATTTATTTATTTTTCGATATAAATAAGCGAACAAAAATATCAGATAGTCAGTTTTAATTTTGCAATTAAAAGTGTTTTACAAATATTCGCAAGTATAAGGAATAATCGGGTGGTACTTGAGCCTGGGTACTAATAGTGAAATAATTTGAACCTAGTGGAATAGTAAAAACAGATTTTACGATTCCGACTCTCATTGATTCAAATTGTGGAAAGCGGTGAAATCTATCGTACACAAATTGGAGACCCTAGATTTTATTGTAATTAAAATCGGAAGCTGCTGTAATTTGTTGACAAATAAAGTGTGAGATTTTGTTAACCAAAGATCCGTCTTTTTACTGTCATATTTGTTCAATAATCGAAAAGAACCAACGAAGAGGCGTTACAGTGGTGTCAGAAGTGGGATTATTGAAACAATGGTCAGGACAGTAAATATTAGTGATCTCAGCCAGACCCAGCTGAAGGATGAGTTGAAGAAAAGGAATGCTCCAAGCCATGGAACGAAGGCAGAACTTGCATTCCGGCTGCGTAAAGTTTTAGAAGAAGCAGGCCAAAACACAGAGGTCATAGAAATAGAGCCGGAGGAAGCTCCAGCTCAGAATGCCCCAGCAATTGATCCGATGATGGTGTTGATGAAAGAAATGATGGCACAGCAACAACAACAAAAAGTAGAGCAACAACAACAACTTGCTGATATGATGGCCCGACAAGAAAAACTGGCAGCAGAACAAAAAGTAGAGCAACAACAACAATTTGCTGATATAATCGCCAAACAAGGAAACAATCTGATGGCCCGACAAGAGAAACTGGCAGCAGAACAAAAAGCCCGACAAGAGAAACTGGCAGCGGAACAAAAATTAGATCAACAAAAACTACGTGAAGTAATCGAGTCACGTATATCCAGTGCGGAGGTGAAAATCAACAACATGGAAAAGGAGCTGCGGAAAGTTACCGAAGAACATGAAGAGAAATTACGCAAACTTTCAAGTGAATTACGTCAAGAAATAGCACAAGGGAAGTCCGTTAACATGATCAATCCATCAACTACTTCAGCCCCAGCTAGAGTGAAAATACCCGCATTTGATGGATCTACATCGTATCAGATATTTAGGATGCAATTTGAGATAGCAACAACTGGGGTTGATCACCAGCAAAAAGCAAATGCGCTTATATTGGCATTGAAGGAACCTGCTGCTGAAATTTTGCAGACACTATCAGTGACAGTGCGTGACTACAGCAAGATAATGGAGGCCTTAGAAGTATGATATGGGGAAAGTCATATGCAAGCTCTCCATCGCATGCAGCTCAAAACACGAAAACAAGGAGTCAGCGAAACTTTGCAAGAATTAGAGGCTGACATTGTGAGACTGGTAAATCTGTCATATCCAAACTATAACGCGGAACACCGAGACGAACTGGCAGCTGATACATTTATCAATGCTCTTCGAGATGTACAAATGAGAAATCAACTGTATCTAAGTGGAAAGAAACTACCTGCGGAAGTCTTAGCATTGGCCCTGCAAATGGAAGCTGGAAAAAAAGCGAATGGCTCAGATAGAGTACGTCAGATGGAAGTTGCTGAGGAACCACTGAAAGCAGCGCTTGATGAAGTGATCATGCGTGTCAAAAGTTTGGAAGATAAACCTGAACGAAATCAACGAAGTAGATCTAGCAGAGTAAGACGCTGGAAGTGTGGGAAGTTGGGGCACATCCGAAGAGAATGTAAATGGGAGCCACACCCGGAAGACAGAGGCCGCGTTCCGGATTTGGGAAACTAGATTGTGCCAGTTTTGAAGGGCGAAAGCTGGCGCAATTACAATGCCCTACATTGGTGGTATCACAAGTAAAAAGAGAAAATAGTAGTCTAGTCTTAGAGGCAACCGTTGGAAGCAAATCGTGCATGTTGACTTTGGACACAGGTGCTTCGAGATCGATATTGCGTCCAGATGTGGTTTGTGATAGTCAGATCGATACAGCAAGACGATTCACCCTAAAAACAGCTACGGGTGAAACAGTTCTAGTTCATGGAGAAAGCGACCAAGAGGTTCACCTTGGAGGAAATTCATTTAGGCACCGATTTATTGTAGCAGATATAGAAGATGACTGCATAATTGGGCTTGACTTCATGAAAGAATACAATTTTATATTAGATCTGGGAAGCCACGAACTGAGATACGGAAACACAGAAATAGTGCTAAACACCACCAACGACAATGCTGAGGTCCGTGTTATTAGTGATGGACCAACTGAGATCCCGGCAAAATCTGAGAAAATCATATGGACTAAGCTACTAGATAAAAGTGACCAAAATTCACCTGTGATGATTGAGCCAGCTAACAACGACTTTGGGGGAAACATTATGATTGGCCGAACGCTAGTTGCAGCAAAAGAGGGAGTAGTTCCAGTGCAACTGATTAACTTCTCAAATAAACAAGTGGTCATCAATCATGGAGAAGAAATCGCCAAATGCAGCACCATAAAAGAGATAATCAGCTGTGAAGAAGAGCAAAAGGTCTTCATGCAGAGAAACAATCCCGCATTAGTAGCAATACTTCAAGATCTTAGTAAAAGAATGAATCCAGCCGAATTCAAAGAAATCAAGAGGGTATTAACGAAGATGAGCAGCGTTTTCTCTACTGGAGATGAAGATGTTGGAAGAACAAACATCGTGCGACGTAGGATCAACACTGGAAACGCTCATCCTATCAGACAGCCTCCTAGAAGACTACCACTGGCTAAACACGAGGAAGTGCAAGGAATGCTGGACAAAATGAAAAGTGACGGAGTCATCAGGCCATCTAAGAGTCCATGGAGCTCACCAGTGGTGCTAGTTAGAAAAAAAGATGGGTCAGCTCGTTTTTGTGTAGACTATCGAAAGCTCAATGAGGTAACCATTAAGGACAGCTATCCACTGCCACGAATTGATGACACACTGGATACACTATCAGGGGCCAAATGGTACAGCACATTAGATCTGAAGAGTGGCTACTGGCAAGTTGAAATGCATCCAGAAGATCGACGAAAGACAGCATTTTCTACTGGCAATGGGTTGTGGGAGTTCAATGTGATGCCGTTTGGTCTATGCAATGCCCCAGCAACATTTGAACGTCTAATGGAATGCGTGTTGCATGGCTTAACCTGGAAATCCTGCCTCGTTTATCTTGATGACATCATTATAATGGGTCGCAACTTCGAAGAGCATCTAATGAACCTCGAAGAGGTACTCAGAAGAATAAGTAATGCCAACATGAAGTTCAATCCGGTAAAGTGTAATCTCTTCCACAAAGAAGTGAAGTACCTTGGACACATCATTACAGGAAATGGAGTCAGAACCGATCCCGAGAAGATTGATGCTGTGAAAAATTGGCCAGTACCGAAGAATGTTCATGAGCTACGCAGTTTTCTTGGCCTATGCACCTATTATCGTAGATTCGTAGAGAATTTTGCGAATATCGCCAAGAGTCTACATAAATTGACAGAGGCAAATACCAAGTTTCTGTGGACAACCGAATGTAATGAGGCATTCTGCCGTTTAAAAGAAAACTATGCAACACCCCTATACTAGCCTATCCAGAATCCGGAAAGATGTTCATTCTGGACACAGACGCAAGCAATGTAGGAACCGGAGCTGTTTTGTCACAGAAAGTTGGAGACGATGAGAAAGTGGTGGCGTACTTCAGTAAAGTTCTGTCAAAGTCGGAGCGGAATTACTGTGTCACGAGGAAGGAGTTGCTAGCTATCATCAAGGCTGTGAAACATTTCCACAAGTATTTGTGTGGACAGCCATTCCTGATTCGCACGGACCATGCTGCTCTAAAATGGTTGTTACAATTCAAATTTCCTGAAGGACAAGCAGCAAGATGGATAGAGATCCTGCAGAACTATGACTTCAAAGTTGAACACCGCAAGGGAAGGATCCATGGTAACGCCGATGCCCTGTCCAGAAGACCCTGTATAGAGGAGTGCAAGTCATGTAGCAGAACTGAGGGAAATGAGGCAATGAAAGTAAGCCAAATCAAGTTCCAAACTCCTGAAGATTGGTGTACCGAGGCAATTAAAAGAGAGCAGCTAGAAGATCCAGCTATGGCTCCAATATTGAAATGGAAAACTGAGGGAAGGCGACCGGAGTGGAAAGAGGTAGCACCTTTAAGTACGGAGGTGAAATGCTACTGGGCGCAATGGAACTCACTATTTATGGACAACCGGATACTAAAAAGAAAATGGGAGTCCGCTGATGGAAAGAAAGTGTTAGAAGAGGTAGAAGAGGTACTGGGAAAGCTGCATGGAAGTATTTCTGGAGGACACCTGGGAGTCAATAAAACCCTGGCTAAAGTAAGGGAGAGGTTTTATTGGGTAACGTATCGAACCGACGTAGAGCAATGGTGTCGGCGATGTGATACTTGTGCGGCGAGCAAAGGACCAAAAACTAGAACTCGAGGAGAGATGCAGCAGTACAATGTGGGAGCCCCAATGGAGAGAATTGCTATAGACATCGCGGGGCCATTTCCGGAAACTACAAAAGGTAACAAATACATCATGGTGGTCATTGATTACTTTACAAAATGGCCGGAAGCCTATGCAATACCGAACCAGGAAGCAGTTACGGTCGCTGAAACGTTAGTCAACGAATGGGTTTGCAGATATGGAACACCGCTCGAGTTGCATACGGACCAGGGAAGGAATTTCGAATCTCAACTGATGGAAGAGCTGTGCAGAACACTCGGCATTAGAAAAACACGAACTACACCTATGAATACACAATCGGATGGGATGGTAGAACGATTCAACCGAACCATGGAAGAACATTTGTCAAAGATAGTAGAAGCCAACCAAAGAAATTGGGACAAGGATCTTCCGTTATTCTTGATGGCCTATCGTAGCGCAGTGCACGATACGACAAGTGAAACGCCAGCGAATATCATGTTCGGAAGAGAACTACATCTTCCTAGTGACATCGAGTTTGGCATCCCTGGAGGTCTGGTATCCACGAAAACAGATTATGTGGGACAACTAAGGAAGAAGATGAATAAAATCCATCAGCAAGTTCGAGACCACATTAAGATTGCCAGTGACAAAATGAAAACCAGGTACGACATAAATGCAAATAGTGGCGGTTTTCAAGAAGGAGAATTGGTATGGCTATACAACCCCAGAAGAACTAAGGGAAGATCACCCAAGCTGCAGCCAGATTGGGAAGGCCCATATAAAATAATCAAACGAATTAATGATGTTATCTACCGCATCCAAAAGGGACCCCGTACCAAGATGAAAGTGATACATCTGCAAAGGTTGGCACCGTACCAAGGTAACAGCACTAATGCGATAGCTGATATTGTTCGGGACGAACAAAACTAAATGGAGGGCAGTGTAATAAACTTCGTCCAGAATGGGTTAATTTAATTTAATCATAAATAACCAATACGTTCCGCCTAAATGTTTTCTACATTCTATGGCAAAGATAAATCAAAAGTTAACTCCCTTTAACAAATACATTTTGCATAAATTAAATTTGAGTTCGCTAATACAAATGCAAGTATGAATGAAAACAGGTGTGGCCTATTCAAGATGTACGGACTACGTAGTATTGATTTCTAGTGGATTATAGAAGTTTCGATTTATTTATTTTTTGATATAAATAAGCGAACAAAAATATCAGATAGTCAGTTTTAATTTTGCAATTAAAAGTGTTTTACAAATATTCGCAAGTATAAGGAATAATCGGGTGGTACTTGAGCCTGGGTACTAATAGTGAAATAATTTGAACCTAGTGGAATAGTAAAAACAGATTTTACGATTCCGACTCTCATTGATTCAAATTGTGGAAAGCGGTGAAATCTATCGTACACAAATTGGAGACCCTAGATTTTATTGTAATTAAAATCGGAAGCTGCTGTAATTTGTTGACAAATAAAGTGTGAGATTTTGTTAACCAAAGATCCGTCTTTTTACTGTCATATTTGTTCAATAATCGAAAAGAACCAACGAAGAGTCGTTACAATATATATTCATTATTAAGACTCTTTGAATATCCGAAAATACCATGTTAACTAGAAAGGAAGGAGATGGAAAAAATGAAAAGAATGAGGATATGGGAATAACTATACTAATTTTTTTAAATGACGATTGACATTTTCGTTAAATGTCTGAGGGGCAAATTCATCGGTAAATACGGAGTCGGGCATTGAGTACCATAATTTGGCCACTCTATTAAAATAGTCGTTGTGGAAAGACATAGTTCTACATCGAGATATTTTCACAGCAAATGGGTGGGATGACTCTGAAGTGCTTGTTCGTCGATTGTACTGCGCACATGATGGCAGGATATTTTGTATTTCATTTGAGGAGAATTTCCTAAAGTTATATTTATAGTGGATTGACAATTCGACCAGATTTCTGCGGTACTGGAGTGCTGATCAAGCTGTTTAGTTAGTTCGGTATTATCAATCAACCGTATTGCTTTTCTCTGTACAGAGTCTAGACATTTTATTGTTGACTGACAAGCACCTCCCCAAACATGACAGCAGTATTCCATACATGGACGAATAAAGGACTTATAGATCAGCAAAATTTACTCGGGATTGAAAAACTTTTTACACCGACTCTGGAATCCTAATTTTTGCATTGCAGACTTAGCAAGGTTGAACACATGTTTATTCTATTTCAGGTTATTTTCAATATCCACTCCAAGAAGTCTTACTGATGCAACCTCATGCAATTCCTCATTGTTTATCTTAAAAGGGAAGTTTTTATGTCTCTATAATCGTGATAGACGGTATAGTTTGGTTTTGGTTGGGTTAAATGCAACAAGATTACGATCGCCCCATTCCATTATACGCTTCAGGTCTGCGTTGATAGAATCAATTAACAGTTCTCTATCAGTGGTGACTGCAGTATGAGATCGAAATTTAGGAGAAACATGTGATGCATGCAATGTGCTGTCATCAGCAAAACTATGGATTGGGTGCACTGTGGAAATGAGTAAATCAATAAGATGATCTAGTTTATAAGATTTTAATTCTTATGGTCTAGATCATCTAGATCAGAACCTGTTTCATGGGTTCAAAGTTTTCTTACAGATCGTTAATTTCATGTTAATTTAGATGGTATGACATCCAATATTTTCAAAACCAATGCTGGTATTCCTCAAGGCTCTGCACTCTCACCAACCTTGTTTCTATTATACATCAATGATTTACTCATTTCCACAGCACCCAATCCATAGTTTTTCTGATGGCAGCACATTGCATGCAACACATGTATCTCCTAAATTTCAATCTCATACTGCTGTCACCACTGATAGAGAGTTGTAAATAGATTCTATCAATGCAGACCTGAAGCGTATAATGGAATGGGACGATCGGAACCTTGTTGCATTTAGCCCAACCAAAACCAAACTATGCCGTCTATCACGATTATAGAGACATAAAAACTTCCCTATTAAGATAAACAATAAAGAATTGCATGAGGTTGAATCAGTAAGACTTATTGGAGTGGATATTGAAAATAACCTGAAATGGAATAAATACGTGTTTAGCCTCGCTAAGTCTGCAGAACTTATGTGAACCGTACTAAATGCAGAACTTTAGTGAACCGTACTATATGCCTATGTACCAAGTTTCATCCAATTCGATTATCAGGTACCGATGTGATAGAGGTGAAAAAAAACAGTTGCTCGATTGAGGTGAAAAGAAACCCACTACCACTTTATTCAAGCTAAAAACTAATCAGCTTCTTGCCATACATATTTGCATCTTTGCGTACCAAAGTCTTTGCATACCAAAGTGTCATCAAAATTAATTTACGAACGAATGTTGTATGTTCCCAACAAACATTTAACCAACATTTAATGGAAATCAATTTATAACTGAAGGCTATAGTAAGGCTTAACACCGCAAAAAAAACTTTTCAACCGGCAGTGACAAACCGAAAGTTGGTACGCAGAAACATTGGAAACACAACGTTTTGATACGATTGAAAGGATTATAAGTTATTGAAGATTCAAACTTAAATGTGGTGGAGAGATTCCGCCATTTTGTCCAATTTTGAAGTGAAGCTGGATCATATGCCAAAGTCTCATCAAGATCCCATTCGTTTTTGTCACGAACCCACTCCTAATTAAATTTAACACAAATATGAATTAATAAAACAAAATTAATTTACAAATTAATTAAATCTTTTATAAATATTTCAATACCCAATTTAAAAGTAGACAACGGTCATTAAAATATCATTAATACAAACATATTTCTCATCAACTTTTGTTCTATGTTCTATTCTTATGATTTCTTACACTTATGATTTCTAAATTGATTTAAAAAAGTGAAAAGAAAACCACATAAACGTGGTGAAATACCTTTATCCACGACTACTAAAGAATATATGCTTTCCATGCGTATGTCTTCCATTGTAATTGTATTCATTCCACAACTAGTGATTATAATTAAATTCTTTAACAGTTCTATAGTTTATTAATTATTCCCCTAACAAATTAAAAACTTCATTTGTTGTTATAGTAATATAAACAGGTTAAAATGAGAACAATACATATATAAAATATAAAATATAAAATAAACAAATTTAAAATAAAATAAATAAATTTAAGATTTTCCGTTATGTGAATTGTTTTGTTTTTGTATGCTATCTTTGATACATGTATTTCAATATGGTGATACAAACTTTAGCAGGCAAACTGGAAATTATTCGAAATATTTTGTAGTCATGGATAAAATAGCATCTTGTATTCGCATAGGATGATGGCAATTCTTCACTCGGATGACTCCCTCCACTCGCTACTCTCGTTGCGGGAAACTTCATCCTCGTGAAGAATTGCCATCATTCTACACTCATACAAGAATCTACTATTCTTTCTTAGATTCTAGATGCTTGTTATATATAAATAAATTGTATAAAATTTTGAATCAAAACTTAATTGCAAATGTTTCGAAAATATCCTTATATATGTAAATTGTTATCTGACTCCGTATCGAAATATGGCACTCAGTGCCATTATGGCAGGCGACAACAAAGTAAGACTGATCAACATTCTTAGTAAATAAAATTTTTAAGGCTGGAGCGTTAGTCAGCTGATGCAGTATACCAAATTTTAAGTAAATGTTCTTCTGTCCTACAGAGAAGGCTTTATATAAACAAAATCAAAGAAATAAATAAAATTATATTACACACTCACTTCCCTTTGTTCAGATAAATAAATATTAGTCACAATCTTTTTATCATGTGAACAATTATTTTTCTTATAATTTTAAATTACGCTTTAGAAAATGAAATAATCATTCCGCCTTTAAGTATGCTATCTATTATTACAATTCAATTAATTAACCTGCAATATCGACAACAAAAATAAAAAATAAGAACACAAGTTTACAATAGTACATTATGATGCTAGGACGTAAAGCTAAAGATTTTGGACGTATGTGGAGTTTGCAAATCGAGGCGCTAGCCGAGATTTGCACCCATATTAAGTCCAAAATAGCTTACGTCTGTGCATCATATACTATTTTTTATTCGCCGCAAGCAAAATATTTTAAGAAAATTTGTTTATTCTAAATTAAAATTATAAATTTTTATAAATTTTAAAATAAAAATATGTGGAACAAGTAACCTTTGACAAAATATTTATTATTTTTTTCAAATTATTGTGTAGCTATGACAACAAATGATAACAACTATTTTAGTTGGATAATGAAATTTTGAATTTTAGGGTTGCTTTGATAAAAAATTTTATTTCTCATAGAATTTAAACAAATGCAAATGCTTTTTACTTTTTTGGACGTAGCTATGACAACAAAATAAATAGTTGAAAAGTGATACTTTAAAGCCACAAATCACAGTAATAAAGTAACACTTTAATATGTAGGCGAATAAAAAAGTAGTTTTTCTCAAACAAAAGTAAAATATGTATAGTATAAACAGATAAACTATTAAATTTCTATAATTGATTAAACAGTAAAGTTGTGAGTTGCTTCGGTCAACTTACGGTTTTTAAATTTATACAACTGTTTAGAGTTATTGCTAATGTCTTTTACCACAACCGTATCATTTTGAAATTTCATATTCATTCATAAGATCCATATTTTCATCTAAGATAATAAAATTAAATAATTGTTAGAAGAATAGTTAATTTTGTTTAACTTTAACTAACTGAGAAAGATCAGTTTTTCTTGATTTGTAATCTTTTTTATCTATGGATATGACAACCCATCGTACACTCCAGTCTAGAGATTGCGATTTCCCGACATTTTTCATGTCTCGAGACATCGAGACTTTTTTGTCTCGCAATATTTGTGGTCTCGAGAATTCGAGATTTTTTTCTCCTATGTCTCGAAAGTCTCGAGATTTCCCCGAGACTTTCATAAAATAAAATAAAATTCAAATAATTACAAAAAATCTTGTAAAATTATTTACTTTTAGTAACTAATTCCAAAAAAAAGAAAATAATTAGAAATATAGAAAAAAAAAATACAATCATTATATGTATATAATTATATGATATATATGTATATCAATAACAAAAATAAAACAAAATCTCTTGCACATTTCATGTAAATGAACAAAAATAATATTAAATAATATATTATTATTAGGAACATATTATTAGTAGGAACAAACATAATATTAAATAATACAAGCTTCTTTAAATATATGTATATATATTTTTTCTGAAAAAAGGACTTGTCTATCAGATAGTGCTATAAATACCAAGATACTCTTTTAAAAGTATGTGAAAAAAATAAAATTTATAAGGAAATTTTCTTCATAAATAACATTTTAAAAACCAAAGGGTATCTATAGCTCTAACTGATAGACGAGTCCTTTTTTTGGAAACTAAGTTTCCCACTGTTGAAAAGTTTCGTTCGTTCTGAGTAGACGTTGGTCTTACTGTTAATAATGCATGTTTAAGCTGGTTTAAATTTGGAGTTATTTGACCAGTTATTTTACATAAACTTATTTCTTTCACCACAGAATTCATATTATTTTTTATATCTGTTGCCAAGCTCTTGTCTACTATTAGTTATTACCCTTTAGGAAATTTGGTTGTAATATTAAAATTACGGAAAATAAAATCTAAATTCAAATAAACATAAAAGTTTTGGAAAAGAAAATTTTTTTTAAAATTTCTAATTTCTCGAGACTACGAGAATTCCCGAAACATGAATATTTAAATTTCTCGAGACACGAGACATTAAAATATGTAAAAGTCTCGAGATTTCTCGAGACAGGAATTCCCGATCACAATCTCTACTCCAGTCCCTTCTATTGAAAATCGAAAAACGCGAGAAATCACAAGGCTCAGAGATGTCAAGACTTGGGTCTGGGTTAAGGATTTTTATATAGTTTTTGGCAAAAGGCTTTTATGAGAACATTGTTTTTAGTTTTAGGCAGCGATGTATATTAAACATAAAGCTCTTCGTAAAAGTATAAGTATTTTATCTCTGTTTAGAAGTTTATTACAAAACTAACACGGAACATCAATACGTTGCCGAAGTTATTATAAATTAACAAAATTTAGTGAAAATATGATACACAAAGCAGACTACTCAAAACCTCTCCATTTAGCGTTCAGCAATTTCATCTGTTCAAAAACAACATATTATCTACCAATATCCAAGAGTTTGCATTAGTAGAGAAAACCTTTCAGAAAACTTTTTCTGTATTCAATAATTACAACTGACACGAGCCGAAATTTTCCAAACCACCAAAATTAGAACATTTGCAGAAACGACATTTCATATGATATTACCTGATATTTGTCAATACAACCGTTGCTGTTGGTATAAAAACCGTCTTAGAAAATTCTCTAAATGCTTATTTTCAATAATTACAACTTTAAAAAAAAAAATGTGTGAGCCTCATCCACATAAACTCACGTTTGAAGTGAAACTTCTTTAAATGTAGATATGTGTTTGGACAAATATATAAACAATTTCACTAATATTAAGTGCTGTTTTAATCTGCCAGGACGACCCCTTGTTGTTGATTTTATTTTATCCATTGTCGAACCTCAATAATATTTTTGAAAGAAATTTTATTAAAAGAAATTTTGTTTAAAAATGTTCCGATGAAATTAAAGATATCCTTTGAATTACTCACCAATACATATATAACAATCACACAGTAAATAATGTTATTAATAATATTAATGTAACTATAGTAAAAACAACTTAAACACAACACAGAACAATCTTGATGTTCAAGAAATAACAATTGATTAAAGATCTCGAAATAAAAAATTCACCTGTGTCGCGTTCTTTTTCTCGACAATGCTGACTATTGTTAATAATTGTTAACTTTCTTCGTTCTTTAATTCAATAATTTTAACATTGTGTAACAAAATGACGTCATGATGACGTTCCTAAATTCAATGTTAAACTGTCAAAAGTTAACATTTTGTAGCAATTTCCAACTCACCTCCTAGACATGAATTATAGAATGTTGTTATGTCAAATGGTATGTTGTGATCTATTTATCTGTCCAAATGTTTATAATTAAGAGATTCGTAAATACAATTTTTTGGTTTTGTGTTTCGCAATTGAGTTTTAATATACATATAAATTAAATAATTTTAATATATTTAATTTATGTGCTCAAATAGAACAAATTTATTTTTGACAGATCAAAAGTCTAATATTTTGTCGTTCTTAAATTATAAAACAACATTGTCGACAAAACTTAACATGACGTTTCAACACAATTTTATGACATTTGAACAATGTTAGAAAATGTTAAGAAAAAGAACGCGACATTGATCATAACTGTCACGTTTTTTTCGTCTATATGTATACTTTTTCACAGTATTAAGGTGCAAACACAATAGATCCGTTCCGTCCGCTCCGTTTTATTTGAACTGTCAGTTTATATGTAAAACGGAAATCAAAACACAATGAACGGAAGGAAAAAAGCGGAACGGACACTATACACAAATTCAAACTTTTACGGAAGACATAACCTCAAATATTGTTTATTTTTTGTACATATTTATATAAATAAACAGATTTCAACAAATTTCATAAAATATGAATATAATTTAGCAAATCTATAAAATAATACATAAAAATATAAATATAAATAAAATATAAGTTTTTGGATAGTTAAAGACAGAGCGGTTGTATTGTGTTTTATAAAACGAAAGGATTGAGGCGGATAAAAAACGAACGGAACGGAACGGATCTATTGTGTTTGAACCTTTAACAAAACTGAATTGATAACTGCAAATTCAGCCTGTCGATTGTTTTTTGGAAATCAAAACCGGTCGTAAATAAAATAAGCGAATAAAAAGTTGGTGTTTGTAATTAATAAACAAATTTTATATGTAGAAACATTAAAATAAGGATATTATGTATGCATATTGCATACATATAGACACATATACCAGTGGCGTAGCTAGCATGGGTGGCACCCGGGGCGGATATTGTGGTGTCACCCCAAGAATAAAAACTGTCAATAATAATAAAAATAATTATAATTTATAAGTAATTTATAATTTTTTTTAATTAATACAAATGAGCATTATTATTAATAAGCATTGGGTCATTGTTACCTGCAAGTAATTTTTAATTAATTTTAATTTGCTGAAACTCCTCTAACACGAAGCCACTAATACGCAAATAATCATAAATAAATTTAGTGCGACCGTAAGATTCGGACAGAATTCTGAAAAATCCCATTTTACAATGAATTTCAAAAAGTCTAGGTACACCCAGTTAGAAACTGTAACATTGGCCGCTCTTAAATGCCTTCTCAACCTTGGTATCTCTCTGTTGCCGATACCTCATCATAAAAACTGGTAAATTTTGATACAGATAATTTCAACTCTTCACTGTTCGCCAAAAGCTAAGTGTTTGTCTGCACAACCTCGAACAATGAAGCTAAATCTTGAACTGACTTTCCATTGGAATGTCATAGTCCTCCGATTTTTTCGCAGCAAGAATTATTGCCTCTTCTACAATGTGACTTCGTTACGAATTAACTCTATTTTTGTAACTAATTGATCAATATTCAAGCCCTTACTTTGCAATCCAATCTGAGCACAGACATTATTTCCCTTAAAATATCATTCCAAAACAAAAGTTAGCAAAGGAACGGAAAATCACATGCTGCATGGATAAAGTTTTATGCAGCGCCTCTAGTGTCTACATTTTCTTGTTGATCACTTAATTTCTCAATTGCAGCCAAAATTCCATCAAAATTTTCGGCCAATACTTTAACTGCAGCATAAGAGCACTCCAATGCGCTGTTAAGACTCTTTTAACAGTTGCTTTGTTGTGTTTAACAAGTTCTTCCCAGCGGCTAGTCGAAGAAAAAAACATGTAAAAAAGGCTTCCACTGTTCCGAAAAACGTTACACAAGCTACATTTTATGCAAATAAGTGTTGGCCACATAAATTAATTGAATGATCTATGCAGCCCACAAAAATCGCTTTGTTATTTTTTGCTTTAATAATAGCTTGCACTTCTCCATGTTCGTACTCATAACAGCTGCATTATCATAACCTTAGGAACGACAATTCATAACATCTATTCCTTTTCAAGATTTTTGCACTGAAAAAAAAACATGTCCTATTTCCAATCGAAATGCAGTTGTCTCAACCTCAACGTGCGGGCAGATATGGCGAATCGAACTACGAGATTGATTCAACAACTGTACAATTATAAGCCGATGTAGTTGAGACAATTACATGAAATATTTATGTGAAAATAAAATATAGTTCAATTAATCTCAAATACTTAAATTTTAAAATGAAAAATTCATGATATAAGGCCAAGCCAAAGAAATATGTTTTCATGGAAATAGTTATTAGCTTTATTCAACTACTGTTATATTGGATATAACACTTTATATTTTAAATAAACCTCATTGTGTTGTCAGGAAAATGTTACTGAGTACTAAGTAGTTGTCCCAATCACGGTGAAATTGTTTGTAAATATCTTTTCTTGAATATCTTTCTCGCATGAATAATAAACTTCGAGATGAGGCTGTCATTATTTCAATTTTTTTTCCGTGTAAGAATTTCATCGCTTAAATCAGCAGCTTTTTTCCATGTAAAGGAAAAAATCCAAGGAATACTTCCTTGATTTCCACTTTTCTACCATCAATTTTCACATAACGAATCTTTTCTGACATTTGATCAATATGTGAAAATATGTCAAGTGTGCTATCAAACATAATTCCAAAATATTTAACCGATTTAATTTCGTTGACAAGCTTAAACTTAACATGGTTCGTTAAAACACTTATGAGCTCATTTTATATATCTAGTGACAAATATGATACTTTTGATGATTTACCATGCTCCAAATTCAAAATGTGTTCTTTTAACACATACTTTGACAATAGATTGCCTTCATTTGAAGAACTTTATCCTTCATCATGTTCACAAAATGCTAGGTTTTGTTTAGATATAAACAAAGTTATATCCAATAATCTGGATAAAAGATGTTTCCACTTCTGTTTTTCATTATCTATTAATTGCAATGCTGAGTCTCCTACCGTTTTATGAAATTTTAACCTCATTTCCAAAGTTTTTCGTTTTTCTAAATTCTCCAGATGTTCATTTAAAGTTTCATGGTCGGTTACTTTGGGATTTAGTTTCCACCACTTCTGAAATTCAGTCGTAGATTTTGTATTATTACTATTGGTGACAGCTAATATACGACAGAAGAAGCAGTACAGGTTATTATTTAAAGGACAATAAACCATTCATAACCGCAGACTTTTTTCACCATAAGGCATCACTTTATAATACCATTCTTTAGAATGATGACGAACGTCACCTTTTATTTCTAACCCGTGTCTAGATACAGTAACAACCGACCCTTCTCTATTTTGAAAATCTTCACTTCCTTTTTTTATGATTTCAATGCGAACATTATCAGAGACGAGTATATTCTAATGTGATACATCTCTTAAGTCCTGAAGTGATTCACCCATGCAAATACTGTCTTCGATAGTAGAAGCCTTAGCAGCATTATCACTGTAGAATCATACTCAATAATTTACAAAATTAAATGTGATTTTTGTGAATAATTTTATATCGGGAAAACCGGAAAATGTTTTAAAGGCTGATTTAAGGAACACCTTCCTAAGAAGAAAAATAAACAAAATTTAAAGTCTATTTTTGCAAACCATTTACATAGTTAATAACAATAGCTACACCACTTTTAAAAAAAATTTAAAGGCTTTACATTTATGTAGCCAGGGATCTCTAAAAGAATCACTTAAAGAGTTTGAAATTTACAAAGGATTTAAAACCCAACAAAATGTAATTTTAAATGATAAACTTTCAACTGCAGTAATTGCTCAACTGCCATTTTATCAACTGCTCAACTGCCACAGTAATTATTTTTGTGTCCATTGAAAAACGATCTATTCCAATTTATTCCTTGAGTTTCAAGATAAAGGAAAAAAAATTATTTTGAGATCATTTACAAACACGGTGATTTGATTGTTTATTAGTTTCCTTAGGTGTTTGAAATTAAATTAATTTGTTTGAAATGTAAAACATATATTTGGTATAAAGTTAAGCTAATATTTTAGAAATAATTTTGTAATAGAGACATTGTAACTCAAGGGTGCCACCCTACCGACTTCCGCAGGAGGGATCGATTTTGATCGATTATATGATCAATGTTGATCTGCGGGTCTGACTACCCTGCGTACTCCAGTCCCTGCCATTGACATATGAGTGGGCGTGAGATATCATATACCACTGGCAATGGCAGGAGATGTCATTAGCCAAGATGATATCTTAGGGTGCTGGCGGACGAGCTTTAATTAGTCAACGGCAGCACTTCCAGTCTTAGCTGGGCAGCGTTCCGTAGCGGTACCGAGCAATAGCTCTTCCGAGGAATCGGACCAACACGTAGTTATGTTTGGGCTTTGTGCCTCGATTGAGGTGGTGGGCGGTGCGTCTGGGGTGCGCTGCATCAGCTGGATTATTGACATTTAGTTTTGTTTTGTTTTCTGCAAATTTCTCACAATTTGTTTTTCACTTATTATTTTGTTATTATTTCTTCATCTTATCATGAAATATTGGCATATGTCATATTTTGTAGTATGATAGGATTTTTTACTTAGTTATGCATTTTAAAATAAAACAAAAAAAAATAAAATAAACATTTTGATATATATATGGCAGTACAACCGAAAAAAAATAAGTCTGCAAGTGGTAAAGCAAATTTGCGCAATCCACCCGCCCATAAAGCGGCACGTCCACGGAATTTGCAGGGACAAAACATATATGAATCAATAAAAAATTTTAAAATACATGTTCCAAACATCTGCGGATTGAACGCTAACCATGACCACGTGCAACATCATCTTGAGCACGACAAACCGAACATTCTATTCCTTACAGAAACACAAGTTTCTGAAAATTTTCTCTTTATAGAATCGCTTAATTCCAAATAAAGGCTCGAATCAGCTTTCAAATTCCATCAGGGCGTATGCGCATTCATTCATGAGAGTGTTGCGTACACGCGCTTTCCAAATTTTGAACTACACGGTGACGGCTTCAATACAATGGTTTTAAAGATTTGTCTTCCAGAAATGACTTTTTTTACAATAGCTTTATACCGGCCCCCCAACAAACGCAACCCAAACTTTTTTAATATACTGACAAAAATTATGGACGCAAAGTACCCTAATTGAGAAGTTATCGTTACCGGTGCCTTCAACGTCCACAACAAATCATGGTTGGAATTCTCCAAATCGACCGACGATGTTGACAATAGTGGAAAACTGGCAGAAATTTTTGCCGCGTCTCAGGGCCTATTCCAAATTGTTAAAAGCCCGACTTTCACTCCCCGTAATGGCGGTGATAATAGTTTTCTACTAGATCTCTATCTTACCACAATGCCAGATATTATGAGTGTCGATGTTGCGAAAGGTAGTATTGGAAATTCTGATCATTATTTAATCTCATCAGTTATCAAAACTGATCTACTTAAAACTACAGCTCCCAAACCCCGTAAAATATTCCACTACTCAAAAATGGATAAGAGTGGTCTTCAAAATTTTTTCCATGGTTTCTGTTTCGACCGTCATTGTTTTTACACTGACAATGTAAATGTTTCTGCTCAAAACTTTACAGAAGCTATCCAATTTGCTATCAATAAATTTGTCCCTTTCTCCATAGTAAAACCCAAACAAAAATACTTGTATTCGAAAGCTGCCAAAACGGCACTTAGAAACAAACGTAGATCATTTAATATTTGGATTCATAACAAAACTCCCACTAATCGATCCCAATATCTAAAGGCCAACAAAATATCTAATCAGATTATCTCAAACGAAAAGTCCGAAATTGACAGAGCGAAAGCCTCAAAACTTACGTCTATGTCTGTTTCTGACAAGAGTTTCTACAGTGCCATTAATTCTTTAAATTCTGGTACAAAATTTTCTATTCCCCCTATTATTGATGGTGATTTAATCGTCAATGATCCTGCAAGAAAAGCTAACTTGTTCGCTGAACGCTTTGCTCTGAACTCCACTGTTTTGGAAACTCCTAAAGAAATACCCCAAATCCAGTCTTCAGGAGCTAATATGAATGAACTTCACTTCAAACCCAAAATAGTCGCTAAACTTTTAAAGGGGTTAAACATCAACAAAGCATCAGGAATGGACAATATTCCACCCATTATTTTAAAAACCTTTTCCAAAGAACTTGCACCAATTTTAACTAAAATATTCTACCAATCCTACAAATCTGGTATATTTCCCTCGTGCTGGAAGTTGGAAAATGTCCAGCCCGTCCCCAAAAAGGGACCAAAATCCGATATCTCAAATTGTAGGCCAATAGCTTTACTATCGGTCCTATCCAAAGTCTATGAGCATTATATTAATACACATATTTCAAAATTTCTAGAGGAAAATCATTTAATATCCGACAGCCAATACGGTTTTCGAAACAATATATCAACTACCGATCTATTTAACTATGTAGCGCATTGTTGGAACAACATACTTGATAAAGGTGGTGAAACATACGTTATCGCTTTAGACATCTCCAAGGCATTCGATCGAGTCTGGTATACCAACTTAATCAACAAGCACGTTGCGTATGGTTTTCATCCCAATGTTGTAAAGCTGATTCAAAATTTTTTAACCAACCGACACATTTCGGTCTTCTTAGATGGATTTTCTTCTGAGTCTAAACTAATTAACGCTGGTGTACCCCGAGGCTCAGTATTGTCCCCAACCCTATTTTTGATTTATATCAACGAATTGTTGAAAATCACCAGTAACCCAATTAATAGTTTTGCAGATGATAGTACTCTGCACAAGTCGTTTGAGCCCCTTCCTTCAAAAGGTAAAATGCACGAACGAATTAATCCTGCCCGGAGAGACGCTGCCATAAACGTGAACAAAGACCTGAATAAAGTCGCCGACTGGGGTGACCAAAACCTTGTCAATTTCAACTCCACCAAAACACAGCTGTTGATTGTTTCCAGATTAAAGACCGAGTTCCCCAAAGATATTTTATTTAGTATGTGTGATGAACCAATAGGTGAATGTAAAAGCATTCGTTTATTGGGTGTCACAGTTTCAAATGACCTACTCTGGAACGATCATGTAATGGCGATGACAAAAAGCGCGTCTAAAAAACTCGGCCTCCTAAATAGATGCAAAAAATTTTTCACTCCATACCAATTGCTCCATGTTTATAAGTCCTATATTCGTCCCTGTATGGAGTACTGCTGTCAAGTTTGGGGTGCTGCCTCTGTTTCCATCTTGGCCCTCTTGGACTCTGTTCAAAAGCGAGCTATACGAATTGTAGGTGATCGAACTTTGACATCAAAACTTGATTCCCTACAACATCGTCGCACTGTTGCTGACCTCGTTGTTTTTTTACAAATATCGTCATCAGCAGTGCTCAGATGAAATCAGCGGCATCATGCCTCAAACTTATTCTTACCTATTCGTCTAATCAACAGCCAAAGTACCTGGGCATTACTCTCGATAGAACTCTTTCTTTTAAACTCCACCTAGAAAATACGTCACAAAAACTTAAAACGAGAAACAATATATTGCACAAACTGGCAGGCTCTACATGGGGTGCTACTCCAGCTACCCTCCGAACAACTGCTCTAAGTCTGGTTTACTCAGTGGCTGAGTATGGCGCACCAGTCTGGTTGAATAGCACACATACTCAAAAAGTTGACTGCCAGCTGCATGCTACGATGCGTACTATAAGTGGTACTATCAGATCCACCCCTTTACCTTGGCTCCCTGTGTTAAGCAATATCGCTCCACCTGCACTCAGACGCTCGCATGCTCTCATGTTACCCTTGCACGAATATTACGGTGACCACACTCGTTGTCGATTGAAGTCAAGAAAGCCTCCACATAAAACTGCCAGCAACCTGCTGGCAACTGATTTTAATATCTTGGATGCCTGGGACACCTCCTGGCAACATTACAACACAACTGGCCTTTCTATTACTAACCCGACTTCTACCCAACCTGGTTTCGATTTGCCACGTCATACCTGGACTACACTAAACCGAATAAGAACGAATCATGGACGTTGTGCTGATTCTTTCTACAAGTGGGGCATTTCAGAGTCCCCTGAGTGTGACTGCGGCGCTCCACAACAAACTATAAAACACATTGCAACTGTGTGTCTAATTCGACGTTACAATGGCAACATCTCAGACATCCATTTGGCAACTCCCGATGTAGTAGCATGGATAGACTCGCTCGATGTAAACATCTAATGTTCAAATGTACTGCCCAATGTTCAAATATTTTACTTTTTAATTTACTTAAAAGACACGCAATCAAATCGATTGTAAGTTCATTTAATGTGTATCCATGTATTGTTTTAGGTAGATTTCATAGAAGAGTCTACCTATTTTTAAGTTTAATTTTTTAATGTGTCACAAAAAAAACCATACGCTAAATAAATAACCGTAAAAAAAAGTCAATATGGTATCTATAGGAATATTCAAAGCTATTGAGTAATTGTGGTGATGGTATTCAATGCTCAACATGTTGATTCAATCAATATTGTTAAAATTTTATTTCACGTAAAAACTTAAAAATTTTAAAAAGTAGAATAGATTCTTTTTGAACCAATAACACATTTATAGGACACATTTATAAGTATCACAATTTATAAATTAAAATTATATGGATAACCTGGTTAAAATGGTTTCTAAGTGATTTATCGTTGAAAAAATTCTGATGGTTTGTTTTTTACGGTCGGACCGCCCCTCCCGCCCCCCCTAGCTACGCCTCTGTTTCGAACGTGCTCTAATATATTTGATAATGATTTTCCAGTATACACAATTGCAATATCATCTGCATATAGTTGCATTTCACCATGTATTTTCAAATTAAAAATATCATTAATGAAAATGTTAAATAACACCGGTCCCAGAATAGAGCCCTGTGGCACACCTTTTTTAACTGTTCTTAAAATACTTTTAGAGTTATTTATATTAACATACTGTTGGCGATTGTTCAAATATGATTTGAACAAGTTTAGGGAGAGAATATCAAATCAATTCAATTTTTCTAAGAGTATTCGATGATCGACTGTATCAAAAGCTTTTCGCAAATCAATAAAGACAGCTAAAACATGGTCACCATTATCAATTCCTTTACGGATAATTGAAATTAGTTGAGTAGCTGCTGCTAGGGTGTTCGAGGACTTAGCAAAGCCAAATTGGTTCTTTTGTATAACACTGAACTTTAACAAAAAGTCCCGTACGCGCAAAAATATTAATTTTTCAAGAACCTTGGCAAGGACTGATAAGACTTAAATTGGACGGTAGTTAGAGCAGAGTAGTTTATTACCTGATTTATAAACTGGTGAGACCTTAGCAATTTTGAGTGAATCTGGAAATACTCCAGTTCTAATATAATTATTAAAAAAGAAACATAACGGTATTGCAAAATAATTTATGAAGTTTTTTAAGAACCGCACTGATATTCCGTCATGGCCATTAGCGGAATTTCCATTTAAGCAACGAACAGTTTCTTTCAATTCTTCACTGTTAGTAGATTCCAAACTAAATTCCTCAGGAAGATCATAATTCAAATAGGCTTTAAAGTTGTCAGTTTCATTAGGTTTTTGTACTAAGTCATTACAAGCATTTACAAAATAATGATTAAATTTATTTGCAATGATTTCGCTGTCAGTAATCAATTCATCATTATCTTGTAACATTTGTATATTGCATCGCACACTTTTTCAATTGAATACAAGTTCATGAATAGTGGACCAAAACTTAATTGGGTCATCGATTGAATTTAATAATTTTCCTGTGTAATGTTGTTTTTTTGCAAAGGTAATCTTGTTGCTTACCTTATTTCTGTATAATAGAAACTGATTTCGTAGATAAATGTTACTAGGATATTTATTAAATTTCTTAAAATAGTAATCCCGTTTTTTCATAGCATTAAAAATTTCACAATTCATCCATTCGTTTGTAAATTTATCTGTAATACACTGGGTTTTATTTTTTTTATTTTTTTGAATTATGTTACTAATACAACACACAAACTCATCAAAACAAGTAAGATTAAAGATTAAGACCAAATCCCACAACAACATGCGTCCTAAGGTGTTGATGGACGCAAATTTTTTTTTATTTTTTTTTTAATACTTTTTTTTTATAGACACATTTTTTATCACATACAAAATATGACATAGGCCAATATTTCATTATAGGATAGAAAAAATAAAAATAAAATAAAAGGTAAACAGCAAATTTGTATTAACAATTTGCAGGAACAAAAATGTGGTTGCCAATAATCCAGCCAGTGGCACATTGTTTGATCATGCAACGCACTTCTTTCCTCATTGACTAAAGCCCATACATAGTTATATGAAGGTTCGATTCTTCGAGTAAGCAATAACGACCTGTCACAGAGAGCAACATCCTTGTAATGATACCTTAACAAAAATTGAACCACCTAGAGACATAAAGAAGAAAGCAAGATGATTTCTGCATGAGGTTAGAGCCAACGAAGTAACAGGTAACATCGACGAGGTTACTTATAGAACAGGCTTAAAAACACTCCATACTAAAGCTGATGAAGACGTTATAAGGAACTACCCCAAATCGAGTTCTAAATAGAAAGCCACCAAAATTTGCTTGCAAAGAGGTCCAACTACCCCGTAGTACCAGATCTATCCTAGCTCAACTAAGATCCGGTTGATCACGCATCCTTAACAACTACATGAGCAGAGTTGATCCTGAAGTTATTGACAAGTGTCCTGCATGTGAGGGCACGCCACACGATGTCTAGACCACCATTTCAGATGTCCTGAAAATTTAATCAACCTAACGAAGGAAGATTTATGGTACCACCCAAGATCAGTAGCAGAGTTTCTGAACCTGGACATGGAGTCTGAGGATTATCCCCAAACCCGTCGCTACAACAACAACAACAAAAGTGTTCACGTAGTTCGTAACTCAAAATCTACTCTACTGCACTTCACACATTTTGGAGTTTATAATGTGTTAACCTGGCGGTTTTTTAAAGACGGTACACTACACTACGCACCACGGGAACAAAATATATGGGTTTTTGTGATGTGACACATATTGTAATTCCTATTACAAAACACTTTTATTAAAAAAAATATATTGACTAAAAAAACTATTGGTGACGCTGATGCATAGGCCGATCCTTCACCGCAGCTCTGGAAACAATGTGTTCAGGGTACATAGTACGCTTTTTTCCATTAAATATTTCAACTAATGTCGACCTATTGTTATAGATTCGGAGTTCGGAGGCTCCCACCACTTTGTCCATTATCGCTCAAAACCTTCTTAGTTCCTTCTCACATAAATCTCCATATTTTGCTAAAGTGTCATCAAAATTAATTAATAAAAGAAAACTGTAGTATTTCAACCGTTGTACGAATAGAAAAAGTAAAAAATGTACGTTTTCAAAATAATAGCCCATATGTACTTCACAATATATAATTATTCACAGTATTAACAAAACTATTTTACAATAATAAATCTTTTTACATGATCAAATAGATGTAAAATCATTAAAAAATGAGGTTATTATGGATACATACATAAATACGTATAACATCTGGAGTGATCACAATATTACGCTGTAATTAATTTTTATTTCGTTCATACGCTTCTCCTTCATTAACGATAATCTTTAATTCCCCTCTATTGAATTACTTCACATTATTTGTAACAAAAATTTTAAATAAATACGTTGCTAAAGAATTTTCACTTACAAAAATACCGGAAGTGGCAAACTGGAAGTGAGAATGCAGAACTGTTACAAATCATACTCCAAGCATTTTGATCAAGTTTAATTAAAATCAATGGATCAATCAGGAAATGATTTTACTAAATTTGAAAATAAACAGGAGGCAACCGCTTATCCTAATACCGTCCAAAAACTAATCAGTTCTTTGCCATTAAAACTTCCATCTTTTGTCAAATTGTCATCAAAATTGAAATTGATTAATGAACGAAGTATGTATGCTCCAAACAAACTATAAAAACGAAATGAGAAGTCAGCAGTTGTATATAGTGGACTACCCGTCACTTTTATCGATGTGTTCCAAAAGTTGATCATTATCTTCTCATACTAATTGAACCCTTCTTCATAAGTTTCGTTATAATCACTTCATTATTGTTGTGAATAAAAGAAGTGTGAATAAAAACACTGAAAAAAATGAAAAAATATGCCAAAAGAAATTTTCCCGGAAGTGAAAAACCGGCAGTTGGAATGCAGAACTGTTGTGAACCGTACTAAATGGTTATGTAGTACTTAGGTTTAGTTTCATCCAATTCGATTGTCAGGTACAGATGTGATTAAGCTTTAAAAAAACGGGTGCTAGAGGGACACCCCACCACTTAGTTTTATATCGCTCAAAAACTAATCAGCTCCTTGCCATACATATTTGCATCTTTTTTCAAAGTGTCATCAAAATTAATTCACGAACGAATGTTGAACAAACACAAAAAAACAGTGAAAAAAATCACCTATTGTACCAAACCCTCTATTTAATGTACCCCAAAAGCTATTGAAATTTTTTTCACATTGATCGAAACTTTTTACCAAGGTTTCATAAAAATCGATTTCTGAATCGAATCCTAAAATAAATTAAAAAAAAGATTTTTTAACCGGAAGTGAAAAACCGAAGAAATATTGAAAACAGTACTAAAACCTTATATACCAAGTTTCAATAAGATTTAAAGCCAGCATTAGAAGTTATTGAAGATTCGAGCTTACAGGTGTCGAGAGACGCCAGTTTGCCCAATTTTGAAATGAGTTCAGATCTTCTATTTTAAAGTGAACCTGGATCATATAATAAAGTTTCATCAAAATCCCATGCGTTTTTGTCAAACACGCACCCACCAATATACATACATCTTTTTTTGTTGGCTATTTAGAATATAGATAAAGGAGTCCAAAACAAAAGATGGAATAAAATTATGAGTAAGATTTTTTTTATTTTCGATAGACTGCATTACTTCACACAATTGAAAGTTGTGGTGAAGTAAATATATAAAATAATATACAAAACCATTGCAACTCAAACGTTTGTTTTCCATGTTAAGAGCTGCTTGAAGTATGCCCTGTTTAGGATCATGTGGCTCACTATACAATCGCCCAAAAAGGTTTTTCTGAAAACATCAAAATCAGAATTGATCCATTCACTAAAATTTGAGTGGGACGTAAAAACACTATCTGTTATAAACTAGGTTCACTTGCCTGCGATTCATTTGGAGGCATTACAAGAACGACATACAAAATTGTACCCGAACTACGCTTTCAAAATTGAAACATGGAATGTCCTAAGCTTTAGCAGATCGGAATGTTTAAAAACTTACAAATGAAGTCGAAAATTACACTCTGGATATACTGGCATTACAAGAGTTAAGATGGTCTGTAAGATGCGGTAATCAAAACTGAAGAATTTGGTGTTGCTTCACCATGATTCTTTGCGTGAATCAATACATGTAATTAATTTCTGCTCAATTAATATGTGGGTATGCACATGAAGGGTCTGCAACTCAATCATCTGTTGTTTCGATAGTCAATATTCATGGATCTACTGAAGACAAATCAAATGATATAAAGACCTTCGTAGATCAACAAAAAACCCGGGGCACGATATAAAAACCGTGGTAGGTGATAATATTGTTCAGATTGATAGATGTGCGGAGCATAAAACACATCAGAGATAACAGATTGCATCTTAC
This sequence comes from Diogma glabrata, assembly GCA_963693315.1. Taxonomy (NCBI): domain Eukaryota; kingdom Metazoa; phylum Arthropoda; class Insecta; order Diptera; family Cylindrotomidae; genus Diogma; species Diogma glabrata. The sequence goes on from OY856186.1 coordinate 131,732,891, forward strand.
CAGTAACAATAATGCTTTTTATGCAACTTAGCTGCCCATGATCTATAATTTAGTTATTTATAGCTTTTCCGTCACAAGAAAATTTACGATTCATGAAAATCAAATGATGGAAGAATGTAAAATCAAATCGATGATGTCATAATCTCTAAGATACACTCTGCAACTGCAACTGACGTTTAATTCTACAGGGATGCTGATATGGATGGCTGAAGTGCAAGTTGTCATCTACATTATATATAAAAGCAGAGAAGAGCGCGCACTAGAGTCGATGCATTAAAACAGCCGGTAACGCTGAATAGATGACTGGGAATAGTGACACAGAACTTTTAAACTACATGAGTAGAATTGGTCCAGCTCAAACGAGTTTTTTATTACCCCAAAATAGAAGAATCACTTGCCCTATAGTAGAAAAGTGGACGCCGGCATAAAAACACTGAAAAATGGCAGATCATCAGGCGACGAATGAATCTTCGTTAACTGTTCGTAACTGTTTAAAAATGGAGGAGAAGCTCGTGTATCACGTACATAAGATCAGATTATTACAATCTGGCACCAAGACGATTTAACCGCTGAATGGAAAGCAGCTCTCTTTGTATCGCTTATCAAGGTTTATCATTGCTGAGTACTGCATATACAATACTCGCTAATATTGTACTAGCTCGACTCACTCCGTTCGCTGAATATATCATCGGTGTCTTTGAGTAGTTTTTGTCCCAACCGTTCAAGCACAGATCTATACTAATAGGATGTCAAAACTGGATGTGATTAATGATGGCACAAGATGAATGGAATCTCATTGCATAGACGAAAAATTCCTAAATGGGATGTAAACGCTAGAGATAACGAGATAGAAAAAGTGGGCTATTTACATTCGATTCACTTTAAAAACTGTGCCCCTTCATTATAATTAATCATGGGTTAAATATTATAGAAATAGTAATAGGGTTAGGCAAATTGGTTTGATATGATTTTATTAGTTTTAGTTAGTAAAACAAAGATTCAACGCAATAATATTTAAAAAAAATCAAAATGAGAAATGATAAAAACTAAAAAGCGGAAAACTACCGTACCACTGTGACAAATATAAAATATATAGAACTTGCAAAACCTATAACTTTTGCAGTTGCAAAATATCTCTCTGAGGATGATATAATCGAAACATGTAAGAGAAAATTATTAAGAAAAAACAATTTTTTAATAAATTTTAAAAGTTATTTTGAATATATAAAACAGTGTTCTTTTTTAAATTGTAAAATCAACAAAGGAATTTTGCCTGTAAAACATAATAGTACATTGTATATTAAGAGCAGAAAGTACGACATTGCTGCTCGTGCATGAAAGTTGCTGGTTGAGGCGTAGCCGAAACCAGCAATCATGTCAGAGCAGCAATGTTACTTTCTGCTCAAAGTATACATACTATTTTTTTAACGACTGCCGACATATTTGTTTATTATTAAAAAAGCTTAAATCGTAATTTTAATTTTTAAAAAACAATATTTTTTAAGGTAAGATATGCGTTGCTAAGGAGGCATTTATATTATTTAGTTTTTGTTTAAAAAACATATCGAACGAACGTCAAGCTAAAAAATTAAATTAATAAATTATCTATTTTTAAATAAAAAATAATTCAGAATATGTTATAAATTATTTAATATTATGTCTTTGTCTATTATGTCTTTTGTTTTACTTTCTGCATTAGAGCAGAAAAAATTAAAAAATGCACGCTAAACAGCAAAAGCCAACTTTCTGTTTTAAAATGATAGATAGAAAACATTATTTTCTATGACAGTCGTTAAAAAAATAAATTGTTATATAGTGAGTTTACCGCACTCCGAAAACAAAAATTGAAAATCTAATGTTGGCACTTGTAGTATTTTCATTTCAAGGAGCTATTGCTGCATTGTTAGTGATAACTATAAAATGTTAAATTGAAACTATGTAAGGTTAATTTGCTTCCATGTAAAAAGCCTGTACAAGCACTGAAAATATATTTATGAGATTCTGTCCCATTCTGTCTATTGTCGGTCTAGCTTAAAAATATTTAAAGAAAAATGCTGAAATAAAGAGCATAGCAATACTGTGCAAACAAGTTGAGATGTGCATCATAAACCATTACAAATATTTATTCGACCATAAGTTTGCCTTTTCCAGATAACATTTGTTACTGTTCGATAAGAAACAAATTAAAAATGATAAAAACGTTACATTATCTACAGTATTTCGCGTTGTATGCATTGTGTATAACTTTCTATTTTTTAGAAGAGGTAATCCTAGAGGTAATTTTATAAGCAATTTTAACTATATGTTCATAAAACTCACCTTTACTTTGTCCTGATATTTTATCTCGAAGAACATTTATTGAATGCACTCGACCATAGTTTTCAAACATTTCACGTAATTGTTCTTCATTCATTGATTTTGGTACTTGTCCAACAAACATTTTAATATAATCTGGATCAGGTTCCTCGGTAAAATTAGATAAAGATGCAGAGTTGAGTATACTTTCATGGTTTAAGAACGAATTAAAACTATTATTGTGATTGCATGAATATGAAGATGAATGAAATTTGCCACTGAAATAAAATATTTAAATTGATTAGAAACAAATCCAAATAAATCCAATTTTTAAATTATATTTCTGCTAAGCAAATTTCTGTTTCTTTGATTATAACAGGAGAATGAAAATAAAATCATATTTTTTCAATCCAAGGTAAAATAGTCATTAAAAAACAAGAGGGAGATTCTTTCTAGTTCCCAGTTCCATTATTCTGTATCATCGCATGGTATTTCAAACTGAGTATGAATTCTTTTTAAATTTTTACTCAATCTTTTTATAACAAAAGAGAAGAAATAATAAAAAAATGTGGTACGGAAATATACAACTTTTTTATTGATAAAAGTAACAAAATAATATTCCTAGCGTTGTTTTATAAATAGATAGTAATATAGAAACTCGTAAACATCAAATTCTTGGCTTAGAATATAAAATTCATATTTACATTAGTGACCGTGGGAAAAAACCTTAATGTTTAGTCTAAGAAAATGCATTTTTCGAAAAATATAAGAAATTTGCTTTTAAATCAATTAAAATATCGTTAATAAAGCAAAGATATCTTTTAAAGGTATAGCTGTATGTGTTTGTTAGGATATCAATATGATTCAAATAAATTAAAAAAAACAAGTTTCAAATGATAACGGTATTTTTTAGATAAAACAGTTGTAGTTCAAACAAAATTTGGTTTGAATCGGCAACAAAAAAAAACAATTGAATAGTTGTTTTCTTTTACACAGAAATTTTAATTTTAATCCATGTTAAATGATAAAATTAATAAATAAAACTTACCAATCATAGTCTTGCTTATCAAATAAATTAAAATACGGTCTACTATCTCTAAAAGAATTTGAAAATTGCAACATTTTACTTATAAGCATAAGTAAATAATAACGAACGCAAATTAAAAATAAAACAATAAAATGATTTTAACAGATTGTGGTAAGATTCTAGATCACCAAACTTAAAGAAGAAAAATGTTATTTATTTTTAAAATCACAATCAAAATTAATCACAACAAAAATGTTTCAATCCTTTGACGATTAACAAGTAAATGGGCTCTTAATTTCTTTTTTAATTGAATCAAAATTATTTTTAATAATTTGATCGTTTTGATTAAATTAAAATTATCTTCAACGAAAATGTACGATTTATAAATTAACCGCTATTTATAAAATTTTGGAAAAAAGAGATGAAGGTAGTTTACATATGGTCCGATTATGTGGAGAGATTTTTTAATTTAATAAATATATTCTACAAGATGTGAAGATAAGTTTAAGGGAAAGAATTTGATCTGCAACTTGTCACCATCATTATTTTAAAATGTTAAACTGAGTTTCAAGTTTCAACTACTTTACTTCATCTGAAAATACAAACATTTGAATTTTGTTTACAGTTTACATAACTATTTTCTTAACATTCATTTCGGAGAAAAATGGTGTTCATTCTGTCTTTATAACAGTGTGAGATTTCGATAGTTTGACTATGTGCCCAAACCAAATGACAAGCAAAACAGAGATATTTTGTAATGAAATATAAAGCGACCGATTTCATCTGAGCTCGTTGGTAACGATAGTTAAAATAACAAAATCATCAACAGTGTGACGGTCTTCTAGGGATTTTGTTTACTTACAACAAAATTTTCTAGCTGACCGATACATTTCCTTTCTACAGAAAGTTTTTGAGAGTTAACTAATTAACGCTAGTGCGTACCTCAAATTTCAGTTTTATTCCCGATCCATTTTTCAACTTCTATGAACTGTATATTACCAGTAACCCAATAACTAGTTTTGGGGCTGATACTACACTGCTAAAAAATTATCGTGTGAGGTGATCAAAATTTGGCAAATTTTAAAGTCACTAAAACGCGGTTATTTATTCTTCCCTAACGATATTTAATGCCAGATTTCACATACAGTTTCTCAATTCTGGGCTAAGCCCTGCGATCTTTTACAAACTTCAACGTATGTATAAGATATATCTTTGGTATTAATCGGAAATACAAATCACATATCGTTGGAG
>OY856186.1:131740163-131841550 GCA_963693315.1 Diogma glabrata
GCCGAAAATTTGTCGGACAATATGACCCTTCAATTTCACTAACTTTTGTTACACAATCCCGTGAAAACTAGATTTGTGGTGTTTGATTTTCAATACCCTGGTATTTTGACCAGTTTGAGTTGTCGGACTCGACAAAAGCAGACAATTTTTTGTCGGACAAATTTACCCTCGTTTTCTGAAACAAATTTCCACCCCCTATAATAAATAACAAAATTATGGTAATAAATATACAAGACCCCGGGAAATCGCCATGTTTCGGAGTTTCCCGAGGGAAAAAGCGGCCGAATCAAGGAAAATGGCAGATAAAAAAGTTGTAGGACTCGTCAGGGACAAGCGTCTTACGAAGTATAAAATATGTGGTAATCACAAAATTATGTAGGTGAAGGCCCAGGGACTAAAAGAAGACTGCTATGAAAAAATATTTCATGTTGGTTGACTTTTTATTTAAACTCATGGTAGGCGAACCGTGATATAGATAGATTGATTTTGAACTGTGAAACAAATAACTTGAAAAAAAAAGTAGGGTCTGCGTCGGACCAGACGGTGGAAGTTATACTTCTTTGGCCATTCGCTCGCACACACGCACACAGACAGACAGATAGGATACATTAAAAAAAATAACTAAAAAAAAACCAAAATTTTATTCAAAAAAAAAGTGTTATTCAAGAAAAAAAATATTGTTCAAATAGAAAATATATTATACAAAAAAAAAAATATCATTCAAAAAAAAATATATAAAAAAACATATTATTCAAAAAATAAATAAAAAATAGTTATTTATTATACAAGGGAAAAAAGTAGTAGATTTTAGCTCGAGGTTGTGTTGTCTCCCGACGCGAAGCGGAGGGAGACAAAAAACCGAGAGCTAAAATCTACAATTTTTCCCGTGTATAATACACTATTTTTTTCTGTGACTGGACAAATATTAATATAATTATTGAAAAAATAATATTAAACAAATATTACAATATGTATATTCACCACACCATACGAATTTTTCTTGAATAAAAACTTAAAATTAAGTTTCATTTTATTTGTCAAAACCAGTTATTAACATCAAGAAGAAAACGGTATAGCTTTTCATAACATTAAAATAGTCATAAATGTTCATAAATATTCATAATATTCATCATTTATGTGTATATATGTATTTATATATATATATAATTATCTATCCGGGAAAAAAGTACATACTTTTTTCCCGGGGAAAAAAGTATTTTATGAAAAGTAACATTTTTGCACCTGTCAACAGAAGTAAGATGTTAAACTTTTTTCCCGTCACAGAAAAAAATATATTATTCAAAAAAAAAAAATTTATTATTCAAAAAGTATGAGAACGTATAATTATTAGTTACTAGAAGGTACACCTGCACGGCGATGCCCGTGCTGCCCGGATAAAGTGGTTGAAAACTGTTTTTTGGAGTAAATTCTCCTATAGTTTTTTTTAATGTCATTTAATTTAACTTATTTTATTAGTAAAATATAAAAAGTTTGAAAAAAAAGTAATAGTATCATTTTGCAGTCAGCAAAAGCCATTAAGTAAATATCTCTAAAGCTATAGATAAATTAACATATTAAATGTATGCTAAAATTAAAACACATTGACAGACAAATAATAATTAAATAATTTTATAAATGTAGATGGCAAAATATTAGGGTTAGAAAAAAGTTAAAATTTTATTCCAAAGATTTAATTCAAATAATTCAATGTGTCACGAACAATTAGGTGAGCGTAAATATATTTGTTTATTGGATGTCACAATTGTCAATTACTTACTCTGAAGCCACCGTACTCGTCATACAAAATAAAGGTACACTAATGAACCAGTGGTTCAAACCTATTGGTTTAGCGTCCTTTTTCATGTAGACTTATAATCATTTATCAATCCAGAAATTTTGCTGTTCTGAAGAGGGTCGTATTGCAATTTGCAAATATATTTTATCGATTGTCTGCAATACTCTACTACATTGATGCGTACGCCGGCCGATTAAAAAATACCACCATTTTTAGTGAATATTTTCGTTTAATGGGTTTTATTGCTTTATGGTCATCGTCTTATTATGACATTCCTTCCCACAACTTAAAACAAAAATTGAAAAAAATAATAATAAGACTAATTTCATTTGTAAATTCAGACTTATATATTATTATTAAAACAGTCAAATCACACCATTTGTTAACATATTTGCATATATTTTATAGATCCCTTGCAATAACAATATTAGTTTTGAAAGTAATGGAGAAGCATATTTCACTCAATAAGTAAAACACTTTAAACCTGTAGCTTTGATATTGTTCATAATCTTTTTCTTCGGTACTAAGGTTCCAATGCAAATTCTTGGTTAATCAATGTTTCCAAGAAGAGGAAAAGAAACGTCAATTTCCAATTTTTGGAACATGTGAGGGCAGTTCTGCTAATGCAAGCAGGTTTGTTTATTCATATATAAGCAATGCTTAAATGTATCGTATTGGTGCTAATGCATAGAAATATGTACATATTTTATATAATTGCAAACCATAAGAACATATTTGTTGTAAATTAGAAATATGTATTTGTTAAAAAATAATTTAACATAATTTTCATATAAATGTACATATTTGTTTGTCACATTATACATTAACTATTCCTTTTAATGATAATTCCGAAAAGTGAAATAAAAAATTGATCAAAGATAACTAAGCGAATAATGTTTTATTATTATAAAATATGATTGATTTAGTAATTTCGTCTTTATTACCATACAGCATAAGGTTGATTTACTAATTTCGTCTTTATTACCATACAGCATAAAGGTTAAAATATAAGCTAAACAAGCGTGACGCGGTTTCTCGATTAACACCCTATCAAAATATTTACAACGAGCGCAAAGAAGTATAACTTCAAAACAAAATAACCGAACAAAAAACTCAAACACATACGCCTATGACATTTTTGACATTTTTTCTGAAAAAATCGTCAAAATCCAAAAAAAGTGTTTTTCGGCACATCTACTATTCAAAACCTATCCTACGATATACATACTACCACACTTTTGATGGAGCAAATATTTTAAAATTGTACCGCAAAAGTATTGCTTACGTATTTATATATAGATAGATTGATTTTGAACTGTGAAACAAATAACTTGAAAAAAAAAAACAAAATAACCGAACAAAAAACTCAAACAAATACGCCTATGACATTTTTGCCATTTTTTTCTGAAAAAATGGTCAACAAATGGTCAACATTCAAAAAAAAGTATTTTTCGGCACATCTACTACTCAAGACCTACCCTACGATATACATATTGCCACACTTTTGATGGAGCAAACATTTTAAAACTGTACCGCAAACATTTTGCATAAGTTTCATATATTTACAACGTTTGAACTGAGATAAGATTCCACGCTAAATTCAAGGAAGTAGTCTTCGAATATTTTTGCTTTGAATATTATACCATCAGGAATTGAGGTGTTTGGCACTGTTGTTCAGGTCCAACTAACCCAAGGTGCCCAAGCTATAGATCGGGGCTCTTATCCGCTATTATATACCGTACGCCCGTTGTCATGTTTATCGAGAGCGGGGACGTTGGTTTAGTCGCCTTGGTCGCGTACCGATGCCACATTAGCAGCATCCCTAATTGTATATAAACTTTTAGCAGCTATTTACGAAGGCCTGTTGGTTGCCTTTATCACGTCCTTAATAGTGGGAACAACAAGCAAAAATATTTAATTAATTTAAGATTATAAAAAATTGGATTTATTTCATACATCCTGTCATGAAATATTTGTATATGTCATATTTTATTATATGATGGGATTTATTGTTTAGTTATTCATTAAAACAAAAAAGTTTCGTTTAAATTATGGATATAAAACAATGCATAGTTTTCATAAGGTTTAACATGCAAATTCAAAATATTTGTGAATTGAACTCGAGCATGATAACCTATTCTTTTTTTCACAGAAACAAAATTTCTAAAACTATCTCTCTGACGTAACGCTTAATCCCAAATATAACATCGAATTAGTTTTTAAACTTCATTAATCTGTATGTGCATACATAAGTATTGCATATAAACGCTTTCGAAGTTTTGCGCTACATCTTAATGGCTACATCACATTACTGTTAAAAAATGGTTTTATGCATGCAATTTCTTCGTTTACAATAACTTTATTTTTTTTTTTTATTAAAATGTGTTGTGTAGTAGGAATTACAATATGTGTCACAATAACACATAAAAACCTTTTAAAACCAGGTCCCACAACAACATACGTTCAAAGGTGTTGATGGACGTCAATCTTTCTTTTTTTGTTTTTTTTATATTTTTTGTTAAAGAATGGATAACTAAACAATAAATCCTATCACTGACAAAATATGACATAGGCCAATATTCTATGATAGAATATAGAAAATAAGAGTAAATTGAAAAGTAAATAGCAAATTTTTACAAAAATTTGCTGAAACAAAACAAAAATGTAGTTGCCAATAATCCAGCCGGTTGCATATTCCTTGATCCTGTGACGCACCGTCTTCCTTAAAGATTAAAGCCCACACATAGTTATATGAAGGCTCGTTTCTTCAAGGAAGCAATAACTTTATACAAAGATATACCCATTTTTTTTATCTTCTGACTAATATAGTGGACGAAAGCAGAGCAAAATTCTTTCTTTCACTAATTGTGAGGTTATCGTGGTTAGAATGTTCTTAGACGATTACAATAAAAAGCTGGCACAAATATTTTCCACATCACATGACCTGCCTCAAATTGTAAAAGCCCCACTTATACTTCTCGTAGTGGCGGTTATAAAAGTTTCTTTTAAATAATGAAACCCCAACAAAAATATTTGTTTTTGACAGCGACCAAGCTGTAATGAAACTGACGCGAAAGTGGCAGAATTATCGACTATGTCCGTTTCTGACAAAAGTTTTTACATTTTAATTAATTCTTGAAATTCTGGTACTAAATCTTCTATAATCGCTATCATTGATGGTGATTTAATCCAGTGGCGTCATTTCACCAAAATCTTGGGGGGGGGCGAGAATTTAAATGACATAAAAAGATTTTTTTGTAAAACATACATAACATACACATTTTTATACACACATATATTTAAAAGCATTTAAATGCATCGACTTAAAAATAAAAATAAAATGCTTTTGAGCTACATTGGTTACCCTGCTAGTCTGCTGGTGTTGTTTCATCGAAGAGAATGCCGCAAAGTTCTGCAAAATCCCTTCATTTGTTAAAAATAATGTACAAATTTAGTATCATCTCTGCATTGTTTAAGCATAAAAAAGTAGTTTTAATTAAAGCGCTTGTGCTAGAAATGATTATATCTTTGCTTCGTAACTGTTCAGAGAGTGAATTTGTAAACGGCAGCAGATCATGCTGCATAGAAAATTAAGGATGGTTTTTCAATACGATATTTTAGCTCCCGGTCATCCGGGATTTAAAATTTATGAGTGACATAGTCCCAGGATCCATAAAACACCACGGGATTGCAATCCCTACGTGACTCCTCTTATGTCGAATCGTTTTTTGTTTGTTTGTTTGTTTTCCTTTATTTGTCTCAGAGAGAAAGAGTTATATCTACCCTAAACTGACCAGAGCCAAATCGTTAAAATGTGGGACAAAATGCAAACATTCTTCCAAATACTAACTAATTAGAATTTCTATTGCGAGAAAATGGAACGGTGAAAACGTGCTAACTAGATTGTGCATAAATTTACTATTTAGTGCTCTCCTTTACTATTTGTTTACTATTTAATTCTTCAAAAAATTCTTTTATTTTAATTGGACATTCAACCGTTAGGAAATGTGCTTGCCGTGGTTCGTACATTTTCTAAATTCTTTCTAGTGCTGGCATTACCGCCAGCCAGCGAGTTTCACTGTATCCAATAAGTTGGTTTTCGACATTACTTTTGCCGCAGAACTCCTTCAACGTCTTCAGTAAAGACAGTAAAATATCCAAATTTTTTTAACCCTGCCATTTAAATCAGCAGCATTTCTTATTGCATTATTTAGAATATGGGGTGCGAATCCAATACCCAATACACTCTGGTTCAAATTCGAGTTTAGCTTGTTTTTAAATTTTCACCCTTTGACGTGACACCACTAAAATTGGTGTTCGTGTTATCAGCGCAAATTGCAACAAAATAACAACAAAACTTGCTTAAGCTACTGGAGCTGGCGGCTTATAGCAACGCTTTTTTATGTTTATCTGTATCTATATGTCTTTTCATATCATAATGTCCACTGTTAATTTGCAAACTCACTCCGACTGGTAATACACTAAACTTTTGCGTCGTTATATTTTGATTTTTTTATAAAAGGATAGTCCAATTCAAAATCGAATAAGAATTTACGTAAACGTTTTCTATCCGTCTTGATTTGCAGGAGAACTTTTTAAATATAATTTTAAAAATTAGTATAAATTTACCTTTTATAGTAGCTTAAAACTTTTGTTACACAATTAAAGACTGCAAAACAATTGAAACAATTTATTTTAATTTTACTAAATAATTAATATCTTTTCTGTATTCTGTAAGTATAAGAGGTATACAGTATACCTCATGTTCTATCTTTTGCAAATCTATACCATTTATCAAGTTTTTATGCTGTTTACTTTGTTTGTTTTTATTGAGAAAAAGAATTAGAAACTAGAAAATAATAATATTACTTTTGAGCTACCTAGTTAAAGTGTGTTGTAAACAGAGTTTGAAACGCTACCTATACCACTCCTTTACTTTGTTCTTTCAGAATGCGTAGCTTAAAAAAAATATAACACTCTCGCATACAGGAGTAAAAATAATAAAATATCATTCTTGCTACTAAATTGAAATAAATATTTTCTTTCAAATACTAAAAACATTTATTTTTGCGTCAAATTTGATACTTTCCAACGTAAAATGCTTCGAATGATTCGTTCAATTATTCATGTATTGTTAGAAAAATGAATATAAAGGATGACTAAATTTGTTCTTTTGCAAATCGAATAAAAGAACAGGAAAATGTAATCTGCTCCAAAGGAGTAAAATCGAAAAAACAAAAATTTTACTCTTACGAGTAAGAACGATATTCAAATTATGAACATTTTAATTTTTGAATATTATTTCAAAGGATTGAAATGAGTGCTCGAATAAAGGAAAATTGTGAACTCTGGTTTAAAAATTTAAATTTTTATGAATTTATACGCAAAACTGAGTCTTTTAAGTAAAATATTTTGTATTTTGTTTTTCATATATACTTTCGATCTCTCGTATATACACCGGGGAGATGTTTCTATAAGCAAAGAAACCTTTTCGCTGAGGTAGATCTATTAGACATTAAAATATATGTAAATTATTGAAGTGAAATAACTGAGTTTAGTATTTCTAAGAAAATTATAGTTAAAACACTATTTTAGTAAAAAAAATATTGCACTGGTTTGTTCTCTCAATATGGTTAAATCAACATATGCATAACATTATACAAACTGCAAGAAAAAACTGTGAAGCCATTGCTTTGACTAAGATATTGCGCAAACTGTGTACGTAGGTAGATATAAGGTTTTTTGATTATTTCGATAATGCATACTTTGAAAATATTTACATAGCTTAAATATTTGTTCGTGTCGTTAGAAAATATTACTTGTCTATTATAAAACATTCACTATTATAAAATCACTGGAAATAACCCAATAAATTTAAATTACTCCCGTAATTATTTTCATTCATTTTATAAAAATTAGCACAACTATCAAGAAAACTTTTGATATGTTATAGGATTTTACATTTTAGAATTGTTTTTAATTTATTGTTTTTAAAAAAGTCTTGTAAAGTTTGTACAATATGATATAGATAAAAAACAAGGCGAAACAGTCAGGGTTCTCCAAATAAGTGGGGTATAATTAGGTAGTGTTCTCCTGCATGTACTTACTTTTAAGTTTATCAAAATTACCAATAACAATTGAAATTTGAATGTTAAATACTGCACTATAAACTCTCGAGGAACAATATACTAATGAAATATTTTGTTTCCTCTGGCTCAGACACGAATATCTTATAAACAAAACACAATCGTTCTTCTAAAAGCGGTGATGCCGCGCACCTTATAGTAGGATAGAATTTTGTCAAAATACGCACCCACGGCGTTTTTGGAAGAACGATCGTGTTTTGTTTATAAAACTGAATTCATCAGAAGATTAGAAGCAATACGATCACCTTTCGTATCGGTGGCGCTCTAGTCCTTGATACAAAGAACGATAACGGTTTGAATATTGCGGTGAACTGTACTTTAGTCGGGCCAAAATAATATGTAACGTAATAATTATATTATCAGATATATTTCAATTAATAGTATGTGGTAAAATTGGTATATTAGCTAAGTAAATCTTTTAAAAATTAGACGAATTTACAAAATAACAGTGCATTGAAATTTTTATAGTGTATAATTCTATCACGATTGGATGGTTTTATTGAATCGATGTGATGATAGTATCAGATCCTTGGGGGGGGGGGGGCCAATGCCCCCCCCAGCCCTACCCAATTGACGCCCCTGATTTAATCTTCATTGACCCTGTAAGAAAAGCTATTTTGTTCGCAAAACGCTTTGCTTCAAATTCGACAATTTTGAAAGTCCTAAAGAAATACTCCTAAATAAATAAATAAATAAACTACAAAGGCCCTTGTTTGGACAACATCTCTTCTACTATTCTAAAAACATTTTTCAATGAACTTTGAAGTCCACTTTAACTAAAACTTTCTCACAATCCTATAGATCTGGTATTTTTTCACTCGTGCTCGAAGTTGACAAATGTTAAGCCTGTCTCAAAAAAGAAACGAAATGTGATATTTCAAATTACAGACCAATAGATTTACTCCCAGTCCTATATAAAATATCGACGGCTCCAAAGCATTTACGTCTAACTATATTTTGGAAAAATTGAGAGGAAACGCAAAAAACGATTTATTGTGATTCTAAACAAGCTTGAAAATAAAATTTGTTTATCGATAAATCAAAAAAAAAACAATTTTTTTTTATTTATTGATAGCAATTTTTTTTTTAAACTTATTTAGAATCGCAATAAATCATTTTGTGAGCTTCCTTTCCATCTTTATAAAATGTATTTACACGTAAATGCTTTGTAGTCGTCGATATATGAACCCTATATTAAATCACATATTGACAAGCAGTTACAAAGCTGTGTAGAGTAGACGAACGAAGAGAGAAAGTGTGAGGAGATTGAAAGCTTCATTAAGGAACATCAATTGTGAAACTTCTTTCAACAGGTTAAAAACTTAAAGATGGGACCCCAAACTAGATCGACTGCTATTCAAGACGAAGATGGGCAGCTACAAGTAGACCTTAAAAATATTTTAGATACTTGGGCCGCTTATTTTGAGAATCTTCTCAACTTAAGTGACCAGCAATAAGTCGAGCGACGGAAAAAATTTATTCGTGCGTCAAAGGTACATGTAGACGAACCCACTAAAGAGGAAATCAAAGCGGTGCTGTCAAAATTAAAGTGCCATTAAAGCACCTAAAATCGACGATATAACATCCGAAATGATTGTACATGGTGGTGAAACTCTATCTTTAAGATTGTTTGAACTTGTTCATATGATCTGGCGGACTGAAACCATGCCATGGAACTGGAATTCAACTATGCTGCTACCAATCCATAAAAAAGTTAATCGCTTACAATGTGCAAAGTACAGGGGAATCGCTCTACTCTGCACAGCATATAAGATCTTTTCATACATTTTGCTAGCCAGAATCAATTCTTTTGCTGAACAATTGTTTGGAGAATATCAGTGTGGCTTCCGGAAAGGCCTAGGTACCACCGATGCACTTTTCTCGATAAGGATGATTTTGGAAAAGTGCCGAGAGCTCAACATACTTGTGTAGTGTGTCTTCACTCCACTCTTCATTGATTTCAGGCAGGCCTACAGATGTAAAAGTAATATTACCCTTGGTAAAATTGGTAATATTACGTAATAATACTTAGGCTTGGTAAAATTGGTAAAATTGCAATAAAATTTGATTAATCTTTATTTAATAAAAATTAAAGTTTGTACTTTTTTGTTGACACCCCGTATACTTGAAAATTGCGTGCACATTGTTGTGAGAATACTTCAGCTGATTTATCGATTTGCAGCTAGAAGTAGAGTACTTTAGGTAAACATTTATTTAGTCTACATGGTGTTGATCGGTGGGTTGGAATGGGTAGTTTTTTCACCTGGTAGCAACAACGCAGCTATTCTAGATGAGGAAAAAGCTTAATCTATATCATTTCGGGATCAAATTGCTGCCATGAAGAAGATTTCTCCTACCCTGTTATTGACAGTTTGCTGATTATTATTACATCCTTTGAGGGTGATTAACACGGATTTTACATTTTACTTTGAACGATCAGCAACAACAGAACCGCAACGCAATGAACCATTATCAATGCTTGGTTGGAAATTTTTGCTGCGAAACGCACGTTCATATTTAAATATTCCTTGCGTTTTTGTAGGCAAATATCTTCAGCAATTTCCGATTTATATTTTCCCATGCACGAGAAAGAACCAATGCACAAATTAGATATGACGTGTTGCGCGCGTAATTAATACATTTATCCCAGTGTTGGCCGTGGCAAGTATTGTACGCGATGCCGTCGTAATGCCGTTGACAATTCTCAATTGCAGGAAAAGCGTTGAACTGGGTTCAACCTGGGTCTAACCACATGCGATAATAGAAGCTTGATTGGGAGGCATTCCGTACAGTTTAAATAAAGCAAGTTTTATTGAAAATGCGTGATTATCTGCCAATTTGCTCATTGCATTTGTGCCATTGAAATGCATTTCATTCGATGTGTAATACCTAAACATTTTCGAATAAGGCAGTGTTTTCAAAAACGCATAATTTTACATAACAGTGAAGCAAGCAGTTATCGTTGAAGTTATCGTTGAATGCACTCAAGAGTTGTTGCATTTTTGCAACTGTCAAAATAGCGGGCAGTCTGTTTTCTAGATGTCCTACTAAAAGAACAACAGCTGATCTTCGTTCATGTATGGATGGAGCATAAAAGAATTTACCATTGTTGCATATGTATCTACCGGTCTATCTATCGCTCTGTGAGTGAGGATATTTACACTCGACAATAATATATTTGATTTGCATTTTATGTTTTTATAAACTAAAAATGATTGTGACATCAATTTTGAATTAAATGAAATTGCAACAATATTTAAATGTTTTGAAATAGTTTTATATTTTACCAATATTACCAATTTTACCAATCTTACCGGTAATTTTACGGTAAAATTACCACAAATGTATTTTACCGGTAAATTTACATCTGTAGGCAGGCCTACGACTCTCTCGAACGAGAGACTCTATGGTCTGCTCTGGTGTCAATGGGAATCTCTGGTTAACTGGTATCACCATGCACAATGATAGTACAGAATTCTCAATGCTGTGTACGAGTAGAGAACAATATATCAAAGTTTTTTAAAGTCGAATCCGGGTTAAGACAAGGTGATGCTATCTCTTCTATACTCTTTAATCTAGCCGTCAAAGAAACTACCGATTAACAACAATATCCTGTCAATAAATTCAGTACATATGATCGCGTATACCCTAATGATGTTGTCTTGTCATCCTCGGCCTGAGTGCAGCTGTTATGAGTGAGACTTTCAAGTCGCTTGAGAGTGGTGATAGAAAAATTGATCTTCAATTTAATTACGATAAAACCAAACATATGAATGTTTCAAGAGAGGCTGAGAAGAAAGATTTGATGTGCGGCGATGAACGAATTGAGGGAGTTGAATCTTTTAAATATTTAGGATCAATGCTTGACTCAAACAACAGTATACTTACATATATGAAAGTTCGAATCGCTGCAGGTAATCGAACTTTCTACTCAATTTGGATCATCGTATGTATCAATTAACACCAAACTCAAGTTATACAAGACGTTGATTAGACTGGTGATGATGTATCGGTCACAAACGTGAACCCTTATACTCAAAATGACGAATCTACAATTTTGGTCCACTTAAGACAGACGATGGAGAGTACAGTACCCGATATAATTTTGAGATCAGAGACTTTATTGAGGGTCCTGATATAATAGGTTGCATCCGTTCTAACAGGATTGGTGGGTTTGGGCATGTTCTGTTCTTCTGTTCGGGACGAACAGGCTTAAGTGGAGGCTAATGTTACGAGTACAGAAAAATCTAAACGATTACAGAAAGATCTAGACAATTACGGTCACTTCCAGGAAAATAAAATCAACAAAACACAACAGCAAGTGAATGAAATGAATAGTGTTGTTGTTGTACATGTTCTTAGAATTAAGGTCTACACAAAACAAATGATTTTATGAATCAAATCAACGTAACGTAAAATAATCGAATATTCTAATATTTTCTCAAGGTTTCTAAAAAGTGGCCGCGAAATTTCTAGGGATTAAGCAGAATGTATATAAGGAAATTACCTTTTGTAGTTTTTAATTAGTTTATTTTAAGCCTGCGATTGTGAAGTTAAAATTATAAAAGTGATCTTTAAATTAGTGAATAAAGTTTTAAGTTTTATTGAGTAGAAATATTTTGTGTATTATTTTAAACGTTCTATTACTGGAAATTTCTACAATCAACCGTTGGAGTTTCGGAAGCTGTTGAAAGAATATTCTAGTTAGGAATATTGTTTGCTGTATTGCTTTCCTGTTGTAGTGAAACAATTAAGGTGTTGAATACTTAATAAAACCTGGTGTTTTTGCTTACTAATCAGTGATCGAACTCAGAAAGAGATTGGGAATTACGTTTATCGAATTGTGAGTTAGGCCAATTCGAAGGAAGTTTAGAAAAACGTAACAATATTGATCCAGCATTGACATCTTCTCCTGTCATGAAACTCATTGCATCAGCCTACTAAAACAAGGATATTAATAATTTTATAAATCTCTCAATAGTAAATTGTTTTTTCTTACCTTCATGAAAATATTTTGGGTTGTTTTTATTTTAATGTCATTCTGACATTTAACCATTTTATCGAGTTCAGTTCTCGTTCTTGCCATATATTAAAAATTGGCGTTGTTGTTCATTGGTATAGTAGTTGTTTAGCAATTAGTAGTGCACTGTTCAACAACTGCGGCTGTTGAGAAAAGGTTTGATGCAATGTGTATTTATAGTAGTTTCTAAGTTTGAAGTTGTCTCTTGCTTTTTGGATGTCAAAGAATTTGGGTGATCTTTGATCATTTGCTGTGTAGTTTTTTTGAAAAATGAAAAGATAAATAATTAAAATGTGAAAAAAAAGCATAAGTATTTTCATTTTGAGTGTTTTAAAACCTTAAGTTTTTTAGTTGCAAATTGATAAATTGTATTGCATGTGTATTAATTAAATATTCATTTTTTCACCATTTTGTAGAGTACCGCATGTGCGGTTTATACAGGATTATACAGGAAACATTATACCGTGCGGATTTACCATCATCATCGTTAGCAGCCTAACCTTTCGTAAAATTATTGTGTCTTGTTAGGCATATATGATTGTCATCGTCATCCAGTGAAAGCAGCCTAACATATTGGAGAAATATTGTGTCTTGTTAGGCATATACAAATGTCATCGTCGTCATTTTTTATAAAATTGTCATCGCCATCCAGGGAAGTATATTATTGAAAGTCATGTATGTTAGGCATTTTTGTGAGTTATCGTCATCATCTTTAGCAGTTCATCATATTGGAAATAATGTCTGTGGTTAGACACTTAACATTATCATCGTCACCACTGAAGTTTAATAGTTTGGAAAGTATTTTTTTTTTTTTTTTTTAATAAAATGTGTTGTGTAATAGGGTTTAGAATATGTGTCACAACAACACATAAATACCTTTTAAGACCTAGGTCTAGACCTGGGTCCCACAACAACTGGCGTTCTGAGGTGTAGATTAACGCTTTTTTTAAACATCTGTGGGTTGAAGCCACCTGAGACTAAGTGTTCCGGCAAACTATTCCATTTGTACGCAGTTCGGACAAAGAAGTCTCTCTGCGATCTGCCAGTATGACAGCGCGGGATCTTTACCGTTTCACTGGTTGCGGCAGCCGATTGCCGAGTGGAACGGGGGTAAGAATAAGTTTGAGGCATGATGCCGCTGATTTCATCTGAGCACTGCTGATGACGATATTTGTAAAAAACAACGAGGTCAGCAACAGTGCGACGATGTTGTAGGGAATCAAGTTTTGATGTCAAAGTTCGATCACCTACAATTCGTATAGCTCGCTTTTGAACAGAGTCCAAGAGGGCCAAGATGGAAACAGAGACAGCACCCCAAACTTGACAGCAGTACTCCATACAGGGACGAATATAGGACTTATAAACATTGAGCAATTGGTATGGAGTGAAAATTTTTTTTTTTTTTTTTTTTTTTTTTTTTTTTTTCATTTATTATTGTCATCGCCATCACTAGAAGTTACCAGTCTTGGAAATATTATGCATATATAAATGTCATCGTCGTCATTTTTTATAAAATTGTCATCGTCATCCAGTGAACAGTTTATCATATTGGAAATAATGTCTATGGTTAGACACGTAATATTATCATCGTCATCATTGAAAGCTCAATAGTTTGGAAAATATTATATCATTTATTATTGTCATCGTCATCACTAGAAGTTGCTAGTCTTGGAAATATTATATTATGTAGCATTATCATCGTCATCATTGAAAGTTCAATAGTTTGGAAACCAATACAAAGTAAAGTTTTTAATACAGTCCACTTAGCCAACTTCATTATGTATTGCTTTTTTGTGGAGGAACGGGTTATTTTCTGCTCGGTATAATAAAACCTTTAGTTAACCATCAGGATAAACGAAGATGTGAAATAAAACATGAAGAAGACAACATTGAAGAAACAAATTAATGTAAATTTTAATTTTCAAAACCTCCTTATTGAGCCCACTTAAATAAAAATAAAATTTCTTTCTAATTTTTATTTTTTAAAAATATTTTTGAATGCATTTCAGGTTATTATATGCAACCCATCTTCAGCAAACTCGATTTACGATTAAAATATTTTGAACAGGGGTTTAAATTTTTTCCATAAAACCAGTACATTTACCATTAGAAGATGTTGTTGTTGATATTGAAACAATTTTAAAATTTAAATCACAGTTTGAACAGAATGATATCAGAGCTGAAACCAAGTCTATTATTTTGAATCTTAATCTTCAGAATAATAGATCAAATGAAAATCAAACAAATTTCAAAAACACCATTAAACATTTAAATGAAAAGACTGCGTTTATGTTAAGGCTGATAAAGGTAATAAATTAGTTATATTAGACGTGTAGATTATGAAAATCGTGTATTAAATTTATATCAAGAAAGTGGGTATAAAAAACTAACGAAAACTCCTCTTCCAAAAATTATAAAACAGGCAGATAATGTTAGAAAGCAAATAAGTAATGTTTTTGGTAATAATTTCAAATTCAGTTTAAAAGTTTCTAATCCACAAGTTCCAAAATTATATTGTCTACCAAAGTTACATAAACCTGGAAATAAAGTTCGTCCAATTATTAGTAACATTAATGCACCATTTGAAAAAATGGCAAAATGGTTAGTTAAAGAACTTAAAATTCTACCAAAATTTAAAACCAAAAAATAAAAAGATAAAATTAAAGATATCCAATTAGAAAATGATGAGATAATGGTTTCCTTTGATGTTGTTTCTTTATTTCCATCAATACCTGTACAAGATGCTTGGAATGCACTGCATGAACATTTGAATAATTATGATGTTCCTTTGGAAAAATTAAATGTTTATATGGAAATTGCTATTTGTTGTATGGATCAAAATTTTTTTCAATATCAAAATGAATTTTATGAAATTTTAAATGGAACAGCAATGGGTAATTCTTTATCTCCTTTATTAGCTGAATTGTTCATGGCATGTTTTGAAATTTTTTTGTTACATTCTCAAAAATTACCGAGGATATGGCTACGTTATGTTGATGATGTTTTTGCTATTGTTAAAAATGTTGACATAGATACATTAATGAATACGATAAACACACAATGTGATAGTATAAAATTTACAAAAGAAATTGAGAATGAAGGTAAAATTGTTTTTATTGATTTAATGTTAGAGAGAGTGAATGATAAAATTGATATATCCATATACCATAAAGATACGAATACCTTAAGATATATAACATCAGATTCACACTGTCCTGTTCAAAACAAATTAGCTGTTTTCCACTCAATGATACATAAACTTATTAGACTTCCATTATTAATTAAAAATTATTAAAAAGAATATGAAAGAGTTAAAACAGTTGCTGTAAAAAATGGATATAATGAGACAATGGTAGACCGGTTGGTATCCAAACATTCTACAAAAATTTCAAGATCTAATATGACAACACTATTTTCCCAGAATTCTCGTTTGTCAAACAATGAACAAAACAAACGTGTTTGTTTGACATATGCACCAAAAATAACTAATAAACTTAAAAAAGTTTTTAAAAAACATAAAATGGATATTGTTTTTTGTAATAAGGAACAGTTAAAACATAAATTAGGATCAACTAAAGATAAAACACATGATCATGATAAAGTTGGTATTTATGAACTATCATGTGGTGATTCTAACAAAAAATATTATGGGCAGACACGTAGGGGTTTAAAGAAGCGTTTTAAAGAACATGCTGCATACATCAAAACAAACCAACCAAATAAATCTGCAATAGCAAAACATGTCTTGGAAAATCAACATTTAAATTTTTCAATCAATAATATGAAGTTGAAGAAGGAGGTGCTCGACAACAATAAATTGGATGCTTTTGAATCCCTTTATATTCATAAAGACATCAATGCAATTAACATTGATAAAGGCAACATAAATTCCGATTTATTTAATTTATTTACAAACCATTTTTAAACTTGTTAGACTTTGTTTTTATTTTTTAAATTTTTTCATAATGTTAGCTTTGTTTTTTATATTGTTTTATTGAAAATTCTTTTTTCTTTTTTAATCATAAATCGAGTTTGCTGAAGATGGGTTGCATATAATAACCTGAAATGCATTCAAAAATATTTAAAAAAAATAAAAATTGGAAAGATATTTTATTTTTATTTAAGTGGGCTCAATAAGGAGGTTTTGAAAATTAAAATATATATTTACGGAGTTCCACAAGTTCAAGACTTATTTATAAATTATTTATAAAAAAAATATAATTTATAAATATAATTAAATTAATGTAAGCTTTTAATTGAATTTTAATTTATATAATTTTTGATTTGTTTTTGAATAAATTATTTTTCATGTTAGCAATTAATAGTTTTGTTAAATTATTCATTCTGTGATTCATAATATAAGAGATCTCCAAGTGTAATCAGTTTGTTTGTTATAAATTCAGTGTTCCGGCGTAATTTCATATAGTTTTTCTAAACTTTCCGGTGTAAAGTAATGTAATATAATATTCGTATAAAGCTCCATTTCGTAACAAAGTTTTAAAAAACTACACTGTGTGGTAATTCTAAATATATTTATTCAGTGTAAAGTCGTCTTTTTCCATAAAAAAGTCTTGCTCTATTGACTTTTTTTATAGTAGAAAACTTTTTTATAGTATGTGTAACACTTTTTTCCAAAAAAAGTCATGGAAAGTAAAAAAAAAGTCATGGATAAATAAAAAGTCTTCATCTTTTTTCCGTATGCACTTATATGATTTTCATATCTTCTATTTCAAAAATTAAAAAAGACAAAAAAAAAAGACTAATGGAGAACTAACTAAAAATATCAAAACCATTGCGAAACCCAATATGCTTTGGTTGGTTTTCTACTTATATTATTTACAAACAGAATTAACTTTTGTTGCTGAGGAAGCTGAGACTAAAGTTTAAATTTGGAAAACATTTACTAAGTCGTGTAATATATTCTCCATATTAGAAATTCAAAGCGCGAACGGTTTGTGTTAATCGTTTTGTTTTTGTGAGAGAAAAATAAATATTTGTCACGGGTGGTGCTCAAAACCAGTTGCCATTTGGTAATACAAGCGGTCAAAACAGGATTGATTTTTTTCAGGCCCTCCATAAAACAATTAATTTTGGTTTCATCTCAATACTTTGATTTTTTGGTTACTGTTAATTTTTTTAAAATCGTCCTATGCAAAATTGACCGCTTTTTATCGTTTCCTTACATTTGTAATCACATATGTACGGTATCAAGGGATCTTTATATGAAATGACCCATCCTTGCAAAGAAATTCTTCTTATTTAAACTGATTGTGGAGTCATATTAGCATTTTATATTGATGTAAAAGCAAAGTTGAATTTTTTTTTGTTTTATGTTAGGGACATAAAAGTTAGTAGGCATGTAATTATTTAGCAAATTTGGAGGTCCGGAAGTTCTTCAAAAATGGTAAAAACAGGTTTTTTGGTGTTTTTTGAGTAGGTCGCTTCACTATTTTTGAAATATTTCGGGCTTTAATGATCATATAAAAAAAAAAAGAAATGAAAAATTTTTATGATTAAATTTTGAATCCATCTAGGTACTCTAAAAGTGTAACCTAACCTCAACAAACCGAATCGCGTGATTTTTTTTTTAACTACATTTATGATAAGGGATTTCTTGAAAATTTCAGGGAACATGTATTTTAATAGTCAAAGGCTGTATTCTAAACGACGACTAAATTGTACTAAACTGCTAAATCTAAATTTAATTTTACAAAATTACCGAATTTTAATTTAAATTAATATAAGGTAAAGTTTGCTAGAAAACATTTCAGTTTCACTCTAAATATTAACAAAACAGTAGCATAGTAAATAATTGCGTATGTGTATTTGAACAGATTCAAATGTTTTTCTTAGTGTTTCATAAACAAAGTGTTAATATAGTAGAATTTGTATATAAATAAAAATTATTTAAAAAATAATGTGGCTTTTTTCTAATACCGGCCTATACTCGAAAACTGAAGCTATTGCCGGCTCAAAAGATTTCTAATTCCGGCCTCTCTACTATTTGCACTTGAAATATGTTTTAACAAATAACTAAACGACAAAAATTGTTTATTTAGAAACAAAATATATGTACATATAGGCATATAAAATAAACATAATAGAAACAAAACAAAAATCAACTTCTGCAAATATTGCAAATTAAAAAAAATCTTTAAAAAAATTTGGTTGTGATTACGTATTTAGTCCATTGCATCTATTTCAGGAATCGAAAATAACCCTCTTTTATTAATTGGTTTGGGAGGATTAATTAATGATACAATTTCATTAAAGTCGTACCAAATAATGTCTTCAGGCTCTGACCACTTCCAGTGAACACCAACTCTCTCCATAGCCTTAACGTAATATCTGCTTTTATCGATGTCCAAAATAATTCCAGGAAAGTAGTTTTCTTCGTATGTTACAATAACATGCTGACCTTTTTTATAGTTGCCTCTGTTAGATGTTACTTTTTTATCAGGTGCTTCACTTTTTCCCGTTTTTTTCTCGGTTTTTCCCTCTTGGGCTTCTTTGTTAATAACTATTTTCGTTTTTCTTTCTTTTTTCTGTAATTTTTGTTTCTTTTTTTCATCCTTTGCATCCATTTCAGCCTCCACTCTTCTTTGGTATTCCATGGATTCATCCGAGATGGCGACAATAGGTGTAAGCTTTCTTGTTACCTTTTTCTTCGCCGTTTGATCCTTTTTTTTCGGAAAATAAAACGCATCTTTAAATGGGGTAGGAAATTTAGGCGGTGTTATTGAAAATGATTCATTTAAATTTTGTATATTTGTTTGATTAATTGGGTTAGAATTTGAATCAGATGCGGATGTGAGTACTTCTGTTGTTATTTTATTAACGTTAGAAGGTGGGGTGGATGGCTCATCCATTGAGAAATTACTTATAAGTATTTGGGAAGTGGACCGACATACCTCTGGTGGGTCAATATTTTCTTTATTGCACCCAAAATTATTAAAAGGGTCGACAACATTTAATGGTTCAATTCTAAGAATTTTTATATTGCTTGTACTTCCAATTTCTTCAGAAATATTCTCAGGCTTTATCGGATCATATCTACAAGATCAAAAACGGTGTAATATTCATCATTGGCAAATTATTAAGAAAGGTTGAGTCTCCTATGTCATCATCATTGTTCTCATTTAACTCTGGTTCTTGGTCATCATTTTGTACTGGTTCAGTTGCTTTCCAAAAGTCAAACAATTTTTTATATTTAGCATCTTCTTGCCAAGTACAATGACGATTTGCTTTAAACAAGGCGATAGTGTTAGGTGAAAGTTTTTTTTCAAATACACTTTTAAAGCTAAAAGGGATATCAGTCCTATTTGTATTAGCAGGCTCTACTTGACTTTTTTTATTTAATTTGTGGTACGGTATACTTTCTACGTTAAATGGAAATAGTCCCGTACATTTAAAGGAATTTCGAATCATTTCAACCTTAAAAGTAGAGTCAAAACACTCTTTGACCAGTGAAGCAATTGCATGTGTAAAGTGATGTAATTGCATTAATATTTAAACTTATTATGGCTTTGTAACTTATGAACAGTATTAAATAAACTCGTAAATAAACAGTTCTTATAATTTTAACAATCCTAATAATATAGCAGCATCTATTGAACGAAATTAAAATGTTTCTCAGTTTTATCTGGAAAAAGTATAGGACGGAATTTGGTAATTATCTAGTTTAAAGGTATTTGTATCCAAAAGAATGTAAAAAAAAAATTATTTTATTAAAAATAGTCCAAAAAAACTGGAACTGAAAATATACATCAAAACTGCTAATTACGGCCTATTAAACCGGTAATAGCAAAATAGTAAAAATTCGTAATCCAATACCGGCCTAATAACTTTTTTAACATTTCTTTATGTTTATATGAAAATAACACAAAAAACGTACTAGAATGTTATAGCAATATAATTTAAAAGTTTCGACACCAATTACTTACCAAATTATTCCTGAATTTGTAGCTTAAACTAAATAGTAAATGAACTGTTCCTAAAACGCAAATTTTTAAGGGTCTTAACAGCTAAGACATCTGGCGCCACCAACTCACTCGATTATACTAAATACTCCGTGTATAATTCGCATTTCCCCTACCACTTTCTTAGATATAGAGGCTCAATAGATTTTTAAGTAAATTACTAACGCATTTCGTTAATTAAGGGCGACACAAAATAAAAAGACATTAAATGTGACTTTTATTATTGGGCCGGAATTAGGTAACAAAAAGTGATAGGCCGGTAATAGGCCATTTTACCTTAATCAAGTTGTCAGATATTGTTTAACGTATGAACTTTATCCAAATTATTTAGACAAAAAATGTCGATTTAGTCAAATAAAATAGTTGACTAAATTGATTTAGCACGTTTAGTACAATTTAGCATTAATTAGAATACAGCCTTAATATGGGATTTAATTTTTATGAAAAAATTTTGGCATTTTTTGTTAAATTTGCCAAATGGTGCCATTTTATGAGAAGTCATCCAAAATAAAATTTTTTTTTATCTGTACTTTTTTTTATCTACTTTAACCTAAGTATAATTAAAATTATGTTGCCTTAATTTAAGTGCCCATTTTTGGGCATGAAAAAAAAATTAATTTTTGCATTTTTTTGACATTTTACCATATATACGGTATAATTTATGCTAATTATCATGTATTTTGCATAAAAGTGAAATATGCAATTCAAATTAATAAAAAATATTTTTTAAAATTATACATAACCTACAAAACTTTTTTTCTTGCAATGCCCTAAATTGCTTTTGGTAAATAATTAAAATTAAACTAACAAAATATATGATATAATAATAAAAAATAGCAGTTGAAATAGTATATAAGTAATAGTTTAAGCAAAAATTGTAATAATAATTTAAACTGAGGATGACGTAAGTCAAAAAATTAAATTCAAATTGTTACTATAAGGAAGTTTATATTATTATTAATAAAATAAAAATTTTAAAAATAAACAGCAAAAAGTATATTTTTAAATATTGCATTTTAATTCAAAAGTGACAAAAGCACACAAACCGTGAATAATATGGAAAACCATAATAAAACATATAGAATTTTCAATTGAAAACATAATTGGCGTAAAATTATTTATGCTGTGTATTTTATATGTTTGAAAAAAATTGAATATTACATTTTTTCAAAATCTTATATCAAATATTTACAATAATTGTAATAACATTTTAATTATTTACCAAAAACAATTTAGGGCATTGCAAGAAAAAAAGTTTTGTAGGTTATGTATAATTTAAAAAAATATTTTTTATTAATTTGAATTGCATATTTCACTTTTATGCAAAATACATGATAATTAGCATAAATAATACCGTATATATGGTAAAATGTCAAAAAAATGCAAAAATTAATTTTTTTTTTCATGCCCAAAAATGGGCATTTAAATTAAGGCAACATAATTGTAATTATACTTACGTTAAAGTAGATAAAAAAAAGTACAGATTAAAAAAAAAATTTATTTTAAATGTCGTCTCATAAAATGGCTCCATTTGCCATATATAACGAAAAATGCCAATTGTGGCCGAAAAAATTATAATTTTTTCATAAAAATTAAATCCCATACTAAGATTATTAAAATACATATTCCCTGAAATTTTCATGAAAATTCGACGATTTTTCCGCCCCTTATCATAAATTTAGTAAAAAAAAAAGTCACACGATTCGGTTTTTTGAGGTTGGGTTACACTTTTAGAGTACCTTACCCCCCTAAATGGATTTGAAATTTAATCACAAACATTTTCCATTTTTTTTTTATTATCATTAGAGCCCGAAATATTTGAAAAATAGTGAAGTGACCTACTCAAAAAACACCAAAAAACCAGTTTTGCCATTTTTTTGCCATACCAGTTTTTGCCCTTTCGGACCTCCAAATTTGCTAAATGATTACATGCCCACTAACTTTTATGTCCCTAACATAAAACAAAAAAAAATTCAACTTTGCTCTTACATCAAATATATCTCTTTTTTTTACTAATATGACTCCACTATGAAGAAAAATTAATTAAATCATCGTGTATTTATTAATGATAAGAATTTAGTGAAAGATCAAATTCACATATACTTTAGTTTTTTTTAAAAATTATTTTTTGCCTATGTAATATTTTCATTTTGGTCGGAGTCCGGGCCCCTTTAAAAACCCGGGCCCAGGGGGAAACTCCCCTCCCCCTTCCCCCGCCCTCTCTTGTCGGGCCTGAGTCCAGGTACAGTTTCCGACACCGTTCTTTTGATGAGTCCGACATAATTTGAGGTCAGTGTACAAAGTTTATAAAAAATAATTGTTTATAAAAATGTGGGGTTAGCCCTTCGCCCAACCCAAATTTTATGAATGGGGCCGTCCTGATGTTTAGGTTCTCAGGAAACCAGATTTACACGTTAGTGAACCGTTTGATCCAAGATAGACGCCCACTCCATGCCCCCCTAGCATGGAGAACGGACGCTTGAGTTGCATTGGTTTTATGGCGCCAATAACTCACCTTTGGGAATTTATGCCTCAACTTTTCAAAGCTTTTTCGAGATACATATGGACATTATTTTTCCACTTCCTACTTCTGAGGATAAACACTACTGTATCACTACTGTAGCCATTCCTATTTCGAGTATCACTGAATGCTGTTGAATAACAGTCAATTTTGTAAGTCAAAGATGTCACATTTTCAGTTTACAGGTTATTGATGTTAAACCGAGTATATACTCTTATTAATTTTTTTTTTTTTTTAAGGCGTTCATGCTCCATCTAGGAGCGTTGCCAGGCTAATCAGCTTTGAATATTCACCACGATCGTTCGCAGAAGCGACATAATTACCATGGCAGCCGATTTGTTTAAGGTCGTTTATTACGTCAGTTTCCCACTGTAGTCGTGGTCTTCCTCGCGGTCTACCACTCCCTGGGGTACTAGCGTACATTTTTCTAATCATTCCAGACTGTGAATCGGCTCGTAGAACATGCCCAAACCAAGCAATCCTATTAGAACGGATACAACCTATTATATCAGGACCCTCAAGAAGGTCTCTGATCTCAAAGTTATACCGGGTTCTATACTCCCCATCGTCTGTCTTAAGTGGACCAAAAATGTAGCGTAGGATCTTACGCTCAAATACAGATAAATGCGATTCGTCATTTTGTGTAAGGGTCCACGTTTGTGACCCATACATCACAACCGGTCTAATCAATGTCTTGTATAACTTGAGCTTGGTGTTAGTTGATACATACGGTGATCCAAGGAGGGGTTTAATTGTGTAGAAAGTTCGATTACCTACAGCGATTCGAGCTTTAATATCTGTAAGTATGCTGTTGTTTGAATCAAGTATTGATCCCAAATATTTAAAAAATTCAACTTCCTCAATTCGTTCATCGCCGCACATCAAATCTGTCTTCTCAGCCTCTCTTGAAACATTCATATGTTTGGTTTTATTGTAGTTAATTTGCAGACCAATTTTTCTAGCACCACTCTCAAGCGACTTGAAAGTCTCACTCATAACAGCTTCACTTCGGCCGAGAATGACAACATCATCAGTGTAAGCAATTGTTGCAGTCGCTGCCGCCAAACTTTACATTATTGAACGCTACATTGAGTCAAAGGTTTACAGAACACAATGTTTTACATTTCATTTTTAGGTTCAATGTTTTTTATTATTTTATTTTGTCATTTTAAAAATTAAGAAAAATATTTTTGTCAGTCAGTACGATTTTCGCAATTAATCATAAAACATGTACTAAAAAGATTTTATAAATATAAATTGTAAAGTTAAAATAAAATTCAGTTTATATTGTTTTTTGAATTTATATAAATAAGTTTTGCGAAATCATCAACGCCGGAGCTAGCAACGCTAAAATAAATTACCAGGCCTCAGAAACCAACAGTGGTGACTCCGTTTTTGTGATCAAATCTTTGTGTTGATTTGTCTTGAAAGCATAAGAAAGTTGGAGAACATATTTGTGTGCTGCTAGCGTTTGGTATTAAATTCAACAAAACTACATTTAATCGATCACATCAAAATAAATCATCAGGTTCCTGTACATTAAATTATTGGCCAACAATTGTACTATGATGTAATATAAGATCATCAATTAGTCCAACATATTAGCAGATTTGGAGGTTAAAATTACACATGGATTTCGTTCATCGTTAATTACAAATATATTGGCAGATTTAAGGTTAAAATTACACATGGATATATGTAAAACAACTTGCAGAAACAGTAACATCCAGTTTCTTTTACAACCACATCAACCAGTTTATCAAAATTTAAAATTCCAATTCGGGTTTTGTACGTAAGCTGTAGCTACATGACTGTAAGTTGTTCTGTAAATTAATCTTAATTAATTTTTATAAATATTATACTTATTTCTGAAATCAAAATCATTTCCTAACAATATACAAGGAAAAAATTAAGTAACTTTAAACATATAAAATTATTAGATAAAATTAAACAATACTTTTTGCATTTTGATGTTAAACAAATTTATTTCTTTTTATTTCTTTTCTTTTCATTTTTGATTTCTTTTTATTTTGAATTTTATTACTTGTGTTTTAGTATTAAAATTAAATTTGTGGAAATTTGTGTAAAAAAGCATTGTGCTTTGTGATTTTTGACTGGATTCGTGAATTTTTTGTATAATTAAAATGGGACCGGATGATAATGAAACAGACGTAAAGAGTTGCACGTCGGTAAATGATATTCAAGCAGTTTCTGTCAAATTACCACCCTTTTGGTCGAACTCTCCGTCGACATGGTTTATACAAGCAGAAGCGCAATTTGCTATTGGGCGAGTTACTTCAGATACAGTAAAATTTCATTATGTTTTGTCTTCTCTACCACAGAGTGCTATTGATTCAATTATCGATTATATAGAAAACTTACCTCAAGTTGATATTTATGAAGGTCTTAAGGAGAAACTCATAGAAAGGCATTCGCTTAGTGGAACGCGTCGCATAGAAGAGCTGTTATCAAATACAGAGTTGGGGGATAAAAAACCGTCTGAATTATACCGACACTTTAAACAATTAGCTGGATCATCTGGTACTTTCAGCGAAAACCTGATTAGAAAACTCTGGCTGCGCAGGTTATCGCCCGTTATCAATATCGCTCTTTTTCCATTAATTAAAGATAGTAAAAGCATTTCAGAACTTACTGAAATAGCTGATAAAATTTTTGAAGCGTCATCTGGTAGCTCGGTTTCAATGATTTCAAAGGAAAATCCTTCGTCTGTGAATATAGTGTCAAGTCAAAATTCATCGTACAAAATTGATCAGTTAGCAAGCAAAATAAACGAGTTAAAAAGTGTTGTTCATAAGTTGTTAAATAATCGGAGCCGTTCTAATTATCGACATCGTAGTCGATCGAACAGTGCTGTTCGATCTAGAAGTGGAAATCCCAAACGTAATATAAATAAATTTCCATTGTGTTGGTATCATTACAAATTTGGTGATAAAGCTAAGAAATGTGATAAACCAACAAACTAGTAAGTTCCGCAGCTACCGCGGCGGCTAGCGGAACTTACAAAACACGCCGCTTATTTGTAAGAGATCTTAATAATAAATTGACATTTTTGGTTGACACAGGTGCGGATCTGTCAGTTATTCCACATACAACATTTGGTAGCTATAAGAAAGACCCTGATTTTTTTCTATCAGCTGCAAATGGATCTACCATAAATACATACGGTACGAAACTTTTAAGTGTAGATCTTGGTTTGAGACGCAGTTTTATACATCCATTCTTGTTGGCATCAGTAAATAAACCCATAATTGGGGCTGATTTTCTTACCAAGTTTGAACTATTGGTAGATCTCAAGGGTAAACGATTGTTAGATAAAGTAACCAATCTATCTATTAATGCTTTGTGCAGTTTAAGTGATACGCCAATGCCAATTTATTATTCATTAGAAAGTAGTTTTAGTAATATTTTGTCTAAAATTCCATCGTTGGTTCAAAGTCCCAATTACAGTCTACCAGTAAAACATTGTGTAGAACACCATATTGTGACTAATGGACCACTTCCGTTCTGTCATCCTCGAAGGCTAGATCCGATAAAACACAACGCAGCTAAACTAGAATTTGAGCATATGGTTCAACTCGGTATTTGTCGACCTTCATCATCTTGCGCGTCCTCTCCGCTTCATTTGGTCGCGAAGAAAGAGAGCAGTGATTGGCGTCCTTGTGGCGACTATAGACGTCTCAATGCCATTACAACACCAGATCGGTACCCAATCTCACATCTCCACAATTTTTCGCTAAGTTTAAATGGATGTACAGTATTTTCTAAAATTGATTTAGTAAAAGCCTATCACCATATACCAATAGCGCCCGAGGACGTGTACAAAACTGCCATTGTAACACCTTTCGGGTTGTTTGAATTTAATCGGATGTTGTGGTTTCCAATATATATTTTAAATAAAAACACACAACTTTTATTAATTTAATATTTATTTTTATAAGTTTATTTATTTTTTGTATTATTATTATTTTTAATTTTTACATCAGCAAAGTTCACCAGATTCATTTTTTATAGAAACATATTTTAGAAATCGAGAAGGAGAGATTTTATAATAATTTAGTTTTTTTTAAGTTAGAACTGGAGGTCTTTTTTTTCGAAAAATGTTTTTACTGACCCGTTTTAATTTTTATAACCAACTGACGAAATAATTAAATCCAAGAATAGTAAACCAAAGTAAAAAGAAATGCAAAAGCACCAAAAAATATCATTTATTGTTTTATTGCTCTTGTAATTGAAGGAAAGACAAATTGTTTATTTAAGGAAAAAATTTAAGGGATGGTCCGTAAAAAATATTAAGGAAAATATAAACGTTGAGACAAAAGGGATATTAAGAAGAACCGTGGCGACAATATTCTTAAATTAGTATACATATTTTTAATATGTATTTTAGAGGATTATAGACGTTATGAAAAAGGTGTAAAATGGATTAAGCTCATAAATGTTTGTCGGAAGTATTTAATGAAAGGAACAATTGAAGATGAGTAATTAAAATTTATATTCAAGAAAATAGTTTATGGGATCGAATTTGTGAATAGGATGAAATTTAACAAATTGGTTTTTGTATATAGTTGCAAGTTTCCTTTTTGATTTTACATTAAAAAAACTATTTTTCAAAATTCAAAACAAATATATTTTTATTTTATTTTAAATATATATTTTAATCTAACTTCTAAAAAACAATTTTTTAGAAGTTAGATTAAAATATATATTTAAAATAAAATAAAAATATATTTGTTTTGAATTTTGAAAAATAGTTTTTTTAATGTAAAATCAAAAAGGAAACTTGCAACTATATACAAAAACCAATTTGTTATACTATAGTGATTTTACCGCACTCCAAAACCAAAAATTAAATTTTAGGATGAAATTTGTTGAAATATTTTATGATACGGGTTTATTCTTAATTTTAAATAAAAGAAATGGTCTATGACAAAAGAATCTAGGCGACGTCATGCTGGATAGAAATTGGAGCATGACACGGATGCCCTTCGGACTGCGAAACGCAAGCCAAACCTTTCAAAGGCTTATGAACACGGTGGTTCGGGCATTGGATTTTGTCTATGTCTACATCGATGACATTTTAATCGCAAGTAAGAATGAAGATGAACACAAATCACATTTGAGAGTATTGTTTTCTCGTATAGAAGAATATGGTTTAAACATCAAAGTGTCGAAGTGCATTTTTGGTGTTTCGTCACTTGAAATTTTTGGGCCACACCATTTCTAAAAATGAAATAGCACCTTCTTCAAGTCGTGTTGAGGTTATATCTAAGTTCCCATCACCCTCTTCTGTTAAACAGTTGCAACAATTTATTGGGATGATAAACTATTACAGTAGATTCATCCAAAACATTGCACATTTTTTAGCACCATTACATTCACACGTGGCATCAATGGGAAAAATCAAAAAATCTGAGTTTACTTGGTCAATGGAATGTGAAAAATGGTTCCAAAAATGCAAAGAGGTATTAACTAGTTTTACTTTACTAGCCCATCCGAATGTTGACGCTGTTTGTAGTATTACGACTGACGCGTCCAGTTGGGCCGTTGGAGCAGTATTGGAACAATACAATGATGGTACATGGGAACCATTGTCATTTTTTTCAAAGAAGCTATCGCCACCCGAGGTGAAATATTCAGCATTTGACCGCGAGCTATTAGGAATTTATCTCTCTCTCAAACACTTTAAATATTTCGTTGAGGGTCGACAATTTGTTATATATACCGATCATAAACCACTTACAACCGCCATGACATCCAAAACAGAGCGTAGCCCGCGACAAGCGCGACATTTAAGCTATATTTCACAATTTACTAGCGACATACGTCACATTAGTGGTAAAAACAACGTTGTAGCAGACTGTCTATCAAGAATAGGATGTCCTGGTGTTGCTGGTGTTGACTGTAACACAATAAATTTCAACATGCTTGTAGATCTGCAAAGAAAAGATGATGAACTTCAATCTATCTTATCGCACGCCAATCGCAAACCAAATTCCAAATTCAAGCTTGAACTGATTAAATCGTACAATTCAGAAGATTCTGTTTGGTGTGAAACCTCTACAGGTAAACATAGACCTTTTGTACCAAAAGCAATGCGTAAGAACGTATTTGACATGCTACATGGTCTGTCCCATCCTGGAGTTCGATCAACACGAAAAATTATTTCGGATAAATATTTTTGGCCACAGATGAATAAAGATTCCAATGAATGGGCGAAATCATGCATACATTGTCAAAAGTGCAAGGTGGGTCGTCATACAAAATCTGAAACGGGCACATTTAACCTTCCTCGTGTCCGATTTGAACATATCCATATGGATTTAGTAGGTCCGTTACCGCAATCAAATGGATGTTCATATCTTTTAACAAAAGTGGACAGATTTACAAGATGGCCGGAAGTTTACCCAATCGCTGACATGTCAGCTAACACTGTAGCGAAGACATTTGTTTCCCAATATATTTCTCGTTTTGGTATTCCATTGATAATTACGACAGATCAGGGAACCCAGTTTGAATCAAAACTGTTCTCAGACTTGTCGAAACTTTTAGGAACTCATAGAATTCGCACGACGGCCTACCATCCGCAATCAAACGGAATGGTAGAGCGGTTCCATCGTGATTTAAAAGCATCTTTAATGGCACGTTGTAATACAGCAAACTGGTGCGACGAAATTCCTATAGTACTTTTGGGACTTCGCACTGCAATTAAGGAAGATCTGAAATGTTCAGCAGCGGAAATGGTTTATGGAGAACAGTTAAAAGTCCCAGGGGAATTTTTTACACCTTTTTCAACTACCGGTTCCGTAGACCCAAATAGTTTTGTCCAATTGTTAAAAGAACGTATTCAAAATGTCAAGCCTACTACAAACGCGACAATCCAACAATCTTGTTTTTGTACCTGATTTGTTGAATTCTTGCGATCATGTTTTCGTTCGAGTCGACAGAATTAAAACAGGTTTACATCCTCCATTCGAAGGCCCTTTTCAAGTGGTAAGAAGATTTCGAAAATACTTTGTAGTGAATTTTAAGGGAAAAAACGTATCCATCTCAATTGACAGGTTGAAACCTGCATACAGCATGTCAGAGACTAGTGTCAGTTTAAATACATCAGATAATCGATCGGTTTCTTTCAAGTTAACTTAATTTGCGCACATTCAGTTACGTTTCACTGGGAGAGAGTAATGTTGCAGTCGCTGCCGCCAAACTTTACATTATTGAACGCTACATTGAGTCAATGGTTTACAGAACACAATGTTTTACATTTCATTTTTCAGTTCAATGTTTTTTATTATTTTATTTTGTCATTTTAAAAATTAAGAAAAATATTTTTGTCAGTCAGTACGATTTTCGCAATTAATCATA
The DNA here is from genome assembly GCA_963693315.1 of Diogma glabrata. Taxonomy (NCBI): domain Eukaryota; kingdom Metazoa; phylum Arthropoda; class Insecta; order Diptera; family Cylindrotomidae; genus Diogma; species Diogma glabrata. The sequence continues at coordinate 131,771,008 of OY856186.1, forward strand.
AAACATGTACTAAAAAGATTTTATAAATATAAATTGTAAAGTTAAAATAAAATTCAGTTTATATTGTTTTTTGAATTTATATAAATAAGTTTTGCGAAATCATCAACGCCGGAGCTAGCAACGCTAAAATAAATTACCAGGCCTCAGAAACCAACACAATCATCTGTACTGAGTTTATTGACAAGATATTGTTATTAGTCGGTAGTTTCTTTTGACGGCACACATATTTCTAGGCTAGATTAAAAAGTATAGGAGAGATAGCATCACCTTGTCTTAACCCGGAGTCGACTCTAAAAAACTTTGATATTTTGTTCTCTACTCGCACACAGCATTGAGAGCTCTGTACTGTCATTTTGCATAGTGATACCAGTTAACCAGGAATTCCCGTTGACACCAGAGCAGACCATAGAGTCTCTCGTTCGAGAGAGTCGTAGGCCTGCCTGAAATCAATGAAAAGTTGGTGTACAGGTATGTTGATCTCTCGACACTTTTCCAAAATCATCCTTATCGAGAAAAGTGCATCGGTGGTACCTAGGCCCCGCCGGAAACCACACTGATATTCTCCAAACAATTGTTCAGCAAAAGGATTGATTTTGGACAGCAAAATGTAGGAAAAGATCTTATATGCTGTGCAGAGGAGAGCGATTCCTATGTAGTTTGCACATTGTAGGCGATTACCTTTTTTATGGATTGGTATCAGCATAGCTGTGTTCCAGTCCTGTGGCATGGTTTCAGTCCGCCAGATCATTTGAACAAGTTCAAACAATCTTGAGGATAGAGTTTCGCCACCATGTACAATCATTTCGGATGTTATATCGTCGATACCAGGTGCTTTATTGCATTTTAATTTTGACAGCGTCGAATTGAATTCCTCTTTGGTTGGTTCGTCTACATGTACCTTTGACGTTCAAATAAGCTTTACTCGTCTCCTGACTTGTTGCTGTTCACTTAAGTTGAGAAGATTCTCAAAATAAGCGGCCCAAGTATCTAAAATATTTTTAAGGTCTACTTGTGGCTCCCCATCTTCGTTTTGAATAGCAGTCGATCTAGTTTGAGGGCCCTTCTTTAAGGTTTTAACCTGTTGAAAGAAGTTACGCGATTGATGTTCCTTATTGAAGCTTTCAATCTCCTCACACTGTCTCTTCTACCATTCTCTCTTCGTTCGTCTACATAGCTTTGTAACGGCTTGTCTTGCCAGTTTATATTTCTCCTTCGTGGACCTGGTGTTGCGTCCTTGTAGACACTTCAGATAGCAATCTCTTTTGTATTGAATAGCATCAAGGCATGCTTGATCCATCCATGGCTTCTGGGAGTGGTTCTGTGGTCGTCCAAGTATTCCCTCAGCAGCGCTTAAAACAGCATCTTTGAGCAAATACCATGACTTATCGACGTCTCCATTAATGGTTTCTGATTTATCCAATGTTTCGGCAAATTATATTTGAACGTACCTTATATTTATCCTAATGCAACTATCTTGGATTATGATGGTTATTTTGAAAATATCAACAATATTATAAATACACACAAAATTGATTCTAACTTTCTTATTGTTGGTGACTTCAATATACCTAATATTAAGTGGTCATTTGTTGCTGATATCTTGGAACCAAGCCTTTTAAGTGTCACTAGACCAGCTCAAGCACTTATCGAAACATTGAGTTTCACTGATATTACCCAATTCAATCATTTAACTAACAAATCTAATCGGATTTTAGACCTGGTTTTATCCAATTTGCATGTAAGCAATGTTACGGTAAGCAATCCTACTGATGTGTTATCAAAAATTGATCAACATCATCCACCGATTGAAATTTCAATAAATCTTAAAAAATTTGATCTCCTAAAAGCCGATGAATCTGTACGCTTTAATTTTTACAAAGGAAATTATGATGAAATTAACGTAGCTCTATCTGAAATTAATTGGTGTCATATGTTTGGAAATAAAGATGTTGATCAGTCAGTTGATGCTTTTTATGATGTTCTTTATCAGTTAATCAATCAATTTGTCCCTAATTTCAAAATTAAGTCTAGTAAATATCCCATCTGGTATTCAAAAAGTTTGTTAAAAATGATTGAATTTAAAAATCTAATTCATAGAAAGTTTAAAAAAACTGGTGATCTTGATTATTACAATATGTTTTATTCTTTCCGGAGCTCTGTTAAAAGGGAAATTAATGTATGTTGTGCAAATTATTTAAGTGATATTGAAAGTTCCATTTCGTCAGATCCTAAAAAGTTTTGGTCTTTTACAAAAAAATTAAAAAAAACTAATGCTATCCCAGCATCAATGCGTTTTAAAAACAATGTAGAAAGTTCAACCAAAGGAATTTGTGATCTTTTTGCGACATATTTTCAATCTGTGTACACCAGTACGCCTCTTTATTCCACACCTACATTTGCTACAAGTAATATCTCTTTGGAGGATTCATTATTTTCTGTAACGGAAGAAGAAGTACTAGCGGTATTAAATAAACTTGATCTAAATAAAGGTTTTGGAGCTGATCTAATTCCTCCTATTTTCTTAAAAAACACTTCTGCATTGATCTGTCAGCCATTAACCATTCTATTTAATAAGTCTTTTGAAAATGATGTTTTTCCTATTAGATGGAAAATAGCTAAAATCATTCCAATTTTGAAAACTGGTGACAGTACTGATGTAGAAAATTATAGACCAATTGCGACATTGAATTGTTTCAGCAAAATTTTCGAAAGAATTGTTCACAATAAACTGTTTGACTTTACTAATATTAATATTATTAAAAACCAACACGGGTTTTTTAAGAGTAGGTCAACTCTTACTAATATGCTTAACTATACGGAATATATTTATGAATCGCTTGACTCTGGCGCTGGTGTTGATGTCATATATATGGATTTTTCAAAGGCCTTTGATAAAGTTAACCATAATATTCTCCTTCAAAAATTACGTAATTTCGGTCTGAATCTAAAATTTATCAGGTGGGTTGAATCTTATCTAAAACAAAGATCTCAATTTGTATGCATTAATGACTATGAATCATTTTCTTTCTGTCCTCAATCGGGTGTACCACAAGGTTCAATCTTGGGGCCTTTATTGTTTATTTTGTTTATTAATGATATTTGCTTACGCTTGGATTGCAAAGCACTCCTTTTTGCTGATGATTTGAAAATATTTAAATCAATCAAATCCATAGCTGACTGTATAGTGCTTCAAAATAATCTTAATAAAATATATGAGTGGTGCAAAAGTAACGATCTATATCTCAACATTAATAAATGTTTTACCTTTAAGCTTAAGCCTAGATCTTTTCAATTACAATTTATTTATAATATTAACAATTTAACTCTATGCGAAAAAGAAAGTATTCGTGATTTAGGCATTATTATGGATAACAAATTAAAATTTAATATACATATTCAAGACATTGTTAACAAAGCTTTCAAAATGCTTGGTTTTGTTATGCGAGTGTGTTCAAATTTTCGTTCGTCTAAAACACTTATTACAATTTTTAATTCAATAGTTCGTTCTTCATTAGAATATATCTCGCCGGTCTGGAATCCAAAATATCAAACTCATATTGATCATATTGAGAGGGTTCAAAGGAAGTTTACTAGATTTCTGAACTTTAAATTAAGCTTCCCATATCAACCATACAAAGATAGATTAAAACGATATAATATATTATCATTGGAACAAAGACGTACTATTGCTGATCAAACAACCCTTTATAAAATTCTTAACCATAGTATTGAATCAGATTTGGCTAGTCTAATTCGTTTGAATACCACACCTTGTTATAATACTAGGCATTCGTACACTCTGTATTATAATACTTTTCTATCTAATCTAAGAGTTCATTCACCGTTGATTAGATTACAGTACAGCCACAACGTTAAATTCAATCAAATCAATTTGTTTTGCTCCAACTTAGTCCAGTTTAAAAGAAGCCTTTTACAAATTGTTAAATTAAATTAAATTAATATTATTTTCTTATATATTTTAAATTCTAATATTATTTATTTTATCTTGTGTTAAACATTCTTGGTTTATTACATTAAAATTATCTTTTTATAAACTAAATTTAAACTTTTTATTGTAATTTTTTATATTATTTTTAAATATTGTCTTTAATTTGTATTACTTTTAAATTTAAACTTTTTATTGTAATTTTTTATATTATTTTTTAAATATTGTCTTTAATTTGTATTACTTTTATAACTAGCATGTTATTGGAAATATTTCCGTTTGCTAGTACTTAAATTGAAATAAATAAATAAATAAATAAATAAATATGGATTTGATATCTCTCTTCTGTTTCAGCATTCTTTAATGATGAGATGTTAAAACGTTTCCGTTGATTGAATTTTGGAATGCCTGGATTTGGGAAGTAGAACCTTATCGTAGCACGTACAAGGAAGTGATCACTTCCAATGTATGCACCTCTAAAGGATCGCACATCCCGAACGCTCGCAAAGAAACGTGCTGTTACTAGAACGTGATCAATTTGATTTTGAGTGTTTCCATTCGGTGAGACCCAAGTCTGTTTATGAATCGATCGATGCGGAAAGAACGTACTGGCAATTCTCAAATTATTTGATAATGCAAACTCAGTCATTCTCTCACCATTATCATTCGAATTCAAATGCAGGCTGTTGGGACCCACCACATTTCCATAAGAGATATCTCTTCCAACCTGTCCATTAAAGTCACCAAGAACCATAATGAAGTCGCGTGTGGGTGTTTGTTTCATAACCTCTTCCAGTGCTATGTAGAAATTATCCTTCTCGTTGACGGTCTTAGCTTCAGTAGGTGCATGCACGGTAATAAGAGAAATATTGTTATATGTACCACGTACACGTAGGTAGCAGATCCTCTCACTGACCGGGATGAATTTCATCACGTTTCTTGTATGCATGCACCGACAAGAAATCCAGTACCAAATTCTCTTCGAGAAGGATGACCACTACAGTATAGAGAGTGACTATCCAAATCTTATTTTCCGATTATTGGCTGTCTAATTTCTTGAAGAGCAACAATATCCATCCTATACCTCTCAGCCTCTGTTTCTAGACTTGAAAGAGCATCAGGAGCGCTCAGGCTGCGCACATTCCACGTTCCGATTCGGTAGTCTGGTCCTTTTTCACGTCTAGGTAAAATTCTGTTTTTGTCCGGGTCTGTTATTCTTTTCTGATAACCAAATTTAACATATTAGTTTTTTTTTCCGGGGTTAGGGTGTTAACCTTAGGCCCAACCCAAATTGTCGTGAATGGGTCCGTTCTGCATATCAAGGTCACCAGAAATAACCTTTTTACACGTTTTATAGCGAGCCGCTTGATTCAAGACAGACGCCCACTCCAAGCCGCCCCTGACGTTGTAAGGCGCCAATTCGCCGTGATGTAGCGTCATTGACTAAGCAGTTTTTACTCTGCTTGTCTCCAATACACCAACCTAATTCTGTCAGCATTACCCAGGCAGCACGGCGTAGACGTCGAATTTCGGATTTCGCTACCCTTATTAATAAAGAGTATAAAGTCGATGTCGTAGTTTCCGAGTCGTTTTAAATGAAATAAAACAATTTCTAAAAAATTTAGAACAAATTTAAACTGTCAATTACACTAGTTTACAAATTTTGATCGTTTTTTGTCTCCCTGATTTAAAACCAACTTTTTTTATAGATTTTGACCTGCTGAACACGAATATCATATTCATGAATATCATATGGCGTGACATAAATTTTGAACAAACAATGATTTTAAATTTTTTTTAATTTCCTAGAACCTGTGGTAAATTCAATTCCTTTTCTTTTAAGTTATAAATCACAAATATTGGTGCAGGTTGCACCAAGTTATTCAGATTTTCCCAAAAAAAAATAAAAAGTAAAAATTTAGGAAAAAAATTGTATTGTATGTATTTTTTCTTGTGCCGCATCGTAAATAATATTTTACAAGTTCAGTCGTTCTAAAACATCAGTTAAGAATTCTTTTAAAATAGTAAAGTGTAAAGTTAAATTTATTTGAATTGCGTCTCAAGAAGTTTCATAAAATTGAATTAAAATAAACCGTGGATGCCAAAAAATAGTTATGTCAACTGCATCTTAACACATTCAAGATGGTACAATAGAGTAAATATTCATTTAACGTTTTAACGTTGTGTTACGACCAGGTTTTGACCATAACTCGCAATTTTAACTCAAAAATCTGTAAAACAACTCATATATAAATAAATTATGTTGTAGAATTTAAATTATTCTTTGTAAAATTTATTTTTTCCAAATTTTGAGTTTTTGTTTAATTTATGGCGTTGAATACGGAAAAATTAAAAAAAAACATACATTTTTGATTTTTTTTCAACTTTTTTCGAGTGTAACTTCCAGAATCCTTGATGGATTTTTACAAAAAATAGCTGAAAATATTTTTTAGTATCTTTACTATGCACTTGTCTCATTTATATATTAAATTTGTTTGTTTTGTAAAATATGCGATCCAAAACCTGGAGAAACCTTTTTTTTCACCGAAAAATGCGCGAATATCTCAAAAACAAGAGCCAACCTAAAAAAAATAATATGATATTCGTGTTAAGCAGGTCAAAATCTATAAGACAAATTGGGTTTTATTTAGGGAGACTTTTCTTCTAAACTAGTGTTATTCTTGTTTTAGAAGGCGATTCTAAATTTACTATCCTTGTATAGCTTTATAAGCTTTATTATAAAAGTTTACCAACCAACCAGTATTGATTATCTGTTAAATTTGTCTGCTGTATATAATTTTTTCATTAAATATAAATAGAAGAATTCCAGACATTTCCCAAGTGTTTCAATTTCATGCTCATGTCTGTTTTTCATTACGAAGAACGTGTCAATAGAAAATTTTCATGGAAAAGTCCATTTCCTTTTTGTTGTTTTCTAAAAATGAATTAAAATTGATTTCATATTAGACTGAGATCTCAAATAAAAGATTGCTCTTGGGTGTTGGATAATTGATTATTCTATTTCATTGATTAGTAAATGGCAACATACGGTTCATATATAGCTACAAATTAAATGTTAGAACCTTAAGTAATGTTGTCTAAAACTTCCTTTAGACATTGGACTATTATTGTTATGAATAAAACAATAGATTATTAATCTTTCGAATGTCCTTACGTTACTTGAAGTTTCTAACCGTAAGAAGAATAGTTTACAAGTCCTATACAAGAGCTATACCAAAACTCCCTATAGTCGTAGACCAATTGATTGACGTCATATGCAAAAAACAATGAAATTTACCTTATGCAAAAAATGGATGTGTTTGTGATTAAATTTTATATGGAGTTTTATATTTCAAATTTTTTTTTATATTATCCGATTATTTAGAATCGTAATGGCATGCGTTATTGAATAGATGCTTGTATTTTATTGAACAGATGTTTTCATTATTAGCTTGCTCAATGCATTTTTGAACTAAAGCATGTGGTAATACCATTTTTGCAGTTGGAGTTAAAATATATATACTATAGTTATTTTATTAAACGTTGTTTGCTTTACTGATGTGTAGTTTTGTTAAACGATATTGAAAAGTTCTCTTCACTGTCGCCGGCATTACATTAAAGAGGTCGCCTTTTTCAGATCAGTGATTATTACTTATTTCAGAGTTACGTTTAAATAATCTGATATTTTTTTTTTTTTATAAAATGTGTTGTATAGTAGGAATTACAATATGTGTCACAATAACACATAAACCCCTTTTAAGACCAAGGTCCCACAACAACAAACGTTCAAAGGTGTTGATGGACGTAAATCTTTCTTTTTTTGTTTTTTTATATTTTTAGTTAAAGAATAGATAACTAAACAAAAAATCCTATCACTGACAAAATATGACATAGACCAATATTTTATGATAGAATAGAGAAAATAAAAGTAAATTAAAAAGCAAATAGCAAATTTTGACAAAAATTTGCTGAAACAAAACAAAAATGTAGTTGCCAATAATACAGCCGGTTGCATATTCCTTGATCCTCTGACGCACTGTCCTTCTTGAGGGTTAAAGCCCATACATAGTTATATGAAGGCTCGTTTCTTCAAGGAAGCAATAGCGTCTCATCATCAAGGATTTTTTCACAGCTAAGATTGAGGGTGCTACCGTTGACTGAATACAGTTCATCCGTCACCACCCCTAAGATGTCACCTTGGCTAGTGATATCTCACTGCTATTAACAGTGGTATGTGATATCTCACGTTAACTCGTATGTCAATAGCAGGGACTGGAGTACGCGGGATTGTCACACCCGTAGATCAAAAAAAAAAATTTTTCAAAACAATAAAAACTGATCCCTCCATGCGGAGATATGATAAGACTACAGTAATATAAGACTACACTAAGATAAGACTACACTAATATGATAAGACTAATAAATAAAAAACTGCACCAATAATAAAACTAACAATAAACGAAATTTTAGTTCGCTAGTTCGAGTGGCACTGCGACCTAGAGATCTATTGTGCCTAACCCTGATGCTGTTATACTGCAGATGATGTTGATGTCATCGCAAAATGTGCAATGTGGTCAAAACCGAGCTCTTAAACATAGTTAACTGACTGGATTGGACTAATGTTTTGTGGTAGAGGAGGTGCTAGTCTCCCTTGAATGAGTTTAATGTATCTGCGCCATGCAAGTTCATAGCAGTTGCAGATAATGTGTTCCATGGTTTTTGTTGCAAAATCTGCATCTGTCGCAGGTCGCAAGGCCTAATTTGTTAAGTTGGTTATATATCGGACCGTGTCCTGTCACGCACCATGTTAATATCTTCAGAGACTCTCTCATAAGATCGATTGTTTTAAGAGGGGAGAAGGGGATGTTGCCTAGAAACTTTTTTGAGTGCAGCTAGTGATGTAAAAGTGTTTAATACCATTGTATAATACGTGGTATTATACGTAAAATACCGTATTGTCTAAAACGTAATAAAATTCAAGGTATTTTACTATAAAAATATTTTCTGTTCTGATGGCGCAAAAATCTATGGATTACTAAAAGAATTTATAAGTGCGAAAATATGTAGAACACTGCTTCTTGAAAATATAAACGACGCAGAAGAAAATGAATTATTGCTCCTTGTTACAGTTAGAAACGCATTCTAAATGATTAGCAAATTTCTATGTAAGCAAAATTGTTGTAATAGAACATAAAATTTCAAACATCGAATGCTGGATCAATCCAATTCACCGTCACAACGAGTTTTTTTATGCTGCAATTCAAAATTATGTGCCATAGACTCTGTCATTCAATTTAATATCTTTGATTAGTCTTTGATACCATTTTGTCCATGTCTCCTACTATACATTCAATTTCAAATTGATTAACTAGCACCCAAATTTCAAAACCCACATTCTGAAACCGATGGCAGTTGTATTGATTGTATAGCTTAGTGTAAAATAGTTTGTGGTTCTGTTATACCCAGGGTTTATTTTATTTAAAAATGAAACACTTAAATATTGTTTTTAAGAGAAAACTAAACGAATTTTTATTTATTTAATTTAACAAACATTGTATTTTTTCTGTATTTAGTTTTATTTATTAAACTTTTTGCTTATTACTTAGTTTTAGCTTAATTTTGAATGTTTTATTTAAATATTTAATTTTGCACTATTATTGTTTACTTACATAATACATTGGACGCTTTTTAAACTGTAACTGTATGATTTCCTTAAAAAGTTTCTTAAACTATATTTTTATTCACTAAACTGTTTTTGACTGTTTTGTTTGAATTCAAAGACTGACTGTGTTAGACTACTATTCTTAAACTCTATCTTTAAAACTACCATTTATTTTCTTAAAAACTAAATCATATACTAAATTTTGATTTTATTACATTAAAGAAAACAACAAAAACAAAATAGGAATAATTTTATTAAATATTATATTTTGGGAAAAGGATTTGTCGGATTTGTTTTTGTTTACAAAAGAAATTATGCAATTTTGTAACTTATTTCTAAGAAACAGAGAAACAGAAACAGAGAAGTGTGGAATTAGCATGAGAAATATTAATATTATAGTAATTTTTTGTTTGAGAAGGTTTATTTGGAAAACATGTTGATTCAATATTTTAAAATGATATGTGAATTGAAAAAGGATTGTCGGCAAAATAAAAAGACTTATTCTTAGTATGAACTAAAATTGTGATAACTGATAATATTTATTAGCTTTATCCTTTATAAAACTATCGGCTGGAGATTAAAAGAAAATTCTTAGTAACGACTAAAATTGTGATAAATGATAATATTTTATAGTTTTAGTCTTTATAAAACTATCGGCTAGAGATTAAAAGAAAATTCTTAGGAACCACTAAAATTGTGATAAATGATAATATTTAATAGTTTTATCCTTTATAAAACTATCGGCTAGAGATTAAAAGAAAATTTCAGTTTTTTTTTTAAATGTGTTTAGAGAAAATTTATTGGTATGTGAAACTAATATTGCGATTTTAGAAGGATTTAGAGTTTGTAATTCTGGGAAATAGTGATCGAAAATGGGTAATGAGAAATACGGCACAACAGTTCTTCGAAATGTTGCATCGTTCCGCATCTTCCACTGTAACAGAAAAATCTTTTTCGATCTGCAGCCTAACTCATCGCAAGAAATATTTGTCTTACAAATCAACGAGGCATAAACTTGTTTATGTGAAACATCATAATTTAACGCTTCAACAGTTTACCGATTGAAAATGATAAGGCTTGAATTTAAAAAAAAAAATTAATTCGCTCGACGCGAATGAAGATGAAATATTGACACTAAGCAGCATCAGATTCAGATGGATAAATATTAAATAGAGCGTTTTAGCATTCGTTTAAGGACGATAAATAAAGATAAGGATATGAAATCCAAATGCCGGAGCAGATATATAGAAAAAAATTAATTAGTTGTGATTGAACATGATTATGGAAGTAATTTTTTGTTGTTATACCACTAACACTGTATGTCGGCTATTACACTTTTGTACAGTATATACGGTATTTTATTTTGTATTATACAATGTATAATACGCTGTATTATACAAAAAAAATAAAATACGGTATTTTACCATCTCTAAGTGCAAACCTGCCCGCAAACTCCATAGTTGTTTATTTTGTTCCTGTTCCCAGATTTGGATAAAGCATTTGAGCAAACTCTCAAGTATCCTTGGTGATTAAAAATATTAAAAGCTTTAAAACTAAACGAAAAGTGATTCATTAGTTGTAGTTGGACAAAGCTAAAAATTATGGGTAGTATACAGACACCTGTTTGTCTTAAGCTTCTGTAACGTATTCCTGCGCAGACATTGCTGTTGATGGTGCTGCTCCAAATTTGAGGTTATTTCACCAGGTAGTTTTAAATAGCTTCCAAAAATAGTTCGAGTTGTTGTCATGGGCGTGGTTTCGTGATCGCTTTTTGTATGCCATAAAAAATAAAAGAACATGTTGATTCCGGTTACTTTGGTCCTTACTAACTAGGTTAGCTAAAAACTCAACCAATGCAGCATTGAATCTCTTCACCATGCCATCTGATTGTGGGTGTGAAGCTGTCGTCCTCGTTTTGTTTATCACGAGCATTTGGAAAATTTTCTGAAATACAGATGACTCAAAGTTCCGTCCCTGATCGGTGCGGATCTCCTTAGGAACTTCAAAACGGCTAATCCAATTATTAATTACAGGTTCATCGATGGTGGTTGTTTTCTGATTCGCACATACGTCCAGGCACTGTCTGAAGTAGTTCATGATCACAAATACATTTTTTTGGTTATCAGCTGTTGGAAATGGTCCCTCTATGGTGTGGGTCCTAACCGCCCCAAATGTATCAAACTTTCGACAGAACTCCACAATTGACTGCCTGGTTCTTGACCAGTACAACCTTGTCGTATTTTTGCAAGAGTTTATTTATCCTAAGACGACCTACACCTTCGTGGTACTCCTTCAATACGGTGGGCATTTTCTTTTTCGGTACCACTGTAAGCGAAGCGATTGCTTTATTTTGCCATCTCTCTCCTATACTCTCATTAAACATCCATTCTGTAAATGTAGGCGGTAAACTTGCGTGTGGTGTGTTTGAGAACATTTTAGGTTTTCGTTTTTTAACTCACACAGGCAATTCGCCCGTGCTCCTCCCTTTATATTTTCATTTTTCATGAACGATAGACAACAAAAGAAAATGTCCATTTAACCTAATGATCACCCCTTCAATGGGTTGGAAGAGTGTAAGGCTGTTGAATGCTTACTTGGGGGTATCCATCGTGACAGCAATAGGTGGGCGGAAGAAATAAGAGTGGCCAGAGTACCAGCAGCAGCTGCTCCAGTATTACAACATAAAGGGTACCAACATTATAAGGACTTGAGTCAATTTGACTCAAATTGGCTTCCTCTAGTGTAAGGGGATGGGTCATCACCTGATTTCCACGAGTTCATACACATAATTGGAGTGGCTGCGCGAAGAGATCGGGTGGATTGGGACGGTTTAAAGTCCATTCTACCCCGATATCTTCGTGGAGCTGCGGATAGATACTATTTAAATCTTACTTGTGAGTATCAGGTGGTGACCTACCCGGTACTCAGAGAGGGTTTATTACAAACGTTTGGTATCCTTACTGATGATAAAGCTGTACTTTGACACTGCTAAACAGGAAGCAGAAGCCAAAGGAGGGGATCTTCGATTACATCGTAGAGATCAGCGTGCTTAACAGATGACTGGCTGAACCATTTTCGGAAAGAAAGATAATTGAGATTGTAAGGGAAGGCATCACGATGGAATTAAGAAGCGCTACGTTGGTGGTAGATGTAGGTACTGAACAAAATAGTAGAGCTAAACTCTTTAATAGATTTTTTAACAAAGCACTTATTATTCACTGATTTTAATTTTCACTTCTTAACACGATTAATCTTAACCAAATGCAACTAATACTGTAACTATTTGCGTTTATTATTCTGGGAAAATCAATGTTTAATTTATTTTAGCTAAATTGCATTAAAGGAACTAAAAAATTCAATCGTTTCTGCTAATCAGTGGTTTTAATTTATTTTAATATTTATTCAGTTAAATAGTTATATTCACAAAATTAACAATAATATTTATTTAATCAGTTATACATTTTTATTCAATTAAATAATTAATTATTCACCAAAGTAAAAATATTTTTTTATTTTATAGATTTTCAAAATCAATCAAATTATTGTAGCCGGTTAAATAATTATAAAAGAAAGGAAAAAATAAATAAATTGGATTGTATACTTATCTTCTGCTGGTCTCAAAACGAAAGTGAATTTATTTTCAATATTTACACGACAATAAAAAATAAACCACAATTTTCTACAAAAATAAGTGTTGTTGTTTTAAATTGTAGAATTGATTTCTTTCGAAATGCATCTTAATATTCATATTGCATCAAGTAACCTGCTATAATAATTCGATCGATCAGATAAAATAAGTGATTTGAAATGAACATTTAGGCAAATAGCTCGAAAATTATTAACGTATATATATAGGAGTTAATTATAAAAATATATATTTCAATTTATAACCTATTCTAAATTAATTACTATTTTGACCTTGCCTTCATCTCTTAACTTTAGTATGCGGTGATCCTAAACATCCTCGCCGCCATTAAGGAATTATTTCCTTAATCATTTAATGGTAGTAAACTGAGTTTAACTATTGGACGTTTTATGGAGTTTTTTGATGTTTTTACGGTAGCAACTCGCACAACGCCATCGGTCCCTGGATGAACTTCAACAACACGTCCTCGAGCCCAATGACAAGGTGAGAGGTTGTCTTCTTTAATGAGAACAAGATCGTTCACTTGAAGATTGCGATGTTGATGTTGCCATTTGTAGCACTGTTGTAGTGTATTTAGATATTCGGTTGAATATTTTCTCCAAAAACTTTTAATAAGCTGTTGAATTAGCTTCCATCTGGATCGGCAAGTTAACGATTGATCTTGCATATTTTCTGGTAGTGCTGTCAAAGGGGCCATTATCAAAAAATGACCTGGTGTTAATACGTCGAGATTGCTGACATCTTCGTTATTGGCTGGGCAGAGAGGCCGAGAATTTAAAATAGCCTCAATTTGAGGTGTAAGAGCTGATAGTTCTTCAAAAGTTAAGTTGATACATCCCGCCACTCTTATCATATGTGTCTTAACAGATTTGACAGCGGCTTCCCAAATTCCCCCGAAATGTGGTGCTTTCGGAGGAATAAAAGACCATCTGATACCCAGTTGAGCACAATAGTCTGAAATAAAAGGATTTGAATTATTTTTGTATATAAAATTGTTTAATTCAGAAAGTTGTTTGTGTGCTCCTACGAAATTACCACCATTATCACTATAAATCTTAAATGGCAAACCTCGTCTAGCAACAAATCGCTTAAGAGTAGCGATAAATGCATCTGAGGTTAAGTCCGAGACCACTTCTATGTGAATTGCTTTAGTAGCCAAGCAAATAAATATTGCTAGATAGCCCTTTGTTGTTTGCGCTCCTCGACCTTTCCTATTTAATATATTAATAGGGCCAGCATAATCTACTCCGACATTGCAGAATAGCCTGGAAACACTCACTCGAGATGCTGGCAAATTTCCCATTAGTTGTTTACTGGTCTTTGCACGCTGTTTATAGCACATTAGGCATTTCCGAAATATCTGCCTAACTAAATTACGTCCTCCTGTTATCCAATATTTTTGTTTAGTTAATTGGAAAAGAAGTGTTGGTCCGGGATGATGGTGAAGTTTATGTAGGTGAGAAATTATCATCTCACTTAGTACATTGGATGCTTTTAAAATTATTGGGTGTTTTGTATTGTAGTGACAGTGGCTGTTCTCTAAACGACCTCCAACTCGTAAAACTCCATCTTTGTCGATGAATGGGCAGAGCCAGTTCAGTTGGTTTTTTCCTTTCAAACACTTTTCAGCAGTCAACTCTTGTATATCATTGGCGAAATCTTTGTTTTGAGCCCATTTTATGAACGTGTTTTCAGATATATTCAGCTCATCAAGCAAATCAGCAGAATCTTCAATCGTAGTATCTTCTTTTCGGTTCGAAATATTTTTTTTAATATTATTAATCCATTTTTTACAATAAGTAAGAATGCGAAGTGCTTTGGGCCATGAATTAGTTCTAACGAGAATTCGATCGAATATAGTATCAGTTTGTTGTACTTTTAAAACTTTAATTGGTCTTCTTTCAACATCAATTGCCTCTTGATTAATATGTAAACCTCCAGTTGGCCATTCAGTTTTTTCTAATTTCATCCAGAATGGACCATTCCACCATTGTGTAAAACCTACTAATATTTCCGGCGATAATCCTCTTGTAGCTACATCAGCTGGATTCTCTGCAGATTTTACATGATACCACTGAGAGCGATTGGAGCTGCGCAATATGTCGCTTACCCGATTTTGGACAAATGTTTTCCATTTTCTAGGACTTTCTGACAGCCATGACAAAACAATTGAAGAATCAGTCCATAGATTTACTGACGCTGTTTTGAATTCTGCTATATTTAATATTTGGCTCAGAAGCTTTGTCAGTAGATGGGCTCCACATAATTTAAGTTTGGGTAGTGATATTCCCTTCAATGACGCTACTCTGGTTTTTGAACAGAGTAAATGTACCTTACATTCTTCGTTGACTGATACTACTCGACAATAAATCACCGCTGCGTAGGCAACTTCGCTTGCATCACAAAACCCGTGGATTTCTATTTTATCCCTTATATTTAGTATATTTCTTGGTATTTGAAGTTTTTGGAACTCTATTAATTGCGATCTTATGTTTTTCCAAGAGTTTAATACATCATCTGGCAGCGTATCGTCCCATTTCAGTTTTTTTTTGCCATAACTGTTGAAATAGTAACTTAATTATGATGACAGATGGTGCCAACCAACCTAATGGATCAAAGATCCTCGACGATTCTGAAAGCAATTTCCTTTTTGTTGGAACAAATTCATTATTCAAATGTACTTTAAAGGTAAACATGTCGTTCGATGGGCTCCACTGAAGTCCTAAAACCTTGATACATTGACCATTATCTAAATCAACAATTTTCTCATCTGTTTGATCTGAAAGTTTTGGAAAGTTTGATAACCATTTTGTTAGTTTGAACCCGTAGAGATTATTCTCGAGAATTCTTTTTCTCGATTTCTCAAGAATTCTCTATAGATTTTTATTTCTCATTTCTCAAGAAATTTAGTTTTATTTCTCGAGAGACTTAATTTAATCGATTAGTTTTATATGGGTGACCTAAGTGAGGACCAAAGTTTATTCAAATAGTATATAGTTGTTTTAATTACACCCCCAATAGAAATTGTGTATCGCAACACTCTGTAAAAACCGAAAAAAATACTGTTTCCTCTATTTGATTTCAAAATTCGTAAGAATAGTTTGTTTACTTTGATAGAGCATTTTTACAGGACTGGTGTCCCATACAGAAAATGATTTGACTGTCAAGAAACTTTAACAAAGCGTCCGCTGATTTAAACAGAAACATCTCTCAATTCTAGTAACTTTAAAAAATCCCAGATAGCTATTGATAATTTGGCGGTTATAATTAGAGAATAGGGTTTATGAGGAGCTATTGGGTTAGAAGATTATTTTTTAATTAAAGAAAATTAACAAAGAATTATCTCGAGAATTATTGAGAATTCTCGAGAAACAGATTTCCGTTCTCAATTTTTCTCGAGAAACAGAAAATGTCGCGAAAAGCGTATCTCTACCCCCATGCAACATTAAACTCTCTAACTCTTTCTTTAAGGTAATAGCTTCAGCCTCATTTTCAGCACCCGATAGCAAATCATCCACATAGAAGTCGTTTTGTATTGCCTTAGATGCTCGCTTGTAATTTTCCCCGTGGTCCCTGCAAAGCTGAATCAAACAACGAATTGCTAGAAATGGAGCCGAGGATGTTCCATATGTCACCGTGTTTAATTGGTATTCTTGAATGGGCTTTTCAAATGAATCTCTCCACAAAATTTTTTGAAATTTTCTATCATCTGGGTGAATCCAAATTTGTCGATACATTTTTTGTATATCTGCTACCAACGCCACAACATGGAGTCGAAATTTGACCAGAGTGCACCACAACGTTGGTTGAATTGTTGGGCCTACCATTAGTATGTTGTTCAATGACAAGCCGTTGGAAGTCTTAAATGATCCATCAAAGACAACTCGAATTTTCTTTTCAATATTCGTAGTTTTGAATACCGCATGATGCGGTAGAAAATATCCATCGTTTGGTTTGGGTTCACCTAAAAGTGTCATATGATTCAAACCAATATACTCATTAATAAAATTACTATATTCAGTTTTTAATACCACATCCTTAGATAATCGTTGTTCAATACTCACATATCTTTTTAGTGAACCTCTATATGAATTTCCGAGCTCAAGAGGATTCGTTTTAAAGGGAAACCTAACCACATATCTTTTATCATTTCCCTGGGTATATGTATTAAGGAAAAATTCTTCACATTTAATTTCTTCTTCACTTAAGCATGTAGTCGATTCTACTTCTTCATATTCCCAAAATTTGCGTAGTGAATTATCGATATCGATACACGTATGATTATTTGAAATATTTTTAACTGGTGGTCTCTTTGGACTAGACGAACAACCTCCTATTATCCAACCAAACAATGTTTTTTGAGCGACTAGGTTGTTTTGCTTGTTTTTGAAATGCCCATCTTGTAAGATATCCAAAAATACATCGTTCCCAAGAAGAATGTCTATTTCACCTGGTTGTGTAAAGTGAGGATCTGCAAGTGGTAATGGGTCCCAATTTTTTATTTCATTTCCAGATAAACTAAAAGGTGGTGTGATGTTAGTTATTTTGCTTAGTACCAATGCAAAAACCTCAAGTTTTTGCTGCGGATCATGTATAAACATCATCTCAATATTAGTGCAACCTTTAGTAGTAACACCTTTTGAAGCAAGACCCGTAATAGATATTTTTGCATGAGAACGCGGCAGATTAAGTCTCTGAAGACATTCAACTGAAATAAAAAACATTTCAGAACCAGAATCAAGTAGAATTCTACATTCCTGAAAGCCGCCCCAACAGTCCTTAACATATGCGCGAGCAGTTAACAGAATTGAACGTGCTGGAGTTACATCAATGTTGGAAACTCCAACATGAGAATTGTTTATATTTATTTCTTCTGTTTCTTTTTCTTGAATTAGGTGATATGCTTCAGTTTCTGTTGGTTCAACAGGCTTGTTATATAATTGTGATTCATTCGCATTTGATACTAAATCAGTGTGTAGCATGCTGTGATGCTTTCGCCTACAATAAGTACACCTTTTCCATGATTTGCAATAAACAACTGAATGTCCAGAAGACAAGCAATTGTAGCATAAATGTAACTCTTGTACTAATTTTCTCCTATCATTTAATGTCTTTCCTTTGAATTCTTCACAGTCAAATATACGGTGATTTCCTTTACAGTAATTGCAAATAAATTCATATGATTGATTCCCTTTTGCCACAAATGTTCTTGCTGCACTCTTGTTTGGTTTGGATTGATGGGTTCCTTTGGCTAAAAATTCATTTGTTTCCATAT
This sequence comes from Diogma glabrata, assembly GCA_963693315.1. NCBI lineage: Eukaryota > Metazoa > Arthropoda > Insecta > Diptera > Cylindrotomidae > Diogma > Diogma glabrata. The sequence continues at coordinate 131,789,537 of OY856186.1, forward strand.
TATCACATCTATTTGAAAGAAATTTCAAAAACTCTTTAAATGACGGAAAATTGCTTTGTTTTGGACAATCAGCCCATGCTTGCCTAGTTTCTCGATCGCATTTTTCCAAATAAAGGTAAATTAGAAATGGGTCTCTTTTTTCAGCCTCAGGTCCCAATGCGGACAATCCCCGAATCACTTCATCGCCAACATTGGTTAAATGTCGAAGACTCTTACTAGAGTTTGATAACACTACAGCTGGCTCCATAAAATATTTTATTAACGATATTACTACTAGTCCTGGTTTGTCATATCTTTGGATTATCTTTTCCCATGCATCCTCATAATTGGCATCGGTTATCTGAATAGTGTTGACTAATGCTTCAGCTTCACCCTTTAGAATACTTCTCAAATATTGGAATTTATGAGCAGTAGTTAAAGATCCATTATTATGAACGGTTGCCACGTAAAGGTCCCTGAACGATGGAAATTCCATATAACTACCATCAAAGATGGGTATATTAATTCGAGGTAGTCGAACTTCTGCAGTTGCAGTTTGTGACTGGTTTAATTTGTCAAAGAAGCTTTGCTGTTGATCAGCAAATCGACCCATTGTAGTATCTAACTGATCCTGTATAGCCGTATGTTTTGGATCACGATTTCCCAGTGCGATACGTAACTTTTCTTTAATTGCATAATATGAATCTTCAAAGTCCTCAATTTCCGATCTCATTCCAGGAAATCCACTAAGCTTGTCATCGACTTCAACAAATTCTAGGTAGTAGCGTTCCAACATTTCTAAACGAACATTGATAGCTTCCGAAGTAGTTTTGACGTTGATTTTATTAACGAAGTTGGTACACAATCGTGAACATGAGCCCTTTATTTTGCCACGCTTTCGTTTTAAGTCCGCCATTATTTCTGCCTCATCGGCCATCATGAAGAGTATACTTTAAACTTGTTAAAAATAAGTGTTTTAAATTAACATGTGGTTAAATCCGGCTCGAAGGACCATGAACAAAATAGTAGAGCTAAACTCTTTAATAGATTTTTTAACAAAGCACTTATTATTCACTGATTTTAATTTTCACTTCTTAACACGATTAATCTTAACCAAATGCAACTAACACTGTAACTATTTGCGTTTATTATTCTGGAAAAATCAATGTTTAATTTATTTTAGCTAAATTGCATTAAAGGAACTAAAAAATTCAATCGTTTCTGCTAATCAGTGGTTTTAATTTATTTTAATATTTATTCAGTTAAATAGTTATATTCACAAAATTAACAATAATATTTATTTAATCAGTTATACATTTTTATTCAATTAAATAATTAATTATTCACCAAAGTAAAAATATTTTTTTATTTTATAGATTTTCAAAATCAATTAAAATTATTGTAGCCGGTTAAATAATTATAAAAGAAAGGAAAAAATAAATAAATTGGATTGTATACTTATCTTCTGCTGGTCTCAAAACGAAAGTGAATTTATTTTCAATATTTACACGACAATAAAAAAGCAACCACAATTTTCTACAAAAATAAGTGTTTTTGTTTTAAATTGTAGAATTGATTTCTTTCGAAATGCATCTTAATATTCATATTGCATCAAGTAACCAGCTATAATAATTCGATCGATCAGATAAAATAATTGATTTGAAATGAACATTTAGGCAAATAGCTCGAAAATTATTAACGTATATATATAGGAGTTAATTATAAAAATATATATTTCAATTTATAACCTATTCTAAATTAATTACTATTTTGATCTTGCCTTCATCTCTTAACTTTAGTATGCGGTGATCCTCAACAGGTACATTGCAATATCTGCGGGTGTTATGCCAGAAATTTAAGAAGTTATGGTCATCTTTTCCAACAACATTTAGGACAACTGGTCAACTAAGGATTAATGATGCAAACCGAACCCGATCCATATCGACAGAAGCAATAGACACAGTTTTCCCAATATCAAGTAAACAGTTGGCAATTAAATACTGTGCATCAACTGATGTACCTTGGCTCAAACCACCTTGGTTCAAATTCCGTTTCGACGAAAAAAGATTTCTTTATAGCACCTCGAACGTTTTCAACGTTATCTGAAGATGCGAAAAATTCTCAATAAGGCATGAGTCGCTTCTATTATTTCCGAACTAAATAATCCTAGGCTGTTTACGTCAATATCTTGCATAAAATTGTATATGGATTAGAAAGAAAATCCGCAATTAGCATCCTAGGAAAAAATTCATTAGAATTGTTAAACGACGACGGAATTTTATATCGTAAATTTTCTTTTTTCATCCGTACAGCGGATGTCACAAGTAACCAAATTTTGAGATATGCTAACATCCTCATCTATTTTAATGGTTTCACGAAATCTTTTCGTTGCTATGTTGTCCCAAGTCTAAATGAGGACGTGTCTGGGCATCGATTTGTGGAGGGATTTTGGTGTCACTTTTCATAGTCTCGGTGATCCAATCGCCGAAGACGTTATTGATTGGACCACGTTATCACGTGGAACAATTAACGACCATCAGATCCAGCGTTCAACAACATTTGTTAGCTGCAATCAAGAAGTCCCAACAACAGCATAATCTACGGAACCGACCACAGACGTATCGGCCACAAAAACGAGTCTTGGTACGATAACATCGCTTAAGTGGTTCTGTGAATAAATGTTCGACCAAGATGGCTTCATAGTTTTTACCTACCATTATAGAATTCAAGGTTGGTAAGGTTCTGTACAGATGTACGAATTTAGATGGTAAGGCCATGAGGACTTCTAATTTCTTTACAAAATTGTTACTATTTTGTTGTATTGGACCTTTAACAACAAAAGTTATATAAACGAGAATGCCGGGTGTGAACAAATTGCCCTGGACGATTGAGTGACTTAAGAATCTCTTAAATATTCTTTATTCCCTTATCCTAACATCCCACAGAATGAAGGATGTTTAAAAAAAAACCTCATTTGTTATCGAGAGGGTAATTCGAGTTTAAGTTAATACTAGTATATATAAATGTAGAAATTTATTTAAATTAACAAAAAAAAACTCACTGCTATTGTATAGATGACGAAAAACTTCTTTCTTGACGCTCAGCTCAGCTTTCCCTTTTTCTTTTAATATCAGAATTCTGATCACTGTAATTTTCCCAACCAAAACTTCTCCGTCTTAAATTATTTATCATTAGCAGGATTTTGATCAATGTAATTTCCACAAACAAAACTTTTCCTTCTCTAATTATTTATCTTAAGCAGAATTATTAAACTGCAGCGGTCTTCATTGACGAAAGAAAATATTCAATCCTCAATATAGGAGACCCCAATATGTCGGCTCGCTTGTTTCTTTTGTTAACCAAATTGTCTTATTTCTAATTTGATTTTCCTTTCTTTTTTCACACACTTATTTAATAAAAAAAAGGAACAACAAAATCGTTCAAGTGTCGATACTTTGTCATATTCAATCCAAAGGAAATAGATGCAAAAATGGTTTGACATGTTTTATCTTTTTTCAATGGAGTGTTTTTAGTTTTGTAGAAAAAAATACACGTAACATATGGTTTTTTTATTACCATAATTTTTTTTTTATTTAGCACTGTACACGTTTTTATTAACTGAGATACGTGGAGGAAACTCATTTTTTATTTACAAATTATATTTTTTACTTTTAACAACTTGAAGAAATTACTATTTTGCACTTAAAAATTTTTAAAACTCAAAAGTTTCAAAGCTAAACATCGAATGAACAATAATTCAAAAAAGTCAGACAAGTGCGAATAAAATTCGCTCGTCAAGGGTTCCGTGAATGTAAAGAAAACAATATCAAAATAATTTACATAAAGTTGTGTTGTAAAGGGTTTATATTGCCAGACCATAGACACATAAAAACTAAATGGTTCATCGTAAATATCAATAGTTAATGTCAATCTCATCTAAATTGATCGAAATGATATAAAAAATATTACTTTAGGTTAAATGATATCCATAGCTATTTATGGTAGCTAAGGAACGACTCAATTCTGTAAAACAACGACGAAATTTAGGGGTGGAGTGGTGTTAACGCTAAAAATAGGACTTTTTTGACAATAATTCAAAAACTGTGCATCGCAAGATTCTAAAATAATTGTAATGTTTCTTAATTTTGGTGTTCTTTCAAATGACACTCATGCGAGCCAAAAAACCTTTTTTTCACGATTCCCCACTCCTATCCCCTAAACACGTAGAATTAAAACTACTTGAGGCTTCGCTATATTTTTCGTTAAGGGTTTATCAAATTTCCTATCTCTATGAATTTTTTCATTTCAAATTTTTCTGTCAATCAACGAAGAAACGTATAGGGGGGGGGGGACCAACTTTTTGTTGAACTTTTTTGAGAATAATTCAAAAACGGTGCATCGCAAAATTCTAAAAAAACTGTATTGTTTTTTAATTTTGGTGCTCTATCAAATGACATCCCACTCATGCGGGTCAAAAAACAATTTTTCACCCTTCCCCACTCCCATCCCCTAAACACATAGAAATAAAATCACTTGAAGCTTCGCTATATTTTTCGTGTTCCATAGAATTATAGGCTCATCGCTTTACTAGAATTTTCAGTTCTTTCTATAGCAACAATTTTTTTGTGTTAGATTACATAAGTTCGACATTTAGGTCGGTGCTTGAAAAACAACGTATAATTTTAACAATATTTAAAATTAACAAAAGATCAATGTTTGACTTAAACAATAGCATATTAACCCTAAAATAATTGCAGGTTATCGAACTTACCATTCAATTAAAACTCAACATTTTCTAAAGTTATACAAGAAATTTATTAAACCAGTAATTATGAATGGATTACAAACGTGGATCTTAACACAAGCTAACAAATCACATCAATCTGATTTGAACCTTGAGAATTTACGCCACCTTTTGGGCCCACTTATGGCATACAATACAATACAATATACAATAGATAGTAAAGGACCGTGATAATTTTGAAATAAAGTCTTCTTTCTTTTGGATAACTGGTTATATTCACTCTAAAAGAGTTGCAAAATTAAGAATTGCTCTAAGAATCAGTATAAAGGATGACATGACTAAAAATGTACACGCCAGTCCCACTCGATATTGCTATTCGGGTTAAAAAAGCTTTATTTCACCTTACCATTCCTACCCTTTCAAAACGATTAATAAATATTTGATACACGGGGGGACGGTCTGAGTTTTGAACATTTTTGATCATAACTCAAAAACTGTGTACCGCAAAATTCTAAAAAAAATTGCAATGATTTTTAAATTAGGTGCTCTTTCAAATGACACTCCATTCGCTTGGGTCAAAAAAAGTTTTTTTTTACCCTCTCTACCCCGGTGCCCTAAACACACAGAAATATAATTATTTGAGACTTCGGTATAACTTTCATACAAAATTTACCAAATTTCCTAGCTCTGTAAATTTTTTCAAATTTTTATGTCAATCAGTGTCGAAACGTAGGGGGGGGGAACGGTTTGAATTTTGCACTTTTTTGTCCATAACTCAAAAACTGTGCACCGCAAAATTCTAAAAAAAACTGCAACGAATTTTAAATTAGGTGCCCTTTCAAATGACACCCCACTCGCTTGGGTCAAAAAAGTTTTTTTTTTACCCTCTTTACCCTGGTCCCCTAAACACTCAGAAATATAATTATTTGAGACTTCGGTATAATTTTCATACAAAATTTACTAAATTGCCTAGCTCTGTGAATTTTTGTGAAATTTTTCTGTCGATCAGTGTCGAAACGTAGGGGGGGGGGGGGGAACGGTTTGAATTTTGCACTTTTTTGTCCATAACTCAAAAACTGTGCACCGCAAAATTCTAAAAAAAATTGCAACGAATTGTATTACCGTCTTTGTTTCTTATTGGTAGTTTCTGGCCACAAATAAAAAATCCAAGCTATAGATCAAAATATAATTTTTTATTTAAATATTTCGGTCCTTACTCTAGAGTAATAGTTCATAATAAGTTTAAACATAGACTATTTACTGAGGAGGGTCCCAAATAAGGACCGAAATATTTAAATAAAAAATTATATTTTGATCTATAGCTTGGATTTTTTATTTGTGGCCAGAAACCACCAATAAGAAACAAAGACGGTAATACAATTTTATCAAAGAGATCAGTATCAATGTACATACGAAAGTGTATACATTGAACGGAGAAAACCTAATTGCAACGAATTTTAAATTAGGTGTTCTTTCAAATGACACCCCACTCGCTTGGGTCAAAAAAGTTTTTTTTTTACCCTCTTTACCCCGGTCCCCTAAACACACAAAAATATAATTATTTGAGACTTCGCTATAATTTTCATACAAAATTTAGCAAATTTCCTAACTCTGTGAATTTTTCCAAATTTTTATGTCAATCAGTGTCGAAACGAAGGGGGGGGAACGGTTTGAATTTTGCACTTTTTTGTCCATAACTCAAAAACTGTGCACCGCAAAATTCTAAAAAAAACTGCAACGAATTCTAAATTAGGTGCTCTTTCAAATGACACCCCACTCGCTTGGGTCAAAAAAGTTTTTTTTTTACCCTCTCTACACCGGTCCCCTAAACACACAGAAATATAATTATTTGAGACTTCGGTATAATTTTCATACAAAATTTACCAAATTTCTTAACTCTGTGAATTTTTCCAAATTTTTCTGTCAATCAGTATCGAAACGAAGGGGGGGGGGAACGGTATGTTTTTGACAATAACTCAAAAACTGTGCATTGCAAAATTCTAAAAAAAATTGCAATGATTTTTAAATTAGGTGTTCTTTCAAATGACACCCCACTTGACCACATTTTAAATAGTGTTTTTACCCCTCCTTATTTCCACCCCCTTAATAAATCTAATTATGAGAATATGACACTTTTGTATATTTTTTATTAAAACTGTACTAATTTTTCTATCATTCCAAATACATTTGAAAATTTTCGATCAGTTAGGTTCGGAGCTAATCGAGTTAAGAAAACACGAAAAAAACGTCATTATTCAGAATTATACAAAAAATGGTGAGGTGTAAAATTCCAAGATAAATTTTTAAGGAATACTGAAATGAAGCCCTTTCATATGATACCCTACTTGAATCTATAAAAAAATCTATTTTCTCAAAGGTCTCACATCGAACCCCTGTAAACCAAACGAAAACCACTTTAGTTTTATTTGTATTCGTCATTTCATGTGGACAGATTAGTTTTATACGCACCTCAAATTTCAAGTCCATAGCATTTATAGTTTACGAGATAATCGATATAATGTGAAAAACTCGTTTTACTCTCACCAATAGTGTTCCGTATAAAAAACGGAACCCTAAAAACTATATCCATCATGGCATTTAGAATAATTTTTGTTTTCTCTTTTTGTGTTTTGTTTTGTTTTCGCTCACGAGAAAAAAATAATAATTCTACCAACATTAACCCTTCGTTCGTTTTCTTATCAATCAGTGGTATTAGGAGTGTGTTTATTAATTTTATTTTAGACGTTTAAGAATGATCGTTATTTTGGATTTGAAAATTTTTCTGTTCTTTGAAAAATTAAACTATGAAAATTTTCTTATTGAGAAGAAACAAAAATGAAATATTGGAGATGCTTGAAATGTTTGTAAATAAATTACGAATCGTTGCGTATGTGTTTTAATTATCTACTTCAAAAATAACCAGACGTTACAACTTTCTGAATAGTCCTCATTGGCAACAATAACAAATAATGACTCCTTATGTACCTGAATTTGAATTTTGGTACTTGAGGGCACGGTCCAGTAATAGTGTTCGGTAGCTTTTTGGGGGGAAACTAATGTGCGTAGAATGAGTTAATGACTCGAATCTGCCTTTAGTTCCAAATACAATTGCTGGAAAGGACTCCCAAATATAGGACTTCGGTTCATGATCGTCGTCAACATTTATATTCTTCATTACGATAGAGCTTACCTTATTAATTTTTCTCCTTCGCTTGTACCTATCGATTAACTCATTTTTACATACTTACCAGCTTTGTGTTACGACTTTGGGTGGTGTTGTCGTGTTAAGACCCGGTGTGTCTCGATGCTGGGGGATTTTATTCGAGACATGACAGGTGAAACGATGAATTAAATACAACTGTTCAACAAGCCCTTTGCTTCTACGGTCAAGAACATGGGTGCCAGCATAATCATTATTTAAATCATTATTTTTTTGTTTTTTCTCCAACATCTTCGTTTTTTTTTAATATTTTTACATTTATCTTTACATAAATATAATTTTCACTTAATTAAACTCTGTAACAACCAACAAATTCTATTACCTAGACATTTCCTTTTAAAAATTAAACCAAACAGTACTCACCTTGCTCATACTATAAATAATACATTTGTTGCGTTCTATCAAACAACATAAAATCGAGTCATGAAGCAATATCTGCCGTGTACATAGTTTCACTGTATAAGTAAATTTCTCTTTTAGTATATTACGTCATATTATATTTGTTTCTTCCATTACTTGCTCTTATTCCGTATATATTGAACATACATTAAATGTTTTTTTATTATTATTTTTTTTTGTTTGTCAATGTGAAACAAATATAGTTTTTTTTTGTTTTAAAACGAAATTGATCTAAAGTAAGTGAATAATGCGCAGAAGCGTTGATGTTAAGAGAGTATTTCATATTACGAGTTTTAGCTGTAATATGTTGGCAATATCAATGATTGATTAAGTTTTGAATTACCTAAGTTTTTTCATTTGTTGGTATGCGTATGGTTATATTTCTATCTTTTCATTGAATTTGCAATGTGTGAGTGTATTAATTTTTTTGCTGTTTGATAAGTGTTTAAGTCACATCGACAGAGCAGGATACATGTTCTTTTTATAAATAAAGTCGATGATTGAAATCACATCGATTTTTGAAGTCAGTTAAGTTTTAACTTTGGAATTGTGTGTATTAAGCTAAAATAATAAAAGAAAAAAACAAAACCAATTACTAAAATAAAATTTGAGGGAAGGTTTAACTTTCAAAGATAAAAATTAGAAAAAGTAGATTGTATTACTAGTGCGAATGCGTTTTCCAAACAAGAGATAGTTTGATAGTTTGCAATAACTCGCGTTTGGAAAACGCATTCGCACTAGTAATACACACTATTTTTTGTAACAAATGCAAAAAATTTATAAATATTTATTTAATTGTTAATTTAATCATTTATTTAACAAAGTTATAAACAAATTTAAGATATTTAAATAATTAAAGTGCGCCATCTTCGTTGTAATATTTGTAAATTTTAAGAATCCAACTACCGGTGAAAAATAAACATAAGAATCCAACTACCGGTTTTATAAAAAACATTATTTTCAACTAGAATCCAACTAAGATCTGTCAAAATTGTAAACTTTGAAAACCCAAATAAATTGTTTATACAATTCAAATGATGCAATGTGTTTAAGTTGTTTTTACTATTTGGTAAGTTATTTAAATTATTATTTTGATATTTTAGTGCTATACAAATATTATATATAGGATAGATTTAACTACAAATCTCACATACAGGCGGCGTGCGTGCCAGGCTTACAAAATATTTTGTGGTCATATGTGCGGAAAAGTAGTTTTTTCTTGTATTCTATTCTAGTATAAAATTGAATATTTTTTATGCATGTGTTACAAAAATAGTGCATTATTTAATTAGGAGCTAAAGTGATTCTTTTTGTGTTGAGTCTATAGTTTGACAATTATAGACGAAACACAAAAAGTCACTTTAGCTCCGAATTAAATACACTATTTTTTTGGCAAACGTTTAAATTTTTTATAAATATGAAATTAGTACATCAAACTTTTTATAAATATGAATTTGTATCGTCATAATTACTTCCAAAAAAGAGAAAAAAACATTTAAATTTGTATGAATAAAATTTTTTTATCAAAGCAGCCTTTTTAAAATTTCATAATATGAGAATCAAATTATTTTTTGTTGTCATGGTTATACAATATGTTTGAAAAAATAACAAACTAACAAATAACAAATGCTACTTAACCGCCTCCGTAATATAAAATAAAAATGGCGTTACTTTTGCTGTCGCTAGACGTTACTTTTGCTGTCAGGCTAAAAAGTAAGACTTTAGCTAACTCCCTAGCGGCAGTAAAGTTAAACTTTACAGCCGTTTGCCGAAAAACATATTTTTTTGTAGCTATCGAGCGTTAGAGAATACTTTTGGTCTTTTGGTATTTATAGCTCTTGTAAATATATATTATTCTAATTTTGGTTTTATTAGCTATTTTGTGAAAAAATTGGAATTTTGACTTTTGGTTATCAAGCTAGAGAAAATAAAAAGTAAATTGTATTTTTTTTGCAATGACAGAAATAAAAATTAAAAATGTAGTGCATTTTAATCATGTGTATTAATATGATTTAAAAGGGAAGTCCATTTTGATATTGTCCATTTGTTATTGTAAAAGATTTTAATAGTGAAAGTGACAATATTATTAAGTGATATGTTTCGTATCGAATAAACAAAACTTATTGGGAAAACAAAACAGTATAATGGAGTTTATGTTTTAATGAAGAAAAAGTTCTTGGATTTAATATAAGTCGGTTGCAACAGTACATGCTTAGTTACTGCTAGTATAATTGTGACAACTTCGACAAAATACAAGTGAGATCATTCATACATTTGGTGCCCTTTTCACATAGGGACGAATTAAATAACAAGAAACAAAACTCAGGCCGAAAGGATGTGTTTGATAACTGTACCGAAAGTGTGCCGAAAAAATCTTCAAGTGTATCAAAACAAGAAAATTTGCATATTTTTTGCTAAAAAAAGTTCATTTTAAGTGATAATGAGTAGTAACAATGAATGTGGAGAATTCTTGATGGTCGGGCATGCTATGCGAGACCAAAAACTAGATTTTAGCATTATAGAATTATTAGTTTATCAAAAAAATAATGTCAAGTATGTCAAAAGAATGATTTTCATTAATTTTTTTACCCAATTTTTTGGAAAAAATAAAATTAATTATTTGTATGACATGAAATTGGACATGGAAATATTTGATTTTGTTATAGTTTTTTAAATATTTTTGGAATTTTGAAAAAGTTTGTATTTTTGATTTTGTTATAATTTTTGCAATATGTTTAGAATTTGGAAAATATGTGAATTTTTGAATTTGTGAATTATGAATTTTTGTATTATTTTTAAGATTTGTAAAAAAGTTTGAATTTTTGATTTTGATTTTCGGGATTTTGAAAAGTTTAAATTTTTGATTTTATTATAATTTTTAGAATATTTTTGGAACTTTGAAAAAAGTTTTTATATTTGATTTTGTTATAATTTTTGCGATATTCTTTGTTGTATTCTTTGAAGTTTTCTGAATCTCGAATTTTTGAAATATTTTTAGCATTTTGATAAAAGTTTCAATTTTTGATTATGTAATAATTTTTGGAATATTTTTAGAATTTTGAAAAACGTTTGTATTTTTGATTTTGTTATAATTTTTACAATAGCTTAAGAGTATTGGAAAAAGTTTCAATTCTCGATTTTGTTATAATTTTTGCAATATTTTTAGAAATTTTAAAAGAGTTTCAATCTTTAATTTTGTAATAATTTGTGGAATATTTTTAGAATTTTGAAAAGAAGTTTAAATTTTTGATTTTATTATAATTTTTATAATATTTTTGAAAAAAATATGAATTTTTGATTTTGTAATGATTTCTCGAAAATCTAAATGGAGGGGTTTTTGAGTAGTTTGCTGATGTATCATCTTTTCACTATATTATGTTAATTTATGATCTGTTATAATTACCCAGCAACGCATTGATGTTTCGTGTTAGTTTTCTAAACATAAATTTCTAAACTGAGATAAAAAATACTTGTACTTTAACAAAGAGTTTTATGTTTAATATACATCTAGAGATGGCAATTCCGGGATCCCGGATCCCGAAATCCTGGGGTCCCGTATCATTTCCTGATCCCGAAATTCCGGGATTGTTCTCTTAAATTTTCGGGATTAAAATATATTATTATTCATTGATCAGAATACAACGGAAATCAATGAAGACATCGATTTCAAACTGTTATTCAATATTTTTCAAATTTTCTATAATACTGGCTCATATCGCGTGACTATCATCTGAATAACTTGACTTTAAATAATATTTGGTTCCTTATTACTTAGCATTTAGCTAGATACGATAGTAACATAAAACAGATACTAGTAACATAAAATCTTTAAACTGACCACGAATCTGATATAGGAGTGACAATAAATTGAAATGCCAATTTCAATGAAGGAAGAGTTGAATCTAGCTATGGAAAAAGGTTTAAACACCTCAAAAAATTCCTGCCAAAGTAGGAAGGTGAACCTAATTCGCAGGTGACCCTGCCTTCAAAATGTTTATAATAATTTACTAACAATAAAGCCAACAAGAGTGGTATATGAAAGGGCTTTTTCAGCTGCTGGGTTTTTATAAACTAAAAAAATCGAAATTGGCTTAGCGACAAAATGATAGACAGCTTAAGTTTTTTGAGAGCACATTTTCAAACATAATTTTTTATTCAGCATTTTGTGAGCAATTGAACTCAAGTAACTAAAGAAGTAATTTGAATTTTTTTAATTCAAAGGTTAGGTTGGAGATATTCTCAGAGAAAAACTCTGTTTTTCTCTTTTACATGTTTCAGTTGGGGTTCGAACTCGTAACCTTATCAATGCCAACTCGAGGATATTTTTCAATGACTTAAGTTGAATTCTCATCTGTCATTAGATTCCAATTTTTTCGGAAATGTTTTAACATTATTTGGGGATTTTTCCATTAAAGTTCTAGACACCCCAATTGTGTGAATTCATAGGAAGTGTAATATTTCTATTATAGTCAACATTCTAAGTCACGAGTGTATAGTCATTATTGATTGTTTCCAATAAATGCAAAATCAATGAGCGACACTTTGCAATTATTGTGATATATGCAGGCATATTAGACAACATTATGGGAATCTAAATATTTTTGTGAGCAATTAAATTGAAAAAAGTCAGACAAGTGCGAATAAAATTCGCTCGTCAAGGGTAAAGAAAACAATATCAAACAATGTAAAGAAAACAATATCAGTATAATTAACATAAAGTTGTGTTGTAAAGAGTTTTTATATTGCCAGACCATAGACACATAAAAAATGAATGGTTCATCGTAAATATCAATAGTAAATGTCAATCTCATCTAAATTGATCGAAATGATATAAAAAATATTTCTTTAGGTTAAATGTTATCCATAGCTGTTTATAGTAGCTAAGGAACGACTTAATTCTGTTAATCAACGACGAAATTTAAGGGTTGATTCAAAAACTGTGCATCGCAAGATTCTAATTTGTTTCTTAATTTTGGTGTTCTTTCGCATGAGTGGGGCATACGAGCCAAAAAACTTTTTTTCACCCTTCCACACTGCCATCTCCTAAACATATAGAAACAAAATCACTTGAGGCTTCGCTGTATTTTTCGTTAAGGGTTTACCACATTTCCTATCTCTGTGAATTTTTTCAAATTTTTCTGTTAATCAACGAAGAAACGTATAGGGGGGGGACCAACTTTTTGTTGCCCTTTTTGACAAAAATTCAAAAATTGTGCATCGCAAAATTCTAAAAAAATGTAATGTTTCTTAATTTTGGTGCTCTTTCAAATGACATCCCACTCATTCGGGTCAAAAAACCTTTTTTTCACCCTTCCCCACTGCCATCCCCTAAACACATAGAAACAAAATCAGTTGAGGGTTACATCTTTGGTTACACAGTAGTGCAAATATTTGATGATTCACACTGTTTATAGTAAAATGTAGTGAAACGGTTTTGGGACACTTCTGTATAATTTGCTCGTTAGAACTGATGGTGTATTGATGAGTTCAAATGATGACGGTGTAGGGCCTTTATTGGAGTGATACTACTTATTGTAATGTAGGGAAACTTAGATTGATATAATACTGTTTAGTTAGTGATTGTTGTATATAGGGAATGTATTGTTTTTTCATTTGAACACTACTAATTGAATTCTTGTAGAATGTGTTTAATTGATTTCCCAGGTAGAATGTATTTATTTAATACTTATACAGATAATGTTTATTCACTAGTTATAGATTCGTTTATTCCCCATATAATACGTGTTTCACTATTCATCCATTCACTATTTTTACATGTTATAATTATTTACTATAATAAATATAGTAAGTGAATAAGTAAAGTCAATTCAATAAATCAGTGTACAAGCTAAGTTGATCAGTGACTAAGTCTCGAATAAATCTATATATTATTCGAGACTTAGTCACTGATCGATTTAGCTTGTATTCACTTGTTAGAATTGACATTTCTTACTCACGTATTAGAATTGACTTATAAACTTTTTGATTACTACTTGGCTGCCTAATTGTAACTTGTTGTCTGAGCTGTGAATACTAGTATTTAACGACTAACTCTCATTGACTTTACATAGTTATTCTTTTTTTTAAAACTTAAAATCGATTACTCGTTGCTATTATTATTATTATTATATTATTATTAATTATCATTGAAAAAATTGACCCCACTGGCCAAAACTTTAATTTTTGTATCTTTCAACAATATTATTAATTTGGGTTATTAAGAAATAAAGAAAACAATGTTTTTATGAAATTAAAATTAATCAATGTAAAATTCGCGAAAATGAAATGACGAAATTTTGGATTGAAAGAAAACTAAAATTTTGCTCAGCGTTGCGTTTTTGTTGGTCTATTTATTTTGAATTTATATTTCGTAATTAATTAATTATTTTGAAGTAGTTATTGAGATATTAGGAAATGATAGTATTGAATTTATGAATTTGAATATTAGAAAATGTTAGTTTGGGAGTTTTGGTGTTTTGGGAAGTTGCTGTGGTAAAACACGTAATTGGTTTTAATACAACACTATTCTAAATTGTTTATTTTTGTATTAAATAAGTAAATGTAAATGTATTGTGAATTTACAAAATATTTTAAAAATCTGATTCACAGAGATTTAAAATTTCACATGTTAGATCTTAAATTAAATATTCACATCGTAAAACTAAATTTTCAGATACGAATATCGTTTCCTTTAATATTCTATTAAATTTTAAAAGTTTGTCTAAAATTCTCTTGAGATATAAACGATATTCTATTAAAAGGGAAAATGAAAATCAAAAGAAAAGCTAAATAATTATCTGTAATTTTATTAATAGACTCTCAAGTGTATTAAAATTTGCTAAATTAAATATAAAAGTAAAAGGAAACGGAGAAACAAATTTTATTTTTATATAAATGAAACAACAAAAGATGCATCTCAATTATAAGTTGAATAAGGTTCAATTAAGAAAACATCAATTCAATGAAATTATCGATTTACCTTATGCTTTGTTTTATTCTTTATCGAAGTTGTTGATGATGAAAAAGGTAGGTTAGCTTCTCCTTTTTATTCGAGTCTTTGATTATAGAGGTAAAACATACTCGATCTAATTATTGTTTAACCCTTTTATTCAAACAATTATAAAATTTATTAGTTTAATAAAAATATTTTATTTTCTAACAACTTATTTAAAAAATATAAAAATCAGACCGGTTTCAGATATAAACATCTATCGTCAGTGAAAAATTTTATATTTATGAATATAAAATAACTTTTATTTAACTTATGTTTTGAATTGTGTTGAGTTGTGTAACGCGACAAGATTTATGTTTTATGGGTATTTACCAAGTCCACTCAATATGTGTTAATTGTGTTTGTTTCAAATCATAATCTATCATCATTTTCAATTTAATATTTTTATCAATTAAATATATTCTTTTTACTGTCCAACCAATCCTTTTTTTGAAAATCAGTTGTTTCATTAATAAATTTACGTTTCTTTTTTGTTGAATGTAATAAAATTAATCTTTTTTTTTGCAATTTTAATTGTATCAAATTCTTGTTTATTTATTAAATTTAATTTGAAATGAGAAATTAAAAAAGCCGTTTGTATTTTTGTTTATAAAAAATTCGAAAAATATCCTAATAAAACTAACTTTTAAGAAAAAGAATTATTATATTAATTGTTAAGTATAATTATGTTAAATATATAACTACAGGATAAGGGAAAATTTTAAACAAGAAAAAATAATAAAATGAACTGAACTCGAAATGATTGTACGTTAAGAATCGAACGAAGCTGAACGACGAGTCACAGGACAAAAAGAAGATTATTATGAAGAATTTTAAGAATTTTAAACCAACCAAAGACCATAGATTGCTTCATTCATCCAATATTAAAGGAAAATTGTAATTTTTGAATCATGATGTATAAAACATATGCCTTAATATAAATGATATAAGGCAGTGCAACCAACCAGACCATATATATATGTAAATATTGGAGAATTTTTCTGGAGAGTAAAAAAATTTATTAATTTGGGCAGGATGGAAATTAAAATGTTTATAGAAGTCTATTCAGTTTTGGTGCTCAACAGCAGCACATCTATAAGAAGAAAAAAATAAAATAATATTTAAAAGCTTTTGCTGCAGCTTGGGGCTTCAAGAAAACAACCGATTATCTTTGACCATTGAGGATTTGGAAACAACAAAATCTGAGTATTCATATAATTTTATTATTTTTTATTTAAAGTTTTTTTTTTTGAGAGAAATTTAATTAAAAGAATTCTATTGAAATTTCCATACATTTGTAGTTATAATGAAAAAATAATGAAAAAGTTAAAATGAGAATAAATATGTATTATAACGTTTAAATTAATTTTTGTGTTTATGATTTAATAGTTTTCTTTTTGTACAGTGTTTATTTCTCGTATTAAATAGGGGTTGTGTTATTTTGTGTGTGTTGTGATTTTTTTTTTAGAAAAAGAATTGAACTGCTTTTTCGAAGACCATATGTGGCAAGGGCCCGTCCCACACATATATTAAAAAAATTTAGCGCTGCGCCGTACAGAAAGGACTTTATATTTGGCATCCCATTGCGGGGACACCTCCAGAAAAAACTCCAGCTTTGTCAGGTATGGTCAGGTAAAACAGTTCTTTTCATTTTCTTTAGTTTTTATGTTTTTTTTGTGTTGTAAAGAAAACTATTAGTACAGTTATACTTGTGTTTATAGTTATTGGTTTTTTGTTTTTTTTTTGTAAAACATGTTTATATGCGAACAGTGAATTTTGGGTACACGTTATACTAATTATTAATTTATATTTTTTAGGTTAAGGTGCAAGTGATTTTGTGTTTTTTTTTGCAGTAAAGTTGATTCAGTGTTCAGTTATTATTTAGTATAAGCTACAGTGATTTTTTTTTGTAAAGTTATATCCAAAGTTGTGTTATAGAATAATTTGCATGTGAGTGTTTTTCTTTTGTCATGTACACAGTTATGTTAAAAAAATAATTTGCATGTAAGTGTTATTTA
The DNA here is from genome assembly GCA_963693315.1 of Diogma glabrata. NCBI lineage: Eukaryota > Metazoa > Arthropoda > Insecta > Diptera > Cylindrotomidae > Diogma > Diogma glabrata. The sequence continues at coordinate 131,806,888 of OY856186.1, forward strand.
TTCTTTTAAAAAAAAAATACAAAGATTATTCTAGAAAAAGCATGTTTTCGAATAAAGTACAGTGAACTGTAGTTATGGTGTATATTGAATTGTAGTTATAACAAAGTGTTTATTGGCAAATTTATAGCGTAGCATTTGTGTTGTATTCGTGTTTATTAGCTTTAAGTTTTGTGCAAAATTGTGAAATACTTGTGTAAAAGAATATAAAAAATTAGTGAAATTGAATTGATTACAAAAATTACAAGAAATAATACAAGGAGGACAGAATATGAAGACACGTTTCTAATACCGGTTGTCATGGTTTACATGGGATTGCTGTAAATTAAGGTATTATTATATATATTAATTGGTATATACATTTTCTTAAATCTCTTTAATTTTGACGATTTATTTAGCATATGTAATTGTTGAAAAACTTATTATAAAATTTATAATTTAGGCAAAAAATTTTTGGTTGTTGAATATTTAAATACTTGATAAAATAAATATATAAATATTACTTTGGCTCTATTTTTTTCAATTCTTGTGTTCAATATATATTATTTAAATTGTTCAATATATATTATTGAAATCTTATGATATATGTGGTTATTTATTTGTTTTGCGCAGCTTAATTTGTTGTGAACATGTATTCGCTCTTCTTGCTGGTTTTTGCGATTTGTTTTCAGGTTTTTCTTATATTTGGAACCTTTTAATCATATGCTGGTAAATATATTTAAAAAAAATTTATATTCGTGAAACTTATTCGTATATCTGGTGCAAGCGATTTAATTATATTAAATTTAAGTGATAAAGTTTTGGACATATTATAGAAAAAACTTAGATCTTTCTGTTTCTTTTTGTTAATCGATATTTGGTACTATACATACTACGTGGATTTAATAGTTTTTAATTTTAAAACGAAATCATGGAACGAGATGAACAGTGCGTTTATGAGCCTATGCACTTAAGCGAAGAAGAACGGAGACATGAACTCTGCATCAGAGGTGTAGAGGGTTTGGGAACAATAAGGAGTGAAACGGCGGCACTAAGAAACGCTTTAGCGAAAGAAGGCAAAACCGCGGCAATATTTCCACTCCTTCAAATTAACAGTCCTACAGAAGAAATCGAGAACGCGCGTACGGTACTAACAATGCTGACAGACGAGTTTGTACTCGCCGAAAAAAAGAAAGATACGGTACTTTTAGATATAATTCGATCTAGAACAGGTCTATGGATTAATAGGCTACGTAGAGTAAAGGATGATACGCTTGTTGGATATAAAGAAATTTTAGACGGTCTTGAACACTTGTTAAAACAAACAAAGTGTTTAGTACAGGAAGAATCAAACAGTCCTATTGATATTAGAAGATTTTCTGCAGTATCAAGTCTAAGCATACAAACGTCAATCGAACGTGAGAAAAACAACCAGGTTTCGCAAAACATAGAAGATCAGTTAGACCGGATGAACATCGGCAGAGGTAGAGGAAGACTTTCTTCCAATAATCTTAATGTATCATTTCTTAATCCCAACCATCGTTCTGAGGACCATTTCAATGAAAATTTAATACCCAATTTTAGAAATACATCGAAAAACAACTTTCTCATTCCGGATGATGAACAGCAACCAAATACAAACAACAACCAGTTAGGTCCAAAGCATCAAATTCAGCAATTGCAAGGGCATACTTCTGGAGGAACTAAAAACATCTTCAAATGGGATATACGATTCAGTGGGGATGGACAAGGATTATCTCTTAACGAATTCTTAACAAGAGTTGAGATATACGCTCGTGGTGAATCGGTTGGTGAGAATTTTCTTTTGGCAAACATACACTTTCTGTTAAAAAATAAAGCAGAAAAATGGTATTGGAGTAGCGCGGATTCGTTTCACAGTTGGACAGCATTTGTTGGCAGTATTAAAACGGAATTTCTCCCACGTCATTACGATTTTCTTTTAAAAGAGGAAATTCTCAACCGTCTACAAGGGCGTACAGAACCTTTTGCGAACTTTATTACAGACTTAAAAATTTTATTTAGTAGAGCACACCCTGCGTTGGATGAAGATTTTAAAGTCTACGTGATTCAAAAAAATATGTTGCCACAATACAGTTACAACTTGGCGATGACGGATGTGACAACTTTAGAAGGTATTATTCAATTGTGTAAAAGAATGGATGAAGTTAAACTATTAGCAGATCGACGCTTGTATATGATGCAACTGCCACCATCTTCAATGGTAGAACCTTCATATTCAAGACATATGAGTGCACAGGATCAATATAAACGCCCAGTGCGATACCCAAACGTGAATTGTGTAGAACCAAATTATAGAATCCAATCTGGACAATGGGAAAATTGCAGATCTCCATTACCATACAATCTGCACCATGATCAGCAGAATGAAGCGTTTAGTCAACGGGGATTTGAAAATCAAAAACCTATTCAAGAACGTGCAGTAATTGAAGATGACGATGCCAGGAACAATTGTATATGTGCAATAGGACACCATGCAGGTAGAGAGTTTCGCAATTTAAGGAAAGACCAGTCTGAACTAAAAGAGAGAACAAGATTACAATGTTGGAACTGCCAAGAGCCTGGACATTCACATAGAAACTGCATAAAACCACAGCTCAAGATGTTTTGCTACTTATGTGGTAATCCAGGAATAACAGCAAAGGACTGCTTGAAGCATATAGATTTTCGATCACGAAGGACAAATACGTTTAACCAACCTCAGCAGACCAAACGTCACTGTGAAGAAAAAGATGTGTCGGGAAACGGAGTTATGGAAGAACGAAACAACGATGCCATCGATCTTCCAATACACATAAGGCATCAGAGAAACCCGAACCCATCAAACCAACCGAAGTAAGAAGTTCTGAACTACAAATTATGTCTTCAATTATTAATTTACAAAAAGATCGTAGACCGTATTTGAAAGTTGATATTTTGGGATATGAACTTAAAGGACTTATGGACTCAGGAGCTAGTTGTACCATCCTTGGACTTGGTGGACTAGAACTTCTGAAAAAACTAAATTTAACGGGTCAACCGATCTCCACAGCAATCAAAACAGTGGATGGAACAATTCATCCAGTTGTAAGTATTGTCGACATTCCATTCAAAACATTAAATATGGTTAGGGTTGTACCAACGTACATCATTCCGTCGCTTCCGAAAACTTTAATTTTAGGCATCGACTTTTGGAAACATTTCGGTCTCAGACAAAAACTCTGCAATTTGGTATTAGATTGTAGTGCTTTGGAACATCACGAAAACGAAGAACGAGCTCCATTAGATTCAATTCAAGTTAAGTACCTGGAAGCTGCAATCCAAAAATTTAAAGCTTCAAAAGAAGGAGAAATAGGATGCACCAATTTATTTACACATACAATAGATACAGGAAATGCAAAACCGGTTGTTAAACGGCCATATCCATTATCACCTTACTTACAAAAAGAAGTTGATGCTGAACTCGATAGGATACTCGGACTAGGTGTAATAGAGGCTACTCAAAGTGAGTGGGCAAATCCGATGGTATGCGTTCGTAAGGCAACAGGCAAAATCAGGCTTTGTCTGGATGCGCGTGCTTTGAATCAGGTAACGGTAAAGGATGCTTATCCACTTCCGCATATTGGAGGAATTTTGGGACAGATTAGAAGCTCGAAGTATATGTCGGCCATTGATTTATCAGATGCCTTTTGGCAGGTACCACTAGATCCGTCTTCACGTCCAAAAACAGCGTTCATAGTGCCAGGAAGAGGCCACTTTATGTTTAAACGGATGCCTTTTGGCTTATGCAATAGTGCGCAAACTATGTGTCGTGTGTTAGAAAAGTGTTTGGGACACAATTTAGAGCCAGAAGTATTCGTCTATATTGACGACATAATCATAACATCAAGTACGTTTGAACGACATTTATTTCTATTAGAGGAAGTAGCAAAAAAACTAAAAGCCGCCAATTTGTCAATAAGTCTTGAAAAATCGAAATTCTGTGTTAAAGAACTTCGATATTTAGGGTATATTTTAGATGAAAATGGACTAGCACCTGATCCTGAGAAAATTTCGCCCATATTGAATATACCACATCCAAAAAATATCAAAGATGTTAGACGTTTACTGGGAATGGCGAATTGGTATCGTCGATTTATTAAGAATTTTTCCACCGTCACAGCACCAATTAGTGACTTATTAAAAAAAGGACAAACAAAATTTGTATGGACAGAAGAAGCGCAAGCCTCTTTATTGAAGCTAAAGACTGCACTTGTATCAGCGCCAGTGTTAAAAACGCCAGATTATGAACAGCCATTTACTATTCAATGTGATGCTTCTGAGCTTGGAATGGGTGCTATTTTGACGCAAGGGGAAGGGGATAACGAAGGAGTAATAGCATACTATTCTGAAAAATTAAGTCCAACCGAACGAAAATATTCAGCAACGGAAAGAGAATGCTTAGCTGTGGTAAGATCAATATATAAATTCCGGTCCTATATTGAAGGAACCAAGTTTACAGTTATTACAGATCATGCTTCACTGCGGTGGCTCATTAACCTAAAGGATCCGACGTCTAAGCTTGCGCGATGGGCATTAAAATTACAAGAATTCGAATTTGAGATAAAACATCGGAAAGGAAAACTAAATGTCGTGGCAGATGCGTTATCAAGACTAATGGAGGTGAATGAAGTTAACCAAGAAGAGAAAGATGAAGATTATACAGCTCTAAAAACTAAGGTATTACAGAATCCGGAGAAATATCCAAATTTTTCAGTTAAAGATGATCTTCTGTTTAAAATATGTAACAAAAATACAAAAAAATTGAATTATAGTGCAGAATGGCTATGTTACGTCCCTAAGAATCAGCGAAACCAACTTCTCCATGTATATCACGACAGTCCGTTGGGAGCACATCTTGGTGTTTTGAAAACGTACAAAAAGATCAAACAGAAACATTATTGGCCAAACATGTATCGGCAAATAAAAGAGTACGTGAATAAATGTAGCGAGTGTCAAACGAATAAGCATTCCAACGTTTCGTCTAAAGTACCAATGGGTGATCGAAAAAACGTTCAAAGTCCATGGGAAATGATAGCGGTTGATTATATGGGACCGTTCCCTAGATCTAAGACGGGAAATCAGCATCTTTTAGTTATATTAGATGTATTTAGTAAGTTTTGTATCCTAAAACCAGTGAGAAGAGCTGAAGTGAAGTCACTTATGCAAATTCTCGAAAATGAAGTTTTTCTCGTATTTGGGGTACCAAACGTTTTAATTTCAGATAATGGAGTACAATTCACATCAAAAGAATTCAAAAAGATGTTAAAAGAATATAGTATTAAACATTGGTTAAATGCTGTATACCACCCGCAGTCCAATCCAGCAGAACGCATCAATAGGGTCATTCTTTCTAGCATGAGAGCGTACATTAAAGACGATCAACGAAACTGGGATACCAACATTGCTAAAATTGCCTGTGCGATTCGAACCGCAAATCATGATTCAACAAAACATACGCCATATTTTATAAATTTTGGCAAAGAAATGGAATTGGGTAAAGATCTTACAAGGAGAGTAATCTATGAGCAAGAAACCGAAGACAACAGGTTAGTAAAACTTGGTAGGGTAAGGGAGGAAGTAAGACGCAACCTTAAGGATGCATATGTCAAATATGCAAAACACTACAATCTTAGAACCAGGCCATCTGAGTTTAGTATTGGTGAAATAGTCCTTAGAAAATCCTTTAGAAAATCGAATTTGGTAGAACGGTTCAATGCAAAATTAGCTCCACAATATATAAAAGCTGTCGTAAAATCGAAACTTGGAAGCTCAATGTATGTTTTAGAAGATCTAGATGGAAAATATACCGCGAAATACCATGTGAGCAGTTTAAAAAAATTTACAAGTTAAGATAATTGTTTTAATGTGTTCTGTGTTAATCATAATAACTAAATATGATACCGTTTTAATGTGTTATATGTTTATTGTTATAACTTACGTAATTATTGAAAACCCTTTTAATGTGTTTTGTGCTTGTATCAATTAGGTTAGTTTTGTTGCAATGTGTTTGTGCTGTCGCATATATAACTTTTCGTTTTTTTTAAATTTTCAAAATTGTGTATGAACGATAAGCTAGTGTTAGAATATTTTGGTCGCATGTTTGCACGTTTAAAATATAAGAAAATATTTTGTAGTATTTATTTAATTTATTGTAGTTTAAGTTTTTGGGTCCTGCTTTTGCATATTAGTTTAGTTTTTGGGTCTTGCTTTTGCATTTTAGTTGTAAGATTATGGGAATTTAGTTTCCATGCATGCGGTAGGGTATTGCTTGAAAGCATAACGTTAGTCGCATAGCTTTCAAGTGAGGGCGCTATGATAGGTCTAGTGTAGTCTGGTTTTCCCATAGCGCGCTCATGAAAATAAATTAGTTATCCTACTTGTTTTTGGTATTTGTATTTGTATACAAATAAATAGGTTAAGTTTCTGGGAGCAACTTGTTCCAAATCTTATTTTGGAATATGTTGCTGTTCAGTGGGCAATTCTTAAGGTGAGCGCTCGTCGCAATACTTAAGTCAAAAATTTTTTGAAAAAAACAAAAAGAATTAAAATTGTCCATCTGTTCAATTTAGTTTATTTTATGGGAATGTAATATTAAGGTTTTTTTGGGATGCATACAATACATGTATAACATGCATGTTAAGCATAAAACACCAGTTTTCAAATTATATTTGGAACATGGTGGCTTGCGGTTAGAAACATTTTTAAATAACAGCGCAAATTGCACATTCATCAATAATATAGAGCCACTGCTATGTCCAGTAAACAATCTTGGTTTTCTCAGATGAATGTAAGATAATATAATTTACGAACTACTTACGTTCTTAAATTATACATTTTTGTATTTGCATGTTTTTTTGGGGTCTATAGTAAATTTAAGGAAGCGGTATTCGAAAGTATCCACATTATTTCTGGAACTTTTGAGAGCATTTTGTTGCAACTTTTTAGTTTGGTATTATTTTGTTTGGTGTTATGCAACAAAATGCTCTCGAAAACCCAGCAATGGTGTGATGTAACGCGACAAGATTTATGTTTTATGGGTATTTACCAAGTCCACTCAATATGTGTTAATTGTGTTTGTTTCAAATCATAATCTATCATCATTTTCAATTTAATATTTTTATCAATTAAATATATTCTTTTTACTGTCCAACCAATCCTTTTTTTGAAAATCAGTTGTTTCATTAATAAATTTACGTTTCTTTTTTGTTGAATGTAATAAAATTAATCTTTTTTTTTGCAATTTTAATTGTATCAAATTCTTGTTTATTTATTAAATTTAATTTGAAATGAGAAATTAAAAAAGCCGTTTGTATTTTTGTTTATAAAAAATTCGAAAAATATCCTAATAAAACTAACTTTTAAGAAAAAGAATTATTATATTAATTGTTAAGTATAATTATGTTAAATATATAACTACAGGATAAGGGAAAATTTTAAACAAGAAAAAATAATAAAATGAACTGAACTCGAAATGATTGTACGTTAAGAATCGAACGAAGCTGAACGACGAGTCACAGGACAAAAAGAAGATTATTATGAAGAATTTTAAGAATTTTAAACCAACCAAAGACCATCGATTGCTTCATTCATCCAATATTAAAGGAAAATTGTAATTTTTGAATCATGATGTATAAAACATATGCCTTAATATAAATGATATAAGGCAGTGCAACCAACCAGACCATATATATATGTAAATATTGGAGAATTTTTCTGGAGAGTAAAAAAATTTATTAATTTGGGCAGGATGGAAATTAAAATGTTTATAGAAGTCTATTCAGTTTTGGTGCTCAACAGCAGCACATCTATAAGAAGAAAAAAATAAAATAATATTTAAAAGCTTTTGCTGCAGCTTGGGGCTTCAAGAAAACAACCGATTATCTTTGACCATTGAGGATTTGGAAACAACAAAATCTGAGTATTCATATAATTTTATTATTTTTTATTTAAAGTTTTTTTTTTTGAGAGAAATTTAATTAAAAGAATTCTATTGAAATTTCCATACATTTGTAGTTATAATGAAAAAATAATGAAAAAGTTAAAATGAGAATAAATATGTATTATAACGTTTAAATTAATTTTTGTGTTTATGATTTAATAGTTTTCTTTTTGTACAGTGTTTATTTCTCGTATTAAATAGGGGTTGTGTTATTTTGTGTGTGTTGTGATTTTTTTTTTAGAAAAAGAATTGAACTGCTTTTTCGAAGACCATATGTGGCAAGGGCCCGTCCCACACATATATTAAAAAAATTTAGCGCTGCGCCGTACAGAAAGGACTTTATAGTTGACTTCCGTTTTTTCATCAATTTTTCAGCCAATTTCCAATATGAGCTTAGTCTCATATTTAAAAAAAACAAGTTTGTTGAATTACTCTGTACTCGTTTCTAAAAGTTTTGATAAATTATTTTTTCTCCAATCTATAAAGCCTTAAACAATTACAACAAAGTCCATACAATATGTGTATGCTGTGTCAATCAATATGTTATGTCCAATATGTGTAAGTATGTATGTGTGATGAACCAATAGGTGAATTTAAAAATATTCGTTTATTGGGTGTCACAGTTTCAAATGACCTCCTCTGGAAACATAAATGTTTTCCACATTCAACTATTGCAAAGAATGAGTTAACTAATACATTTTGCATAAATTAATGCAAATCAAATTTGTTATAGAATGAGTTCGCTAATACAAATGTTTACATTAATGCAAGATGAATGAAAAGAGGTGTGGTCTATTCTTTATGTACGTACTACGTAATATTGTTTTCTAGAAAGTACAGTGGATTAGCAGAAGTTTCTACTTATTTATTTTTGGATATAAATAAGCGAACAAAATATCAGATAGTCAGTTTTTATTTTGCAATTAAAAGTGTTTATAAATATTCGCAAGTATAAGGAATAATCGGATGGTACTTGAGCCTGGGTACTAATAGTGAAAGAATTTGAACCTAGTGGAATAGTAAATACAGATTTTACGATTCCGAATATCATTGATTCAAATTGTGATACATAAATTGGAGACCCTAGAATTTGTTGTAATTAAAATCGGAAGGTGCTGTAATTTGTTGATAAATAAAGTTTGAGATTTTGTTAACCAAAGATCCGTCTTTTTACTGTCGTATTTGCTCAATAATCGAAAAGAACCGACGCAGAGTTGTTACAGTGGTGTCAGAAGTGGGATTATTGGAACAATGGTCAAGACAGTAAATATTAGTGAGCTCAGCAGACCCAGCTGAAGGATGAGTTGAGGAAAAGGTATGCTCCAACCCATGGAACGAAGGCAGAACTTGCATTCCGGCTGCGTAAAGTTTTAGAAGAAGCAGGTGAAAACACAGAAGTCATAGAAATAGAGCCGGAAGAAGCCCCGGCTCAGAATGCCCCAGCAATTGATCCGATGATGGTGTTGATGAAAGAAATGATGGCCCAGCAACAACAACAACTTGCTGATATGATGGCCAAACAAGGAAACAATCTGATGGCCCGACAAGAGAAACAGGCAGCAGAACAAAAAGTAGAGCAACGACAACAATTTGCTGATATGATGGCAAAGCAAGAAAGTCTACGTGAAGTAATCGAGTCACGTATATCCAGTGCGGAGGTTAAAATCAACAACATGGAAAGGGAGCTGCGGAAAGTTACCGAAGAACATGAAGAGAAATTACGCAATCTTTCGAGTGAATTCCGCCAAGAAATGGCACAAGGGAAGTCAGGTAACATGATCAATCCATCAACTACTTAAGCTCCAGCTAGAGTGAAAACACCCGCATTTGATGGATCTACATCGTATCAGATATTTAAGATGCAATTTGAGATAGCAACAACTGGGGTCGATCACCAGCAAAAAGCGAATGCGCTTATATTGGCATTGAAGGGACCTGCTGCTGAAATTTTGCAGACACTATCACCGACAGATCGTGATTATAGCATGATAATGGAGGCCTTAGGATTAAGATATGGGGAAAGTCATATGCAAGCTCTCCATCGCATGCAGCTCAAAACACGAAAACAAGGAGTCAGCGAAACTTTGCAAGAATTAGAGGCTGACATTGTGAAACTGGTAAATTTGTCATACCCGAACTATAATGCTGAACACCGAGACGAACTGGCAGCTGATACATTTATCAATGCTCTTCGAGATGTACAAATGAGAAATCAGCTTTATCTAAGCGGAAAGAAGCTACCTGCGGAAGTCTTAGCATTGGCCCTACAAATGGAAGCTGGAAAAAGAGCGTATGGCTCAGATAAGGTACGTCAGATCGAAGTTGCTGAGGAACCACTAAAAGCAGCGCTTGATGGAGGGATCATGCGTGTCAAAAGTTTGGTAGATAAACCTGAACGAAATCAACGAAGTAGATCTAGCAGAGTAAGATGCTGGAACTGTGGAAAGTTGGGGCACATCCAAAGAGAATTTAAATGGGAGCCACATTCGGAAGAGAGATGCCGCGTTCCGGATTCGGGAAACTAGATCGTGCCAGTTTTGAAGGGCGAAAGCTGGCTAAATTACAATGCCCTACATTGGTGGTATCACAAGTAAAAAGAGAAAATAGTAGTCTAGTCCTAGAGGCAACCGTTGGAAGCAAATCGTACATGTTGACTTTGGACACAGGTGCTTCAAGATCGATAGTGCGTCTAAATGTGGTTCATGATAGTCAGATCGATACAGCAAGACGATTCACCCTAAAAACAGCTACGGGTGAAACAGTTTTAGTTCATAGAGAAAGCGACCAAGAAGTTCACCTTGGAGGAAATTCATTTAGGCACCGATTTATTGTAGCAGATATAGAAGATGAGTGCATAATTGGGCTTAACTTCATGAAAGAATACAATTTTATATTAGATCTGGGAAGCCACGTACTGAGATATGGAAACACAGAAATAGTGCTACACGCCACCAACGACAATGCTGAGATCCGTGTTATTAGTGACGGACCAGCTGAGATCCCGGCAAAATCTGAGAAGATCATATGGACTAAGCTACTAGATAAAAGTGACCAAAACTCACCTGTGATGATTGAGCCAGCTAACAACGACTTCGGGGGAAACATTACGATTGGTCGAACGCTAGTAGCAGCCAAAGAAGGGGTAGTTCCAGTGCAACTGATTAACTTCTCAAATAAACGAGTGATCATCAATCATGGAGAAGAAATCGCCAAATGCAGCACCATAAAAGAGATATTCAGTTGTCAAGAAGGGCAAAAGGTCTTCATGCAGAGAAACAATCCCGCATTAGTAGCAATACTTCAAGATCTTAGTAAAAGAATAAATCCAGCCGAATTCAAAGAAATCAAGAGGATATTAACGAAGATGAGCAGCGTTTTCTCTACTGGAGATGAAGATGTTGGAAGAACAAACATCGTGCGACATAGGATCAACACTGGAAACGCTCATCCTATCAGGCAGCCTCCTAGAAGACTACCACTAGCTAAGCACGAGGAAGTGCAAGGAATGCTGGACAAAATGAAAAGTGATGGAGTCATCAGGCCATCTAAGAGTCCATGGAGCTCACCAGTGGTGCTAGTTAGAAAAAAAGATGGGTCAGCCCGTTTTTGTGTAGATCATCGAAAGCTGAATGAGGTAACCGTTAAGGACAGCTATCCACTGCCACGAATTGATGACACACTGGATACACTATCAGGGGCCAAATGGTACAGCACATTAGATCTGAAGAGTGGCTACTGGCAAGTTGAAATGCATCCAGAAGATCGACGAAAGACAGCATTTTCTACTGGCAATGGGTTGTGGGAGTTCAATGTGATGCCGTCTGGTTTATGCAATGCCCCAGCAACATTTGAACGTCTAATGGAATGCGTGTTGCATGGCTTAACCTGGAAAGTCTGCCTCGTTTATCTTGATGACATCATTATAATGGTGCGCAGCTTCGAAGAGCATCTAATGAACCTCGAAGACGTACTCCAAAGAATAAGTAATGCCAACATGAAGTTGAATCCGGAAAAGTGAAATCTGTTCCACAAAGAAGTGAAGTACCTTGGACTTGGACACATCATTACAGAACATGGAGTCAGAACCGATCCCGAGAAGATTGATGCTGTGAAAAATTGGCCAGTACCGAAGAATGTTCATGAGCTACGCAGTTTTCTTGGCTTATGTACCTATTATCGAAGATTCGTAAAGAATTTTGCGAATATCGCCAAGAGTCTACATAAATTAACAGAGGCAAATACCAAGTTTCTGTGGACAACTGAATGTAATGAGGCATTCTGCAGTTTAAAAGGAAAACTATGCAACACCCCTATACTAGCCTATCCAGAATCCGGAAAGATGTTCATTTTGGACACAGACGCAAGCAATGTAGGAACCGGAGCTATTTGTCACAGACAATTGGAGACGATAAGAAAGTGGTGGCGTACTTCAGTAAAGTTTTGTCAAAGCCGGAGCGGAATTACTGTGTCACGAGGAAGGAGTTGCTAGCTTTCATCAAGGCAGCGAAACATTTCCACAAGTATTTGTGTGGACAACCATTCCTGATTCGCACGGACCATGTTGCGCTAAAATGGTTATTACAATTCAAATTCCCTGAAGGACAAGCAGCAAGATGGATAGAGATCCTGCAGAACTACGACTTCAAAGTTGAACACTGCAGGGGAAGGATCCATGGTAACGCCGATGCCTTGTCCAGAAGACCCTGTATAGAGGAGTGCAAGTCGCGTAGCAGATCTGAGGGAAATGAGGCAATGAAAGTGAGCCAAATCAAGCTCCAAGCTCCTGAGGATTGGTGTACCGAGGCAATTAAAAGAGAGCAGCTTGAAGATCCAGCTATGGCTCCAATATTGAAACGGAAAACTGAGGGAAGGCGACCGGAGTGGAAAGAGGTAGCACCTTTAAGTATGGAGGTGAAATGCTTCTGGGGGCAATGGAACTCACTTTTGATGGATAACGGGATACTTAAAAGAAAATTGAAGTCCGCTGATGGAAAGAAAGTGTTGGAACAACTGGTGTTGCCATCAAGTCGAGTAGAAGAGGTACTGGGAAAGCTGCATGGAAGTATTTCTGGAGGACACCTGGGAGTCAATAAAACCTTAGCCAAAGTAAGGGAGAGGTTTTATTGGGTAAGGTATCGAACGGACGTGGAGCAATGGTGTCGGCGATGCGATGCTTGTGCGGCGAGCAAAGGACCAAAAACTAGAACTCGAGGAGAGATGCAACAGTACAATGTGGGCGCCCCAATGGAGAGAATTGCGATAGACATCGCGGGGCCATTTCCGGAAATGACAAAAGGTAACAAATACATTATGGTGGTGTAAGAATCGGGTTATTAATTCTTGCCTGTTAATGCACGGCTATGAAGAACAGCTGTAGTCGGTTGGCAGGGTCATAACAGGCCTAGTTTTACTTTATTTTTTTTTGTTTTTCTTTAAATACTAAAAGTAAGAGGTTTAGGGTCGGATACATCTCCTCAACAAGGCAAGGCTTATTTAATGGCAAATCACATAGTAATATTATTGTGCAACCTTACCTCCTGGATGTGTCTGGCAAGACTCCATCTTCCTTCCAATTTATTTAGCAGCACATTGCGGGTTAGTTGATCCTCTTATGTGTTGTAGTGATAAGCAGATTCAATTTAGATGATGTATTTGTTGTAATTTGAATTATTAGTGACAATTGGTGGCGGCACGATGTATCCTACATTCACTTCAACAATACTGAGCTACAACTCGTTATGAGTGCTTTACGTATATTCTAGGTTGCTGAACTGATGCGTTGTAACATAAATGATATATATTGGTTGTAATTTGACTTAATAGTGGCTGTTGGTTGCGGCACAATGTAACATATATTCACCCAAATAATACTGGACTATAACTCGTAGCTACTAGGTTGCTGAACTGATGCGTTGTAACATAAATGATATATATTGGTTGTAATTTGACTTAATAGTGGCTGTTGGTTGCGGCACAATGTAACATATATTCACTCAAATAATACTGGACTATAACTCGTAGCTACTAGGTTGCTGAACTGATGCGTTGTAACATAAATAATATATATACTGGTTGTAATTTGACTTAATAGTGGCTAATGGTTGCGGCACAATGTAACATATATTCACCCAAATAATACTGGACTATAACTCGTAGCTACTAGGTTGCTGAACTGATGCGTTGTAACATAAATAATATATATATATTGGTTGTAATTTGACTTAATAGTGGCTAATGGTTGCGGCACAATGTAACATATATTCACCCAAATAATACTGGACTATAACTCGTAGCTACTAGGTTGCTGAACTGATGCGTTGTAACATAAATAATATATATATTGGTTGTAATTTGACTTAATAGTGGCTATTGGTTGCGGCACAATGTAACATATATTCACACAAATAATACTGGACTATAACTCGTAGCTACTAGGTTGCTGAACTGATGCGTTGTAACATAAATAATCAAAGGGTTCAACCTAATTTGGTGCAATCGTCGTACCACCCCGCCACGTAAGCAGCGTATCAAATATGGCGATCAAATACCAATGATGTTTTAATTAATTGATGGCGGCACCATGCTATTTGCTCACACTACAATTGTATAAAAAAATAAAAAGATTCTTTAATATGTGTATCAATCTCCTTTATTTCCACCTTGAAATGAATTTGAGCGATACTTTCACAATTACACTTAGATAAAAATATTTGACTTAGCTTATCACTATTATATCCAAGAAGACATAAATTTTTTTTTTATTTTGTTATTCAACTTTAATTGCTAGTTAACATTTTAGATTTTTTTCACCAACTCCCCGGCACATGTCTTTTTCGTTCCCTTAAATAGCCTCTTCATCTGCTTTTTTATTTAATTTCCCCTCTAATATGAGAATCTCTCACACAAAAAAAATTCAAAGTGCGACAACCGATAGAAGGAAAAAAATAATGTAAGCTGGCAACAACAACAAAAAAAACTTGTGCCAACGTCTAGGCGCTATTATAAAATTGTTATCATATTGCAGACGCCTAGGACTGTCAATTATAATAAATTTTCAATGTCAGTTGACATCAACAAAATAACTAAAATAAAAATATACTTTTTTCAATCGTTTCAGGATTATAATACGAATCAGTAGTTAGATAATATACCCGGGGTAAGTACACATACATATACACTCCTTAGATAATTCAATAATAGAATAATATATCAAGTTTCGTTGTAGTATATTTTATTTTACTTCATATATATATGTGTGTATTAACGAGACAATTGGTCTTCAAAACCGTAGCCCAGTCCAACATTAACTCGGTAATCATCGTAGAAGCATAATAAACCGTCCAAGTATCATCATTTCGATTGTTCAGACTGACTAACCTAGATTTTCGATCATCTGACGTTTAATTCCAATGAGGATAGTGCCTGTTGATCCACCGCTGCCCTCCAGCATCAAAAGGATTGCCACTTCAGATAAGTTATGAGGTGAATTTTAGAAAATGCTTTGCAATGTAGTTTGATTACGTTTCTTATAATTTCAGAACATGAAGGTGGTAAACTGATGGACAGCAATGCGAAATTAAATTCACCGCTCTCATTCAGCTTCAATCCCAACTGTGCGACAGGTAGTGTGATCTAGAACCTCTGGAGTCGCCTACACGAAATGATCTCGGAGAAAGAAAAATAAGGTGGACTAATATTTCAGCCTAGGGCATCATAAATGAAAGATGTAGAATATAATTCTAAGATTTGAAAATTAGAATGTAGAATAAATATATGTAAAGATATAAAATATATACAATATTATTATGCTTCGATTGGTCTGTTTATTTTTATAATATTCGAATAAATCAACTGTATGAAAAAAGATTATGGGTGCCTAAGGGTTGGATGTCTTTTCGTGACCAATTAGCCTGGCTAAAGACGAAATAACCTTAGTGAGGTTAATCCAGAAAAAAAAACTTTTTTTTTTGAAAACAGTTTAATCTTAATAGTGACAAAAAAAATGTAGAGCATCACGTGAGCGTTACACCATCAGGATCGTGTTGACAACGGTCTTCCTGCACTATTACTTATTGGAACATGTCTACTTTGGTGGAACTCGAGGGACGGTTACAAGACGAACCTGAAACAGCGCGTAGTGATTATCCTTGAATACACAAAGGGTGGGGTATTTTAGGTATAAGTGTTAGGTTTTTATGTCCTTTGCGTGTATTACTCCCACATCCCTACCTTTCGTATCCCTACAATGATACAACACATTCCCTACTCTAGATTCTACGACTGCTGGGAGGAATTTGGGAGCAAATTTAGCTGAGAAATTATTGACTTTATCGCTCAAATGGTGTTGTCTAACCAGCACTTCCTGACCTGGTGTATGAGATATGACGCGAGACCGCAGGTTATAAGTGGATGCATATTTATCAAATGCTTTTCTTAGGTTATGTTGCACTTGAGCATGCACAATGGAAAGACGATCTGAAAGAGATGGCGGTTCAACTTCTGGGTCCGACAGACACTTAAGATCCCGAAGTAATTGGAAAGTTCTACCATCCGTTAAGGGATGATAACCGAACAGGAGAAAATGAGGTGAGTATTTAGTGGATCCATGTATCGCATTCCTGAGGGCAGAGGCAATTTCACCTAGGTGGACATCCCATGTCCGATGGTCTGTTTTTATATAAGCTCGTATTGCTGCCAGTATGGATCTATTAACGCGCTCTGCGGCGTTAGCCTGGGGTGCGTAAATGGCGGTCTTGACGTGTTTAATATGAAATTCCGACATGAGATTTTGGAACAGATGACTCGTGAACTGTTTACCGTTGTCGCTATGTATATATTCAGGAACGCCGAACAACAGAAATACCTCGTTTTTTAAATAAGGGATTATTTTTGGAGCCTGGGAGCTCGTTAATGGTTTTAATAATACAAATTTGGTTAAGTGATCTAAAACAATGAGAATCGACGTGTTACCAGATTTAGAGCGAGGGTAGGGCCCCAAAAAATCGATGTAGAGTCGTTGCCATGGGCGTTCAGTGTGGTAGCGCGACATTATCGGAGGTCTGATTACCCTATTCATTGGTTTGCTTTGTTTGCAAATTGCGCAAGACGTTACGTATTTATTAACCTGCCCTCGCATGCCTGGCCAAAAATACAATCTACGTAACCTTTCGAGTGTTTTTTTAAAGCCTCCATGAGCCGCGGTGGTTTGATCATGTTCCATCTCAATTAGTTTGTCCGTTAGTGAAGCGGGCACCCATAGTTTCCAGGTCGGAAGGTCTGTTAGTATAGCGTCTCGCTTGGGGTCCAAACGGATGTATAACTTGTTGTCTTGATATCTAACATTGGGGTAATCTACAGGGCGTGCTTTAACGTTGTTCAATATTTTAAGGTAGTCAACATCTGGGAGATCGTTAGTGTTGAAGTCTAGGGAATCTTGGTGGTAGGGTAAATCTTCTAAAAACTCTTCTATGGTGTCACAATGTAAGCGTGAGAGCGCATCAGGGACCACGTTATGAACACCTTTTTGATGGATTATCTCAAAGTCTAGATGTTGTAATTTCAGGCTCCATCTTGCCAATCGTCCACTCAGGTCCTTTTGCGACATGAGCCATCTCAGACTCGAGTGATCGGTGATTAAAGCAAAGTGATAACCCTCGATATAAGCTCTGAACTTCCTTACGCTCAGTATGGCTGCTAAACACTCCAATTCTGACACAGAATAGTTTCGTTGGGCCCCGTTCAATTTTTTGGACATAAACGCGATGGGACACTCTGCCCCGTCGTCATCCATCTGGTACAGCACACTACCCACTCCTGTGATACTGGCATCACACCGAATATAGAACATTTTCCCATAATCTGGGTTGACCAAAACCGGCGCTGTTGAGAGCAATCGCTTCAGGTTTTCAAACGCTTCTTGTGCTTCGGATGTCCACACAAACTTCGTAGGACCCTTTTTTAGTAAATCAGTAATAGGTGAGACCACACTTGCGAAATTGGGGATAAACCGCTGGTACCACCCTGCCATTCCCAATAAGCGTCTAGTTTGTTTGGCAGACACTGGGGCTGGGTATTCGGCGATCGCCTTAACCTTACTAGGGTCTGTGCGCAGACCGTTCTCTCCGACCAAGAAACCTAAATACTTTACTTCCCTTAACATGAATTTGCTTTTATCAACATTAATTGTTAGACCCGCTGATTTCAACAGATTAGACACGGTGCGCAAAGTGTTAATATGTTCATCGTAAGTTGCTGAGATTACCAAAAGGTCATCGAGGTACACAAACACGTGTTCGTGGTACTCATGAGGTATTACTTTGTGCATCAAACGGCACATAGTCTGAGGAGAGTTGCACAAGCCGAACGGCATAACTTTGAAATGATATAACGGACGCCCTGGCACGGTAAAGGCAGTTTTGTCGCGAGAAGATTCAGCCAGTGGGATCTGCCAGAAGGCGTCCTTAAGATCGATACTTGATATAAATTTTGTGTCACTTAACCGTCCCAGAAGTCCGTCAATTAGTGGGAGCGGATACGCATCCTTTTTTGTTAGTGAGTTGACCTTGCGGGAGTCTAAGCAGAGCCGTGCTTTGCCATTTGATTTTGTTACTAATACCACTGGAGATGACCATGAACTCGATGATTCTTCTATGACCCCTAATTCCAGCATCCGGTCCAGTTCTTCATACAGTTTCTTTTGGACTGCCGGCGAGACTGGGTAATGTCTCTGTTTAATTGGAGAGCTATCTCCGACGTCAATGACATGTTCTATTAACGAAGTTTTCCCCAAGCCGTGCTGGTTAAAAGAAGGGTAGGAGTTCTTAATTGTTTCAAGCTCAAATGCTTGCTCGGGTGTCAAGATGTGATGTTTTGACTCGTTAGGTTCCCGCAATGACAACTCACCAACCACCGATGGAGTAATTTTAAACGCATTCCAAAAATCTATACCCAAGTACAACTCTCCCTGCAGACTAGGCACTATATAAAATCGAATAGACTTTGTGTATCCAGCATAAGTGATTGGAACATCAATATATCCCAGGATAGAATTTGGGGTCCCGTCAGCGGTCCTGATACATGAGGTTAGTTTTCGGTAGGTAACACCAGCTTTCGCTAACAAGTTAAGAGAGTTTCTACCTAGTATGCTTATTGTTGCCCCACTATCCAGCAGGCCAATTAACTTTTTACTGAAAATATACAATTCGAGATGAGGGCGTGGATCACTAAGTGTTGAGATTATTGACGCCGCGCAAGCCTTCGATAAAGTCTTCCGCGTTTTCCAGTAGGCACGGGCTCTACGTAAGCGTTTATCAGATTTGAGTGAAAGCTCTTGTGGACCTATAACCAAATCAGAAGAGTTATAGCTGATGACAGGAGCTGTGTGAGAAGGAATATCCGATGATTTGTACAAGTCGATCGTCGAAGTGCTTTTATTATGCATTAGCGATTGAGACTGGGTTCCGTGTTTGATGCTGCTTCCTCCGTTCGAACTTTCGGGATGGTAGATGTCAAACCCGGGCGTACCGTTCCCGAACTCTGGACGACCGGTCTGGCATTTCCCGCCAAACTAGGATGGCAAACACTGCATCTTGGTTTTACCACACCCGCTTTACCACACCCAAAACAGAACAGATGCTGCGGGGGTAATGGGCAGTCCGTGAAGTTGTGGCCAATATCTTTACAGTTCCAACAAATCTGATGGACGGACTGCTTAGAGAAGTTAGGTGGTGTAGAAAGATGTTTCTCTGGGTTGAAAGTTGGATTTACTCGGTGATTAAACGCTTCCACTTGGTGAGCTGGATCGATCAGGGCTTGCTCTGTACGAGGCGTCCCTAGCGGTTCCGTATGTATTTCGTGAATTTTAAATGGTTGATTACGAGGGCTGCTGTGACTCGGAGTTGTGTATGGTATCGAGCATAACTTTTCGAATCGTCTGCAAAGGTGTTTGAGCTCTTCCATTGACCTCAATGGAGTAGAGAGCGTGGCATTTTGAAGTTCTCGGCTTAGTCCATCTCTTGATATTTCCAACATCTCGGCTTCTGTATAACGATGACGTAACCGCCCGTTCAGTTTCTCCAATTCTAACAGAAATTCTGTCACTGGTTCTTTATATTTTTGTCTCCTACTTAGTAGAATGCGGAGTATGGATCGGTCATCTGTCAAGGATCCAAAGTTTTCTAAAAGAGCTTCTCGAAGGATAGGGTATGTTAGGACATGGTGCTGTCTAGTAACTCCCCAGTACCATTTCTCTGCAGCGCCCGTCAGGTAGCGAGGTACTAAAGATTCCAGTGAAGCTAGGGGTATACCATCTCGTCGGGCCGATGTTTCAATCCTAAAAACAAATTCATGTGCGTCTAATCCTTGACCATCCCCTGAGAATGTTATTGACCACTTCGGATCGTAAGTGCGAGAATAGTTACGGTTAGCAAACTGATTGACAGGAGGATAATGAGAGGGGTCATTGCCGAAGTAAGCGTTACCTGCCTGATTATTTTGGTAGCCTAGTCGAACAGGAGGCGTCTGGTACCCGAATAATTCCTCTTGCGTGGGTCTAGGGCCGTAAGGTGGTAATATTGGTCGCCGATTGTTTGTCGATGTCAGTTGGGTGGGATGATCTATATTATGTAACACTCGTTTGATTTCATCACAGAAATCCTTAACTGGTGACGGGGTAGCCAAAGGTGGGTTGGAAACGTTTTGATTGGAGGGGCCCGGCCCCGGATTATCAGTGTCTAAAACAGACTGATGCGATTTTTCTTCTTCATGTTGAAGCTGTGTTATGGCCCGTCTCACCACTCTCTTGGTTCGCACTAAGGCGTCAATGGCTGCTTCCTTCTTTGGACGAATATCATTAGTTGCAACGATCCTTGATCCACGATCCTCCCAATGGCTCAGTTGTACCGATAGCCTGGACAAGTGTGCAAGATTTGCTGGTGGTACGATGTCACGGTACTCAGTGACTAGACGTAGACTAGCTCGACATATGGCTTCAAGCTCATTCAATATATCTGTAGTATGACATTGTGAAGGTTTAATTGTCGGATCCTGATTTTCACGGTTTAGAAGGTCTTCTAATTCGTTTTCCCATCCCACTTTATGGATATCGATTTCCCTAACACCACATTCAACGACGATTTCATCTGGACCCAGTCCAAATAGTGGGTGGAGAGGCGGCACTTCGTAACTCATGATAAAAATTATAATGTTTAACAACTCCGATAGAATAGATCAATGAGGGGGTGGTATTGATCACACAAAGACTCAGTCTCGGGGTCTGACTAATATCCTGTTTACAATTATGGATGAAGCTAGATGAGAGCAAATACTAGAGTCGAAAGAAAATCTATCTGAAGCTGGTGCAAAATGAGAGATGAAGTCGAGCAGCGGTTAGACGCAGCAGGCACCACAAATTCAAAAAGTAAACGAGACAATCTTGGCTAAAGCGTATGTACAAGAAGTAGGTACGACGTGTCTAAAAGGTTAGTTTAGTTAATCTAGTAAGTAGAAATTAATCTGTATTGAGTATATATATATGTATGTATAGTTACCCAAATATAAGTATGTATAATTACCTAACTACGAAAACATAAAGAAAAACTGTTGCTATTCCAACAAAAAAAACCGAAAAAACGAGAAATATGTTACCTAAGGTATTACGTAATTGTTTAATCAATTAAGTTAATTATTTTGTCAAATTAACTTATTTATCAAATTAATAATTAATCAATTATTAAATATATTGAAATTAACTTAATCTAAAAATTATTTTAAAATAATTTTATTTTTGTTGTTTTATTTAATCAATAATTAATATTATTTAAATATTTTAATTATTTAGTTTTATCAATAATGTTATTTAAATATGTTTATTTATTTAAATCTTTATTTATCGGAGTCGATGGAGTCCAACCAGACTCAACCAGTTGGTGGTAAGGTTCACACTTAACCTTGCAGAGAGAAATGTATCCACACAGTGAAACAACAAAGAAAATGAATTTTTTTTTTTTTTTTTTTTTTTAAATAATTGACTTTACTCTACAAGAAAAACTTTTTCAATAATAAAAAAAAGGTTTATTGTAGTTTCCCTATTGTCAAAAAAAACTGGGATTTAAGTCTCCCTTCTGGTTCGTTGTAGAACCGGGATAAGTGAGATGTGGTTAAAATTTATAAATAACGCATGTTATCATCAACAACTTTAATCCCCCATCACCACCGTCAACTCCAGAACTACTAAGAACCAGGTGGAAACTTTTTCCCCCATTAGCTAGCAGTATCTAAGAAACTGATCTCGTTGGTTAATCGTGGGCCAAGAGCTAAGCAGGTGTAGTTAACACCAGTTTACATCCCTGATGTATTCTACGGATGATAAGCCACACCACACCATTCACTCCTGGGCCATTCAAAGCCTACGGAACGCCCAGAACCCAGATAGTTGCGTTCATAGTAAAAGTAATGTGAATCTACTCTAGATCAATGTTAAGCTGGAGGCACAATACGATGTGAAGCACCGTAAATGCTGGGAGAAAAAAATAATGCCCAACGAATAAATTGTAAGAGGGCGGATGCTACGATATTGACAGATAAATCGCAAAACGGAAGAAATCCGAACATCTAAGGATCCTTCTGAAGGATCGGAGCATTATACCCTCTCTCAGGTCCCTGTTTCGGCGCCATTTTGTAAGAATCGGGTTATTAATTCTTGCCTGTTAATGCACGGCTATGAAGAACAGCTGTAGTCGGTTGGCAGGGTCATAACAGGCCTAGTTTTACTTTATTTTTTTTTGTTTTTCTTTAAATACTAAAAGTAAGAGGTTTAGGGTCGGATACATCTCCTCAACAAGGCAAGGCTTATTTAATGGCAAATCACATAGTAATATTATTGTGCAACCTTACCTCCTGGATGTGTCTGGCAAGACTCCATCTTCCTTCCAATTTATTTAGCAGCACATTGCGGGTTAGTTGATCCTCTTATGTGTTGTAGTGATAAGCAGATTCAATTTAGATGATGTATTTGTTGTAATTTGAATTATTAGTGACAATTGGTGGCGGCACGATGTATCCTACATTCACTTCAACAATACTGAGCTACAACTCGTTATGAGTGCTTTACGTATATTCTAGGTTGCTGAACTGATGCGTTGTAACATAAATGATATATATTGGTTGTAATTTGACTTAATAGTGGCTGTTGGTTGCGGCACAATGTAACATATATTCACCCAAATAATACTGGACTATAACTCGTAGCTACTAGGTTGCTGAACTGATGCGTTGTAACATAAATGATATATATTGGTTGTAATTTGACTTAATAGTGGCTGTTGGTTGCGGCACAATGTAACATATATTCACTCAAATAATACTGGACTATAACTCGTAGCTACTAGGTTGCTGAACTGATGCGTTGTAACATAAATAATATATATACTGGTTGTAATTTGACTTAATAGTGGCTAATGGTTGCGGCACAATGTAACATATATTCACCCAAATAATACTGGACTATAACTCGTAGCTACTAGGTTGCTGAACTGATGCGTTGTAACATAAATAATATATATATATTGGTTGTAATTTGACTTAATAGTGGCTAATGGTTGCGGCACAATGTAACATATATTCACCCAAATAATACTGGACTATAACTCGTAGCTACTAGGTTGCTGAACTGATGCGTTGTAACATAAATAATATATATATTGGTTGTAATTTGACTTAATAGTGGCTATTGGTTGCGGCACAATGTAACATATATTCACACAAATAATACTGGACTATAACTCGTAGCTACTAGGTTGCTGAACTGATGCGTTGTAACATAAATAATCAAAGGGTTCAACCTAATTTGGTGCAATCGTCGTACCACCCCGCCACGTAAGCAGCGTATCAAATATGGCGATCAAATACCAATGATGTTTTAATTAATTGATGGCGGCACCATGCTATTTGCTCACACTACAATTGTATAAAAAAATAAAAAGATTCTTTAATATGTGTATCAATCTCCTTTATTTCCACCTTGAAATGAATTTGAGCGATACTTTCACAATTACACTTAGATAAAAATATTTGACTTAGCTTATCACTATTATATCCAAGAAGACATAAATTTTTTTTTTATTTTGTTATTCAACTTTAATTGCTAGTTAACATTTTAGATTTTTTTCACCAACTCCCCGGCACATGTCTTTTTCGTTCCCTTAAATAGCCTCTTCATCTGCTTTTTTATTTAATTTCCCCTCTAATATGAGAATCTCTCACACAAAAAAAATTCAAAGTGCGACAACCGATAGAAGGAAAAAAATAATGTAAGCTGGCAACAACAACAAAAAAAACTTGTGCCAACGTCTAGGCGCTATTATAAAATTGTTATCATATTGCAGACGCCTAGGACTGTCAATTATAATAAATTTTCAATGTCAGTTGACATCAACAAAATAACTAAAATAAAAATATACTTTTTTCAATCGTTTCAGGATTATAATACGAATCAATAGTTAGATAATATACCCGGGGTAAGTACACATACATATACACTCCTTAGATAATTCAATAATAGAATAATATATCAAGTTTCGTTGTAGTATATTTTATTTTACTTCATATATATATGTGTGTATTAACGAGACAATTGGTCTTCAAAACCGTAGCCCAGTCCAACATTAACTCGGTAATCATCGTAGAAGCATAATAAACCGTCCAAGTATCATCATTTCGATTGTTCAGACTGACTAACCTAGATTTTCGATCATCTGACGTTTAATTCCAATGAGGATAGTGCCTGTTGATCCACCGCTGCCCTCCAGCATCAAAAGGATTGCCACTTCAGATAAGTTATGAGGTGAATTTTAGAAAATGCTTTGCAATGTAGTTTGATTACGTTTCTTATAATTTCAGAACATGAAGGTGGTAAACTGATGGACAGCAATGCGAAATTAAATTCACCGCTCTCATTCAGCTTCAATCCCAACTGTGCGACAGGTAGTGTGATCTAGAACCTCTGGAGTCGCCTACACGAAATGATCTCGGAGAAAGAAAAATAAGGTGGACTAATATTTCAGCCTAGGGCATCATAAATGAAAGATGTAGAATATAATTCTAAGATTTGAAAATTAGAATGTAGAATAAATATATGTAAAGATATAAAATATATACAATATTATTATGCTTCGATTGGTCTGTTTATTTTTATAATATTCGAATAAATCAACTGTATGAAAAAAGATTATGGGTGCCTAAGGGTTGGATGTCTTTTCGTGACCAATTAGCCTGGCTAAAGACGAAATAACCTTAGTGAGGTTAATCCAGAAAAAAAAACTTTTTTTTTTGAAAACAGTTTAATCTTAATAGTGACAAAAAAAATGTAGAGCATCACGTGAGCGTTACAGTGGTCATCGATTACTTTACAAAATGGCCGGAAGCTTATGCGATACCGAACCAGGAAGCAGTTACGGTCGCTGAAACGTTAGTCAATGAATGGGTTTGCAGATATGGAACACCGCTCGAGTTGCATACCGACCATTGAAGGAATTTCGAATCTCAACTGATAGAAGAACTGTTCAGAACACTCGACATTAGAAAAACACGAACTACACCTATGAATTCACAATCGGATGGCATGGTAGAACGATTCAACCGAACCATGGAAAAACATTTGTTAAAGGTAGTGGAAGCCAACCAAAGAAATTGGGATAAGGATCTTCCGTTATTCTTGATGGCCTATTGTGCACGATACGACATGTGAACCGCCAGCGAATATCATGTTCGGAAGAGAACTACATCTTCCTAGTGACATCGAGTTCGGCATTCCTGGAGGTCTGGTATCTACGAAAACAGATTATGTGCGACAACTAAGGGAGAAGATGAATAAAATCCATCAACAGGTTCGAGACCACATTAAGATTGCCAGTGACAAAATGGAAACCAGGTACGACATAAATGCAAATAGTGGCGGTTTTCAAGAAGGAAAATTGGTATGGCTATACAACCCCAGGAGAACTAAGGGAAGATCACCGAAGCTGCAGCCAGATTGGGAAGGTGCTTATAAAATAATCAAACGAATTAATGATGTTATCTACCGCATCCAAAAGGGACCCCGTACCAAGATGAAAGTGATACATCTGCAAAGGTAGGCACCGTACCAAGGTAACAGTACCAATGCGATAGCTGATAATGTTCGGGACGAAAAAAACTAAATGGAGGGCAATGTAATAAACTTCGTCCAGAATGGGTTAATTTAATTTACTCATACATAACCAATACATTCTGCATAAATGTTTTCCACATTCAACTATTGCAAAGAATGAGTTAACTAATACATTTTGCATAAATTAATGCAGATCAAATTTGTTATAGAATGAGTTCGCTAATACAAATGTTTACATTAATGCAAGATGAATGAAAAGAGGTGTGGCCTATTCTTCATGTACGTACAACGTAATATTGTTTTCTAGAAAGTACAGTGGATTAGCAGAAGTTTCTACTTATTTATTTTTTGGTATATAAATAAGCGAACAAAATATTAGATAGTCAGTTTTAATTTTGCAATTAAAAGTGTTTATAAATATTCGCAAGTATAAGGAATAATCGGATGGTACTTGAGCCTGAGTACTAATAGTGAAAGAATTTGAACCTAGTGGAATAGTAAATACAGATTTTACGATTCCGAATATCATTGATTCAAATTGTGATACATAAATTGGAGACCCTAGAATTTATTGTAATTAAAATCGGAAGGTGCTGTAATTTGTTGATAAATAAAGTTTGAGATTTTGTTAGCCAAAGATCCGTCTTTTTACTGTCGTATTTGCTCAATAATCGAAAAGAACCGACGCAGAGTTGTTACAATATCCTTAATTAAATTACGTCATATTATGTAACAGTTATTTTTTTAAAAGGACTTGGTGTGCTTTACCTCACAATGATGGATCTTAGTATTCCCAAGTCCCTTGAAACATACAACACCAAGTCCAAGACAATTGTACATGAAAGTTGTTTCCAAAAATTATGTTAAAAGCTTTTTTGGTATACGCTCCCAAAAATAGCTATTTTACGGACTCATTTCAGTCCGTAAAATGCTTAATTTTCGGCCTAGGCCGTAAAAGTCGTTTTAGGACTATTTTTAATATAAAAATAAAATAATTTAACACCACCTTTCCAGCTGCTGAAATTTTCATACTCTTTATGATACATGTCACGAGATTTTCGGGGAAGTAAATCCAATACAATTTCTTTTGCCTTCTCAGCAATACTTTCTGGATTTCGGAGCATTTTCAAATATGTTTGTATTTCAAATTTTATGATAAATTTCGGATGACAGAATTGACAAATGAATAAAACAAACTTGTTGATATGGTATAAGACTCAAGGCTTTCATTTCCACTCGATTAATAATTATTATGGTTTCGAATATTTCGCTGGTATCTAATGGATTAGGCACTCTGGAAAATTTTGGAGAGCTATTACCAAAAAATATTGTTTGCATCACGTACCTAAATTAGGTTTTTTAGGTACTTGATACAAAAATAGCTATTTTATAAACTCAACTTCAAAATATATTATTAAACAATGTAAGTTTAACTTTAAAAAACGTTTAAAATTGTTTACATTTTTTTAAGAAATTAAAAGAAAGACGTTAAAACCTAAAGACACATTAGCTAAGTGCACTTGGTATTATTTACCTCACAAAGAAAAATCGTATTTCATAGATTATGATTAATCTTGTCATAATTTCAGAAATGTCGTCTTTATGTTTTTTATATATACATAATTGAAGACGCTGTAGGCACTTGGCGAAACATTTTAATATTATTTTAAATATTTTATTTTACTTGTTATAAGTTTCGCAATAAAAATGGTATAATATATGATTAATAACCATACATTTTTATGGTTATTAATCATATATTATACCACGTTTACAGCGACATAGCAAATTAGTAGATGCAATTTAAATCTGTGCTGTAAACACTCTAGATTCTAGATTTGATACATAGTAAATTATTTTCAAATTGATATTTGACGCTGTAAACACAAATGTAAATAAAAATGTTTGATTTCTACACCATATCCTCCCGAGTCGAACTTTAACTACGATTTAAGTAGTCGACATTCTCAAATTAACCTATTTTAGCCCTTTTCGTCCTTTATTGCCTGTAAATAAGAACTTTTTATTCTCGATAAACTTATTAACTCCTACAAAATCTAAAAACATACTATTTAACATCTAATTAGAATCTCAAATACTATTTACAATCTACTTATTCTTATGTCGTGCTATTTTGCAAAACAAAAATTGATCTGAGATCAAAAAAACTAGCTGTGAGATCAAATTAACTGTCAGTTTGTGTTCTTTGGCAAAAAAAGATTGATTTTTATTTTGATCTAGATCAAGATTTAAAAATCTAGATTTTTTGGTAGATTTTATAAATACATTGAAATATTATTTTTAATTGTCAAATTTATGTAAAAAAAAACCGCCATTTTAATTATTATTATTATTTTGTTTAAAAATAATTTATTATTATTTAAATTACTAATTAATAATAAAGTTATTACAAATAAAATGATAAAACGTAAAATCTATCATTTTCAAATGTAAACATAACCAAACATATCAAGTGACAGAACAAAAACTCGAAACAATTTACTACTACATTTACAAAAGTAGATTGATTTATTTTATGCTGTTCGTTGGCAAGTAAATAAATCAATCTTTTTTCCATCAAGCCAAAGAACGCGACATTAAAATACTACTTTACACCTAAATAAGCGTGTTTTTCAACACCTTACTAAGTACTTATCATATCCTAAGATCTTAAAAAGTCCTATCAATTCTATCAATGTACAAAATTACATCTTATTTGAATCTTCAAAAACTATTTACGATTCCGATCTTATTTCACATCAAACCCGACAAACATTTTTATACATGAAGATAGCGCTCGTATATTTAAGTTCTAAATTGGAAATGTATGAGTGTGATTTTGTTTGTAAAGGATCCGTCCATTTTTTCGCCATTTTTTTAATGATACAATTTAAAATACCAAAATTCAGAAATCAAAAAATTTTAATATTTGAATTATGTGTAGAAAATAATACTAATTTTCCATAAATTTCTCAGTATTATGAAAAATTAAATCAAAATATCGATAAATCGATAAGAAACAAGACAAATAAAAAATATTAAAAAAATATTATATTTTTTTTAAATCACTAAAATTAATTATTAAGAGGGCCTAATTGTTTAACGAGATTATTTATATTAGATTAACTGAAAAATTTCTTTCGCACATAATTTTATATAACATTAAACTATTCAATGCAATTAAATGCATATAAATTATTTTCTAAAATGTTAAATAAAACCAGCCATGTTAGAATATATAAAAATACGTTTTATTTTTCTATGTTCTTATATTTCTTGTTCTTTCTTTTCTTTTGTTTATTTTTATCATCGCATCAAACAATTTTTTTTCTCTTTGTTTTTTAATATTACGGAAAAGACCGAAAGAATTTTTTTTTTAACGTCTATTTAACACCTTAAATGGGATTTTTTCCGGTAAGTAGCCCTTGTAGAGGTTATGTAGATGTTATTTTTGTATTGAAAATAAGTGATACTTAAATACTCTAAATTCTAAATAGTAGAATTTGTAGGTTTTAAAGAGTAGTTAAATTTCGACTCGGGCTGTTCCTAAATATTTAAATCATCAAATTTCTTTTCTCCGTCATATATTATTCAACAATCAGAGAAATAATTTGAGGAATGGTCTAGTTATCATATTTTTTTTAACTTTTTTAAAAGTTTGACAGATACCAATTTAAACTAAACTAAATTAATGTCGTTTTATTTTTGCCAGAGCAGAAAAAGTGATTTTTTAAGATTTTTTTTCCACAAAACGAATATGAAAACATTTGATCTAGTTTTGTAGTTGTGTTTGTGAACTCTCATTTAAAGTTTTTGTTAATTATTAGAACTTTTATTAATTAAATTTTATAATTTAATATTAAATATTAAATTTTTTATTAATTTTGGATTTAAAACACAATTTAAACAAAACATTTATTTAAACTAATAACTAATAGCTATTTCACTTTAAAAAAATAATAATAAATAAATGGCGTCTTGTTTGTTTACTAATTCTTCAGATTTGTAAATGTATTTGTGTAAATTTATTGTATTTGCAACTTGATCTACCAAAAAATCTAGATTCAGAAAAAATATCTTGAGATCAAAAATAGAGCAATTTTTTTTACAAAAAGAATTCGAAATGCAAAAAAAAGTAATCTGACAGCTGCTTTTTTTGCTCTTAGATCACTTTTTTTGTCAAAAAGAAAACGACAAAAATGAAATTTGTTTAAGTCATAAAAGAATTTGCAATCCACGCTGGGAAATCATATTAAATATGACAAGATGCAAATTAATATACTATCTACTAATTTGCTATGTCGCTGTAAATGCGGTATTATAGACAATAAAAATTATGCATTCTTACTTAATCGTGGATTATTCCTAAATTTTTTAAAATTTTACGTTGTTTTGTGACACAAAATCA
This sequence comes from Diogma glabrata, assembly GCA_963693315.1. Lineage (NCBI taxonomy): Eukaryota > Metazoa > Arthropoda > Insecta > Diptera > Cylindrotomidae > Diogma > Diogma glabrata. The sequence continues at coordinate 131,837,416 of OY856186.1, forward strand.
TAAATTAAGAAAACAAATATATTTAAGAGTTTGATGGAAATTATGAATAAATAATCATACCTAATACTTACTTATGCTATGATTATCAAAATCATAAACTGCATACAAATATAGTTGATTGAACATTACACATTGATTTTTTTTGAATTTATTCCTAATAAAGAATAACTTATGAAATATTTTTTACAATTCTGTAAAAACATACTTTTTTATTCGCCTACATATTAAAGTGCTACTTTATTACTGTGATTTGCAGCCTTAAAGTGTCACTTTTTAGCCATATATTTTGTTGTCATAGTTACATCCAAAAAAGTAAAAAACATTTGTATTTGTTTAAATTCTACAAAAAATAAAAATTTTTATCAAAGCAACCTTTAGATTCCAAATTTCCTAATCCAATTAAAATATTTGTTATTCTTTGTTGTCATAGTTATACGATTTGTTTGAAAAGAAATAAGAAGTATATTAGTCAAAGGCTACTTGTTCAACATATTTGTATTTGAAAATTTATAAAATTTTTAGTTTTGATTTAGATTAAACAATATTTTTTAAATATTTTGCTTGCGGCGAATAAAAAATAGTATATGATGCACGGACGTAAGCCTTATTGGACTAAATGTGGGTGCAAATCTCGGCTGACACCTCGATTTGCAAACCGGGCGTTTGTGTACGCCCAAAAACCTTAACTTTACGTCCTTGCATCATAATGTACTATTTCATAGCTTATGCTCTCTAAGAATAATCTCTGCTCTTAATTTAATAAAAAGAATAGATTATTCTTATAAAGAGTATAAGTTATGCAATAATGATAATAATATTAATACTGTTCGTACAATTGTTTGTAGTTTGCTTTAAAGTTTTTTGTTTCGCGGTTCCATAAATGTAAATACTTAAAAAATTTAGTTAAATAAATTAATATTTTGAAAAGTTTAAATAAAAAAAGTATTCAATTTATATTGTGATAAGGTACGAATTTTTTTTTTTTTCGTATTGTTAAATGTGTAACCAATACGATCTTAATTAAATATGTATTCTTATTTACAGGTTTTGATTTATTATCAGAGCATTAATTTTCAACAATTTACATATTAACTAATTTAAGATAAACTACCAATTTCATGTTCAATTACATTTTATGTATACAAATTATTAATTTAATTTTTTCAAAAAAGGGCTGATTGAATTGATTTAACAAAATGATAACAACATCAAAAATTCGAACTGTCTCCAAGATTCTAAAATTTTAATAAAATCAAAAATTCCAACTTGCTTCAAAATTCCAAAAATATTCAAGAGAATATTACAAAATCAAAGAATTATAATAAATTCAAAAATTTAAAATATTTTAAAATTCTTAAAATATTCTAAAAATTATTATATAATCAAAAATTTGCAACTTTTTTCAAAATTCAAAAATTATAGTAAAATCAAAAATTTAAACTTTTTCAAAATTCTAAGATATTTCAAAAATTATTACAAAATCAAAACTTGATTTTTTTTCAAAATTCCAAAAATATTGCAAAAATTATAACGTAATAAAAAATGCAAACTTTTAGACACAAAAGTTAGAATAAAATCAAAAATTTTAAAAACTTTTTCAAAATTCTCAAAATATTCCATAAATTATTACAAAATCAAAAATTGATACTTTTTTCAAAATTCCAAAAATATTGCAAAAATTATAATAAAATCAAATATCAAAACTTATTTCAAAATTCTAAAAATATTTATAAGAAATAAGAAATATACAATAGTTTTATTTTTATGTTCTTTATTACTTAATTACTTTTAAGACCGTTACGTGTCAGATCTTCAATTATATGGTGGACCAAACAAGTGGGATGTAGTCCTCTTGCCATTACCTTGATTGGGCGTTTGTTTTTGTTTGGAAAGTGAAAAAATCGAGATAAAATTTTGAGAACTTTGGGAAAATTTATTTATTTTCTGAGGATATGTCGATATTGGGATAGACGCTTGGTTGAATGAAATTGGTTCTCTGGCCGAAAATAATTATTAATGCACCTAATTGATAAAGGTTCAATGTACTTTCTCTAATTTTTCTAAAATTTTTTCATGTGGAAAAATCGAGATAAAATTTTTAGAGATTGGGCAAATAAATTAATTTTTTGAGGATATGTCGATACTGGGATAGACGCTTGGTGAATGAAATTGGTTCTCTAGCCGAGAATTCTGATTAATGCTCGTAATTGATAAAGGTTTGATGTACTTTGTCTAATTTTTCTAAAATTTTTGTATGTAGAGAAATCGAGATAAAATTTTGAGAACTTTCGGAAAATTTATTTATTTTCTGAGGATATGTCGATATTGGGATAGACGCTTGGTGAATGAAATTGGTTATCTGATCGAGAATTCTGATTAATGCACGTAATTGGTAAGGATTTAATTTACTTTCTCTAATTTTTCTAAAACTTTTGTAAATGGAAAAATCGAGATATAATTTTGAGAACTTTGGTAACATTTATTTATTTCCTGAGGATATGTCGATATTGGGATAGACGCTTGGTTGAATGAAATTGGTTCTCTGGCCGAGAATTCTGATTAATGCACGAAATTGATAATTGTACAATGTACTTTCTCTAATTTTTCTAAAAGTTTTGTATGTGGAAAAATCGAGATAAAATTTTGCGAGATTGAGCAAATAAATTAATTTTTGGAGGATATGTCGATATTGGGATAGACGCTTGGTAAATGAAATTGGTTCTCTGGCCGAGAATTCTGATTAATGCACGTAATTGGTATAGGTTTAATGTACTTTGTCTAGTTTTCCTAAAATTTTTGTATGTGGAGAAATTGAGATAAAATTTTGAGAACTTTGGGAAAATTTATTTATTTTTTGAGTATATGTCGATATTGGGATAGACGCTTGTTGAATGAAATCGGTTCTCTGGTCGAGAATTCTGATTAATGCACGTAGTTGATAAATGTTCAATGTACTTTCTCTAATTTTTCTAAAAATTTTGTATGTGGAAAAATCTAGATAAAATTTTTAGAGATTGTGCAAATAAATTAATTTTTTGAGAATATGTCGATACTGGGATAGACGCTTGGTGAATGAAATTGGTTCTCTTCCCGAGAATTCTGATTAATGCACGTAATTGGTAAGGGTTCAATGTACTTTCTCTAATTTTTCTAAAAATTTTGTATGTGGAAAAATCGAGATAAAATTTTGATAATTTTGGGAAAATTTTATTTTCTGAGGATATGTCGATATGGGATAGACGCTTGATGAATGAAATTGGTTCCTCTGGCCGAAAATTCTGATTAATGCACGTAATTAGTAAGGGTTCAATGTACTTTTTCTAAAATTTTTGTATGTGGAGAAATCGAGATAAAATTTTGAGGGATTGAGCAAATAAATTAATTTTTTAGGATATGTTGATATTGGGATAGACGCTTGGTAAATGAAAGTGGTTCCTGGCCGAGAATTTTGATTAAGGTACGTATTTGGTAAAGGTTCAATGTATTTTTTCTAATTTTTCTAAAATTTTTGTATGCGGAAAAATCGAGATAAAATTTTGAGAACTTTGGGAAAATTTATTTATTTTCTGAGGATATGTCGATATTGGGATAGACGCTTGGTTGAATGAAATTTGTTCTCTGGCCGAGAATAATTATTAATGCACCTAATTGATCAAGGTTCAATGTACTTTCTCTAATTTTTCTAAAATTTTTTCATGTGGAAAAATCGAGATAAAATTTTTAGAGATTGGGCAAATAAATTAATTTTTTGAGGATATGTCGATACTGGGATAGAGGCTTGGTGAATGAAATTGGTTCTCTGGCCGAGAATTCGGATTAATGCTCGTAATTGATAAAGGTTTGATGTACTTTGTCTAATTTTTCTAAAATTTTTGTATGTAGAGAAATCGAGATAAAATTTTGAGAACTTTCGGAAAATTTATTTATTTTCTGAGGATATGTCGATATTGGGATAGACGGTTGTTGAATGAAATTGGTTCTCTGGCCGAGAATTCTGATTAAAGCATGTAATTGGTAAGGGTTTAGTTTACTTTCTCTAATTTTTCTGAAATTTTTGTATATGGAGAAATCGAGATATAATTTTGAGAACTTTGGGAAAATTTATTTATTTCCTGAGGATATAGTAATATCGTGA
>OY856186.1:131841750-131986750 GCA_963693315.1 Diogma glabrata
GATTTAATGCATGTAACCTATAATTTTAAACATGGACGTCCATTTCTTTTTATTTTGTTTTAAACAAAATGGACAGTTGTTGTGGGTGTTTTTATATATTAATTTAGAGCATTATTTTCAAAATTTAAATAATCAAAATTTTTAAGTGTTCAGTTTCAGTTAGATAAAAAAGATCTGTGGTGGTATGATTGAATAAAAATCCGACTCGGAAATATTATAACTATTCGGAAATTTAAAATGGCATATGATTGAAAGTATTTTTCTAACATCTCTGTCGGAAAAAATTTTCGAATCCATTTTGCTTGTCGGAAATTTATATTTGACGTTTTGCTGTAAATTATATTAAGTTATACGTTATGTTTTTTTATATGTCATTTTTCATTTGTTTAATAAACATTTTACAACGGAAAAGTTTAATATAAAAAAATATATATCATAATCATAAATAAACTAAACTCGCCATTTAAACTATATATTCTATCAATATCAACACAAAACAAATGATAAATACGAATATTAAAAGGTTGTGACATTTTTAAATTCTGTACTAAATGGGTGCGTTTATATGAAAATCGAAAATATTACGAAACATTTCAATCATACGTCAGAAAGAAATTTGTCGTAGTATTTTCGATTCGTATAAAAATTTCCGATCAAATTCAATCATACCATACCTGTATTTGACTAAAAGGTTTTCAAAAATCAAATTATCATACATAATATCACGAGGCGTCAAATAATAGTCGATTATTTTTCATAATCATTATTACGAATGTCATTTGAGGAAATTTTTAACCTCAAATGGCATGAGTGGTAATGTTGAAAAATAATCGACTAATAATTGGTGACGAGTTGTATTTAACAGACAATTTAACGAACAGAAATAGTAACATTATTTCATACAACATAATCATACATAGTAAAATATTATTTCATCTTAGTAGGCGCATAAATGTTATAAATTTGTAATTTATTTATGACAAATAAACATAAACATGCAATCATTTATGAATGAAAACGGACATTTTTACTATTTGAAAATTGCATTTTCACATAATTTTGTATGTGAATTTTTGTTTTAAATTAATATATTAAGTAGGCGGAAAATATTCGAAATATTCGCTGTTCCTTCCTACCAGAAAAAAATAATCGAAACAAATCGTTTTGATTTGCTAAAAAATAGTAAATGAAGCGTTTTTATTGGACCTTATTGAATCTTTATTTAGTGAGTTGAATTGTCAAATCAATTTTATTTTGCGTTTACGTGTGTTCCATTTACAACATTTTCCTTTACTTTTATACTAAATTCTGTTTTCAAGTTTACCATCTCAAATGATGGTAAAGATAAATAATAAACTTACGCATCTATACCACCAGAATATTTGTCGCTTAGAAGAAAAATTTCTAATATTTTTCATCAAATGTTTATCTTTATATATATAATTCTACTGTACATGTGTATGAACTGAACTCCTCCTAAACGGCTGGACCGATTTGAATGAATTTTTTCTATGCGTTTGGGTGGCACGTCCGATGGTTTAGATTCACAAATCAGTCCGGAAGATGGCGCTGCAGTCGGTATTCTCGCTGAACTCCTCCTAAACGGCTTGACTGATTTGAATGAATTTTTTGGGTGCGTTTGGGTGGCGCCCTGGATGGTTTAGATACACAAATCTGCCCGGCAGATGGTGCTGCAGTCGGTATTGTCACTGAACTCCTCCTAAACGGCTGGACCGATTTGAATGAATTTATTTATATGCGTTTGGGTGGAGCCCCTGGGAGTGGTTTAGATTCACAAATCAGCCCGGCAGATGGCGCTGCAGTCGATATTGTCACTGAACTCCTCGTAAACGGCTGGACCGATTTGAATGATTTTTTTGTATGCGTTTGAGTGGTGCCCTGGATGGTTTAGATTCACAAATTAGTCCGGCAGATGGCACTGCAGTCGGTATCTAGTAGTGGTCTACATAAATGCATTTAAAATATAAACAATTACACAAATGTACTTAAATAAAAATCATCTACGAGTATAAGTGTTACAAATATTTATATTCTCAAGTATAAAATAGTCTAAATACAAACAAAAACAAATATCCGCTTACTTTTTACAAAATATCTTTTCAACTCTCACCACTAATACTTATATTTAGAATACGTAAAATGTATTTGGGTAGTTTAGAAACAAATTATAGTAAAAGAAAATGCTGAATATACTCAAATATTTAAAGTATTATTGAGCAATTTCACGAAGATTCAACAACGTTTTGAGTTGACCCCTTTTAATTTTGATAATTTTTTGTTTATAGATAGTCTTTGATAAATAAAAAATACTAGTTCTCTTAGAATTTTTTTTTTCGACCAGGGGTCTTCACAGGGTGCCCCTCAATTTTTTGTTATTTTGTGATGTGACTGCATTTTGACGAGCGATTGTAGAAAAAACTACTGAATCGATTTTCATAAATGATATGTCGTTGAATAGGTATTAGAACAAAGTTTTTAAAAATGTACACTGTTAATTTTTTGAAATAATTTTTAACGGTGTAACATAAGAAAAAAACGGTGTAATTGAAAAAAAGATGGCATAGCCTCTTTTTTTTTTTTTTTTTTTAAACTAAATTGAAGCTTATTTTATATCTAACCACTTGTGAAAGTTGAGGACACGCGTTAGTTTTTGTTTTAAAGATAAAATTCGTTGTGCATATGACTGTCGGGAATCAGTTTTTTTTGTTCTGAAGGAAAATTATAAAAATGGCGTTATAAACTAAGAGATATTTTTTTTATGTTAAATATCAAATATTTTATTATTAGATGAACTTTTTAAAATATTATAAAAATTATATATGTAGTACAATAAATAAAATAAATACAATTGTTAAAAATGATTTACTTATTTTACAAACAGAAGTTTCTTTTGAATAGGAAAGCACTTCTGCAATTATTTTCTTTGTATTAGATGGCATAGAAAATGAAATGTTTATTTATCACTTTTAGTAATCACTTGTCACTCTTATAAAAAATAATTTGACAGTCTTGACTGCAAACAAAAAAGCCGTATAAACAACTAAATCTATTTAGGAACTTTTGACTGGAGAAGTATTATGTTCGTATTATGTTATTATGGAATCATAAAGTAAAAGATTGTTTTTCAACATTAAATTACAAATATTTTATTATTGAATAAACTTTTTAAAATATCATACAAATTATATATATGAAAATAAATATAGTTATTAAAAATTATTTACTTATTTTACATTCAAAAGTTTCTTTTGAGTTGGAAAACATTTTTGCATTTATTGTCTTAGTATCTACTGGTACAAAGAATGAAATTTTTGAGTTCCACTTATAGTAATCGCATTTTATATCGATTTTGTAATTTTTCTTTTGTTAATTGATATTCATTTTTATCGGCGTATCCAAAGTTCATGGTAGATTCCCATTTTAAAGCCCATTCGAAAAGTTTTTTTGGTGTATCAATAATATTATCTTCGCTCGCCATACTATAACAGTATGCAGCACGCTTCAGTGTACCACCAATTCCATCACAAGGTCCCTTTCCATGGCTGGTAGCATGAAAATGCCATTCAGCGTCAACCTTAAATTAACTAATTAACTTATGCCACCATAAAGAAGACTTTAAGGTTGACGCTGAATGGCATTTTCATGCTACCAGCCATGGAAAGGGACCTTGTGATGGAATTGGTGGTACACTGAAGCGTGCTGCACACCGTTATAGTATGGCTGAGCGAAGATAATATTATTGATACACCAAAAAAACTTTTCGAATGGGCTTTAAAATGGGAATCTACCATGAACTTTGGATACGCCGATAAAAATGAATATCAATTAACAAAGAAAAATTACAAAATCGATATAAAAATGCGATTACTATAAGTGGAACTCAAAAATTTCATTCTTTTGTACCAGTAGATACTAAGACAATAAATGCAAAAATGTTTTCCAACTCAAAAGAAACTTTTGAATGTAAAATAAGTAAATAATTTTTAATAACTATATTTATTTTCACATATATAATTTGTATGATATTTTAAAAAGTTTATTCAATAATAAAATATTTGTAATTTAATGTTGAAAATCAATCTTTTACTTTATGATTCCATAATAACATAATACGAACATAATACTTCTCCAGTCAAAAGTTCCTAAATAGATTTAGTTGTTTATACGGCTTTTCTGTTTGCAGTCAAGACTGTCAAATTATTTTTTATAAGAGTGACAAGTGATTACTAAAAGTGATAAATAAACATTTCATTTTTTATGCCATCTAATACAAAGAAAATAATTGCAGAAGTGCTTTCCTATTCAAAAGAAACTTCTGTTTGTAAAATAAGTAAATCATTTTTAACAATTGTATTTATTTTATTTATTGTACTACATAAATAATTTTTATAATATTTTTAAAAGTTCATCTAATAATAAAATATTTGATATTTAACATAAAAAAAATATCTCTTAGTTTATAACGCCATTTTTATAATTTTCCTTCAGAACAAAAAAAACTGATTCCCGACAGTCATATGCACAACGAATTTTATCTTTAAAACAAAAAATAACGCGTGTCCTCAACTTTCACAAGTGGTTAGATATAAAATAAGCTTCAATTTAGTTTAAAAAAAAAAAAAAAAAAAGAGGCTATGCCATCTTTTTTTCAATTACACCGTTTTTTTTCTTATGTTACACCGTTAAAAATTATTTCAAAAAATTAACAGTGTACATTTTTAAAAACTTTGTTCTAATACCTATTCAACGACATATCATTTATGAAAATCGATTCAGTAGTTTTTCTACAATCGCTCGTCAAAATGCAGTCACATCACAAAATAACAAAAAATTGAGGGGCACCCTGTGAAGACCCCTGGTCGAAAAAAAAAATTCTAAGAGAACTAGTATTTTTTATTTATCAAAGACTATCTATAAACAAAAAATAACCAAAATTAAAAGGGGTCAAGTCAAAATTAATTTGCTGAACTTGCGTGAAATTGCTCTATTATTTATTTGGGAGTACAGAAACTTTTTGAGAAAGCTTGTAAAACGAATAATTATACCTAATGGATCATGTGTACCGTATTAGTCATTGATTAAGCAATCGGATTTTAACATGGACATAGATTCAACTATTAGTCAGAATAGGAGTTATATTTTTTGGTAATAAAATGTGTTGTGTTTAAGGCATTACAATTTACGTCACAGCACATGAAAACCTTTAAGACCAAGGTCCATCAACAACATAACATACGTTCTAAGGTGTTAATGAACTCAAATTTTTTGTTTGTTGTTTTAATGAATGGATAAGTAAAATATGGAGGGCTGAAATCTCACAGCTCTGAGATATCAAGACTTCGGTCTGGGTTAAGGTTTTTGATATAGTTTTCGGCAAAAAACTTTTATGAGGACATGGTTTTTAGTTTTGGGCAGCGATGTATATCAAACATAACTCTTTGTTAAAGTACAAGTATTTTTTTTAATCTCTGTTTAGAAATTTATTACATAACTAACACGAAACATCAATACGATGCCGGAAAATTATAAAGATCATAAAAATTAACATAATTTAGTGAAAAGATGATACAATCAGCAAAGTACTCAAAAACCTCTCCATTTAGCGTTTCGAGAAAATATTACATAATCACAAATTCATTTTTCTTTCAAAATTCCAAAAATATTGTAAAAATAAATAAAATCAAACTTTTTTCAAAATTCTAAAAATATTCCAAAAATTTTACCAAAGATTAAACTTTTTTCAAAAATTCTGAAAATATTGCAAAAATTATACAAAATCAAAAATTGAAACTTTTTCAAAATTCTAAAAATATTCCAAAAATTAGAATAAAATCAAATATTTAAACTTTTTCTAAATTCTAATAATATTCCAAAAATTCTTAAAAATTCAAAAATTCAAACTTTTTCCAAAACTCTAAAAATATTACAAAAATTATAACAATATCAAAAATTGAAACTTTTTCCAAAATTATAAAAATTAAAATAAAATCAAAAATTTAAAATTTTTCAAAATTCTAAAAATATTCCAAAAATTCTTACAAAATCAAAAATTGAAACTTTTTCAAAATTTCAAAAATATTCAAAAACTAAAACAAATTCAAAAATGTCCATGTCCAATTTCATTTTTAATTATATTTTCAGCAAACTATTCAAAAACCTTCAATTTAGCGATTCGAGAAAATATTACAAAATCACAAATTCATATATCTTTCAAAATTCCAAAAATATTGTAACAATTATAATAAAATCAAACTTTTTTCAACATTCTAAAAATATTCCAAAAATTATTACAAAATCAAAAATTGAAACTTTTTTCAAAATTCCAAAAATATTCCAAAAATTCTTACAAAATCAAAAATGAAAACTTTTTCCAAAATTCTAAAAATATTGCAAAAATTATTACAAAATCAAAAATACAACCTTTTTTCAAAATTCCAAAAAAAATTTAAAAACTATAACATATTAAAAAATTTCCATGTCCAAATTCGTTTTCAACTACATTTACGTCATAAAAACAGCTACATTTTTTCCCCAAAAAATTGGCTAAAAAAATCAATGAAATCATTTTTTGACACGCTTGACATTATTTTTTTGACAAACTTATAATGCGATAATTCTCTATAATAATAATATATTTTCATGTTATACAAATTATTAAATTAATTTTTTTCCCAAAACTTGGGTAAAAAAATAAATAAAAATCTTTCTTTTGACACACTTGACAACATTTTTTTGACAAACTTATAATACCATAGTTCTCAATAATAATAATAAAATTTCATTTCAAACAAAATTTTAATTTAATTTTTTCCAAAAAATTGGGTAAAAAAATAAATAAAAATCTTTTTTTGACACACTTGACAACATTTTTTTGACAAACTTATAATGCAGTAATCTAGATTTTGGTCTCACATACCAATCCCTACCATCAAGATTTCTCCAAATTTAATGTTTCTACTCTTAATCACTTAAAATGATCGATTTTTAAGCAAAAAATATGCAAATTTCCATGTTTTGACACACTTGACGATTTTTTTGACACACTTCCGGTACAGTTATCGAGCACATCGTCCTTTCGGCTCTTCCCATTGAGTAAACCTATTTTTAGAAAAAAAAATTTTGAAATCCGTCCAGCGGTTTTCTAGATTTCGTCGGTTGTGACGGCCGGACGGCCGAACGGACGGACGGACGGACGGACGGCCGACAGACAGACACACATTTTTTTTTTTGCTTCTTTAGAATCAGTATGTCCTAAAACGTCGAGAAATGCCAAAAAAAGTGGGGGTAAGAATTTCACTTTGAGCTCATGAATGTAATACTTAGGTCTTTCAGACCGAAGTAACAGTAAATGTTATCATATCATAAAATACGACAAACCAATATTTCATGATAGGATAAATGAAATAAAAATAAAACAAAAGGAATATTCCATAGCTAAGATTGAAGGAGCTACCGTTGACTGAATACAGTTTATCCGCCAGCATTCCTAAGATATCCCCGTCGTTAGTGATATCTCGCTACTATTGCCAGTGGAATATCTCACGTTAACTCGTAGGTTAATAACAGGGATTGGAGAGCGCGGGATTGTTACCCGTAGATCACAGATGAAAACAAATTTACAAATGAACAATACTGATTTTTTCATGTGAAAAAAACTTAAAATTAAGATTGGAGGGGTTTTTTGTGAGCTATTAAGCATAAGTACATATTGGAAATCCTAATAAAACTTCAACTCCTGATCAGAACAGATCGTTAATAAACAAAAAAAAAATTAAATATTTTTATTTAAAGTTAAATAATAATAATAACAAAAACGGATTTTTAATCATTTATTTTATAAAATATGGATTGGCTGAAATATCACAGCTCTGAGATATCAAGACTTCGGTCTGGGTTAAGGATTTTGATATAGTTTTCGGCAAAAAACTTTTATGAGGACATGGTTTTTAGTTTTGGGCAGTGATGTATACAAACATAACTTTTTGTTAAAGAACATGTATTTTTTATCACTGTTTTTTTTTATTAATTAGTTAGACATGTTTAGCACACTAAATATGAAATATTAATTATTTAGACTCTTTGAATATCCGAAGATACCATGTCAACTATAAACGAAGGAGATGAGGAAAATGAAAGGAATGGGGATATAGGGATAACTATACTAATTTTTTTAAATGGTGATGGACATCATTTAGATATATATTACAAAACTAACACGAAACATCAATACGTTGTCGGAAAATTACAACAGATCATATACTAACAAAGCTTAGTGAAAAGATTATACAATCAGCAAACTACTCAAAAACCTCTCCAGCGTTTCGAGAAAATATTTCAAAATCACAAATTCATATTTCTTTCGAACTTCCAAAAATATTGTAAAAATTAAATGAAATCGAAAATTCAAACTTTTTTCAAACAAAATTCTAAAAATATTTCAAAAATTATTACAAAATCAAAGATTAAAACTTTTTTCAAAAACTCTAAAAATATTGCATAACTTATAGCAAAATCAAAAATTGTAACTTTTTCCAAAATTATAAAAATTATAATAAATTCAAAAATTAAAAATTTTTCAAATTTCTAAAAATATTCCAAAAATTCTTACAAAATCAAAAATTGAAACTTTTTTCAAAATTCAATTCCAAAAATATTCCAAAAATTAGAATAAAATCAATCTCAAACTTTTTCTAAATTCTAATAATATTCCAAAAATTCTTAAAAATTTAAACTTTTTCTAAAAATATTGCAAAAACTATGACAATATCAAATTTTGAAACTTTTTCCAAAATTATTATAAAACCAAAAATATAAAATTTTTCAAAATTCTAAAAATATTCCAAAAATTCTTACAAAATCCAAAATTGAAACTTTTTTCAAAATTTTAAAAATATTCCAAAAATTAGAATAAAATCAAATATTTAATCTTTCTTCTAAATTCTAATAATATTCCAAAAATTCTTAAAAATTCAAACTTTTCCATAACTCTAAAAATATTGCAAAAATTATAACAATATCAAAAATTGAAACTTTTTCCAAAATTATAATAATACCAAAAATTTAAAATTTTTCAAAATTCTAAAAATATTCCAAAAATTCTTTCAAAATCAAAAATTGAAACATTTCCCAAATTCCAAAAATATTTCAAAAACTAACAAAGTTAAAAATTTCCATTTTCAATTATATTTACGTAAGCAACAGCTAAATTTTTATTTCCAAAAAATTATCTAAAAAATAAATGAAATCATTTTTTTGACACACTTGCCTTTTTTTTTTACAAACTTATAATGCAATAAAACTCTCAATAATAATAATTTCAGGTTCATTATACATTTCATTTCATACAAATAACTAATTTTATCAATTTTCTAAAAAAAATAAATGAAAATCACTCTTTTGACATTATTTTTTTGACTTGTGTGTGTGTGTTTTTTTTTTTTTTTGTTTTTCGTAGGAAGATGAAACGTTTCAAAAATCCACCTGGAACCCGACTTGCCAGGCGACCGCGGGTTCTTACCGGGTAAAAACATTTCCCTTGCTCTTGTAGTCCTGTTGTATCCCTGCGGTACCACCAATTAAGGCATTCCTTCGCAGGGCAGGGGTTGAGTGTAATACTCTCTCGATTATTATGTGTTGTCGTGGTTTCGCTGTGTAGTGTTGAGCATGGCTGCTCTTCGTTCGTCTTGTCTCAGTCGTTTCATCATACTTGTGATGATCTCATTCGCTATGTCCCAGTTGTCTTTTGAGCTCAGCATAAATTGCATGAGGCTATGCGGAGTGATTGACTCTCCCATATGCTGCTCAATAAGTCTTCTCGAATGAGCAAACCTTCCGCATTCGATTAGCACGTGCTCAGCGTTCTCGGCCTTACCCTCACAGTAGAGACAGTATGGATCCGTTACGTGCTTATACTTGTATAAGTACTCACGGAAACATCCATGGTCTAAGATCATTTGCGTCAAATGATGGTTGACATCACCGTGTTTTCTTGATGTCCATGTTTTTATGTCAGGGATCATCACAAAGGTCCATCGTCCGTTGGTGGAAGCTTCCCATTTCGCTTGCCATTCTATATGACTGTCCATGTTGAAGTCTTCACGTGTTCGTCGGTCCCTATCATTTCGTGTTGCTATACGCAGAGCCGATACCTCTTTTGCTGCAATATCAATCGGCATCCTACTCGCAATAACATTTACAGCCTCGTCAGACACCGTGCGAAAAGCACAGCAAATGCACAACAATGTCAGTCTGTAGGCCGTTTTGATAGGTCTAACATAAGATGGCGTTTCCACCGCTGAGGCCCATATGGGTGCCGCATACATCAATATTGATGTGGTAACGCTACCGAGAAGCTGTCTGATCGGTTGTCTAGGGCCGCCAATGTTTGGCATTAGCCTTGCAAGAGCAAGCCCCACTCGTTTGGCTTTGTCACCAGCGTACATCAAGTGGTCTCTAAAGTTGAGTCTGTGGTCTAGAACGACTCCAAGATACTTCAGGTGCTGGCCAGATTTTATGATCTGTCCACCAACCTGGATATCGATACTCTCCACCACTTTTCTGCTACTCATTAGTACGGCTTCCGTTTTGTGATCGGCCAACTCTAGTCCTTTGCTGTTCAGCCATGCACTAACGCTGGTTATGGTCTGGTTACAGTTGCTCGTAATGTCCGTAAGGTTTTTGGCTACGACAACTATGACAATGTCGTCTGCATAGCCGATAATCGTTGTTTGTGCCGGCACACGTACTCTGAGAACACCATCGTACATGATGTTCCACAGCAGGGGTCCAAGGATCGATCCTTGGGGTACTCCTCCTGTTATATTGTACTTCTTAGGACCTGTTTCGGTATCATAGACCAGAGTTCTTCCCGTGAAGTAGCTGGCTATTATACGTAGCAGGTAGGTACATGCAGTTCGTCTAGGGCTCTCATGATTTGGTTCCAGTTGGCAGAGTTAAAGGCGTTTTTAACATCCAGAGTGACAACAGCACAATACTGTTTATCACCTTCTAGCCATCTTTTACCACTCAAAGCTTTATGCGCTATCTCACATACTGCAGATATTGCATCAACGGTAGAGCGCTTCTTTCTGAAACCAAACTGCCGGTCAGAAAGGCCCCACTCGCCTTCAGTATGTTGCTCAAGTCGAGTACCAATAATTCTTTCAAAGATCTTTCCAGTTGTGTCCAGCATGCACAGTGGGCGGTAGGACGAGGGTTCTTCTGGTGGCTTGTCACCTTTCGGTATAAGCACAAGGCGTTGGCGCTTCCATTCCTCAGGAAATATCCCTTCTTTTAGGCACGCAGTGTAGATATTTTCGAATACATTCGGCTTCTTCTTTATCGTTGTTTTTAAGACGATATTTGGGATGCCGTCTAGACCGGGCGTGCTATTAACGGATAATCTGAGCAACGCGTTTAAGACCTCTTCGGTGGTGACAGCCGAAATTGAATTTTCGTCAATTTGCAGCTCACGAGGTAGGGAGAAGTCAACGTGGTGTGGAAAAAGGCCGGACACAATTTCAGCCATTATATCTGGGCACACTGGTGCAGCTGATTGAACACCCTTGAGTTTAGTAAGCACAATTTTGTACGCACTTCCCCATGGGTTATTCTGAACTTCATCTATAAGACACTGGAATGATCTGCTCTTACTATTAGCAATTGCTTTCCGCAATTCTTTCCGCTTTTCGCGAAAATCATTTTGGAACTGCTCATAGTGCTCATGATTTCTCCTTCGTGTACATTTCCTCCGGAGTTTGAGGCACTCTTTTCTCAGACGGGCAATGTTTTCGGTCCACCAGAAGACTGGGGACCGTCCATTACCGTTGCTTTTACGCGGCATAGATACATCACAGGTGCTTTTAAGATATCTCGCAATAAATTCTGCTCCTATCTTGGCACCACTCTCCGGTATTGGCATGCATTCAAACATGTAGTCAAACATCTCCGTGTCCAACTCTTTGATTTTCCACCCATTTTGCTGCGCCTTCCGCTTGACTTGGCGCCTTTCAAACCGCTGTGGGGGTTGGGTTTCAAATATAATAGCACGATGATCACTATGCGTATACAAATCGGACACCCTCCATTGTGCTCCTCTCGAGAGTGTCCCACTTGCAAAAGTGATATCGATAATTGAACTTGCTTCTCCTTTATTATATGTCTCTGTGGTACCATGGTTGAGCAGTACCAGATCAAGTCTGGCAAATGCCTCAAGTAATGCCCTACCTCTAGGGTTAGTACGTTTACTTCCCCATTCAACGGCCCAAGCGTTAAAATCACCCGCAATTACGATGGGTGATTTACCTCTGACGTCTGTTACTAGTCGGTCAAGTGTCTCTTCGAGTTCGACCAGTGGGGTGCTAGGAGGAATGTAGCAGCTGTAGAAGTGGACACCTTTGATTTTGGCATAGACAAAACTCTCATGCTGACGACTAGATCTGCGTTCAAAAGGGAGAGCATTGCAGGTCCAGATAGCAGCTTTGCTCGTCCTGTCTTCAACCCAGTTCGAATCGCCAACAGGGGTTCGATATTGTTCGCAAATCAATGCCACGTCCACTTTCTGATCTCTAACGGTTTGTGTCAGTAGGTCCTGTGCCGCCTCGCAGTGGTTAAGATTTATCTGGATACACTTAACCATGACGGGCAGAAGTCGGCTTTAGCGCTCTTTTGTAGGCTGGACATCTACTGCCTCCTGTAGAATGCCCATTAGTCCCTGTGGTTCCCGGCAGGCAAAGAGCACATTTTGGGGGCTCTTTGCATCCTTTTGATTTATGTCCTGTTCCTCCGCATCTAAAACATATCCCCGTTCGATCCACATCACTTTTACATTGCCTTGCTACATGACCGTAATCAAGGCATCTGAAACAGCGTGTTGGAGTGATTCGCTCGCGCAGTCTGCATCTTACCCATCCTATTCGGATGTGTCCAGACGCAACGAGCGCATGCGCTGATCGTTCAGGGAGACTGATTAGTGCCGTCTGAGTCCCGTCTCGTAATGTCCTTAACGATTTGATTGCATTAGTTTGGACAGACCCAATTGTAGGAAATTGTGCCTGGATTGCAATGCAAATATCTTCTCTCGTTGTTATCTCGTCTAAGTCGCGACACTCTATAAGAGTTTCTTGGCACACCGACCTAACACTCGCCGAGTCTCTGAGTGCTAGCTCTGCGTGCTCTTTAAGCTTTTGATTGTGTTCGCCTTTTTTAAGTTCAAGAAGCAGCTCGCCTTTAGCTGTCTTCCTAATCTTGGTGACACAATCCCCGAGCTCTTTTAGTTCCGGGTTCTCTTTCATTTCTTTGAGCATTTGCGGATAACTTTTTTCACCGGACCTAGATATTATTAAAGCATCCGACCGTGGTGCTCTTTTCGTAGGTTTGCGTGGTTCGTTTCGCGTAGGCTCAACAGGACGCGTTTTTTTTCTCCTCCTTTTACGTCTTCTCACGTGTTGCCACTCGGTTTCGGATGTTTCCACAGGGAGCACGTTTTGGTTCGGGGGCTCGGCCTGCTGTTCTGTTGGCTTGATCACGCTCTGCTCGGATCTTGATCTTGGTTCTTTTAAGACCTTTCTAGCCGTTTTACTTTTTTTCGGCAGTTGTGCTGCCATGTCCTCACCATTTCCACTTCGTCATCTTTTTGATTTTTCATCGACGCTTGGTTTCAAGGTCGGTGAAGTTTGGCACACTTTGTTCACCTGTGGCCTGACGCTTTGGACAGCAGTGAGGTCATTCACAGCAGATTTGTGCAAATCTTCAATTTCATTAACCAGGTTCCTAAACTTAAGGTTAATAGATCGTGTGTTCGACATAACTTTTTGCAGCTGTTTAAGTTTACAGCTAACCATCAATAAGGTGTCTATGCCATTGCTGCAGACACTTTGTGTACCTCCTACTGGTATCACCTGGCTGGTCGCTGATTGTTGTGGTATAACTGCCTTCGTCGTGATATTTGATGGTGATCCACTGACGTTCTTTTTTTCCGTTGTACCTAGATCCGGGTGCTCGGTAACGTTTTGTGGTGCGCTTCTCGTTGCAGATGGTGCAGGAGGCATATTTGGCACCATTTTATTGTTATTGGCTTGCAATCCAGCGGAAGTGCATGGACTGTCGTTCAAGCTAACGCTCATTTTAGTTGGTGACCTTACCATCTTATTGCTCTTGGCAAATGCTCTGGATTCTTCTTGTCACTTGTAGTACTAGCTGATACAGCGGCCAAGTTTACCACCACTGTATCATTGCAGTCGCTGGATATCGACGACTGGGAGCCTGCTTGCTCACTCACTGCGCCGGCACTGGGGTACCTAATCCCTGCACCGTAAGTCTTGATCCTAAATCACCCTCCATGTTGTTTTATTTTTGGAGTTTTTCTTCTCTTAGCATTTTATACCTACTGCCAGGTGGAAATAACCAGCCGCTTCTAACATGAAGACAGACGCTGACCAGTGAGCCGCCCACTGTGGGACAGACGCTCGTGGATTTTTGTTGCGCTCTTGGTCGGGGACTGCTTATTCGCGTATTCGCAGCTCACCTACATACAACATATCAGTATGTAGGCCGTTCACTATCCGCCACCTGTGACCCCCACAGTAGCCTGAAGCTCAGCCCTGTGTATGTGTGTGTGTGTGTGTGTGTGTGTGTGTGTGTGTGTGTGTGTGTGTGTGTGTGTGTGTGTGTGTGTGTGTGTGTGTGTGTGTGTGTGTGTGTGTGTGTGTGTGTGTGTGTGTGTGTGTGTGTGTGTGTGTGTGTGTGTGTGTGTGTGTGTGTGTGTGTGTGTGTGTGTGTGTGTGTGTGTGTGTGTGTGTGTGTGTGTGTGTGTGTGTGTGTGTGTATGTGTGTGTGTGTGTGTGTGTGTGTGTGTGTGTGTGTGTGTGTGTGTGTTTTTTTTTTTTTTGTTTTTCGTAGGAAGATGAAACGTTTCAAAAATCCACCTGGAACCCGACTTTCCAGGCGACCGCGGGTTCTTACCGGGTAAAAACATCTCCCTTGCTCTTGTGGTCCTGTTGTATCCCTGCGGTACCACCAATTAAGGCATTCCTTCCCAGGGCAGGGGTTGAGTGTAGTACTCTCTCGATTATTATGTGTTGTCGTGGTTTCGCTGTGTAGTGTGGAGCATGGCTGCTCTTCGTTCGTCTTGTCTCAGTCGTTTCATCATACTTGTGATGATCTCATTCGCTATGTCCCAGTTGTCTTTTGAGCTCAGCATAAATTGCATGAGGCTATGCGGAGTGATTGACTCTCCCATATGCTGCTCAATAAGTCTTCTCGAATGTGCAAACCTTCCGCATTCGATTAGCACGTGCTCAGCGTTCTCGGCCTTACCCTCACAGTAGAGACAGTATGGATCCGTTACGTGCTTATACTTGTATAAGTACTCACGGAAACATCCATGGCCTGAGATCGTTTGCGTCAAATGATGGTTGACATCACCGTGTTTTCTTGATGTCCATGTTTTTATGTCAGGGATCATCACAAAGGTCCATCGTCCGTTGGTGGAAGCTTCCCATTTCGCTTGCCATTCTATATGACTGTCCATGTTGAAATCTTCACGTGTTCGTCGGTCCCTATCATTTCTATCAGAGCCGATACCTCTTTTGCTGCAATATCAATCGGCATCCTACTCGCAATAACATTTACAGCCTCGTCAGACACCGTGCGAAAAGCACAGCAAATGCGCAACGATGTCAGTCTGTAGGCCGTTTTGATAGGTCTAACATAAGATGGCGTTTCCACCGCTGAGGCCCATATGGGTGCCGCATACATCAATATTGATGTGGTAACGCTACCGAGAAGCTGTCTGATCGGTTGTCTAGGGCCGCCAATGTTTGGCATTAGCCTTGCAAGAGCAGCCCCCACTCGTTTGGCTTTGTCACCAGCGTACATCAAGTGGTCTCTAAAGTTGAGTCTGTGGTCTAGAACGACTCCAAGATACTTCAGGTGCTGGCCAGATTTTATGATCTGTCCACCAACCTGGATATCGATACTTTCCACCACTTTTCTGCTACTCATTAGTACGGCTTCCGTTTTGTGATCGGCCAACTCTAGTCCTTTGCTGTTCAGCCATGCTCTAACGCTGGTTATGGTCTGGTTACAGTTGCTCGTAATGTCCGTAAGGTTTTTGGCTACGACAACTATGGCAATGTCGTCTGCATAGCCGATAATCGTTGTTTGTGCCGGCACACGTACTCTGAGAACACCATCGTACATGATGTTCCACAGCAGGGGTCCAAGGACCGATCCTTGGGGTACTCCTCCTGTTATATTGTACTTCTTAGGACCTGTTTCGATATCATAGACCAGAGTTCTTCCCGTGAAGTAGCTGGCTATTATACGTAGCAGGTAGGTACATGCAGTTCGTCTAGGGCTCTCATGATTTGGTTCCAGTTGGCAGAGTTAAAGGCGTTTTTAACATCCAGAGTGACAACAGCACAATACTGTTTATCACCTTCTAGCCATCTTTTACCACTCAAAGCTTTATGCGCTATCTCACATACTGCAGATATTGCATCAACGGTAGAGCGCTTCTTTCTGAAACCAAACTGCCGGTCAGAAAGGCCCCACTCGCCTTCAGTATGTTGCTCAAGTCGAGTACCAATAATTCTCTCAAAGATCTTTCCAGTTGTGTCCAGCATGCACAGTGGGCGGTAGGACGAGGGTTCTTCTGGTGGCTTGTCACCTTTCGGTATAAGCACAAGGCGTTGGCGCTTCCATTCCTCAGGAAATATCCCTTCTTTTAGGCACGCAGTGTAGATATTTTCGAATACATTCGGCTTCTTCTTTATCGCTGTTTTTAAGACGATATTTGGGATGCCGTCTAGACCGGGCGTGCTATTAACGGATAATCTGAGCAACGCGTTTAGGACCTCTTCGGTGGTGACAGCCGAAATTGAATTTTCGTCAATTTGCAGCTCACGAGGTAGGGAGAAGTCAACGTGGTGTGGAAAAAGGCCGGACACAATTTCAGCCATTATATCTGGGCACACTGGTGCAGCTGATTGAACACCCTTGAGTTTAGTAAGCACAATTTTGTACGCACTTCCCCAGGGGTTATTCTGAACTTCATCTATAAGACACTGGAATGATCTGCTGGATTAGCAATTGCTTTCCGCAATTCTTTCCGCTTTTCGCGAAAATCATTTTGGAACTGCTCATAGTGCTCATGATTTCTCCTTCGTGTACATTTCCTCCGGAGTTTGAGGCACTCTTTTCTCAGACGGGCAATGTTTTCGGTCCACCAGAAGACTGGGGACCGTCCATTACCGTTGCTTTTACGCGGCATAGATGCATCACAGGTGCTTTTAAGATATCTCGCAATAAATTCTGCTCCTATCTTGGCACCACTCTCCGGTATTGGCATGCATTCAACCATGTAGTCCAACATCTCCGTGTCCAACTCTTTGATTTTCCACCCATTTTGCTGCGCCTTCCGCTTGACTTGGCGCCTTTCAAACCGCTGTGGGGGTTGGGTTTCAAATATAATAGCACGATGATCACTATGCGTATACAAATCAGACACCCTCCATTGTGCTCCTCTCGAGAGTGTCCCACTTGCAAAAGTGATATCGATAATTGAACTTGCTTCTCCTTTATTATATGTCTCTGTGGTACCATGGTTGAGCAGTACCAGATCAAGTCTGGCAAATGCCTCAAGTAATGCCCTACCTCTAGGGTTAGTACGTTTACTTCCCCATTCAACGGCCCAAGCGTTAAAATCACTCGCAATTACGATGGGTGATTTACCTCTGACGTCTGTTACTAGTCGGTCAAGTGTCTCTTCGAATTCGTCCAGTGGGGTGCTAGGAGGAATGTAGCAGCTGTAGAAGTGGACACCTTTGATTTTGGCATAGACAAAACTCTCATGCTGACGACTAGATCTGCGTTCAAAAGGGAGAGCATTGCAGGTCCAGATAGCAGCTTTGCTCGTCCTGTCTTCAACCCAGTTCGCATCGCCAACAGGGGTTCGATATTGTTCGCAAATCAATGCCACGTCCACTTTCTGATCTCTAACGGTTTGTGTCAGTAGGTCCTGTGCCGCCTCGCAGTGGTTAAGATTTATCTGGATACACTTAACCATGACGGGCAGAAGTCGGCTTTAGCGCTCTTTTGTAGGCTGGACATCTACTGCCTCCTGTAGAATGCCCATTAGTCCCTGTGGTTCCCGGCAGGCAAAGAGCACATTTTGGGGGCTCTTTGCATCCTTTTGATTTATGTCCTGTTCCTCCGCATCTAAAACATATCCCCGTTCGATCCACATCACTTTTACATTGCCTTGCTACATGACCGTAATCAAGGCATCTGAAACAGCGTGTTGGAGTGATTCGCTCGCGCAGTCTGCATCTTACCCATCCTATTCGGATGTGTCCAGACGCAACGAGCGCATGCGCTGATCGTTCAGGGACGCTGATTAGTGCCGTCTGAGTCCCGTCTCGTAATGTCCTTAACGATTTGATTGCATTTGTTTGGACAGACCCAATTGTAGGAAATTGTGCCTGGATTGCAATGCAAATATCTTCTCTCGTTGTTATCTCGTCTAAGTCGCGATACTCTATAAGAGTTTCTTGGCACACCGACCTAACACTCGCCGAGTCTCTGAGTGCTAGCTCTGCGTGCTCTTTAAGCTTTTGATTGTGTTCGCCTTTTTTAAGTTCAAGAAGCAGCTCGCCTTTAGCTGTCTTCCTAATCTTGGTGACACAATCCCCGAGCTCTTTTAGTTCCGGGTTCTCTTTCATTTCTTTGAGCATTTGCGCATAATTTTTTTCACCGGACCTAGATATTATTAAAGCATCCGACCGTGGTGCTCTTTTCGTAGGTTTGCGTGATTCGTTTCGCGTAGGCTCAACAGGACGCGTTTTTTTTCTCCTCTTTTTCCGTTTTCTCACGTGTTGCCACTCCGTTTCGGATGCTTCTACAGGGAGCGCGTTTTGATTCGAGGGCTCGACCTGCTGTTCATTTGACCTGATCACGCTCTGCTCGGATCTTGATCTTTGTTCTTTCAAGATCCTTCTTCCGGTTTTAGTTTTTTTCGGTGAGGGCAGCTGTCCTTTCATGTCCTCACCATTTCCACTTCGTCGTCTTTTTGATTTTTCATCGATGCTTGGTTTCAAGGTCGGTGAAGTTTGACACACTTTGTTCACTGGTGGCCTGACGCTTTGGACAACAGTGAGGTCATTCACAGCCGATTTGTGCAACTGTTCGATTTCGTTCACAAGGTTCCTAAACGTTAGATTTATGGACCGTGTGCTCGACATCATTTTTTGCAGCTGCTCAATTTTACAGCTGACTACCAATAAGGTTTCTATGCCATTGCTATAGACACCCTGTGTACCTCCTACTGGTATCACCTGGTTTGTCGCTGGTTGTTTTGGTGTAACTGCCTTTATCGTGACGTTTGATGGTGATCCACTGACGTTTATTGTTTTCGCGTTACCTAGATCCGGGCGCTCGGTAGCATTTTGCGGTGCATTTCTCGCAGCAGATGGTACAGGAGGCACTTTTGGCACCATTTTATTGTTATTGGCTTGCAATCCAGCGGAAGTGCATGGACTGTCGCTCAAACTATTGCTTCGTTTTAATGGTGACCTAGCCATCTTACTGCTCCTGGCAAACACCTGCTCTGGCTTCTTCTTGTCACTTGTAGTACTAGCGGATAAAGCGGCCAAGTTTGCCACCACTGTATCATTGCAGTCGCTGGATATCGACGACTGGGAGCCTGCTTGCTCACTCACTGCAGTCGCCGGCACTGGGGTACCTAATCCCTGCACCGTAAGTCTTGATCCTAAATGACCTTCCATGTTGTTTTATTTTCGGAGTTTTTCTTCTCTTAGCATTTTATACCTACTGCCAGGTGGAAATAACCAGCCGCTTCTAACATGAAGACAGACGCTGACCAGTGAGCCGCCCACTGTGGGACAGACGCTCGTGGATTTATGTTGCGCTCTTGGTCGGGGACTGCTTATTCGCGTATTCGCAGCTCACCTACATACATCATGTCAGTATGTAGGCCGTTCACTATCCGCCACCTGTGACCCCCACAGTAGCCTGAAGCTCAGCCCTGTGTGTGTGTGTGTGTGTGTGTGTGTGTGTGTGTGTGTGTGTGTGTGTGTGTGTGTGTGTGTGTGTGTGTGTGTGTGTGTGTGTGTGTGTGTGTGTGTGTGTGTGTGTGTGTGTGTGTGTGTGTGTGTGTGTGTGTGTGTGTGTGTGTGTGTGTGTGTGTGTGTGTGTGTGTGTGTGTGTGTGTGTGTGTGTGTGTGTGTGTGTGTGTGTGTGTGTGTGTGTGTGTGTGTGTGTGTGTGTGTGTGTGTGTGTGTGTGTGTGTGTGTGTGTGTGTGTGTGTGTGTGTGTGTGTGTGTGTGTGTGTGTGTGTGTGTGTGTGTGTGTGTGTGTGTGTGTGTGTGTGTGTGTGTGTGTGTGTGTGTGTGTGTGTGTGTGTGTGTGTGTGTGTGTGTGTGTGTGTGTGTGTGTGTGTGTGTGTGTGTGTGTGTGTGTGTGTGTGTGTGTGTGTGTGTGTGTGTGTGTGTGTGTGTGTGTGTGTGTGTGTGTGTGTGTGTGTGTGTGTGTGTGTGTGTGTGTGTGTGTGTGTGTGTGTGTGTGTGTGTGTGTGTGTGTGTGTGTGTGTGTGTGTGTGTGTGTGTGTATGTGTGTATGTGTGTATGTGTGTATGTGTGTATGTGTGTATGTATCGCTATATGTGGATTAATTTTGGCCCAACGCTTTCTCAACAACGAATGGCTCGATTTTAACGAAAATGGTCGCAATCGATGTATCTTGGCATAACTTAGAGCCCAGTCCTTTTCTAGCGAAATTAATTCATTTGTTTTATGGTGGTTTCCAAAAAAACTGAAAATCATCTCTTGCAAATATAATGAGATTAAATAATGCTATCAAGGTCATGAAGCTTCCATATTGTTTGTCATCATGTCAGCCATTTGTAATGGGATTTGTATAAACAATTGCTATCTTAGTTTTTGAGTTTTTTAATAAAATGTGAAAAATATACGTGCTATTTTCGTTACGAAAACGCATGATATCTGGATGAAATTTTGGTATGTAAATGAGCTGCAAACGCATCTAGGTTTACTTGATATCGAAGGTCTGAGTTATTTTCTAAATTTGACAAAAAGGTCAGAGGTTCGTGAGTGGATCGCTTGATCAACTGTTTATTAACTTCCCGATATGGGAAGTTATTGTTTTTGGGTTGATTTTGGAAATCGGAATTTTTATAATATCTGTAAGTTTCAAGACCTTGTTTAGGCTATTGTTAGCTGGCAGTATGTATGTATGTATGTATGAACGTGTGTATCGTCGTATTTGAACAAATATTTGTCCAACGCTTTCTCAACAACGGATGATCCGATTTCAACGGCAGTGTTTACAATCGATGTATTTTGGGGTAGCTTACAGCCCAGTTCTTTTCTAACAAAATCGGTTCATCTGTTTTTCAGTGGTTTCCAAAAAACTGGAAATCAGTTCTTGCAAATATTACTTTTGAATTAAAATGAACCGCAAACGCATTTGCGTTTATTTGAATATGGAAAATATGAGCTGTTTTTAAAATTTGGCAACGGGGTGATATATCACAACAACCGCCACAGCTATGAAGTGTTTTTGACGAATCTTTGGTTTAATGTTTCAGTTAACATAAGACAGAACAAAATTCTAGATGTTATTTGAATGTATATTTACTTTATACGAAAGACAATATTACTGTTCATTAAACTGGTTAATAATTTTTAATTCACTAGACTTGAATACTGAAAATTTTGAATTATATGTTAGAGATATTTTCCCTAGACTTGAATATTGAAAATTTTGAATTATATATTAGAGATTTTTTGAGCATTTAAACTCAAGCTAATTGAATTACAAAAAACAGAAATGCCTAATGAGAAAAATTCAACTTAAAGTAGTTAAATAATTATGAAATTTCAACTTTGAAATACCATCGCCTCTGTAGGTTAGTTGGATAGCGTGTCTGCTAAAACGGATTCGAACCATGGCACTGAAGAAGATAGTTCGAATCCCGATCCGAAACACGAATAAGAGGTAAAATAGAGTTTTTCTCTAAGAAAAATCCAAAATATAATTTCGAATTGAAAAATTCAAATAATTTAAATGCTTGAGTTTAAGTGCTCAAAAAATCTCTAATATATAATTCAAAATTTTCAATATTCAAGTCTATTGAATTATAGATAGAACAAATTTGCTTTTGAGGTTGCTTTTATATAGTGGTCGGTGTTCATCACACAAATGCTGACCTTTCATCTTACCGATAGGTTAGGTTATTGTGTTGGACTGTTGTATATCATTTTTGATATTGACATTTTAATGATATCTTCACCTTTCAATACCTTCTGAATCGGTCTAGACAACTTATTTTAGTTTGCAGTCTGAGTGTTGTATAATATTAAATTTAAATACGATTACACACACACATTCAAATTCTATTTAAATTATTACAATTAATGTGTCGTAAAATAAATAAATCTTAATTTTGCGTATTTTAGGCTTTGAAAACCCTAATGGAGCTAATATTCACTTTTTGTTGACTTGTTTTTCCAAATTGTTTTGTAATTTTTCGTTTTCTATTTGTATTTATTGCAGTTAAATTATATTGTTTTATTTTTTTATGTTTGGTATTTTAGTATACCTTATCCAGGAACTGGTTAGTTTTTAATCTTACGGAAGTTCTTGGCGTGGCCTTTATAGTCACACCCCCATCCCACTAGTTTTACTTTTATTTTCTCTATTCTATCATAAAATATTGGCCTATGTCATATTTTGTCAGTGATAGGATTTATTGTTTAGTTATCCATTCTTTAACAAAAAATATTAAAAAAGAAAGATTTACGTCTATCAACACCTTTGAACGTATGTTTTTGTGGGACCTTGGTCTTAAAAGGTTTTTATGTGTTGTTGTGACACACATTGTAATTCCTACTACACAGTACACAAAACATTTTATTAAAAAAAAAGCTCCAAATCAGTTTTAATATAGATTATATAAATGATAAAATTTGGCAAATAGATAACTTCCATCGGAGTGATGTTACATAACAAATAATTCATTAAATTAATTGTAGATAATATGTCGATAAACATAAGTGAAGACGGGTCATCTTCTTCTCGCCGATACAAGCTTGTTATTCAATTCTATCTTGGTTAGAGTATAACAACAATAGTGATCAACTAGAGAAATAAATTGACTAAACCAGAATCTAATAAATATCATGTTTATGAAAGTTTTTTGTTTTCTTATACTTCGCTAGAACAGTAGACCAATTTTGTTTTACAAGTGTTCACTTTTTTTGGTAGTTTATCTAGTCGGCTAGCCCTGATGAGAATGGATAAACTTTTTAATATTAAAAATATTCTTATTGGGTTCGAAACAAGATCGATCGACAATTGTATGGATAGCAAAAAAATTTCATAAATTGCACACTATACATTGTTAGATTCAGTCTTATTATTCATGATGGGATAACTTCCATCGGAGTGATGTTATATCACAAATAATTCATTGAATTATTTGTATTACTATTGTGCTCTATTTTCAAAAGTTAGACCAACATATTCTTAATTTATTTAATTTTATATTTTTAACACGCACAATTTAACCAATAATTAACATTTAATCTACTCAAAAAGAATTCAGATATTATATCACTTTGAAATTTCAAAACATAAACTAATTTTATTTCTAATTTCAATACTTTTACCACAAAAAAACGAATTTAAAAAAAATGATGTACATACTACAAAACAAATAATCAAAGAAGAAAATGTTAAAATCGATTAACGTTTGTATACCTAACGACAAATACGATTATTTATTTATTATTGTGGCAAGTTGCATTCAAACTTCTAGTAGTTCTATAAAAATATATTATGATGCAAGAGTTGTTTTAAAGTTTGTAGATATGCATTAAATTTATCTTTAATGCAACATTTGCTTTGTAATTCAATAATAACCTGCTTTACATAGCTCATATTGGAAAGCATGCTTGAAAAATTGCAGTTACTTTTTGAGCTGTGTAATATTTCAATATCCTATGACTAATAAGTATCAAAATACTTATTAGAACCTAAATATTCTATCTACAAAATAGATAGAATATTTATAGTAGAATTACTAGGGCTTAATAAGCTTTTTAGTTTACTTAGGACCAAATCAGGAGTATATTTTAAGTTTATTTTTAACGTCTATTTAACAACTCAAACAGGATTTTTTTCCGGTCACTCGTTCTTCATGTATGAAGATGTTATTTTTATACTGAAATTTAATAACATATAATAATTTTTTATTGACATTTAAAAACACTAAATTCTAAATAGTAGAATCTGTAGGTTTAAAGAATAGTTAAATTTCGACTTGGGTTAGCTTAAAAAATTTAAAAGCTCCTTTGGAATGAATTATCAATGTAAATCTTTTTTTCTCCTTTTCAAGTGACCCCGTTATAAAAGTTAGTAAAGTACACATAAAAAACAATAAACGATAATACAAAATATAAAAAATACCAAAAATAAAAGAAAATATACGAAAGAAAATAAAAATATTTCTCACATAAACACATTACATTATTTTCTATGGAGCTTCTATTATCTTTTTCCTTATTTTTTCTTAGACTTTAGCAAGCATTATATACAGATAAGTATATATCTTAGTGGATAAATACATTTAAAAGCTACCATAAAGCATTTTCATTGCGACTACATGAGAAAATTTTATAGCACCTCATTTGCATAAAATTCAGTTTTTGGCATGCATTTACAGACTTAACAATATCTCTACCATTTAAGTTTTCACAAACAGAAAATTATAGAAAAAATCCTTATGTATTTTATATTAATTTCATTTTTATTCCATGACTTGGAATAACATCAAATGTATTAATTTATTAATAAACGTGAAATAATTTTTAGCATTGCATATTTTAGGAATACAGATTTATTTATCACTTAAATTTTACAATTTATACCATTTTGGGAAATGAGTATAATTCATCATCTGTTGAATTTAAATTGTAATCAATTTCTATTTTCACCACAGAAAACTTGTGAAATAATGCAATCTCTGTAGAAACTTTGAACATTTTTATTTCTTAAATTTGATTTTGTTTTGGACACCTCTGAATTCAAATCAGTAATAAAAAGTTAAGTAGTTAAAAAAAAGGCAGATTTTTTGCCAGACAGTTTTTTTGACAAATAAAATTGGATATCCATTGGATATCGTTTACATAAGTGTAAAAATATGGAGGGGCTGAAATCTCACAGCTCTGAGATATCAAGACTTCGGTCTGGGTTAAGGATTTTGATATAGTTTTCGGCAAAAAACTTTTGTGAGGACATGTTTTTTTTTTGGTTTTGGTCAGCAATGTATATCAAACATAACTCTTTGTTAAAGTACAAGTATGTTTTTATCTCTGTTTAGAAATTTGTTACAAAACTAACACGAAACATCAATACGTTGCGGGAAAATTATAACAGATCATAAATTAACATAATTTAGTGAAAAGATGATACACTCAGCAAAGTGCTCAAAAACCTCTCCATTTAGCGATTCGAGAAAATATTACAAAATCACAAATACATATTTCTTTCAAAATTCCAAAAATATTTTAAAAATTAAATAAAATCAAACTTTTTTCAAAATTCCAAAAATATTCCAAAAATTAGAATAAAATCAAATATTTAAACTTTTTCGAAATTCCAATAATATTCCAAAAAATTCTTAAAAATTCAAACTTTTCCAAAATTCTAAAAATATTGCAAAAATTATTACAAAATCAAAAATTCAAACTTTTTTCAAAATTATAATAAAATCAAAAATTTAAAATTTTTCAAAATTCTAAAAATATTCCAAAAATTGAAACTTTTTTCAAAATTCTTAAAATATATATAAAATTCAAAAACTCTATTTTTTTCAAAACTCTAAAATTATTGCAAAAATTATAACAAAATCAAAAATTGAAACTTTTTTCAAAATTCCAAAAATATTCCAAAAATTCTTACAAAATCAAATATTTAAACTTTTTCTAAATTCCAATAATATTCCAAAAATTCTTAAAAATTCAAACTTTTTCCAAAATTCTAAAAATATTGCAAAAATTGTTACAAAATCAAAAATTGAATTTTTTCTTAATATTCCAAATATTATAATAAAATCAAAAATTTAAAATTTTTCAAAATTCTAAAAATATTCCAAAAATTCTTACAAATCAAAAATTAAAACTTTTTCCAAAATTCCAAGAATATTGCAAAATTATTACAAAATCAAATATACAAACTTTTTTCAGAATTCCAAAAATATTTCAAAAACTATAACAAATTCAAAAATTTCCATGTCCAATTTCATTTTCAATTACATTTACGTCATAAAAACAGCTACATTTTTTTTTCCAAAAAATTGGCTAAAAAAATAAATGAAATCATTTTTTGACACACATTATTTTTTTGACAAACTTATAATGCCATAATTCTCAATAATAATAATAAAATTTCATTTCAAACAAATAATTAATTTTATTTTTTTCCAAAAAATTGGGTAAAAAAATCAAAAAAAATCTTTCTTTTGACACACTTGGCAACATTTTTATGACA
Source organism: Diogma glabrata (assembly GCA_963693315.1). Taxonomy (NCBI): domain Eukaryota; kingdom Metazoa; phylum Arthropoda; class Insecta; order Diptera; family Cylindrotomidae; genus Diogma; species Diogma glabrata. The sequence goes on from OY856186.1 coordinate 131,868,361, forward strand.
AACTTATAATGCCATAATTCCCAATAATAATAATAAAATTTCATTTCAAACAAATAATTAATTTTATTTTTTTCAAAAAATTGGGTAAAAAATTAAATAAAAATCTTTCTTTTGACACACTTGACAACCTTTTTTTGACAAACTTATAATGACATAATTCTCAATAATAATAATAAAATTTCATTTCAAACATATAATTAGTTTTACTTTTTTTCAAATAATTGGGTAAAAAAATAAATAAAAATCTTTCTTTTGACACACTTGACAACATTTTTTGACAAACTTATAATGCAATAATCCAGTTTTTGGCCTCACATACCAGTCCCTACCATCAAGATTTCTCCAAATTTAATGTTCCTACGCGTAATCACCTAAAATGAACGTTTTTTAAGCCAAAAATATGAAAATTTGCTATTTTTGACACACATAATGATTTTTTTGACACACTTCCCGTACAGTTATCGAACACAGCGTCCTTTCGCACCTGTCCCTTGAGTATATCTATTTTTAGAAAAAACAATTTTTGAAATCCCTGCCGGACGGCAGACTGACATACATTTTTTTTTTGCTTTTTTAGAATCAGTAGGTCCTAAAACGTCGAGAAATGCCAAAAAAAGTGGGGGTAAGAATTTCACTTTTGGCTCATGAATGTAATACTTGGGTCTTTCAGACCGAAGTAAAATCTTTCTTTTGACTCACTTGACAACATTTTTTTGACAAACTTATAATGCCCTAATTCTCAATAATAATAATATAATTTCATTTCAAACAAATAATTAATTTTATTTTTTCACAAAAAATTGGGTAAAAAATAAATAAAAATCAGACCGAAGTAAAATCTTTATTTTGACTCACTTGACAACATTTTTTTGACAAACTTATAGTGCCATAATTCTCAATAATAATAATAAAATTTCATTTCAAACAAATAATTAATTTTATTTTTTCCAAAAAATTGGTAGAAAGATAAATAAAAATCTTTCTTTTGACACACTTGACAACATTTTTTTGACAAACTTATAATGCCATAATTCTCCATAATAATAATAAAATTTCATTTCAAACAAATAATTAATTTTATTTTTTTCCGAAAATTGGGTAAAAAAATAAATAAAAATCTTTCTTTTGACACACTTGACAACATTTTTGTGTCAAACTTATAATGCCATAATTCTCAATAATAATAATAAAATTTCATTTCAAAAAAATAATTAATTTTATTTTTTTCCAAAAATGGGGTAAAAAAATAAAAAAAAAATCTTTCTTTTGACACACTTGACAACATTTATTGACAAACTTATAACGCAATAATCTAGTTTTTGGTCTCACATACCAATCCCTACCATCAAGATTTCTCCAAATTTATTGTTCCTACGCGTAATCACTTAAAATGAACGTTTTTAAGCCAAAAATATGAAAATTTGCTATTTTTGACACACATGATTTTTTTGACACACTTCCGGTACAGTTATCGAACACAGCGTCCTTCCGGACCTGTCTCTTGAGTATACCTATTTTTAGAAAAAAAATTTTGAAATCCGTCCAGCGGTTTTCCCTGCAGCGTAAGTAATGACGGCCGCCCGGACGGCCGGACGGCCGACCGGCTGGCAGACATACATACATACATACATACATACATACATACATACATACATGCATGCATACATACATACATGCATACATACATACCAATAAAAAGAAATGATATCTTATGTGACGCAATTAGCTTCAGAAAAACAACAAATGCATATATTTAGCAGTTTCTTATTCGGGTTTAATACACAACGTCAAATTACAAAATCGAAAAATGATACGTTTTGTCTAGCACATTGAATACTGTTATAGTAAAAACATATAATTTATCTATTCAAACTAAAATTTGCAGTAAAACTACCAAATGAAAGAAATGTATTTAAACATGTCATGTTTAATTTTTTATTTCAATTTTATCAATGATAATATTTGTGAACAAGCAAATGTCTAATCAAACAAAATGTCTTAAAAATGTTGGGCCAAGTCTCGGTGGTCGAGACAGCTATGTTTACAAAGTATAAATTTATTTCCGATCGGCACCTAAATTTACAATGCATTATTTGATAGGTAATCTGAAACGATCGAAGTACAAAACAAAACGGAAGAAACTGTCTGCCTTCAAAGAGTTTTCACGTTTGTTATTTACCCCACCAAACATGTCACACCAGACAAACAAGAGTTTTACTAATAATGCGTTATTATAATGATCGTCTATTTTTATTATCGTTTATTCATCGCATAACACAACAAAGATCTAGAAAAACTATTTAGTTTAATCGATTTTAAAAGATTTTAATTGATTTAAGTATCAGCCGAACATCGACAGACAAGTGATTGTCCATTAAAAATAAAACTAAAAGGGAATATTGAAAAGGCCACCACTATACCTAATTAATTCAGACCGAACATATGAAAGAACAGCTAGGTGTAGGAACAGGTAGTCATTAGACGTCTTAAGCTGAGAGTTGGGTGGGGTTTAGCTACACAAATCTCGATTTAGGGTACTGTCTTGAGAATTAAAATAAACACAAAACAAAACCACAACGGTTAAAAAAAAACAAAGGTAACGCAATTCATTTTACACGAACAGATAACAGTAGAAGGAGGAAGTAGCCGAGAGGTTTTTTGATCTTCATCTCGCACCTGCAGGGTTAAGAAAATATGAACATATTTAATTTGTAACTATGAACAAAAAAACAAGGAAACTAAACATTAATTTTACTTAACATAATACTACGAAACAAAACAAAAACTCATACCTTCAGTGTTACCATCTATCCAAATAGTTGCGGCTATTCTTCTGAGAGGCGTCACGATAAAACAAGAAAATACTTTTAGGTTCGATTTTCCGTATATATATGGATTTCATTTTGTATGTTTATATGTATAAGTGTTTATTTATTATTTAAAACTTAAATACAGTCAGTATCAGTTTTTATTAAATCATCATTCATAAATTTTAAATTATGACATCATATCAAAGTCAAATTAAGGATCAGTTTTATGTCATGAAAGGATCATATAAACGATGCCATGTTATGGTCATGACGAGTGTAAGTTTTATGTCAAATTTACGGAACAACTACATCACATATATATGACATTAGTGTGATTTCATATTTATGTTTTGTGTTCACTTGGATATTATCAATGCTTATTTATTTAATTATTTTATATACAATGTAATCTGTCTTCTCAGACTTAATAAAGAGAAACATATGACAAGTTTTATTGTTAGATAGCACTTTTCTCGAACTATATATATATCCAACCCCAACGGCGTTAGAATAAATAGTTCTAATTCACTAACTAATTAGTTAGTGAAATGCAGCTATACAAAATACATCATACAAACTAATTAGTTCTTATGCATGATAACAAACTTAAGACAAGTTACTAGAACAAAAAGTTTAGTGGGTTTATTGGAACAAAATTTTTAATTTGATACATTTAGGGGCAATTGATTCGCAGTAATTATGTAAAACTCATTTTAAAATATTCAACCGCCAATAATATATTCAATTGAACTTTTCAAACCAGATTTTATGTGCGATATAAAATACGTAACGTACCAAAATTGTTTAAATGTTTTGAAACAGTCCGTCAAAATTTGGTATTTTATAATTATTAAAAATTTATAGTCTTTTATTAATTTTTATATTTCTCAATAGCGGCTTGTTTACTATATTATTATTAAAAAAATATTTTTATTCCGATATTTCGACTTTTCGAGTCATCACCCTGATGATGGTACATATATTTTATTAAATTTACTATCACCTACAAAAACAATTAATTAGGAAATAACATAAAAATTAACAATTAACAAAAAACCTACATAATCAAACATTTATATAAAAAATTTTAAAATATACTTGAAAAAGTAGTTAAAAAACAGATAACAAACATAAATTGTTCAAAAGAACAAAATTGCACACAAATGTTATCTATAAAAATGTTAATCGAAACACTATTATTATTATTTCAAATAAAACTCATTTGAAAAATCATTCAATCATAACAGAAAAACAATTTTATGAAAAGAAAAACTTTTTTGAATGACGGAAAATCAAATTTTGAATAAGAAAACTTGATGAAAAAGTAGGGTCTGCGTCGGACCAGACGGTGGAAGTTATACTTCTTTGGCCATTCGCTCGCACACACGCACACAGACAGACAGATAGGATACATTAAAAAAAAAATAACTAAAAAAAAACCAAAATATTATTCAAAAAAAAAAAAATATAAACAAAAAATATTATTCCAAAAAAAAAATATTATTCAAAAGAAAAAAATATAATACAAAAAAAAAAATATCGTTCAAAAAAAAAAGCAAAAAAAAAAACATATTGTTCAAAAAATAAATAAAAAAAAATATTATTAAATAAAAAAATGATTATTCAAAAAGTATAAGAACGTATAATCGTCGATTTTTGTTAGTTTTCTTAGTCAAAAAAATAAAAAAAAATATTATCCAAAAAGAAAAAAAAATATTATTCAAAAAACTAATAATTATTAATTACTAGAAGGTACCCACGGCGATTTCCGTGCTTCCCAGATAAAGTTGTTGAAAACTGTTTTTTTTGAGTAAATTCTCCTATAGTTTTTTTTTAATGTCATTTAATTTAACTTATTTTATTAGTAATATGTATATAAAAAGTTTGAAAAAAATGTAATAGTATCATTTTACAGTCAGCAAAAGCCATTAAGTAAATGTCTCTAAAGCTATAGATAAATTTACATTTTAAATGTATGTTAAAATTAAAACACATTTGACAGACAAATAATAATTAAATAATTTTTATAAGATGCAAAAGATTAAGGTTAGAAAAAAGTTAAAATTTTATTCCAAAGATTTAATTCAAATAATTCAATGTGTCACGAACAATTAGGTGAGCGTAAATATATATGTTTATTGGATGTCACAATTGTCAATTACTTACTCCGAAACCACCGTACTCGTCATACAAAATAGGTACACTGGTTCATTGCTATTGGTTTAGCGTCCTATTTCATGTAGACTTATAATCATTTATCAATCCAGAAATTTTGCTGTTCTGAAGAGGGTCGTATTGCAATTTGCAAATATATTTTATCGATTGTCTACAATACTCTACTACATTGATGCATACGCTGGCCGGTTAAAGAATACCACTATTTTTAGTGAATATTTTCGTTTAATAGGTTTTATCGCTTTACAGTCATCGTCTTATTTCGACATTCCTTCCCACAACTTAAAACAAAAATTGGAAAAAATAATAATAAGACTAATTTCATTTGTAAATTCAGACTTATATATTATTATTAAAACAGTCAAATCACACCATTTGTTAACATATTTGCATATATTTTATAGATCCCTTGCAATAACAATAATAGTTTTGAAAGTAATGGAGAAGCATATTTCACTCAATAAGTAAAACACTTTAAACCTGTAGCTTTGATATTGTTCATAATCTTTTTCTTCGGTACTAAGGTTCCAATGCAAATTCTTGGTTAATCAATGTTTCTAAGAAGAGGAAAAGAAACGTCAATTTCCAATTTTTGGAACATGTGAGGGCAGTTCTGCTAATGCAAGCAGGTTTGTTTAATTATATATAAGCAATGCTTAAAATTTAAATGTATCGTATTGGTGCTAATGCATAGAAATATGTACATATTTTATATAATTGCAAACCATAAGAACATATTTGTTGTAAATTAGAAATATGTATTTGTTAAAAAATAATTTAACATAATTTTCATATAAATGTACATATTTGTTTGTCACATTATACATTAACTATTCCTTTTAATGATAATTCCGAAAAGTGAAAAAAAAAATTGATCAAAGATAACTAAGCGAATAATGTTTTACTAGGAAGGCCCGGCGTGCTTCGCTACGCTTATAAATAAAGTTTTTGCGTAGACATTTTGTTGACGTAGAAGCAATGATTTCAAAAAGTGGTAATGAGAAATGCTAGCATATAATTTTTAATTTTTCTTTTTAAATATATGAATGAAAAATAATCAGAACTCTAGCTGATCAGTTCGGATATATGAAAAATTAGCGAAGCTTACTTGAAAACTTATTTGATCTCTAACTTATTTGATCGCTAATTTTTCATATATCCGAACTGATCAGCTAGAGTTCTGATTATTTTTCATTCATATATTTAAAAAGAAAAATTAAAAATTATATGCTAGCATTTCTCGTTACCACTTTTTGAAATCATTGCTTCTACGTCAACAAAATGTCTACGCAAAAACTTTATTTATAAGCGTAGCGAAGCACGCCGGGCCTTCCTAGTTAATTTTAAAGCATGAATAGAACACATTGAAATTTCATCTATAATAATGATTGATGCATTATTAATATATGTGCCATGTACACTGTTTGGAGTTATATTTGGCATTGAATTCTCTAATAATGGAATTGGTAATTTGAAAACATTATGCAAAGTTCGCCCCCCAATCAAAAGAGTTGATGCAATACCACTGAAGGCAGTTACAATACACGAAAGATTTAGTGAATTAAATTTATGAATGATTGCCGTTTGAACAAAAGTTTTGCCACAACCTGCATGAGCTGTCAAGAAAAAAAGCTAAAGCATTCGGAGGAACATTCAAACCACAGATAAATGCAAATAATTGACGAAACTGTTTTGGTGATTGAATTTCTGAAGCTTCAAGTAAACATTCACGCTATTCATTATCATTTGTTGCAATACCTCGAGCTTCACATGCTGCAACAAAAGTAGGGTAGGGTACACCTTCATACATACGTAGATCAAAAAAAGATTTTGGACCACGAACATGCAACAGAAGTAAACGCATATGAAACAATTCTATATCTTTTGGAGTAACCATATATAATCGAGCAACAACTTTATCAGCCCCACGTTGTCTTCTTTTCCACGATTTACTTTGGTCATACCAAACATAATTAATTCTGTATACAAAAACTCATTAGCTAAATTATCAATGGAATTCAAATGGAAAAATGCTAACAATTTTGTTCTTGATACATTTGCGACTGTGCCAGCCACATTACCATTCCTGATATAAACATTTTGTCTATTAGGCAAATGACAATCAAGTCGAATAATGGTATGAGATTGAAAATGCATTGGAAATTCAAATATGCGCCAAGCAGCTTCAGTCGAACCAACATACCGTCCATTCAAAAAATCTTGAATTTCATTTCCCACAATCGCATCATCATTATTCACTGCATTCTCTCCATTCACTCTCAATTCAACATTGGCAGAATCATACTCTTTATATACATACTTGTAAACATATTTCACACTTTTAACAGTCGTACATATTTCCACGTTAATATGACAATTGAATTTTGCAAGAAGATAAATATTATACGGAACAACATATCTATTATCAAGAGATGCACCACGTACATCAACACTCATACCATTATCACGTCGACGGTACAAAGGATAACCATTCACATATTCTTTAATATTTTCAGAAAAAGGTTTTGGAAAATTATTACTACATTTACCACTCTCATACAAACAGAATTGGGATTTAGAGCACCACATGCTTCATGCATCATATGACGTTTCACATATTCATGTAATTTAGGAAAAAGAATGGGATCAGGGATTTCAGTACATACAAATTTATTAATCATTTCATTTCCATCAATTCTATCTTCATCTGACAAATTTAACAAAATTCATCATTTTTAAAAATAGCAACCACATCAGTTTGAACAGCATCATTAAAACGACGAATATCACATTCTCTGTTAACTTTTATAACCATTGACACATCAGCAGTAACATTCTCAGGTCTTTCACAAAATTCATGCATTGATTTAAAAGAACGAACAAAAGGATTCACACGATCTAACTCAAAACCTATCTTACGCATAAGAAAAAATTCGAAATGAAATTTAAAACATAGAAAAACAATATGTACGTTTATTCACATTCAAAGAAATAAATATACTAACAGCTGAGAAAAAATTAAATATAAAAAAGAATAACAAAATAAAGTTTTAAGTTTCGTTTTTGTTGTTCGTTGTTCGATAGCAAATATATTTTTATATGTATGTAAACTTATAATGCATATGTATAGAAAAAGTTTTCCGTATATAATAACTTTTTTATTTATGATCCGATTTGTTTGAATCCGGATCCCAATATAGGTTACACTAATATCAGTTAGCTGTGAAAATTTGAATTGAATCCATCTGCGAATAAAAAAGCCTTATGCTCCACAAAGTTTTAATCTAGCGTATTAATATATAAGATTATTATAAAATATGATTGATTTAGTAATTTTGTCTTTATTACCATACAGCATAAGGTTGATTTACTAATTTCGTCTTTATAACCATACAGCATAAAGGTTAAAATATAACTTAAACAAGCGTGACGCGGTTTCTCGATTAACACCCCATCAAAATATTTACAACGAGCGCAAAGAAGTATAACTTCAAAAACAGTTTCTAAATTGAATGTGACTACTAAATTTAATATTACCTTACTGTTGATTTAATAATAGAGATATAATTTGAATGTAAACCATTACAATCTGTTTTATAATTAATTGAATTGGGTTCTAAAGAAATGTGAGCCATTTCTTTAAATACTCTCTTTAAATGGCTAATTTCATAATCCAGAACAACAGAATTCTCAAAATCAAAATCATCAAAACATTCTACAGCATGACGAGCTAATGCTGATCTATAATTTTGACCGTTTCGATTCTTATTTGATTTTGTAAATCTAACATCGTTCTTATGTTGACAAATCCTCGTATTTAAAGTCTTGGAAGTTTCACCAACATAAACTTTACCACATTTACATGTAATTTTATAAACTAAACCATTTTTTTTTCTTTAGGTATTTTATCTTTTAAAGGTGTAAAATAATTACTTAATTCATTTGAAATATTTTGTCCTATAAAAGAATTACATTCTGAAGATGAAAAAAAAAATGGATTTAAGTTTTTCAGTTAATTGTGGAACATAAGATAGTGAGCCAAAAACTGTTTTAGTTAGTGGTAATTGTTCTGTAGATGATTTAGGTTTAATTTTATATGTATACAGAACTTTACTTATTAATTTATTTATTAGTCAAAAAGGATAATTATTTTTTAATAAAATTTTAGTAACTAAATCTATGTTTTTTTGTCTGAAAGAACTGTCACTTAAGTAAAAAACTCTCCTAATAAATGAATAAGCTACATTATATTTCATTTTATAAGGATGATTTGATAAGAAATTAAGAAATCTGTTAGAAGCTATATCTTTAGAATACCAATTAGTTATGATTTTTTTATTATTTCGGGTCAATAAAAGATCTAAAAATGGTAAACAACATTCTTTTTCACATTCTATAGTAAATTGTATTTTATCATTAAAAGACTCAAAAATATCTTTTGTACCATTAACAAAATCTCTTGGAATAGCTAATAACAAATCATCAACATATTTATAAACAAAAGAAGGTTTTCTAAATAATTCAGGAATTTTTTCTGTTAACAGTTTTACTAATACAATGTCAGCAAGAATTGGTGACAAACAACTTCCCATAGCTAAACCATATTTTTGTTTATAAAACAAATTATTATATTGAAAATAATTGTTATCAATAGTACAAACTTCAAACATTTCTAGGAATTCATTTAAAGAAATATTAGTAGTATCTTCAACTTCTCTCCACCTATCAATTATTACTTGTTTAGCGACATCTAATGGTATATTGGTAAATAAAGATTTTATATCAAAAGATATTAAAATGTCATCATCTGCTAATTCTATATTATCAAGTATATCTTTAAGTTAGTATTTTATGTTTGATAATAGAGCTTTTGATTAACATCCTGCTTGTATGATTTTTAATGACATACAATTGTGGATTGAAATTTTCATTTATATCACAAATATCATTCATATTTCATACAACTATATATGTAAAATAATTTAATTGTTTTGCAACAATTCGTCTATATACCAACAAAACATTTGTAGGGTTTTATACTTAAACTTGAAACCGTCATATTAGAAATATTTTTAATTATGTATTAAAATTTATTCCAATAATATAATAATAATAAAATAATTTAACTTTAGTAAAAATAACTTAACTAAAATACTAATTTACTTTACCTTTATAATTGCAAGAAAATTAATTATTTCAAATGTTACAAGCTCGTTATGAACCTGCAACCTTTAGACGAATAGTCTATATGATACAGTTTTTCTTATACATGCATTTAAAGAAATTTAGATAGACGTCATTAAAGATCTTATAAGAATTTTTTGTGTACATACAAAATTACATGCAATAAAAAGTTGGTGATTTTTAAAGTTAAAATTATTAACGAAATTGAAGTGAATATGTATAAAAAAGTGTTTTGTGTATATCAGGTAAGTGTTTTATTTCATTTTTATATAAAACATACAAATTTAAGATTGTTTTAGTGAAAATAATGACTAATGTTTGAAGTCATATCATAAAAAAAAATATCTTAATTTCGCATGAAAATGTTAGTTTTAGAAGGGCTGTATCTTGAAGCCCGAGGACATTTTTGAGGTACTGCTGGAACATTTTTATCTTGTTTAAGCATAATCTCCCAGAAAAAAATGTCAAATTGAGGGGCCATGAATTGTAGACTGGTACCCTTTTAAAGTACCTAACCCCCTAGATGGATTCGAAATTTAATCACAAAAATGTTTCATTCTTTTTTTATGATCATTAGAACCCGAAATATTTCAAAAATAGTGAAGCTTGAAGCGTGAAAAAATTTAACTTTGCTTTTACATCAAAATAAAATGCTAATATGACTCCACTACACACATTTCACGTTAAAATAATTTCAAACAAAAAATCTACAACAATATTTTTTCTTATTCTAATAAACAATAAATGCATCTAAAGGCAAAAAAAAGCAAAATTAAACTTTAAACAAATTTCACACTTTTTTATCAAAACAAAACAAATTTGTTTAATTCTCTCAGAAATAAGTTATATTGCGTAATTTCGTTTGTAGAAATAATCCTCCGACAAATCCTTTTTCAAAATATAAAATTTAATAAAAAATGTTCTGTATTTGTTTTTGTTATTAATAATATCATAAAATCAAAATTTAGTATATAAAACATAGAAGGTGCGTTCGAGTTGACTGACAAAACAACAACAATTGCACTGAATTTTTCAGTTACTTCAATTGCTTCAGTCAAATCGAACACGGCTAGAATTTAAGAAAATAAATTAGTTTTAACAAAATAGTTTAAGTAAGAAATTAATATAGTTTTTTAAGAAAAGTGTTACAGTTCAAACACAGTTTTCTTCAGTCGATGCAGTTTAATGTTAAAAATACAAAGAAAGGTTAGATACTTGTTATAAATTAAAAGTGCAAATTATAAATAAATAAAAACAATCAAAATTAAGAATGTAAAATATAGTTGAAACTAAAATGATTTTTAAAAATAAATTTTCAAAATAAAAATTAAAACTAAAGTGTTCAAATTGAAATTAAATAAAAAGACTCTTCTATTTTTTATAAACAAAACTTTAAGTGTTTCATTTTTTAATAAAAATATAACCCCAGTTATAACACTATGGACAAATGGATGTAGTCAAATAGAATAACAAAAAGTAGGTTTTGGAAATAAACAGTGTGCTCAATTGACATCAATTCAATTGTAGGTAAATTTATTATTTCGACTAATATTTCAACAATTAAGGTTTTTAATAAAATTAAGGAATACACAAACAATTAGATACAAACTTATTAAAAATATATGCACCAAAATGAAAAATATCATATGCGTAGTGTTTATTTATCATTTATATAATTTTATTATTTTGGAAACGAGGTCCGAGAATACTGTTGGAAAATTTTAGGGGTGCCAGTAGCTGTAAATTTTAAAAACCACTGCTATAATAGTATAAGAAGTATTTAAAAAAATAATGTTTTTAAGATTTGAAGATATACTTTTACAGAATTTCTTTGAAAATTTTTAACCCGGCATTCGATCGTTGTCAATATAATTATTTCTTTCAAATATAAATAAAAGTTTAACATAAAAGTAGTATTTTTTTTAAATTTGTCATTTGCTACAAGTGGTTAAAATTTCCAGATTTCAAACACTCCTAGTAGCTAAGAAATACTGTTTTGAAACTCAAACCACACACAAATTTTCAATTATAAAATGAAGCGTTTTTGGCTTACATGCCATATTTAAAGTCTTATAAAAAAAAATCTACAACTCCTATTGATCTAAAATTTAAAATCTCTTTCTAAATATATTTGAACTGTATTTACAATCGGAGATGGTGGGTAACATTTTCAATTTTTCTGGGTGATTTGGCATGGAATAAACATTTGAAACAAAATTAACATTTTGATCTTAAAATCAGAAAAACCTACCAAAAGTTAGGATTTATAATTCAATCTTGTAAGGACTTTCGGAGTCTCAAACCTTTAGTTGAACTTGGTAATAATTCTTTGGTCAGATGTCACCTCGAATATGGATCTTTGATATGGTCACCATACTGTACCAAACACATTATCCGCCTTGAATCAATTCAGAAAAAGTTTTTGAAGTATTTATATTTTAAAGGCCTTCTGGTTGAATCTTCTGTAGTTTTTTACTACCCATTATTTTTAAAGCATATTGGATTAAACCATATTAGCTCCAGGAGAGTTAGAAACTATTTGTTTTTCCTCAATAAAATTCTTAGCCATCGTATTGAATCAGTGGATATTTAGAGAGTTATTAAATAGAATGTACCAAGCATTGACTACATTTAGAAACCTATTCCATATTTCTGCGACAAGAACAAATTTTAGCCAATATTCACCGTTTAACCAAATTTTGAAATTTGCAACAACTTTACCTTGTGAATTAGATTTTTTTAATTGCAATTTTACATCTTTTAAAAAAAATATTTTAAATATTAATTTATTTTAATTAACTTCAGATTAATACAATACAATTTCATACTATATACTGTAAGATTTAATTATTATAAGATTAAGTATACAGTTTACTCTTACAGTATACTGTATACTGTAAGGTTAGATTTAATTATTTTTCGTTACTTATAATTTTAGAATTGTTATTATTATTATTATTAATGTTTTTTTCTTGTTTAGGGTGTAATTTATATTTGTGATATTAATTTGTTTAGTTTAGTACTCGTAAAATATATTTAAAAATAAGTTAATTTTAAAATGAAAATATTTGGTAGGGAAAATGGATAAACGAAAGATATCAAGTAAAAAACATGAAAAGTTTAATGGAAAACATTATTGAAGTGAAATGAAATGCATATGTAACTCTAAATTTATAAAATCTAAAACGCACAAAACGTAATAACTAGACTTATGGGGATGAAAACTTTGTTATTAAGAACCATGTTATATTTTTTCTCTAAATTCCATAACCCTAATTTTTAATTAGAGAAATCAATTTTGTAATGGTATCATAGAACCTTAATAAATAAATCATATCATATCAAAATAAACTCTTTGTTTAATTTATATTCTTGCTGCATGTGTGTCTATAACCTCACTCGAATATACGTACGAAAATCCATAGTCATCAGCCTTGAAACAATGTAGTAAACTTGAAACTTGTAGTAAGCTAATATTTATATTAATAACTGAAGTTTTACTTTCATTTATTCTATAAATCAAAGCTCTGTACACCAAAACAATTTTCAGTCCTTTATTTGGTGTTGATGAATGGAAAGGCAAAATCGTATAGAGTTATAAAGCTTATTATAATACTTATTTAAATTGTCATTTTTACCCCTAAATTTCACTGATTATTTGACTCTAATTTCGCTTACATGGTATGTATCCTAATAAATATCCTTAAGCAAAATTCAAATCAACTATTTCATATTCAATTTCTCTCCACCCCATCATATGCCACAACAAATTTAATTCAATCAACAACAATTTTCAAATCAGAAAATTTAAACATTAAATTCGTCATTCGGCTTTCAACATCAAACGTGATCATCTCTGTGAATTTATCAATAATTTTATTCGCCAAAAAACATGGGAGAAAATTTTTAAAAACAATATTTATGTTTAGAATATATTTCTCGTTTAATTTTACGAATCCCTACTTCCAAGTTCTGTCACATATCTTCTATTAAATTATACAAATTTAATAAAATATTAATATAATTTATGCTATGAAACTGTTTTGATGAAAACACCTCACATATATATATTTTGACATATCACGTTCATGATGTTATGTTTTTCTGTTGTTATCCCAAGTAATATTTATCGCAAGGAATTGCACGAAAATTATTTTATTACAAATGTAAAAATTGTGTTATTAAATTTGTCATGCAAAATCCAACCCAACAAAATATATCAGTGTAAAGCAAAATAACTGGCTTATGAATACAGAGCGCAACTCATAAAATTGAATTAATTTATTTTTTTTATAGCTCGTAACTTATGATTACATATTATTATTTAAATGCTGATGGTTAATAATGAATGATTATTGAAAGCTATGAAAAGACAAAACAAAAGAAAGGGGATGAATTATAGGAGAGTTAGCAAAACATATTCTGTAACAATATCATTTAACCTGTTATATTATTTAATACCTTTGCAACCTGAGTACTTCCAATATTAGTTTTGCATTTCTCAACAACTTATATTTAAAAAAAATAGTCACGCAGTGGGTGACCAACATAAACATTGTTGAAGTATGTTTAGAAGCTTCAATAAAAGCTAAAATAAACAATTGCTACAGTAACAAAATTTATCCACTTATAAGATTATTCTAAGCAAAAATTCCTTCACAAAAACATATTTTTCATAATAAATCAAAAACTATACATTCGAAATTACAAAAAAAAATTGCTTTGGATCAATAAAAGCTACCTTTCATATGACACCCACTTGTCAAGGTTAAAATATTATTTTTTCAAAATTTCTTCTCGCAGTCCCCTTCAAAAAACATTTTAAAAGATGACCTGACTTCTATAGTTTTCTTTCAAGCTTTACAAGATTTCCTATAACTTTGTACAACAGTACAGTGTCAATTTTTTGGTTTCGTAATGCGAGCCGCTTGATCCAAGACAGACGCCCGCTGCAACCGCCCCTAACATGAAGAACAGACGCTTGAGTTGCATTGGTTTTGTGGCGCCAATGACTCGCCATGGTGCAGAATCATTGAGTATAAGCAGTATTTACTCTGCCCCTCTCAACTACAGCAACCTGATTATGTTAGCGTTACCCAGGTAGCACGGCGTGGACGTAGAATTTCGGATTTCACTACCCTACCCTAATATATATACATACACTGAAAAAAAAATGCTTATTTTGATATCAACAAACCAACATTTGTTTTAAATGTAAAAACATTTTTTCATATAAAACTGTTATTTTCTAAAACTAAATAAAATATTTTTATTTCAAATACTTTATTTTTTTCTAATCTTACAAATAAACTGTGAATTTTCCGTTTAAAAAATTAATCTTTTATATTAACAATATCGCATTTAAATCAAAAACAACTCATTTAGATAAAAATGTGCATTTTTACATGATGCGTTTGTTTTAAAAAGTGTTTCGTTTTAACAAGAACAAAACGCTTAAAACAAAAACTTTGTATTTGTTATTTAAAAATATATATTCAATTTGAAAACAAAAGTGGTTATTTTGTTTTCTGTCGTCAATTTTGTCAAACCGTGTTTAATTGATCTATTGCTAACACCATAAGCACATCAGTTATTATATTAACAGACGCGATCGTGAACGTAACAGTTTATTTTTTGAGATAAATATAAAATTATTTTGTGCAAAAAATTTATATTTTTTTTATTATTAAAAGTGAGAATATATTATTAAACTAAAAATAGGAGTTTATGTGGATTAAATTATAAATTTTTAATTTAAAATGATCAGTGATTCAAACTTTACTATAAACGAAAACCATCCCCAAGCCATGATTCAAATAATTCCACTGGAAGAAAAATATTTTAGACAATGGAGTAGATAGTGAACTATCTAATCTTTAATACAGTGGGGTATGGATGGTTCTCAAACATATTTTAAAAGGTAAGTCTTGAAGTATAGTACCATTTGAATACCCTCAAAATATTCTTTACAAAGCCTAAGAGCAAAGTAGTTGTTGCCAATAACTAATAAACATTTTTTAAAAGATGCAGGTATAGGATTGAAGAATTAAACTTTTTAAATAACAATGATATTGAAAGTCTATTCCCATCGTCTCAACTTATTGGGATTAAAGCGAGATTTAGGGAAAATTTGCGGATATGGCGAAGAGATAATGTAAGTTCATGTGTAATATTAACTGTAAGTTTTTAATATCAATCTCAAATTTAATTAAATCTTTCTTATGTAGCTATTTGGATGGTGAAAATTCAGTAGGAATTTGCTTATAATTTACATTTACGTATATTTATTACGCAGTTTTTTAGGGTGTTTATTATTCAAAAGGACATGGTGGTAAAAGAGCAACGGGCCTTATACATCACAGATACTATAATAAGCAGAAACGCCTTAAAAAAGTATCATTTTCCAATGAGAAGATGCATAAGTCAGCTGATAAACGCTTGAGAATAATAGAAGAGGAACAATTGAATATGATGAGACTATCATGATTTCAATTAGAATTGGATGAAACATAATGACCAGCCAATTGATGAAGTAAAATCCAAATGGGTAACATCATTTGCTTTTAGAAGAAAATGCATTCTAGATAATAGTATTAATGTACTGTTAGATTGGTCGTTATATCGACATGCAAATTTGGGACAAATACTTGTAAGTATTTTTACGATGTTGTTTATATACTTACTTAATTATAATAATATTATGTTTCAGATCAACTTTGATTTGACTATATTGTATCCAGCCAAGGAATGTGGCTTCTGGATCAATGGGACACATTAGCTTAAAAGATGTTACAATACATTAAGAAGGAGAACATAATAAAAGGCAAATGGTGTGCTGAACTCCTAAAAACTTTAGACATCGATCTAAATGACGGTAAGATAATACAGTACATAAATCAGGGTAACAATATTAGTTCTCATTTAACTTTTAGGATTCCAAAAATTGCTTAATATTCCTTTTGCTTAATGCAATTATTACCCCAAGGATTAAACAATAACCGAGAAGGAAATAACTAAAAAAATTACGCAAAAAAGATTTAGACAGTAAAATACAGGAATTACAAAAGCAACTAGCAGCTGAAAAACACAGTTTCAACCAATAATTTTGGTTGTCGGTAAAACATACAGTGAAATTAACAAATTTTAGATTTTTTTTGACAACAAAAATTTTAAAACGAACACATATCTGTGATGCATTGACCTGTGTTTCAAAACATTTTACGTTTTCCACGTAGAATACCCTAATTTTTGCTATGGGCCATGCTTTTTATTCAAAAATATTTTTTTGGTATTAGTACAGTGTATAATAAAAGTATTTCTAAAGTACTTGGCCTTCTTAATTATTTTAAACAAAATACAGTAAATCAACAATAGTCAATAAATGTCCATAACTTTATAAATTTGTGTTATTTATTGAAAAAAATTAATAATATCATTTGAAGTCAAGATTTTATACATTATTTTATTATATTATGTTAAATTTAATTTTAAAGATATATTATTTTGTATAAAACTGAATTGAAATAAAATAAATATATTTAATAATAAAATGTTAAATTAGTGTTTAATTTCTTATTGGATATCAAAATCTCAAATAAGATTAGCATTCAAATGCTAAATCATTTACATTAAATGTAGGTTACATTTAAATTAACTGTATTTCAGTTGAAAATACAAATTTATTATTTGTTTTAAATGCTTCATGTAGTTATAATAAATATTTTATAACTGCCGTCGTTTAAAATAAATTATTAAACGTTAAAATCAAAAGATACTGGGTACTTATTTCAAAAACAATATCGTCAAAACAAACACTATCGCTTGAAAAAAAAATCAATTCAAATTACAGTTTATTTATTTTAAAATGTTTATTTTTAATTTAAAAACTTTGTAGTTATGCATTTCTATGCGATTTTATCATTTAAATTTAAATGAATTGTCTTTAGTTTAACAAAACTTTTCGTTGGCGCCCTTTTAAACGTTTTTTTTTGTTAGATTAAATGCGTTTTTTGTTATATAAATGAGAATTTCTTTGAGTGTATATAATATATATATATATATATTATATATATTATATATATATATATAATATATATAATATATATATATTTATATATATATATAATATATATATATATATATATCATTAAAACATATGTATTTATTAAATATGTTTTTATTTTATTTTGCATGTCTTAAGATTAAAAAAAGTAGTTGTCAAAAGAGTTGCTAACAACGACATCTGATTGTTTTATTTCGAAATTGAGTACCAAAAATCTGTTATAATTTTGTTACTAGAGTTTGTATGTAGGATACATAAATTTGGGTTATAGAATACCATTTCTGTACAAAGTTGTTAAGCATTTGGTGAATTGACAATATTGTCGATTGACAAATATGTGTTCGGGAATAGGGCCTCTGTTGTGGTTTTTAGAGACAAAAATACGACTAACTTTTGATTTTTTTAATTTAATTATATCTAACTACAGACAAAAAAATTAAGCTTGTAAACATACATATAGTTAACATATTATAGAAGTTATTTGTTATTATAATTATTACATTTATTATTATAGTTGTTATAATAGTTATTATATTATAAAAGTAATTTGTAGCACAAAACTGTTGGATGTCGGTGCCACGCCCGAGACATGTTAATTGGTTTTTCGTCAATGTGGCACCGTCTTCGAACAGCATTGTGCTTTAAATAACTTTTATAATATAATAACTATTATAACAACTATAATAATTCTAAAAATTATAATAACAAATAACTTCTATATTAAGATAACTATATCTATGTTTAAAAGCGTAATTTTTTTGTCTGTAGTTAGATATAATTAAATTAAATAAATCAAAATTCAGTTATATTTTTGTCTCTGAAAACCACAACAGAGTTATTTTTCCCTTTTTTGTGTGTTTTACACAATTTTGTTTGACTTGGGATTTGACAGTTGTGTTGGGTTGAATTTTGTCATCAATTTTTCAGCAACTTCCAGTATGGGATTAGTCTCAAATTTAAAAACAAGTCTGTTGAACCTGTCAGTACGGGTTTCTAAAAGTTTTAAATCATAAAACATATTAAAAGTAAAACTGAAAAAAAATTCAATTTTTGAATAATTTTTCTCCATCTATAAAATGTATATGCAAATCTATAAGATCTAAATGAGCCGTTTCCCGCGTTGGAATTTTTCTCATATTGAGTTTATCATTATAATCGAGGACATATTACAAATCATTTTCATTTTTGTATCGAAAAATGTTCTTAAATTGTGAATAATGAGTATAAAAATTAAAATATTTTCTACATTTGTTGTTGTTATTCAAACTTTCCCTCCTATACTCATGTTATTCTTTTTTCATATCAGTTAATAGATGAGGTGGTTAGTCAAGAGAAATTTTGCATTGTAAGCACATGAAAAAAATTGTGACATTCCCATATCAAACAAATTTTAGACAGTATTTAATTCACTATTGTGATCTACAATATTTAATTATTTGCGTAATCTAAGTTCACAATAATATTGATCAAAGTACAAAAAATTGATCAAATCTAATATAAAAAATATAAATCGAAATAATTGCTCCATCTCATATTTAATAATATTTGGGCCCATAATTATGAAAGTGGTCTAAGTCATACATTTCTTGTTCTGAGATATTTAAAGGTTTGCAAATGATTAAATTAAGAAACATTTCTATATTATGAAAAATTTTATTTTAGAGTTTTGTTAGTCTTCATTAATGAAAGTTTATTATGCATGTGAAATTTTGTATAAATCTCATTTCTAAATATGCTTTTTACAGTTTAAATTGACTTAAACCATTTTCAAAATTAACTGAACGGCGTATAAATGACTTAACGAAAAAGCAAACTTCGAAATTCTAATGTTATTTATTAATTATTTTCCAAACTAATTATTTTGTCACCATTAACTTTCACTTAAAAAAGAGCAATTTTGACATGAACAGCTCATTTTTATGGGCCTATGGTTCGACAATATAAAAAACTTTGCAACACAACGTTTTGACAATTATTTATGACATTTTGTTCGAACTTTTTGTTTTTTTTCTTCAATTTTTGTCTTAGATTACTATCATAATTAACACTAGATGAATTACATTTTTGTTGAAATAACAAGCACTCTATAACGGATCTTTTTTGACAATATCGTATAAATTACATTGGACTAATTTAGTTTGAAGTAATTTGATGCGATATAACGGATAAACTCATTTTTTTCAAATTTTGACTTATACCACTTTCATAATTATGGGCACATTTAATAATTTTATGTAAAATAAAAAAAGGAACAAATGAATGCTAATATTAATCTCGAGCAGGAGACCACCAACGTTTATTCCCTTTCTGTACTGAATGCGCCGCTATACTTTTATTTTATGTAAAAATTGGGAACGGAAAACTGTTTATCTATCAAAAATACTAATAGTCAAAAATCGAATGTTTGCATCTGTGCTAAGATGTGTTAACTATTTAAAATTTTTTTTCTTCTTACAATTTCAAAGACAATTCAACTCACTAAATGAGGTCTCGATAAGCTCCAATAAAAACGCTTCATTTACTATTTTTAACAAATCAAATTGAATTATGTCGAATTTTTTTCTCTGGTGGGAAGGAACAGCGAATTATAGTGACATTTTTCGGTCTACATAAATATTAATTTAAAACAAGAGATAATGAGATAATTTTTTTTTTCTTAACGAGATAATTTTTTTAAAATTATAATTTTGTTTAAAAGATAATTATTAGTTTCTAAATAAAATTTTTTCTACAAATTATTCAATAATACAAAATTATGTAAAAATTCAATTTGCAAATAATAAAAATGTCCGTTTTCATTCATAAATGATTGCATGTTTATGTTTATTTGTCAAAAATAAATTACAAATTTATAACATTTATGCGCCTACTAAGATAAAATAATATTTCATTTTGTTAGAAGAAAAAATGACAACAAAGAATTATGTTGTATGAAATAATGTTACTATTTCTGTTCGTTAAATTGTCTGCTAAATACAACTCGTCGCCAAATTATTAGTCGATTATTTTTCAACATTACCACTCATGCCATTTGAGGTTAAAAATTTCCCTCGTGCGCTACGCGCTCTCGGGCACCTCAAATGACATTCGTAGTAATGATTATGAAAAATAATCGACTATTATTTGACGACTTGTGATATTATATATGATAATTTTTATTGCTGTCAGAAATTTTATTTTTCATTCATACAAACTATGATATTTAAATTTTAAACAGTAGGCTTTGTTTTAACTGTCGGCAATTCTTCTTGTCGTCGATAATTTTGCTTTGTCGTTATGAAAATTCTTTGTTGTCATTTTTTCTTCTAACCAAATGAAATATAATTTCATCTTAGTAGGCGCATAAATGCTATAAATTTGTAATTTACTTTTGACAAACGAACATAAACATGCAATAATTTATGAAAGAAAACGGACATTTTTATTATTTGCAAATTGCATTTTCACATAAATTTGTATTATTGCATAATTTGTAGAAAAAACTTTATTTAGAAACTAATAATTATCTTTTAAACAAATTGAAATTTTTGTCTAAAATTTTTCAATTTTACTCATTAAATTATTTATTAGCAACACTGCTCAATCAAACCACTACTTAAACCACTCGTCCTCCGGACTCGTGGTTTAATGTGCGCTTTGATTCGCAGTGTCTCCAAATAATTTAATTCGTAAAATCAAAATATTTTCGAAAAAATTTCAATGACTCGTGGTATTACAACCGAAAACAAAATTATAAAACACATAACGTTAGTACGAACACATCGTTTGTTTCCTTGCAACATAACATTGTGTCAATGCAAAATTTATTTACTACATTGTAGTTCGTTTTACAAAAAGTGTGTTTTTTAAATTTTAGGTAGATTTCATATAAAAATCTCCCTATTGCAATGGGCTTCATTTCATGTCGGAATTTCGGAAAAATTTTTGTGCCAAACATATGCCAAATATATGATAAGCGGCGACGAAAAAACAAAAAAATAAAAATTTATATATATATATATATATATATATATATATTTATATATATATATATATATATATATATATATATATATATATATATATATATATATATATATATATATATATATATATATATATATTTATATATATACATATATATATATATATATATATATATATATATATATATATATATATATATATATATATATATATATATATATATATATATATATATATATATATATATATATATATATATATATATATATATATATATATATATAAATGATATGAGATATAACGAAAACGACCGGCACTCTCACGGTCGCATTTGTTGAGGTAGATCAAAAAAATTTCCTGAACATGTGTGTACTATTAATATCTCGGATGAGTTCGTGAACCAGCAAAATCTGACACGGCATTAAGGAACTCGAGTCTTTTTCTAAAAAAATTGATTTTTTAAAACCGTTATAACGGCCGTTTGGATAATAATATTTAAAAAAAATTAACAAGTTTAGAATCTTTGGAATCTTTTTTATCAATTTGTTTTAAAAATAGACCTCTGCAGTTAGAGGTTCCTGAGTGAGCGGCTCGAAAAAAAAGTTTGCAAAAACAATTTTTTTTTGAAACAACCGGCACTCTCACGGTCGCATTTGTAAAGCCAGATCAAAAAACCTTTTCAAAAAATGTGCGTTTTATTAAAATCTTGGACAAGTTCGTTAATCAGCCAAATCCAACACATGGTTAAGAAACTAGAGGTTTTATACTAAAAAAAAACTCTGTTTTTTAGATCCGTTATAACGGCCGTTTAGATTCTAATTTTTTTAAAAACTTCATAAATTTAGAATCTTAAAAAAAACCTTCGTAATCAGTTTCTTTCAAGAAAAAGACCTCTGCAGTTGGAGGTTTCTGAGTGAGCGGCTAAAAAAAAACTCTGTTTTTTAGATCCGTTATAACGGCCGTTTAGATTCTAATTTTTTTAAAAACTTCATAAATTTAGAATCTTAAAAAAAACCTTCGTAATCAGTTTCTTTCAAGAAAAAGACCTCTGCAGTTGGAGGTTTCTGAGTGAGCGGCTCCAACAAAAAAGCTTGTAAAACACAAAATGCGTTTGAATCAACTGGCACTCTCACGGTCGCATTTGTGGAGCCAGATCAAAAAACCTTCCGTAAACATGTGTGTTTTATTAATATCTTGGACAAGTTCGTAAATCAGAAAAATCTGACACGTGGTTAAATAACTAAAGGCTTTATACTAGAAAAAAAATTAGTTTTTTTAATCCGTTATATCCGTTATAACGGCCGTTTGGATACTAATATTTTTAAAAACTTCATAAATTTAGAATTTGTAGAAACGTTTTAATCCGTTTCTTATAAATATAAACCTCTGCAGTTAGAGGTTTTTGACTTGTGGGCTTACACAAAAAAGTTTGCAACAATCCATAACTACAATTTCCAAAAACCTTATAACAGTCAATGAAAAAAAAAATAAAAAGGTTTGAATAGAAGAAATTAATTTTTTTTTCTTAGAAATAAACTATTTTGATATTTTGCAGTAATTGGACGACTTATGATATAGCGTAGGTTTGTGTCATAAATTGTCACACACATGTTCTGTGGTAGATTTGATATTTGTTTGTTGGGAAAATTGGATAGATATAGTTTTGCATATATATGTAGCTAATTTTCTTTTTAAAATTTGTTCGATATCTGTTTGAAATTAGTTTGTGTTGTTTAAACTAATCTGATACATCAGATTCTACTGGCACACAAAACTGTCTGATCTCGAAATCTACCTATTTCTTGCGGATGTACGTGCCGCTTGGACTTTTTTTTATTTTTTTTTTGTTTTTTCTGAAGTCGGTTCAATTTTTTTTAAAAGTTTTTTTATTTTTTCATTTTTAGTGTAGAGTTTTGAAAAAAAACGGCATATTTTCATGCATAGAAATTATATAGAACCACCTCGGCATCTATAGCAATATAATACATCTCAAACCATCCAAATAGAATAAGCGGTTTCGAATAAATCGACGAAAATACATAAAAAATGCAGTTGTTTTCAATTTCCTGAAAAACTGTATTTTTAACGTCATAGAATAAAATTTGGGATAACCTCAGAATCTACCTTTATAAAATACAATTTAAATTATCCAAATCGAATAAGCCGTTTTCGAGAAATCCGTGAACATAAAAAACACAGTTTTTTTCAATTTTCTGAAAAACAGTATTTTTCCATCATAGAAGAAAATATGGGACCACACCCAAATCTACTTTAATAGAATGCAATTTAAGTCATCCAAATCGTATGAGCCGTTTTGATAAATCGGTGAATTGCAGACATACATCAACATTTATCAAAAACTACAGTTTTTTCAATTTTTCTGAAAAACGGTATTTTTCACTTCAAAGTAAAAAAATATGGAAACATTTCGGCATCTACATAGAATATAATTTAAATCATCTAAATCGAATGAGCCGTTTTCGAGAAATCGGTGATCAAACATCAATAGACTTAAAAAAAACCCAGTGTAACACAGAACCTCCTTCCTTTTCGAAGTCGGTTAAAAATAAATAAAGTAAAATAAGAATAATCATCTTTGACTGTGTAGTAGCGTAATTTCAATCACAAGAACACCTCTCACCACTCACAACAGTAAAAAGTTTTCCTAGTCTAGTTTCTCTAGACGGTATCAACGAAAAGAAACCAAAAAAGGCTTTCATAAAAAATTCATCTTGAAAAAATGGAAAACGCATTAGTTGGGTTCCATGTGCTAACAAGATGTCCTTGAAGTATTTGTGGTAATGATTTATGTTAGACTAGAAAATATAGCTTTTAAAGAAGACATGACAGCCTGGAAATGAAAAATGCAGTCGGTGTGAAGTGGATCCTAGCGACCTCTTAAAAGCTGAAGTGAAAGAAATGAATGACTCGAAAATTTATCTAAAAAAGCTGGAAGAAAGTGAAAATGTCAGGATGTGGAAAATAGCAGCATATTGTAGCACATATAATCATTTCAATTCTTTGTATTAAAGAATCACACATCCAGAACGCCTGTAAAGGAACGTAGTAATACTAGCACGTGATCTATTTCCACAAGCGACGTTCATTTTTTGTTGAGTTGTAAATTACATGTTAATCAGCGAGCTCAACAAAGAAAAATCGTTTAGTGAACTTTACATGAAGTCTATAACGATCATAGACATATGGGACAAGTCCAATACATCAGACTTTATGCTTGATAACCCGTCTTTTCTTAGCCTGATTTTGATCTGAAACATCATATTTGGACTACAATCAAACCGAATAAGAATAAATCACGGACGTTGTACTAACTCTTTATACAAGTGGTTCATTTCAAAATGCCTTTATTGTATCTGCAGAGCTTCACAATAAACCATAAAACACACAAATTTAAGTTCAACAAGCCGATACCATGGCGATATCTTGTGCATCTATTTGACCACTTCCGACATAATAGCTTGAAAAAACTCTCTTGATGTCAACATCTACGCCCTATGTTTTTGCTGTAGAAGACGTACAATCAAATTGATTGTCAACTCATTTTATTGTGGATGCATATTTAATTTTTTAGCTTTATCAAAATTGGTTATGTTCATATCTATCTTTTAGATAAAAAAAAATACGAGCTAACATGAGATATCACATAGTATTGCCATTAGAAGTGATAAATCACTAGTCAAGGTGATATCCTAGGGGTGTTGGTGGATCGAAAGAAATATTGTTGTAAGTTCCATTAACCCATAGATAGCAGATTCTTTCATTGACCGGTAGGAATTTCATCACCAACTTTTGACAAATAGTTTTTTTTTTAAAAATCATCGAACCTGTAACAAAGATTAAGTTGTCTTAACTTTGCTTATACTTAAATTTTAAATAATAATGACCAATCATCATTGATGAACCTTATCGACGATTAATTTAATCGTTTTTCAGCTTTTTGTAATAACATACATGATACATTCTCAGATTGAAAAAGTTTTATTCTTAGAAAAATAATTGTAATCCCTAATAATTAAAAGCTTTAATCCTTAAAAATATAAATGTAATATTACTTTATTCATAATTCATATATGCTAATATTTTATTATATGATAACACAGCAAAATTTTAACAGCCAATTTAGGAACATTTACACTATATTTATTTTACATCATCATTTATTTTGTTTATGATTCAGGTGCAATTTCCCTTTAGGAAATTCTTAAGATATGAAAATGAAAAAAATTCTTGTTGCACGTTCAGGAATGTAATGTTCAAAATTTGTTTATTTTGTATTAAGAGATTTTTTTACATTTTATGGCATTTTAGATACAAGATAAAACTTTTAT
Source organism: Diogma glabrata (assembly GCA_963693315.1). NCBI lineage: Eukaryota > Metazoa > Arthropoda > Insecta > Diptera > Cylindrotomidae > Diogma > Diogma glabrata. Next base: position 131,894,907 of record OY856186.1, read on the forward strand.
TTATTATTACGAGTATACGTAACCTTGTTGAAAGAATATGAAAAGTGGTTAAATTACAAAAAAAAAACGAGGTGTAATTAAGTGTAATTATTTTTGCACACTTTTATTTAGATTAATATTAATCAATATTACAGCAACGTATTTAAAGTAATATACATTTAAAGTATATTACTTTAAATATAAAATTTAATATTAAAATAAAATTTAATATTCATTTCAAGTAATATATATTTTATATTTAAAGTAGTATACACTATGCATGTTTTCCAATAGTCTTAGACCAAAAGCTTAGTAAAATTAAAATATATTTTTTCAATTGGGGAGTAGATTCTATACCGGATTAGGAAGAAAATACCGGATTAGGAACTATACCGGATTAGGAAGAAAAGAAAAAAGGGAGAATAGAGACTCTGGCGACCCCAGAGGCGCAGAAGGCACGACCGTCACGTCACCCCATTATTATGTTAATACATTTAGCACATATCGAGTATCAAGTAACATATTGATTAATATCGTAATCGAAAGTAACTTACCCCATAATGTCTGGCTCCCACGCTGCAGCCCCCTCCTATCCCTTAGTCCCGCATACCAGGTAAGGCTTTTTTTTGGAAAAATTTTTTTGAAAAAATCGGCATTCTCACGGTCGCATTTGTAGAGCTAGATCAAAAAACCTTTTCTAAAAATGTGTGTTTTATTAATATCTTGAACTAGTATTTTTTTTATTCGCCTACATATTAAAGTGTTACTTTATTACTGTGATTTGCGGCTTTGAAGCATCACTTTTCAACTATTTATTTTGTTGTCAAAGCTACGTCCAAAAAAGTAAAAAGCATTTGTATTTGTTTAAATTCTATGAAAAATAGAATTTTTTATCAATGCAACCCTCAAATTCAAAATTTCATTATCCAATTAAAATAGTTGTTATCATTTGTTGTCATAGCTACACAATAATTTGAAAAAAATAATAAATATTTTGTCAAAGGTTACTTGTTCCACATATTTTTATTTTAAAATTTATAATTTTAATTTAGAATAAACAACTTTTCTTAAAATATTTTGCTTGCGGCGAATAAAAAATAGTATATGATGCACGGACGTAAACTATTTTGGACTCGATTTGCAAACTCCACATCCGTCCAAAATCTTTAGCTTTACGTCCTAGCATCATAATGTACTATTTTGGATACTAATATTTTTAAAAACTTCATAAATTTAGAATCTTTGAAACCTTTTTTATCAATTTTTTCAAAAAATAGACCTTTGCAGTTGGAGGTTTCAGAGTAAGCGGCTCCAACAAACAAGCTTAAAAAATACAAAATGCGTTTGAATCAACTGGCACTCTTACGGTCGCATTTGTTTAGCCAGATCAAAAAACTTTTATTAAAAATTTGTGTATTATGAATGTCTAGGACAAGCTCGTAAATCAGCAAAATCCAACACATAGTTAAGAAACTAGGGTCTTTATACTAGAAAAAAAATTGGTTTTTTAAATCCGTTATAACAGCTGTTTGGATACTAATATTTTTTAAAACTTCATAAATTTAGAATCTGTGGGATTTTAATCCGTTTCTTATAAATATAAACCTCTGCAGTTGGAGGTTTTTGACTTGTCCGCTTCAACAAAAAAGTTTGAAACAATTGCAAAAACCTTAACAACAACAATTTGCAAAAACCTTATAACAGTCAATGAAAAAGAAAATAAAAATATTTGAATTGAAGAAATGAATTTTTTTTCTTAAAAATAAACTATTTTGATATTTTGCAGTAATTGCACGACATATGATATAGAGTAGGTTTGCCGTGTGTTTTTCAAATAGTGTCATAAATTGTCACACGTGTTTTGTGGTAGATTTGATATTTGTTTGTTGCAAAATTGGATAGATGTAGTTTTGCTCATATGTAGCTTATTTTCTTTTTAAAATTTGTTCGATATCTGTTTGATATTATATTGTTTTGTTTAAACTAATCTGATACATCAGATTTTACTTGTATACAAAACTGTCTGATCTCAAAATCTACCTATTTCTAGCGGAAATCTTGCCGCTCGGACTTTTTTACTTTAAATTTTAAAATTATAACAAAAGAATGTTGTATAAGGGCATAAGGCTTCTATAGATAAAGTTAATATAGCAAAAACCCTATAGAGGTGAATTCTTCGATAATTTTGTTCTAAGAGTATTTCTCAAAGTAAATTATACGACATTAATAAAGGCAAAATTTATCAAAGAAAATAATGCTATTACTTGTTCTACAAACGATTATACAACAACTTATCAGAAGTGTTATGGAGGTTTTGTTGTTGTTCTAGCTCGTTTTTTGGAAAAGCTTGCGTAAGCCATGTGTAAGACTGTTACAGACAAACTTAAATCATCAATAAAATTTTTTCTCTATAAGGTGGTCTGAGGAGGAAAAATAAAATTTGGTGTTAGTGAAGTATAAAAATAATATTGCAGATTGAAAACAGAAATTAACTTCTTAGCTGGTGATTTAATTTTCAAATATATTTTTATTTATTAAATTTAATTTATATTAAATTGTAACTATTAGGGTTAAACTTAAAATTAAAATACAAATAGCAAACAACGTTTAAATTGAGTGAAACAATAATGAGGATTCATACGATTCTTTTTTATCGAAGTAATTACATATTACAGAATAGATAAGTGAAAATCGCGCTGGATCGTCAATCTAAAGGAAACGAGTTCGATTCCCGGGGTGATTAATTTGAAAAAAATAAAATTTAAAAAAAAAAAATTTATAAAATAAAATGGCCAGCATAAACCAGAGTTGAAATTCCTCCTTATATCACTCCTTTATTCCGTTCTTTCAGAGCGAGTAACATAAAAAAATATAACGCTCCCGCATATGGGTCATTCTTTTACAAACCGAACACTTTTCTGACAAATACATTTTTGATTTGGCTGAAATTTTTTTAGGGGATGTATATTTTTTTTCGATGTTCCAGGACTTTTTACTGTTAGAAAAAAATTAATTTATTTTAATTGGGTTCTATACAACAAAAAAGATATACATGTTCGAGATCTTTTTCTTTTTTTTTGGGAAAATAGAACGTATCTAAAATTCAAGAATTTTGTGATTTTTGGCTTGAAGATTTATTTTCAAAAATTCATAACTTCGGTTTACAAGAGTAAAGATAGACACAATAGGAATTTGTTAATAATTTTTATAGATTATCGTTTTTTTTATCAAAAGTCCGGTTTGTAACTATAAAATAAAACAGAAAAAAAGTGTGAGAAAATCAAAAATAAATCAAACCAAGCAAATCTAAAACATTTAAAGATCACTTAACTTTGTTAATTTATAATTTCAATTTCTACCTTCACATTCCTAATATATACGTAACTTGTTTTGTTTTTTTTTACATAAACAGAAAAACTTTTAAATTTATTATTTTTAAAAAACAGAAAAGAAAAAAATTCTACAAGATTATTAGCAACATAAGCTCTTAAAGTTGTTACTTTAGAAATATGATGACAATTTTATATTATTATTGTTTTTGTTATATAGAAACTGATAAATGTTTTTTTTTCAGCGACAGATGTTCCATTCCGTGTAAATGTTTCATTTTTCTAAATCTGAAGTTTTAAAAGAAAAAAATATATAGAGTTAAATTAATTACAAAGGTGAATTTTTTGCTTCAAAATGGGGTTTGTGATAAATTTAATGTTTATTTATAGTGTTTTTTGTTCTATAAGATAAAATTGTTGCTTTGTTTTAAAATCTAACTTTTTCATTGTAAATTATATCCGTTACTATTTTTGAGATCGAGATCGAAAGCTCCAGTAATCAAAATGAAAATACCGTCTACCTTTCGTTGATTTTAAATAAGTATAAATAAATAACCTTCTTCAAATTATGCGTCGCGGAAAAGGTCACTTTAATTTTGTAAGTATAGTGAAAAGATGGCAACAATTATGTATTTAGAATTTTTATAAAGTTTAATGCAACTTCATATTTTTTGGTAGGCAATGTAAAAGGCTACCTGCATTCGGCATGCTAATATGTAGGTTTATTCCAGTTTTTATAAGATTTATAAGTATAAATCTATCTATTTTATTAAAATGGTAATCCCGATAATAGTGCACAAAACCGAATTGCAACAAATCACATTCTTTTAAATTAAAAATAACAAACACGTGACAAATTTAATTTTTCTGATTAACATTTTTATTCGAATTAAACTTTTCACATTCCTTTTCTTTTCGTTTATATATTTTTTTCTAAAGAAAACTTTTCATTTTGTTTTCCAACTATAAAATTTATGTAAATTTCATTTCATCAATACTTTTAAAACATTAAAAAGAAACAAGAAAACAGCATAGGATAAAAAAATTATTGTAAAGTTTTGTAAAATAAAAGTTTCACCGAACCTGATACAGAAATTTGTATTTTATAAATAAGGAAAAAAAGAAAAAATGAAATCTCATTTTTTAAATTTATATTTGAAAAGAAGAAGAAGAAAAATGAAAGAAATCATGAAAATGTTATTTTTGTTTTTCGATTTTTCGTTAGTTAGACATATGTTATCTTTCATAAATCATAATATGACTGACGATAAGTTTAAAAATGTTAAAATATATAATATAAATCAAAATAAGTATAATAAATGATTGGAAAATCAAGCAGCTTTTGCGACCTGAGTTTTGTCGAATTGATGATGATCAGCATTGACATGTAAATGTAATTTCCTATTCCAGATTTTAAGTTTTATTTTTAAATACTAGCACAGGAGATGTCATACTTTTTTCTAAATCATGATTCATGACATAAGATAGCCTAACGTTCCATAACAGGACAAAGGAAACAAAAATAAAATATAAGGGTTTAAGGCAAAATCTTAAAATATTAGCACGAACAAAACTAACATTAGGTCCACGTTCGCATCGATTTCCCGAAAACGAGTTATCTACAAATACCTGTACCCGGTTTTGAAGAAAAACGTGTTCTAGACCGAGTTGTGAAAACTTGACCATTTTTGATTTTTCTGAAACTTGGTATATAAGTAGTATGGACAAAATAAAAAATACTACTTAATTTATATTTTTTTTAAAGTGCATGGTTTGAGCATAGGGGGCTCCTCAAAATGCATGAAAAATAAATAAATTCTGCCAATCCGATGTAATTTTGAAATTAAATTGCTCAAGAACGTCTTTACCGATTTCAGCAAACTTTTTTTGTTTGATAGATGATTAGTTAGCCATTTGAAAAAAAATTAATTAATATCTTTTGTAATTAATTTTTAAATAAAAATATTAAAAAAACTTTTTTAAAAATGGCGCTAGGGTCGAAGATCAATTGGAATTTAATTAATTTTTTTTCTGAAAATAGTTCTATTTTTACTCTAAAATATATCAAATTTACAAAGAGGCATTAATTTTTGTTCTAGAGATATTTAATTTTAAAGATTTTTAGTACGACTAAAATTCTAATTTTTCATCATTTTTTTAAACAACTTCCATTAACACAAAATATTAAACTCAATTCAATTTTAACTTTTTTTTTTTAAATGTAGTTCTATCCTTACTTTAAAATATATCAAATTTACAAAGAGTTAAATCGTGTTCTTGAGATATTTAATTTTAAAAATTTTTTTTAAAAATTAAAAATTCAAACTGGGAGACAATCGACCTTACGCCGAAGTATCTATTGCTGGAATAGCTATTCGTAGATTGCTGGACAGGTGTGCTTATAACATCGCAGTATTGGGCTGTGGTGCTGACCTATTTATTAAAGAAACTGGGATAAAGGGGTGCGGCAGAATTTCGTTTATTTCAACCACTAGTGGATCCAAACAAAACATATTAGGATATGTACGTGCGCTGGTTCAGTATGGAGGGTGATCTCAAATCATATCCATCTTTATCGCCCGTAGTATGCAACAATCCTTATATCTGAGGTTTGATTTCTGGAAAGCTTTTGGTCTTCAACCCTCTTTTGTAAGTGAAAAAAAACAGCCAGGTACCCCCTTCCATTACCAAATTATCATACTCTTGTAGTAAAACAAATTACATAGTTTTCCTACAACAACCTCTCAAAGTATATTCGCAATATCTTCTAAATTCCTACCCATGAATATAAAAACAATTGACCTAAAACTCTATTAAAATTGAAAACAAATATTTCATAACCTACCTTTTAATTACCTTTTTCTGGGTTATTTTAAAATATTTTTTAATATCGTTTAATTTAAATAAAATCAATTCGCGACATTGGCATTAAATAAAATTTAATTAAAACAAAATCAGTAGGTCAGTTGTTTCGATTTCAAAAACAATAATCAACGAGTAATCATTTTTTTTAATTATATAAGTAATATTTTAATGAATAATCGGGGAGTCGTTCAGTAAACAAAAAACAAACCGGTTCAGTCAATTTTAAATCAGCGAGTCAATTCTGACAAAAATCAATCAGTCAGTCGTGAAATTATATTCTAAAGTTAAGTTATATTCTAAAGTAAAATAAAGTTTAAGTTCATTAAAATAAGTTGAGTTCATTTGAAATAAGTTAAGTCAATTTTTATCGAATCGAGCAATTAACGAGAAATCGATCAATACGGTGTGAAAACCAAGTTAGAAAAAACAGTTACTAAAGCCAATATTTATGTACAATTTTTGTAAACATAAAACGGAAAAGTTGTACTTATTGAATTGCCTATAAAAGCCAATTTAATTTTAACAGATGAAGAATCTTTGGTGATTAATCTTGTGTAATCCAACACATCTAGTTGGTCTTAAAAATATATAAATAAATAAAAGTAACCTTACAAAAAAAATCATACATAAAAGTGTATATAAATAAACATAAGTATTTTACAAATATATATATTTAAAGAAAATAAGTTTAACTGTAGTGTTTTTTTTAAGTGTTAACATTAAATCTTTTTCTAACACACCACACACTACACATCCACCAGTTTCACTACCTTTTCATAAACAGTAGTGACAAATTGTTTGTAGTGACAAATTGCTACTCAAATAGTGTGTGAAACAACCATAATCGCACTAAGGCTAACATTGTCACTGCATTTTAACATAGTAGTGCACATATAAATAATTGCACTACAATTCAATTACATAGTATAGTGCCTTATCAAAAATTGCACTACATATTATTATACAGTAGTGTTGTTATCACCTTTGGCACTACATTTGGCGCAGCCGGTTTGTCCTTTCCGACATAAGGACAGGAAGGATTAGATGAGCCAGCCCTCAGAAGCTACTCAGCAATTAACCAAAAACCTGAGATCAAGAACCATCAGTGTGACAACACCAACATCACTAACCACATCATCAAACCAAACTCCAGGAACATCAGGAGCAACGTCCACCTCACAAAATAAAAGTAAGCTTGAGTTTTTAAATTATATAGAAGTAGATTTAAACAAAACATTCGTGGAAGCATTAGACGACGGGAAAGCTCTTACAGACATTTTGCAGTCAATCGAAAAAAAATTTCCGTTCGACAACCCCAAAGACGAAGACCGTAAGGCCCTCGAAAATTGCCTAGACAATTTAACGCTTAAAATAACAGACGGAAAACGAGACATAATGACCACAGATCATACGAAAGTTGTTTCCTTTGTGAACTTGGTTCCAATACTCGACGGAAACAATTCCACGAACATTAACGAAGAAATCTCTACCTTTATCTCACATTGTGAATCAATGTGTAGCCTTTTAACGGACAATGAAAGACAAATGTTTCTCACACTTGTAAGACCGAGACTGCAAGGGAAAGCTTCAATGGCAGTTCGAAATAAAACTTTCAATTCTCTTCCAGAACTGAGTAATATATTGCGAAGGTATTTTGCTCCAGCACAACCGACAGATATCCTTTCTAGCTTTGATACGTTAAAGCAAAGACCAGACGAGACAATAAAAAATTTGGCGGATAGAGTTAATGACCAATATATACTGGCAAAAGACGCATTCAAAGCAGACTACCCTGGGTTAAAACTAAACGACCCTTTATTGCAAGAAATAGACATAATAGCAAAACGGACATTTAAGATAGGCATTAGGAACCCAATTGTACGAATACAGATAGCACCAAACACAGAAACAAATTTTCACAATCTAGTTCAAATCGCGGGTGACCTAGAAAAATTTGACATGGTAGGAAATAGATCATGGTCTGTAGTCGATAACAATAGAGACATATACGACTTGTTACCCCAGGCAGAAAGAGCAAATCTTAATAATTTTAACAATACGGTTACTCAAACGACACAAAATAGAGGCTCCGAGACGGAAATGATAAATTTATTAAAGGAAATTGCGAGCAAAATAAATAATACGAGTATCTACAAACCTAGCCCAGTAGTACAGCACAGAAGTTTTCAGTACGAACAACCAAAGACTTGTGATTTTTGTCATCGAACCGGTCACTTATTCCAAGAATGCCGGTCTAAACACAATGTTTGTTACCTATGTAACCAAATAGGACACTTTCCACGAAGCTGCCCCAATAGTCATCGATATAATGGTCGAGGAAACCCGAGACAACATTTACATGATAGTAATCAAATGACGATACATGACTCAAACAGACAAACAAATAGTAACAATTTGCAGACTAACTACAACCCTCCCAGAAACCCATCTCAACATATCTATCAAAACCAAACGCCACATGAAACTCGATACGATTGGAAAAACGCTCCACATACATCAATACAAAATTCACAAAGCATACCACAGACTCCTGACATACCAATAAGAAAGAGTATTCGATGCATAAGCAATTCCACAGAAGAAAATTCAACTGAAATGACACATAGTTCACATACCAGGAATCTCGGTGCAATACCTCGCCTCCAAACCTCAAAAACTAGGGCTCATTCCCCTCACCCTACAATGATGGACAGACTTGAACAAATACAAGAGCCAAATGATGTATCTTACACCCAATACAATTTTCCAAACCCGGGAAACTAAGTAGGGCTGACTCAACGACCAAGAGTCAACGCCCCACTATATCAGATTATTCACGGTCATACACAAATCAAAATGAATATTTTTTTTCCTCGATACTGAACCCCGAATTTACAACCAACGAATTAAATACTTTCTCTCCAAACATACAAATACCAACACCACATAACTTCTCAAACATAACGAATTTTAACGAAACAAACAATGAAACCAAAACTAGCCCTCACGCTACACAAACACAAACACAGCGTTCCAAAATATCAGACTATTCACGGTCATATCAAAACGAACAAGTCCTTTCTCCCGTATCAAATTTCCATTCTAAAGTCAACCAACCAAAAACTTTTTCTCCAAACATACAGATGCCAGAACAACAAAATTTCCCAAGCATATCGAATTTCAACGAAACATACAACGAAACCAAAGCTAGCTCTCACGCTACACAAAAACAAACAGAACAATCTACTCCGTACATGTTCTCAACAGTACAGAACTCAAGCGAAATAAAATTTAGTGCACCCATTATAGACATATTAACGCAGGACTCCGAAAAAAATGTCCTACGACTAATTATCGATACAGGAGCGGAAATTTCAATAATAAAAAAAAGTAGCCTGACTAAAAACCAAAGCATTGACGGAAATAAAAATATAATGTTCAGCGGTATTAACGGCGTAGAACAACGTACACTTGGTACAACCTCATTAAACTTCACAAACTTGAACAATATGTCCCATACCTTTCACGTAGTAGAATCTATACAAAATCTGAATACGGACGGTATACTGGGACAAGATTTCTTAGCAGACAAAACCGACATAAACTGTATATCTAATTGCTTAAAAGTATTAATTGACCAAGAAAATTTTATTTGTGTACCGTTCGTGAACTATGAACAAAATGCAGACTATAGCAAAATACAACAAAACGCAAGTTGTGCTATATCTACACCGTACGGTATGGCATATGTTAATTCTAATCCATACTATCATCATTCGTTTTCTTGCATCAAACCCAAGCAATCGTCTCAACTAAATCACAACTATCCTACTTATTCGAATACACCAAGTTATAACAATGTTAACCAACAGTTTACCGATGAATATCAAAACAGCTATTTAATCAATACTCAAAACACTTCTAATCTCGATGCAATTACTCAGGTCACAAAAAATTTATCATCTGCAACAACAAATTATACAGATGATAATTCAATTGTGGAGCCTAATCTGCCTTGTTCTTCTCAACGCAACACAACTCAACACAACACAAACTCTCCTCAATTAAACTACACATCTTCAACCACGACATGCACTACTTCACAAAATATGCAAAACACTACTATACCTTCTCAACTAACATTACTAAATAACCATATAAAACAACAAAACCAGAACGTAGACCAAATTGCTCCACTGCCTCTTTCATTTGTTAAATCATCCTTTTCATCATTTTCTGCTACTAAACTAGTTTCAAACATTCCCAAAACAAAGCTTCCAAATACTACGCAACGTCCGACGACTACCATTCCTACACTTTCTACAGTATTAAACAATCAGGGGATGTTTCAACCCCAGATACACCCTGATACAAATATACAACCGCAGCTAGCAACAACATTAGGCATAAATAACGCTATGCCTGTTTGTAATAACACAACTGTCACTAACTCCAGAAACATACCAAACATTCCACCGTATGTGATGGACCATCATTTTTCATATTTTGCACACCTATCTTCCAACGGCCTTGGTAATCGATCTGAAAACAAAGACAATACAGAGTCTGAAGTAGAACGACACTATCCAACTAGAGATGTTTCATCGAAATTAAACTCCAGTATAAACCCTGAAGCCCCGAGAGCATTTTCAAACCATTTAAAAAGCACAAAACTAAATTTATTACACAATTCTGACGTAGAACCTGCATCATTAATCACACGAAAGGAATTCGCATCTCCATTACACTTGAGATCATCTAATAGGGCCTCGTCAAATGATTTCCATGTTATCGATACGTATACAAGTATCCAGTCTTTAAATAGTAAACCTAACGATCTAAATTATTTAAGTTCAACACCAAAAAATATTGCATCAATTCTACCACCAAATTTTCCACATGGCTCTGCGGACAATCCCTCATGTTCACAAAATTCTGAATCACACATTTTTACAAGATCCCATCAGTCTGATGCGAGTTTGGAAGAGACGTCAAAAAATCTAAACTCAAATTTGTTTTCAATGGCATCACCATCCAAGATACAATCTAATAGTATTAGTCGACCAATTGTACACCATCCAATAACTCCAAAAGAAACGAAGAATATCTCACTCGAGCATTCAGAAATGGAAAATACAAAACTCTCTCCCACTGAAGAGACTAAGACAACCGGAAACATACGTAATCGTACTATAGAAGACACTATCATACCGGCCAGATCAAAAAAAATAATACAGATAGACGCTTCGAACATCCCGAATGAAGAGATAATTACCATGGCCAAGGAAGTAAGACCTGGCGTGTTCATCGCAAATACACTATCTAAACCGGAGAATAGCAAAATTATGCTAAGCGTCATGAACGTAAACGACAAAGACATACACTTAAACGATTTCACGACAGAATACGAAACTTTGTCGAGCTATACTTACAGAAGACTTAGCGACTTTCCTGAGCATACGGAAACAGAAATAAAGACCGACTGTACAGCAACGGACGAGAATAGGTTAGGGCGAATAATAGAATCAATTGGATTAGATAATAGCGCAACGACGGAAGAAAAACAAGATCTGGAAAAAATCATAAGGGAATACGAAGACATATTCTACCTGAAAGGCGACAAACTAACTCACACGAATGTCTTAATGCACGAAATACCCTTACTAAAAGACACAAGTCCTATCAAACAAAAAATGTACAGACTCCCGGAGTCTCAAAAATTAGAAATAAAACGACAAATAGAAGACATGTTGGCAGACGACATCATCACACATTCCAAATCTCCTTTTAATGCTCCGATAATCCTTGTGGAAAAACGGAGCCCCGAAAATGAAAAGAAATGGCGCTTGGTTGTCGATTTTCGGAAGTTGAATAAATGCACAATCGGTGATACATTCCCGATCCCCCGAATCGAAGACATATTAGACCAACTAGGACAGTCAAGGTATTTTTCCACTCTAGACCTGGCTAGTGGGTACCATCAAGTATTGGTTCACCCTGACGATAGATCAAAAACTGCTTTTAGTACACAGACGGGTCATTATGAATTCAAAAGAATGCCTTTTGGGTTATGCAACGCACCCTCAACGTTTCAACGGATTATGAACTACGTACTGACGGGTCTGGAAGGTCTCGAGTGCTACGTCTACCTCGATGACATTGTCATCTACGGCCGAACATTAGATGACCATAACCGGAAGCTGAGAAACGTATTTTCAAGACTCAGACAACACCAGCTAAAAGTTCACCCCGAGAAATGCCAACTGCTCAGAAAAGAGGTCGTTTACCTCGGTCACAAATGCAATGAAGAAGGTGTACAGCCAGATCCAACTCGAACTGTAGCTGTACAAAACTTCCCTACACCAAACACGACAAGAAAAATTCAATCGTTTCTGGGACTAGCCAATTACTACAGAAAATTCATACCACATTTCGCTGAAACAGCAAAACCGCTCAACAATTTACTAAAAAAAGACTCTAAATTCCGATGGACGCAGGAATGCGAACAATCATTCAATTACCTCAAACAATCGTTAGTTTCACCACCCCTCCTAACCTACCCAAATTTTTCTCAGTCGTTTATACTTACAACCGATACAAGTAGCCATGCCCTAGGAGCAGTTCTGTCGCAAGGAGAAATCGGATCAGATAAACCAATAGCATATGCTAGCCGATCTCTTAACAAAGCAGAACGAAATTACTCCACCATCGAACGAGAACTCCTCGCAATCGTATGGGCAACGAACAATTTTAGATGTTATTTATTTGCACGAAAATTCACTGTGGTAACCGACCATAAACCTCTCCTAGGTGAAATAAAACTAACCCAAACGTCCACAAGGATGGCTAGGTTTCATAATAAATTATCAGAATACAAGTATAAAATGCTGTACAAACCTGGCCGCTATAACACAAACGCAGACGCTCTTTCTCGAATTCCACACTCAAACGTGGAAAAATTCTTGATTACTACCAGGAGTAAAGCAAAACAGAGCGACAAAGAAAACGAACCAGATGTAGCAGCAGAGACACGGCAAAATACAGAAACACTATCGTAAGAACCAAACAAGGATAAAAATGTCCTAGTTAACCACCAAGACATAGTAATAGAAGAAGACGATGACAGCGAGAACGAAGACATAGAAACCGACAGCGATGACGTAGACCAAGACGTTATACATTTGAAAGACAGAAAAGATATCCAAAGTGTTCTCCGGGATTTTCACGATACCCCTTTAGGTGGACATCAGGGTATTAAAAAAACCTATGGCAGGATTAGAAGAACTTATTACTGGAATAGAATGATTAACGACATAACGGAGTTTATTAAAAATTGCACGGTTTGCCAGAAAAACAAAGTCTCTAAGCTAACGAAAATGCCGCTAAAACTACCAGAGATATCAGAAAAACCATTCGACAAAATATATATGGACGTAGTTGGACCCCTGAGGACCACAAACCGAGGGAACAAATACATCTTAACTTTCGAAGATGACCTTACACGATACATGGACTGCTACGCGATGCCTGATCAGGAAGCTCAAACTGTAGCCCGAGTATTCTATGACGAAATCATATCACGGTATCGAATTCCCAAAACCTTAATAACAGACCAAGGGTCAAATTTTATGAGCGAAATGTTCAAAAAAGTATGTAAATTCCTACGCATTAAAAAATTACAGACCTCTGCCTATCACCCACAAGCGAATGGAGTGTTGGAACGGAGTCATCGACCTCTAGCCGAATACCTTAGGTGCTTCATAAACAATGACTTAGACAACTGGGACATGTGGCTTAGGCAAGCTGCTCATGTCCACAATAACTTTCCTCATACTGCTTCTCGACTTTCACCAAGCGAATGTCTTTTCGGGTTCACCGCTGAATTACCCACAACTTTCCAAAAACCTCCAACACCACTATACAACGTCGATGACTACTTTTTAGAACTGAAACATAAACTACAGTTAGCACATAAGTTCGGCAGAGAAAACCTTGCCAAATACAAAAGGAACACAAAAAAATATCTTCTTCTTATATATATATATATATATATATATATATATATATATATATATATATATATATATATATATATATATATATATATATATATATATATATTAATACGCTAGATTAAAACTTTGTGGAGCATTAGGCTTTTTTATTCGCAGATGGATTCATTTGAAATTTTCACAGCTAACTGATATTAGTGTAACCTATATTCGGATTCGGATTCACACAAATCGGATCATAAATAAAAAAGTTATTATATACGGAAAACTTTTTATATACATATGCATTATAAGTTTACATACATGCAAAAACGAAATTAAAAATTTATTTTATTTTTTATATTTTCTTTTTTATATATTAGCTATCGAACAACGAACAACAAAAACGAAACTTAAAAATTTATTTTCTTTCATTTCAGTCGTCTTTTGTCTTTGAACAAGGATGGTTATTTCGATTATTTTGTTATTGATATATTTGATATTGATATAAAGATATTTTGTTTGATATTGAATTTATTTGATATCTTATATATTAATACGCTAGATTAAAACTTTGTGGAGCATTAGGCTTTTTTATTCGCAGATGGATTCATTTGAAATTTTCACAGCTAACTGATATTAGTGTAACCTATATTCGGATTCGGATTCACACAAATCGGATCATGTCATGAATGTTGCGAATGATTTAGAATTGAATGTGGTGAATGATGAAATTCCCTTTGTAATTTTGAGAGATTCGTTCAAGTGTGCTTTGAATGTGATTCCAGGTAACTTTGATTCGTATGTTTGTGGTGCTTTGGATATGAGTTGTCATTTTTGTCATGCCAAACATTTTGCAAGAGAAGTTACTTCAAATAATAATGAAGCGTTTTCTTTGTGTTGCCATAAAGGCAAAGTCAATTTACCTCCTCTTTCTGAAAATGCATTTTTCTCTAATATTTTCGAAGGATTGAATTCAAATGATAATGCTATAAAAAAACGTTCTAAAAGTTTTCTTTCAAATATTCGTTCCTATAATTCGGCATTTGCAATGATCAGTTCTGAATGTAATATAGCGGATTCTACTGCACGTGGTATTTATCATTTTAAAATTCATAATATTTTTATCATCGTACTGGTGCTTTAATTCCTGCTTATGGTCGACCTCCAATGTATGCACAATTATATTTTTATGATGTTGATACTGCTGCTAATATGAGAATGAATAGAAATACCAATGTATGTGAAATTTTTCTTATGCGTGAGATAGGTTTTGAGTTAGATCGTGTGAATCCTTTTGTTCGTTCTTTCAAATCAATGCATGAATTTTGTGAAAGACCTGAGAATGTTACTGCTGATGTGTCAATGGTTATAAAAGTTAACAGAGAATGTGATATTCGTCGTTTTAATGATGCTGTTCAAACTGATGTGGCTGCTATTTTTAAAAATGATGATGGTGAACCACCTTTTGAAAGAAATATGATTGTTTTTTCAAAAAATGCAAATGAAATTCGTTCTGTTTCTGTCCTTGATTCTTCTTTGGATCCTTTAGCTTATCCTTTGTTGTTTCCAAATGGTGATACTGGGTGGCACGTTAATATTCCACATAATTTAGTTTCAACTTCACGTGCTAATGTGTCACGTACAAAAGTTACAATGTTGCAATATGCATCTTATCGCCTTGCTATACGTGATGGTTTTAGTCTTTTGCATCGTTCTCAAAAATTATTTCTTCAATGGATTGTTGATATGTATGTTCGTATCGAAGGTACACGGCTTCATTACATTCGTTCAAATCAATCTGCTCTTCGTGCTGATTTGTACAATAATTTAACAGATTTCTTGCATCAAAATCGCAATGGCGATGATAATATGCAAGTAGTTGGTCGTAAAGTAATTTTGCCATCTTCTTTCACCGGTTCACCACGTAACATGTATCAAAATTACTTGGATGCAATGTCTATTGTACAACATTTCGGTAAACCTTCTTTATTTATAACAATGACATGTAATCCTCAATGGCCAGAAATTGTTGATAATTTGAGTAATTATGAGTCTTCGAATTTTCGTCCTGATATTGTTGTGCGTGTGTTTAAAGTGAAACTTAAAGAGCTCATAGATTGTTTAATGAAAAAAAAGATTTTCGGTTCTGTCAAAGCACTTATATATACCATTGAATTTCAAAAACGTGGTCTTCCGCATGCCCATATTTTGTTAAATTTATCAGATGAAGATAGAATTGATGGAAATGAAATGATTAATAAATTTGTATGTACTGAAATCCCTGATCCCATTCTTTTTCCTAAATTACATGAATACTAGGAGGGCCCGGCGTGCTTCGCTACGCTTATAAATAAAGTTTTTGCATAGACATTTTGTTGACGTAGAAGCAATGATTTCAAAAAGTGGTAATGAGAAATGCTACCATATAATTTTTAATTTTTCTTTTTAAATATATGAATGAAAAATAATCAGAACTCTAGCTGATCAGTTCAGATATATGAAAAATTAGCGAAGCTTACTTGAAAACTTATTTGATCGCTAATTTTTCATATGCTAATTTTTCATACGAAGCTTACTTGAAAACTTATTTGATCGCTAATTTTTCATATATCCGAACTGATCAGCTAGAGTTCTGATTATTTTTCATTCATATATTTAAAAAGAAAAATTAAAAATTATATGGTAGCATTTCTCATTACCACTTTTTGAAATCATTGCTTCTACGTCAACAAAATGTCTACGCAAAAACTTTATTTATAAGCGTAGCGATACATATTATATTAAGACAGTAGTTTGTAAGATACGCGAGATAATCAAAACAACGTAATATTTTAATTGAAACAAAAACAAATAATTTACTACAATTTTTAGTTTACCACAACTAAGTAAGTTGATCACAATAATTTATACTATTAATACAATCAATCAATCAATAACCAATACGATTCAACTATCGATACAACCAATAAAAATAATAAGTTTACTAAAATTAGTCATAAGCAATCACTAGCATAATATAAGCAATCACTAGTATACATATTAAATTAAAATAATTATTTTGTAATCATACAGAAACAAGCAATTTAACTTGACGGCCCAAAACAATTGTAAACCGTTTAAATTTATTAAATATTTATAGTACATAGCATGGATTAAACAAAATTAAATTAATATAAATACATATTATTATAATACAAATTATAATTATAAGGGCCCCTCTTAATTTTATTACGACGATAAAAACATAATTTATTCAATATTTATAAGATAAGACTAAGATAACGTTACTCACTTATTTTTTTTTTTTTTCTCTTTCCTTTTTCTCAAAAGCAAACATAATTTGGTAAAATTTTGTGTTCATCGTTAACTAGCTCTAACGATGAAAACAAAATTTTTTATTCCGAGGGGGAGGAATGTAGTAAAACAAATTACATAGTTTTCCTACAACAACCTCTCAAAGTATATTCGCAATATCTTCTAAATTCCTACCCATGAATATAAAAACAATTGACCTAAAATTCTATTAAAATTGAAAACAAATATTTCATAACCTACCTTTTAATTACCTTTTTCTGGGTTATTTTAAAATATTTTTTAATATCGTTTAATTTAAATAAAATCAATTCGCGACATTGGCATTAAATAAAATTTAATTAAAACAAAATCAGTAGGTCAGTTGTTTCGATTTCAAAAACAATAATCAACGAGTAATCATTTTTTTTAATTATATAAGTAATATTTTAATGAATAATCGGGGAGTCGTTCAGTAAACAAAAAACAAACCGGTTCAGTCAATTTTAAATCAGCGAGTCAATTCTGACAAAAATCAATCAGTCAGTCGTGAAATTATATTCTAAAGTTAAGTTATATTCTAAAGTAAAATAAAGTTTAAGTTCATTAAAATAAGTTGAGTTCATTTGAAATAAGTTAAGTCAATTTTTATCGAATCGAGCAATTAACGAGAAATCGATCAATACGGTGTGAAAACCAAGTTAGAAAAAACAGTTACTAAAGCCAATATTTATGTACAATTTTTGTAAACATAAAACGGAAAAGTTGTACTTATTGAATTGCCTATAAAAGCCAATTTAATTTTAACAGATGAAGAATCTTTGGTGATTAATCTTGTGTAATCCAACACATCTAGTTGGTCTTAAAAATATATAAATAAATAAAAGTAACCTTACAAAAAAAATCATACATAAAAGTGTATATAAATAAACATAAGTATTTTACAAATATATATATTTAAAGGAAATAAGTTTAACTGTAGTGTTTTTTTTTATAAGTGTTAACATTAAATCTTTTTCTAACACACCACACACTACACATCCACCAGTTTCACTACCTTTTCATAAACAGTAGTGACAAATTGTTTGTAGTGACAAATTGCTACTCAAATAGTGTGTGAAACAACCATAATCGCACTAAGGCTAACATTGTCACTACATTTTAACATAGTAGTGCACATATAAATAATTGCACTACAATTCAATTACATAGTATAGTGCCTTATCAAAAATTGCACTACATATTATTATACAGTAGTGTTGTTATCACCTTTGGCACTACACTCTTACCTCCGTTCAACAACATCAGCTTGACCAGCTCATTCCACAGTTCCCGTATGCCAAGTGTCATGGTCTAGGGCGTACGTCTTCGGTTACTTATATTATTGATACCGGTGAAGCCAAGCTAGTAAATCATCGTTACTATGCTGACGACAATACCTAAACAACTAATTAAAAAACAATAATTTAATATAGAAAAATATTAGTTCATCTATCAGAATATAGATTTAGTGAATCTAATTAAAATCAACAAATCATAGAATAATCAATTAGCTTAGGTCAAAACCTTTCGATCATATTAAATTAGTAAAATTCACCTTTTTTACAATAGATGTAAGGAAATTTAATTTATATTTGGAAATATTAAGAAAGGCTTCGATTAATTATTAAAAGTTTTTGATTAAAAACTTGCATAGTCATCTTCACTTTATATTTGAACTTTCCTGTGAACGGTGAAAAATATTAATTAGCTGTGATTTTGTTAAAATAAAACAATATTTGAATATTATTTTATTGTTTTTATTTAATAACGATTTTTGGAAATTACACCCGGACATTCTCATCTCATCTGAATATAATAATTGAACCTCTGCTGTGAAATAGGAAACGCATCATTTTTGGAATAATTTGGTAATTTGTTTGTACAAACATAAAAGGCGGTAAAACTCAACAAATACAAAATAGTACAACTGGACTCGTCAAGATAAATTGTGGATACGCAATCAACGAGTGCAGCTGATATTATTCATGGTCCTTCGAGCCGGATTTGCTGCATATAAAATCGTGAGTACAAGCCAAACTATTCTTTTATATATATAAACACTTTATACAAAAAATAATACTTAAAAACGGTGAAAGGTGATTATTTAAACGTGCCAATACTAATGAATGAATATAGTGAACACGTTATAAACTTAAGTGAAATTATATAAATACATTTGTGCGAAAATTATAAATCAAACTGTGAAAGGTGATTCTTGAAACGTGTCATTACTGAGTGAATCAATATAGTGATCACGTTATACGCTGAAATAAATATATATAAATACTTTGCGCGAAAATTACTAATTAAAACTGCGAAAAGATTATTGAAACGTGTCAATCCTGCAGTAAATATATATAAAAGATATAGTGAGCACGTTGTAGAATTCTTACAAATGGCGGAAAATAGAGCAATAAAGCGCTTCTTGAAAACATTAGAAAGTATGAAAGTGCAAGTAAATCTCTTTAGCATTAGTACTCCAATTAGTGATATAAAAACTTGCATGGCTCTGTTAGCAGACGATTGGAGAGAATTTCAAGCGCTAGAAAAGGCCGTAAAAGGGAAATTTGATGAATCACAAATAGACAACGTGGACAAAATTGAAAATATGCATCTTGAGTTGAAACAAAAGCTTGTCAAATGGGAAAAGCTTTATGAAGAGAATAATGCACAAATACAAAATAACTCGATGGATGATTTTATGCTTAATCAAAGCAATTTTCTCCAGCAAATATCATCTATTCATAAACCAGATAATGAGGTTCGTTTACCACGAGTTAATATACCATCGTTTAATGGAGTGTATGCAGAGTTTCCCTCCTTTCGTGATCTATATGAAGCGTCTGTCCATAACAATAACAATATCTCAAAGGTTCACAAATTGCAATATTTAAAAGGGTTGCTTAAAGGTGAAGCCTATATGCTGATCAATCATCTGGCAGTGACAGAAGCTAACTACGATGAAGCGTGGGACAAGATAAAGACACGGTACAACAAGCCAAAGCATGTCATACACAACTTGTTGAAACAATTTCTGGAACAACCAAACGTACAACAAGGTTGTGCAAAGTCAATTCGTCGCTTAGCTGACGTTTCGGATGAAGTCCTACGTGGGTTGAAGGTGCTTGATGAGCGTGCTGAAGGCCGTGACCCCTGGCTAATTTATCTACTTATTCAAAAACTAGACCAGGAAACGAGAGAAGCTTGGGCGCACGAGACAGCGGGAGTCAGCTTCCCTACAATGGAGCAGTTGTTTATCTTTTTAAACAAAAGAAGTGATGCCTTGGAGAGCTTAAGTTCAATGCAGAAGACCAAAACGTATCCTCAAAGAAGAACAAGTGCTTTAGTTTCGCATACAAACCAATTAGTATGCCCGTTATGTGAAGGAGAGCATTATTTAAGCAAATGTGATCAATATTTACAGCGAACATTTGCAGAAAGGAAACAACTAGTAGTTGAGAAAAAACTTTGTTTCAATTGTTTATCTTCATCTCACCAGTCAGTGGAGTGTAGATCCAAATATAAATGTGGTAAATGTCGCAGGAAGCATCATTTGACTCTGCACTCAGAAGAAGATGCTAATAATCCACGGATCAATGCAACTCTCAACGCAAATGCATTGAATAATACTTTGGAACCATCTAGCTCAACCGATGTTCAAGCAAATGCAGCAGCCATACCAAATTTTCAATCTTTGCTACCAACAGCTATAGTTCTAGTAGCTGACAAATCTGGAAATTCTCAGAGATGCAGGTTACTGCTAGATTCCGGATCACAAGCCTCTTTCATCACAGAAGCTTGTGCGCAGCGTTTGAATTTACCGAGATCTCAAGCAAATGTTGCAGTTACAGGTTTAACAGCTGGAAAAGTAACCACCAGAGGAATTACATCAATAAATATTAAGTCGTTGTATTCGTCAGAGGAATCGATTCAAGTTGATGTTTTGATCATAAATCAGCTGCCAACGAGATTACCAAGTTTCAATTTCCAGCTCCAAGACTGTTGTTTTTTGGACGATTTAAAACTAGCTGATCCATCTTATAACCAAGTATCTGCCGTTGATATCCTGATAGGAGCTGACAGATTTTTTAGCATTATCAAAGATGGGCAGTTAACTAACTCAAATAATTCAATAGTCGCACAACGTACCATTTTTGGTTGGATTGCGGCTGGAGTTACCGGTGAAGAAAACGTCGTAAGAACAGACAGCAGCCAAGAAAGTTATTGTACTTTAAATTTCCATTTAGATGTAGACATTGATAGAACATTAAAACAATTTTTTGAGCAAGAAGAAATTCCCAATGTCCAGATTATGAGTCAAGATGATGTCGAGTGTGAAGAATATTATAAAAAGACGCACAAACGAGATGAAAGGGGTCGTTACATCGTCTCTATTCCCTTTAAAAATAATACCGCTCAGCTTGGCAACTCTATCAACGTTGCCAAAAGAAGATTTTTAGCGTTAGAAAGGAAATTTCAATCTAATCCATCACTAAAACATGAATACGCTAGATTTATAAGTGAATATCTAAGTAGGGGATACCTAGAAGCTGTTTCTGAAGCTGATAAAATGATTGAGCAGTCTAAGTGTTTTTATTTGCCTCATCATTGTGTGATAAAACAAGCGAGCGAAACGACAAAACTAAGAGTAGTTTTTGATGGATCAGCGAAATCTTCTTCTGGGATATCACTAAATGAAACGATGTTAGTCGGTCCGACTATTCAGCCCACTTTATGGTCAATCTTATTAAGATTCAGAAAGCACAAAATTGCATTAGCAGCCGACATTGAGAAAATGTACAATCAAATTTTGGTTTGTGAAAGTGATAGTCAATTTCAACGTATTTTATGGCGAAGCGAAATAGCTGATGAGCTTAAACATTATAAACTAAATACAGTTACCTTTGGTTTATCTAGTTCGGCATTTTTAGCTATTAGAAGTATTCATCAGCTAGCATATGATAATCAAGATAGTCATCCAAATATTATTGATCATCTTATAAATGATTTTTACGTTGATGATTTTATCTCTGGTGCTGATAACATTGAAGAAGCGACGAAACTAAAAGGAGAAATGAATGATTTGTTAATAAGCGGTGGTTTTAATCTAAGAAAATGGAAATCAAATGTGCCTGAACTCACAGTGAATGGAGAGACACAACAAACCACTTTGTTCAATAATTCAGAAGAATCAAAAATATTAGGTCTACAGTGGAACGCAGCAGAAGATACTTTTACCTTTAAACTCGATTTGAAGGAGAGTAATGAGCCCACCAAACGTCAAGTTATTTCCGAGTATTCAAGGGTCTTTGATCCGCTGGGTTGGTTATCTCCTTCGATCATTTTAATGAAAATAGTATTTCAAAGGCTTTGGCTACACAAATTGGGATGGGATGATCATCTGCCAGCGGAAATATCAGAAATATACAACAAAATCCGTGTTGAGTTGAAAGATTTAGAAAAAATAAAGCTCAAAAGATACATTCCACAAGACGGTAAAATGGAATTACATGGTTTCTCCGATGCCAGCGAAAGTGCGTATAGTGCGGTGGTATATTGTAGAGCGGTAGACAACAATGGTGTTGTCTCAGTTAACTTAATGGCAGCTAAAACAAAGGTGGCTCCAATCAAGCAGGTGTCCTTACCACGACTTGAACTATGTGGTGCTCATTTACTCACAAAACTTATGCGTCTTGTGCAAGAAACAGTGAAGATGCCAGTGGAATGTTTTGCCTGGACGGACTCTACAATTGTACTATCGTGGTTGTCGAGTCATCCAGTCAGGTGGAAAACCTACGTTGCTAATCGTACGGCTGAAATCATCAATCAGATACCGAGAAAATTCTGGAATCATGTACGATCTGAACACAATCCTGCAGATTGCGCATCTCGTGGGATTTTGCCGTCTCAATTAATCAAACTAGATCTCTGGTGGCATGGCCCAGCATGGTTAAAAAATTACCAATCGACTTCTGCAAAAGAGGATGATTTTGCTGTGAATCCAGAATATTTGAAAGAAGAAAGAAAAATAACCAAGGTTTTAGTTTCCAACACCCATTGCAAGGAAGATCAAATCAGCACATTAATTCAAAGGATATCTTCCTATAATAAACTGAAAAGAATTTTTGCTTACGTTTTAAGATTTATAAATAATATGAGAAATGACAAGTTGAATAGAAGCTCGGGTTCTCTTACGGTGATTGAACTTCGGAAGGCCAACCTCATAATCATCAAATATGTACAGAGAGAAGCGTTTGCCGATGAGGTTGATTGCCTTCAAAGAGAGGTGAATATTAGAAAAAACAGCAGCATTGTAGCATTGGCACCATTTATAGATGCAGAGGGGATGTCAAGAGTCGGTGGCAGATTGAAACATCTGGACTGCCAATATGATTATAAACATCCAATGGTTTTACCAAAGGGTCATGCATTAAGTCGAATGATTGCAATACATGTGCACAAGAAAAATCTTCATCCTGGTTTGACTCTAACATTTCATCTGATAAGGCAGCAATTCTGGATAGTAGGAGGCAGAAGCAGTGTCAGAAATATAGTGAACAAATGTGTGGTCTGCTTCAGAAAGAACGCCAAAACATCCAAGCAACTAATGGGAGATCTGCCATTAGCAAGATTGAAAGCTACAAGACCATTCTCATCTTGTGGTGTAGATTATGCGGGTCCAATTGAGATTGCTACAAAAAAGGGAAGAGGTGCCAAGTTTATCAAGGGGTATATTGCACTCTTTGTTTGTATGGTGACCAGAGCTGTACACATTGAAGCCGTTACTGATCTATCTACAGATGCGTTTATAGCATCCTTAAAACGATTTATCTCAAGGCGAGGTGCTCCCGCACATATCTACAGTGACAATGGATCTAACTTCATTGGAGCACGTCGAAAACTAGGCGAAATTTTTGAAAAAATTAGCAATATTAATCACAATTCTCTAATTGCAGAGTTCTTAGCACAGGATCAGATACAGTGGCACTTTATTCCACCTGTATCTCCACATTTTGGGGGTTTGTGGGAAGCAGCTGTGAAGTCAGTGAAGTCACATTTACTCAAATATTCCTCAAATACTCACCTAACGTTCGAAGAGATGACAACTATGCTTACTCAAATTGAAGCCATTTTAAATTCAAGGCCACTCTACACGACAGCTGATGATGATGCTTCTATTGATGTTTTAACACCAGCACATTTCTTGATTGGCTCAGGAAATTTTTATATTCCAGAAGAAAACATTAGTGAAAATACACCGACCAGCAGGCTTTCTAGGTGGCAAAATGTTCAACAGCGTGTTCAATCCTTCTGGAAAAAATTCAGTGTGGAGTATTTCCATAATCTACAACAAAGAAACAAATGGCGTGAATTACAACCTAATTTTAAAAATGGAGACATGGTGTTAATTAAAGAAGACAACTTACCATCATACAAATGGATGCTTGGGAAGATCATAGAGTTGCATCCAGATGATCAAGGCAATGTTAGAGTTGTCACTGTAAAGACGTCCAAAAATATATTAAAACGCCCAATCGTTAAAATCTGCAAACTACCACAACAGGATGATGGTTAACGACTAAGTCGTTAACGAGGCGGAGTATGACGACAATACCTAAACAACTAATTAAAAAACAATAATTTAATATAGAAAAATATTAGTTCATCTATCAGAATATAGATTTAGTGAATCTAATTAAAATCAACAAATCATAGAATAATCAATTAGCTTAGGTCAAAACCTTTCGATCATATTAAATTAGTAAAATTCACCTTTTTTACAATAGATGTAAGGAAATTTAATTTATATTTGGAAATATTAAGAAAGGCTTCGATTAATTATTAAAAGTTTTTGATTAAAAACTTGCATAGTCATCTTCACTTTATATTTGAACTTTCCTGTGAACGGTGAAAAATATTAATTAGCTGTGATTTTGTTAAAATAAAACAATATTTGAATATTATTTTATTGTTTTTATTTAATAACGATTTTTGGAAATTACACCCGGACATTCTCATCTCATCTGAATATAATAATTGAACCTCTGCTGTGAAATAGGAAACGCATCATTTTTGGAATAATTTGGTAATTTGTTTGTACAAACATAAAAGGCGGTAAAACTCAACAAATACAAAATAGTACAACTGGACTCGTCAAGATAAATTGTGGATACGCAATCAACGAGTGCAGCTGATATTATTCATATGCTGTTTCTCCAACCGTACAGAAAGAAATGTAAAAAGAGCTGTATCGCATGATTGAACTTGAAGTAGTCGAGGAAGTGAAAGCTCTTAAAGTTCCCCGATGGCTGTCGTGCGAAAGGCTAATGGCAAAACTCGGCTTTGTCTAGATGCAAGAAAGCTAAATGTGGCTACTAACGCTTATCCTTTACCAATCATCGACAGCTTACTTAGCCGACTACGGGAAACGCAATTTATTTCAAGCATCGATCTAAAAGATGCCTTTTGGCAAATTCCACTTGATCCCACTTCTCAAGACACTACTGCCTTCACCGTACCAGAACGACAATTAGACCAGTTTACTGTAATGCCATTCGGATTATGTAATGCCCCTCAAGCATTATGCAGGTTAATGCACAAGGTAATTCCACATCAACTCCACGATCGGTATATTTGTGTATCTGGATGACCTTCTGGTAACCTCCTCTACTTTTGAAGAGCACCTTCTCCTGCTCTCTGATGTGGCAGCGCGACTTAGAGGTGCAGGTTTTACCATTAATTTAGAGAAATCCAAATTTCTCCTTAACGAGATCGAGTATCTGGGGTATGTGGTTGACCAAAACCAAATCAAAATAAAATAAAAGTCATTATAGATTTTTCCGTTCCCAAAACCGTGAAAAGAGTACGACGCTACCTCGGCATTAAAAGTTGGTACAGACGTTTTATTGCTAATTATTACACCTTATCTGCAAGCCTAACCGAGTTGTTGAAGAAAGATCGCAAATTTCTTTGGAATGCAAATGCACAGAAAAGTTTCGATTCACTAAAGTGGCTTATGCCTTTGAAAGATCTATCAGGTAGACTGACCAGATGGAGTCTTAAGTTGCAAGCTTATGATTTTGATATTGAATACTGCAAGGGAACCCAAAACATCATCGCTGACTCTCTCTCCAGGCTTAATACTGACGAGATTGAAAGTTCAGAGAAAGATGACCAGGATGTTGTAATGCATCTGGATCTTTCTTTCGAACATTTTAAGGACCCAGAGTACCTAGCGCTACGGCCCCACGCAGTTTCTAATGTTCTAGAAGTAGGTGGTCGTATCCACATTCAAACTAACGTTGGCTTGAAACACCTGGACAAAGATGAACATTGGCGACTCTTGGTTCCCATTCCAATGCAAAATTCTCTCATCTGTCAAGCCCATAATCCCCCTCTTTCGACTTACCTAGGTGCAGATTTGAGCTGACAAAGTCTCTTTGACAAGCAACAACCGCCAACTTAGTCACCTTTCTAGAGAACAAAGTGTTTAAACGGTTTGGCGTACCAGAGTCACTTGTCTCGGACAATGGTAAACAATTCGAGTCCCACATATTGGCGAATTCACTCAAAACCTTTGGAGTGAAGCATATATTTACTCCAAAATATTCACCGCAGCCTAACACTTCAGAATAGGTAAACCATTCCATTGTATCTGCCATTCGTTCTTATATCAAAACTGACCATAAAACCTGGGATATCCATCTCAACGAGATTACGTCAACCATGCGAAACGTTTACCATCCATCTATTGGGCTCACTCCTAATTTTATCACGTTTGGACGTCACCGAGTTAACCATGGTGCCGAATACCAAACCCTTCGTGATATTCATCACATTTCTGGACAGCATTCATGCGCCAGTACAAATGCTCTGGTATTTAAGAGGCCGTTCATCATCACCTGCACACCGCTTTTTAAAATAGCTCTCATCGGTACAATTGGCGGAGCAAGACTCGCATTATTCACCCTCAACAAGGCCTTTACGATTGAAACATTGTCCAGAGTGATGCGACCCGTAACTTCAACGCCAAGCTCGCTCCAAAATTTATTCCCGCAAAACTTACTCGACCTGTTGGGAACGCGGCATTTGAGGTGGAAAACATGCAGGGGAAAAGCTTGGGTGTCTTACATGTCAAGGACATCCGCTTTCCTTTCGTCCTTTGCTTTTCTCTACTCTGTTGAAAGTTCGTCTACATAGGCCGACCTTTGAATAAGTCACTTGCATTTGTAGTTGTGTGGGTATGCCAAATTCATATCTTAATTTTTTTTTCTTCTCATTACATAATTCTATCCGTTTCTAAATTTTTTTTATATTGCATGTTTTTTTTGGTTTAGTTTCACTTTCATCACCAGTTGTTACACATAGTCCAAATACACTTAATTATTCTAGTCTTAAGCCCGGGTTGAGATTCTCTCAGGGTGTGGGACGTCCCCACGATTTGTGACGAAGGAGAAACACAAACCCCAAACACAACTTTTTCGTGCTCATTTCTTTACCTTTACTTTCCTCCGTCACAAGGTGCCCGATTTCAGATTTGAATCCACAAATTTTTTATGTCTCATCTCTCAAACCATATATACAAGTTTCAGTTTTGCAAAATTTAATTAATTTAAATTACAACCATTCCCATGTTTCAGTTTTGCAATCTTGAAAAGCATTTTTATTAAATTAAATTCAAACGGTCTGAAGATTCTTCATTTTCGTTGTTTTTCACATTAAAACTAAAACTCAGTTTTGATGTTTTTTTTTGTTTTTTTCTTGTTAAATTCTATTTTTTTTTTCTGAAACTTGATAAAATTCTTTATTTTAATTGTGGAAAATCTTAACTATTCCCACAGTTTTAGTGGATTTGTGGAATCACTTTTATTTTTGTTGTTTTTTTATCGTTATTATTACATTACAAAGACTCGGATAACACCGAGGTGTAAGCTTTTGTGCGATTGTTTTGGTTGGGGACTTGTGTTTAGCTTTTGTAACGAGACGGTTATAATCAAGTCTCGGTTAGTTTAAAGTAATTTTTCTGTTTTTGTTTTTATTTTGATTTCTTTTATTGATTTTGTTAGTTTTAGTCTAGTGATTGTGTATTATTATTCACAAAAAGAAAAACATTTTTTTTAATAAATCAATAAAAGTCGCTAATTAAAAATATTAAAGTGCAAACCAGTGTTGAAATAACACTATAAAAATTTATTTTAGTTAATAAAATAATATTAATTTAATTCTTTTATTGATTCTGTTGATTGTGTTAGATGTCAGTTTGACAACTCAGGTAAGGTTAAGTTAATTTTTTTACGTTAATTTAGCACAATATTTGTTCTGCTTTTAGTTAAAGTTACCCTCTGTACACTGAAAAAACATGTCCTATTTTCAATCGAAATGCAATTGTCTCAATCACACGGTGCGGTCACATATGGCGAATCAAACTACGAAATTGCTTCAACAACTCTACAATTATAAATCGATTAAGTTGAGACAATCACACGAAATATTTATGTGAAAATAAAATATAGTTCAACTAATCTCAAATACTTAAACTTTAAAATGAAAAATTCATGATATAAGGCCAAAGAAAATTTTTTTCAGGGAAATAGTTACTATCTTTATTCAATTACTGTTATATTGGATATAACACTTATATTTTAAATAAACCTCATTCTGTTGTTAGGAAAATGTTTTCGTGTAGTTGTCCCAATCACAGTGAAATTGTTTGCAAATAATTTTTCTTAGCATGAATAATCAACTGCCGACTTCGAGATGAGGTTCTTCAATTTTTTTTTCAGTGTAACATTTAAAGTCAAAATGTGTTTCTAATTCATAATCTTGTAAAGTGAGAATGATTTCGCTGTTTGGTAGGAATTTTCAGCCCTGCCATGTTTATAAGGAGTTAATTACTGGTCTTCTAGGACTCTCTGGTTGCCGGACAAACCTTCGACCACCCTTTTCCCTGAAACTCCAGCCTCGCGATGAGCAGGTCCGGATTTCCAATCAGAGGGACAAAAATAAAAATTCGTTTTCCCAGGACATCCAGTTCTCCTTGCGAGGTAACAAGATGGCTTCAGAATTTCGTTTCAACCATTTGAGTCTAAACTTTTCTCCGAATTGACAAAGCTTTTAGGCTCACATCGGAAACGGACAACGTCATACCATCTACCAGCGAATGGAATGGTGAAACCTTTTCATCGCCAGCTTAAAACTGCCCTTATGGCCAGAGGCAAAACATTACATTGTAGCTCTCAAGAGAAACTTATAATTCTTCTAAGTATTCCAGCTACAGTGTAAGAAGATATGAAGTGTTCCACCAGCAGAACTTGTCTACGGACAAACATTGAAACTCCCTGGTGAATTTTTCGTGGAAAATCCTCTTTCATACAATGAACAATTTGATTCCAACAGCGACTCGACGAAACAAACAAACCGACATTTTTGTTCCAAGGTCGTTACAAAGCAGTGACTACGTATTCGTCCTAGTAGACAAGATACAAACTTCTCTCCGAGCACAGTACGAAGGTCCATACAAAATCATTATACGCCTACGCCAACAGTTTGTCCTTTCGACCAAAGGCAAACAACAATCAATCTTCATCGACAGATTGAAATCAGCGTACGGCATACTGTGCTTAGTTGAACGTTTGCCAGCTACACGAATATACAAAGCTGTCCACTTCAGTAGGTAGGACAGTTTTGAACGGGGATCTTAATCTGCGAAGGATGTACAGTAGGGATTAACTTATGACACAGATAGTTAATCTTTACAAAATCAATCAAGCGATCACTCAGCAGCTACGACACGCAATTGATCGTGATTACATTAATCAGAGTTGAGAACCAATATCGAACTTACTCTGATTCAATCAGTCGACATAACAATGTAATTTAGTTAACAAAATTAATTATAATAACAGAACGCGTTCAGTTTCCGTTTCCTTCTTGAAAAATTAACTAAACCAGAATCTCTCCCATGTTTTAAGTTTTGATGGTGCAAGTCGCAAAATTAATTAAAAGCTAATTAAATAAATTAAATGATTTATCTCAATTTATCAATTAAATAAGTTTAAGGTTATTTTTGCACGAACAATGTTATAAATATATCAAGGTATATTACGAATATTACACATTGGTGTTTTTCGGGAGAGGACGGATTGTGGCGTCCCATAGCTAGGAGATTCATCATTGGTGACCAAACGACTCGGTTTTTACCGATAACGCAACCTGAACATTAAGGAACCTAGTACTATAGGAAAAGAAAATTTAAGTTTTTTTTCTATTATGAAAATTTTGTTTTATTTTTATTTCAATTTTTTTTATACATACATTGCCACAATTTTGAATAACAGTTGTTATTTTTAGAAAAGCAAAGTTATTACACTAAGAAAAATAAAACTCATTTTCGTCATCATCGTTTGAGGGTATAACGGTTCATCAGTTGATGTATCTCTGCCAAAGCCCAAATTCAACAGTTGCCAACAGTCGATTTATTACAACATTCAACATATTTCCTAGCAATTCAAAAATTGTCGACATTCGTTTTATTATATATTTCTTATAGATTACATTAGAAAGGGGTGGACAGGTTTCGCGAGGTGGAACTTGTCTTGGCACGCATACTCTAAGGTCTATAGCGCCGTGTCCGGAGTTGGGCCTCCTAACAACTATTCCACAAACCTTTCTGTCTGGTTAATGAAATCCAAGACCGACTGTATTGGCAACAGTTTTATGGTGCTGGCCTCTATTTTTTATAAGTTCAACAATTGCCGAAATTTGATTTATTATTTCATTCAAAATATTTCTTACAAATTTCACAATCGCCTTTTCTTTGCGACGCAACAAATTAATTGCATTATACTTATTTTACCGCATATTTAATTCAACGATTGCCTTTTCTTTGTGGCGTAATAAATTAATTGCACTATCCATATTTCACAATACTTAAATTCAATGATCGCCTTTTGTTTATGGCACAGCAAATTAATTACATTGTCCATATTTTGCAATATTTAATTCAACAATCACCTTTGCCTTGTGTCGCAACAAATTAATTGCATTATTCATATTTCAAAATATTTAATTCAACAATCGCCTTTTCATTGTGGCGCAACAAATTAATTACATTATCCATATTTTAAAATATTTAATACAACAATTGCTTTTGATTTGTAGCGCAACAAATTAATTGCATTACACATATATTTTACCTTATTTAATTCAGCAATCGCCTTTTCATTGGTGCAACAAATTCAGATGATTAATATTAAAAGAATGTTAGGCTAGGAAGGACAAACGGCCTAGTTGTTTTTTACAAATATCGCCATCAACAGCGCTTAGATGAAATCAGCGGCATCATGCCTCAAACTTATTCTTACCCCCATCCTATTGCCGCAACCAGTCAAACGGTCGAGATCACGCGCTGTCATACTGGCAGATCGCAGAAAGACTTCTTTGTCCGAACTGCATACAAATGGAATAGTTTGCCGGAATCCATAGTCTCATCAATCCGCCGAGGTTTAAAAAAAACACAATATACTATATAGATCACAACAATGTATAAAATCTTTTAAGAGCCCACAACAACATGCGTTCTGAGGTGTTGACGCACATTGTGTTGTTTGTTTTTATGTGTTTTTTTAAAGAATGGATAACAAATCAATAAATCCGATAACATAATAAATGACAGGTTTTAAGAGGCAAAAATAATTTGTGTAAAATTTTCAGGAACAAAACTAAAATTTGGAATGTCGCAATGTTTCCAGTAGCAGAGCGAGCTATCATCAATTACTCAACATGAACAAGCAATTTAGCTATCAATTATTCGGTTAATTAGTCCTACTCGTTGATGTTCTTTTTCAAAACTGCTATCATTTATTTTTAACTATTTAACATATGAGATGTTTCGAATGCTCTAAATCGTTTTTGAGAAATGGGATACATACTTCTAATGCTCTAGATCGTTTCAAGAATTCCCAAGTAGGAGTTAATTTTTTAAATATTTTTACGCCTATTTAGTCCACGTCCAGAGATATTTTAAAATCAGAATGCAATTAATTATTGTGTTGAAAACTGAAATTGATTGTTTTCACACATTTTCAAAAATTCATTTCTTTCTAGCATGAGAATATTTCAAAACTTTATAAAACTTAAATTTAGGTAAGCAATAAAACACTTAAAAATACGTTGCACAATAGTTTGCTTACACAGTACTCCATATACTATGCGAGTTTGAAATAATATAATGTATATGGGATTTGCAAAAGAATTTCTGACAACCACAATTTATACCATACCACCCACAGTTATTAACTAATATATTGATATGCAACTGAAATTTACAAATAAATAAAAATTTAATAAATAAATAAATAAATATAAAAATAAATTTTCTTTGATCTATAGGTATGATATTGGAGCCCTCATCCTAGTAAACATGTAGTACCTACTACTGGCTTTTTAGATGTAAGAAGAAATCTTAAAACCTCTACAAAAGTTATAAAACATATACATCATACTGTGTTTGACATTTAATTTCTTAGCAACTTATGGAACAGATTGTCTTAACATACAACATATGTAGACTTTTTTGTATTGTAATTGTTTTTTTCGTTTATGTTCATGATTTATGTTATATTTTTATCTAAAAGCGTTTCGTCTTTAGAATTTTGCAATGAATCAAAACAAATAATAAATTTTTCAATTCAAAACTTTTATTCGTGTAAATAAGTTCTTCTTTGTTTTCTTTGTTTCCTTCTTAAAAAGTTGAAATTCTAAATAAAAATAAAAGTTTTTCTCTTATGGTATGATTTGTAAAATTTGCGCTTTTTAGCAAATCTCGTGAGGGTTTTGTATGGCTACAATTATTTATGATGATAAAATTTTTATTACTAATTGTTTTGCACACGAGCCATTTTGAAAGAAATGAAAAACAAAGATTGTGCTGGATGTGCTAATCAAATCAGAAAGAATGCCATATCACCAATGAAAAATGACGATTTTTCGAGCAGAAGTTAGCCCCGCCATTTTGAAAAAAAAAAACTTAAAAACAAAGGTTGTAATGTATTGTGCTCGTGTTGTGCTGGTTGTGCTCTTAAAAAATGCATGTCCGGAATGGAAAAATTTTATAACGCTAAAATCATTTTTTCGAGTAAAAGTTAGCCCGGCCATTTTGAAAAAAATGATAAACAAAGGGTGTGCTGTATGATGCTAGGGTTGTGCTACTCAAAAACAAATTCATACGTAGAAATCAGTGTGAGCATTAATTTACTAGTACTAATAGTATAAGTGACATCTGGTGTCCGATAGCATTAATGAATCTTACATTTGTTGTACATAGATGTAAAATAAGGGAATCACCAAAATAAATGACAATAAAAAAATTGTCTTTTTGTTGGGATTGAGTTGAAATTAAAAGATTATTTTAATTCAAGAGTTGTTCAGTAAGTGAATGTAACACTGAACAACATTTATTTCATTACATATACTTATCATTTAATGATACAGCAGAGCTATCTATGTGGTATTGGTATATAATATTGTTAACATAAATAATATAACGACGTCTAGTTATCAATAGCTTGTACTTCAATAGAGGAGGTGTGTCTATGGTTTAATGTTCATTGCTTCAACATCCTCCCCTGAACATAAACCCATCTTGAAACGGCAGAATCCTAGATTGTATGCTGTTGTTCCGTTTGTTAAAATATCCATTAAATAACCATTTCTTCAGATTTGTATTCCATTTTAATTTTATTCTTCGAAACACTATCCCGATTAAAGTGGTGTCTCACATCAATATGTATAGTTCTTGATGAACGCTGATCATTACTAGATATTTTAATGCTGCTTGTGTTATCACAGTATATTGTCATTGGTTTATTAATTTGTGGTAAAAATTGTTATTGAAGTTGTTTCAACCACAATGCCTCTTGAATACATGTAGACAACGACATATACTCAGTTTCCGTTGTAGAAAGAGCAACCGTAAGTTGTTTTTTTGAGTTCCAGCTAATAGCTTCTCCCTGAAAAGAAAAAATTTAATCTGTGCAAGATCTTCTGTCTTCAGAGTTGCCCCAATCAGCATCACAGAAGCCATGCATTTGCTCTTCCATTTGATTTTGTTTGTATTTTAACTGGAGCTTCTCCCTGAAAAGAAAAAATTTAACCTGTACAAGATCTTCTGTCTTCAGAGTTGCCCCAATCAGCATCACAGAAGCCATGCATTTGCTCTTCCATTTGATTTTGTTTGTATTTTAACTGGTAATCATATATGTTCAACTTAAATATCTTAAATCCCTTTTTAATGCTACAAAATGCTACAAAACTTATATCAGGTCTTCTGCGTAGAAGAGATATAACAAACACCCAATTATTTCTTGATACGATATACTATTTAATACAGAACTCTCTGTTTCACTTGAAAGCAGTGTAGTTTTTGGATCAATCGGTATTTTGACTGATTTACATTCTGACATACCATATTTTTGAAGGATTTTCTGAAC
This sequence comes from Diogma glabrata, assembly GCA_963693315.1. Lineage (NCBI taxonomy): Eukaryota > Metazoa > Arthropoda > Insecta > Diptera > Cylindrotomidae > Diogma > Diogma glabrata. The sequence goes on from OY856186.1 coordinate 131,929,896, forward strand.
ATAATTCTTCTGGCTGACATACATAACTCCATTTTTTCTGTCCTTAGTTACATGTAAGCCTAAGCAGAATTTTACTTCCCCAAGGTCTTTTATCATAAATTTTTCACACAGGTTTTCTTTTACAATCGTTTTAAATTGTGAAGAATTTGAGAATAATGATTATATAATCCACGTGTTGGAAACCAACTTATCAACCCCTCTATCATATTCACTTAAATATTAAATTAATTAAGAAAACAAATATAGGAAACGATTAGCGACTTCCTCAAGTTCAACACTTCTTGTAAATAATTATTTATTTCCATATTACAAAATACAAAAAGTAAAATATTTTGTTTTGTTTTATTTTTGTTTATTTCGTAAATTTAAAAAAATTGTTAAGTCGAAATGAATTGTTTGTTAAAATATTGTTAAACAAATAACATTTCTTATAACAATTTTTGTATTATAAATAAAGAAAACTACATGAATCGTGTGAGTAGTGCTTGGAATATCAATTAAATATCAGTCAATTAAATAAGAGTTTTGAAAAAGAATCAAGTGAGTTGTGTTCGGGAATTTAAAAAAGAGAGTTTCATATATAATTTAAATCTGTAAGTAAAAGTAAAATAGAATTGTGCTTGAAAATTAAAGTGGAGTTTTAAAAATTTAAATATAAGAGTTGTTTCAAAAATTTAAAATAGTTATATTTATAAATCAATCTAATACGGTGAAAGCTCATAAGTTTCAATGAAAATAGTTGAATTTAATAAATTCAACGAAAAACAGTGACGCTTACAATTATAAATAAAATAGTTAAATTTATAAATTTAACAGTGAAGCTCATAATTTAAAATAAGAGGAGTTGTGTCAGAAAATCAAAGACATTATAGTTGAACTCGTACATTCAAAGAAAACCTTTTGAACTCGTTCTTTTAAATACGAGGGTATTAGTAAATTCAAAATAGGTGAGCTTAAAATCTCAAACTAAGGGGTTTGTGTTCATAAACAAAAAAAAAATAGAATAGGTGATTAATAAAAAAAAAAAAACACATATATTATGTTAGCAAAGTAAGCGTAAGAGAAATTAAGTGATTTATAAATCTTCGTTAAAATAAAAAGAAACGTTAAATTTGATTATGTTTTTTATTATTCATATCGACCACAACACACGTATATCGCTATGAATAAAATATTTTCTTTATCAATTTAATAATAAATGCAAGGATCTTATCTAGAACGCGTTAAACCACTTTCGTTTATTGTGGCACTAACAATTTATTCCACTGTCGATTGCCTTGTTTTAATCCATATAAAGACTTTTTCAATAAGCAAACATTTGATACGGTTTCATATAAAGGAGGTTGTGACATGTAAATTTCCTCATCCACACCACCTTGCAGAAAAGCAAATAGATATCTTGAGGATGAATACCTGATGACTGGTGAAAACACTTCGTTATAATTTATCCTTTTCTTTTGAGCACAGCCTTTAATGCCCATTGGCCAATCTCGCTTTGTATTTAATTATTTCTCTTCTTTCATTGTTTTTTGTTTTAAAAACCCACCTGCTAGGTATTATTTTTCTGTTAATATGTTTGCTCGTGAGGATCTTCCTTTGGCATATGTATAGATGTAAAAGTAATATTACCCTTGGCAAAATTACCGGTAAAATTGGTAATATTACGTAATATTACTTAGGCTTGGTAAAATTGGTAAAGTTGGAATAAAATTTGAATAATCTTTATATACTAAAAATTAAAGTTTGTGCTTTTTTTGTTGAACGCCGTATAGTTGAAAAGTTTTTGCACATTGTTATGAGAATCTCTCAGCTGATCGATCGACTTGCAGCTGAATACCCATAAATGTAGATAATTTTAACGTCTGTACGTGTTGCTGCAAAGTAGAGTACTTTAGGCAAACATTTATTTTATCTACTGGTGTCGATCGGTGGATTGGAATGGGTAGTTTTTCTCTGATATTGACAGTTTCCTGATTCTCCGTGTTAATCACCCTCAAATTTTACATATACATATGTACAACACTAGCAAGATTCATTAATGCTTTTGGACACCAGATGTCACTTATATTATTAGTACTAGTAAATTAATGCTAACAGTAACACAGCTACAAGAAAAATTGATGAAAGCGTAAAAATATTTCACATTGGTTATATCTCTTTCTTAGCAGCTAACTAAAAAAAATTCTAAATGGCGATACCTTCTGCTCGAAAGCCTTCTGCTCGAAGTCTGCTCGAAAAATCGTTTTAGTGTGACAACTTTTTTTCATTGGTGATATGGAGTTGATTTGGAGTAGCACATCCAGCAAAACCGATGGCACAATACAGCACAACCTTCCTTTTTGGCAAAATAGTGGGTCTAACTGCTACTCGAAAAATCGATTTAGCGTGCTTAAATTATTTTGTTGGTGGTACGAATTTGTTTTTGTGTAGCACAATAACACAACACAATACAGCACACCCTAACACAATACAGCACATCTTTTGTTTTTCATTTTTTCCAAAATGGCGGGGCTAACTTCTAGTCGAAAATAATGATGTTAGTGTTGAAAAATTGTTCTGTTAGAGATATGATATTTTTGTTTGAGTAGCATTACCAGCACAAATGGAGCACAATACAGCATAAACTTTGTTTTTCATTTCTCTCAAAATGTCGGGGCTAACTTCTGCTCGAAAAGTTGTTTTATCGTGCCAACTTTTTTTCATTATAAAACTAACCTATCCTCACAAGATGACGGGTTAAAAAAATAAATAAAGTTATTTTCGTTTGTTTTACAGAGGTACGATGTGAAGCCTTTGAGAAAATTACATTTTTTTATCAAGACGAGTAGGGTATCATATAAAAGGGATTCACTTCAGTATTCCTTAAAAATGCATTTTGGAATTTTACAACTCATCATATTTGTATAATTTTGAATAATGACGTGTCCTTTATGTTTTATTGCCTCGATTAACTCAGACCCCATTTGATTGAAAATCTTAAAGTATATTTGGAGTGATAGAAAATTAGTAAGTTTTTAATGAAAAATATAGAAAAGTGTCAAATGCTCAAAATGATATTTATTAAGACGGTGGAAATGAAAAGAGGTAAAAAAATCATATAAAACCAGGTTAAGTGGGGGGAGGGGGGAGGAGGGTGTGTCATTTGAAAGAGCACTTGATTCTAGACGCATTGCAATTTTTTTTAGAATTTTGCAATGCATAGTTTCTGAATTATTGACAACAAAGTGCGTCCCCCCTTGGATCTCGAGCTTAATTGACAGAAAAATTTGAAAAAAATCACGAAAACAGGAAGTTTGATAAACTTTGAACGAAAATTATAGCGAAGCCTCAAATAATTATATTTCTGTGCTTTTAAGGGATGGGAGTGGAAATGGGTGAAAAAAAGCTTTTACCCCAAACGAGTGGGGTATCATTTAAAAGAGTAACTAATTTAAGAAACTTTGCAATTTTTTATAGAATTTTGCGATTTACAGTTTTTGGGTTATTATTATTTAAAATATTAAAATATTAGTTTTTATTAGTTTATTAGTACACTGAAAGAAATAATTTGTTGTATTCTACAAAACGGATTCAACCAAATTTATTTTGTATCATTAACTAAAATTTAGTACGATCAACTATATCTTTTTAACGTTTGACAATGCTTTGTCAATTGTTAAAATTGTGTAGTCAACTGTACTAAATTTTGGTCGACGCTACAAAATTAATTTGGTTGAATCCGTTTTGTAGAATATACCAAATTATTTTTTTCAGTGTATATTAGTTTATTTTTATTAGTTTATTATTATTATTTGAGTTATTTATTATTATATTTTGGTAGTTCTTCATATGCTGTTTGATTTTTTCCAACAATTTCTTACTAGTTCGACCAATGTAACAATTATTGCACGGTGGATTGCAATTTATTTTAGATACTTCGTCTGATTTGTCCAAATATCTAAAACATCTTTTGTTTTTGTGAAAACTTATTTTTAATTTATTAAATGGTTCCAAAGCAAATTAATATTAAAATTTTTGGCAATAGATTTTATTTTTTCTGATTGATGTGGAACATATATTAATCCATAATATAGTTATGTTATTGTAATTTGGAGGTTTTGTTTCTTCTATTACAATTTCTGTTTTGTATATGCCTTTTTATTTGCATTACTAATAACACTAACATGACAATTATTATTTTGTAATACATTTACTTCTTTATATTTTTATTATAAAGCTGTTTATTTCATACTGATATCTAAAACGACATTTTTCGGATTATTTATGGTACAAAAGGTCGAACTTTATTGTCCTAGGACTTTGTAAATTTTATAAAGTCCTAGGACGTTAAAGTTCAACTTTTTGTACCATAAACGTTGAACTTTAACGTCCTAGGACTTTATAAAATTTTATAAAGTCCTAGGACATTAAAGTTAAATTTTTTGAGCAAGATTTAAAACTCATTTCCTTTTATTTTAATAAACTTCCAGTATGAAATAAAATTTTGTGTTTACCTCAAACGAAAAGTGTTTTTAAAGGTACTCACTAGTAATTTCGGCCTCGGCTAGACGCCTCGGCCGTAAACAACTAGCTCGTATTTTAAAGTTTCACTTATAAAGTTCTAGACAGTTCGTTCTAGATAAATAAATAACTACTATCGCTTTAAGCTTAAAAAATTTACTGCAACATTTTGTTTATAGAAAACGAATGGTTAGTTTTAAAATAAAAATCGTCAATTTGTCTTTGTATCTACCTACACCAAAACAAATTTTAATATGAAAAATAAAAATACCTAAATAAAACAAAGGTTTTTAAATAATGTTTTATAATTAAGAAAATACCTTAAGCGAATAATGTATGAATATGTTACAAATATATAACAAAAAAACTGCAATTGCATAATCATTTATAATAAGGATTTCAATAGGTCCCATAAATGTACATACCTAAATGAAAACACGGGTTGATTTCATTTAAAAATCTTTTTGTTTCTCAACATAATCCCATCTATGCTAAAGCACTTATTTCTTCTGTCAATAAATTGGCACAAGTCTTCAAAATATATAATTTCTTCTGTTTTTCATAATTCTCTAACTACCATACTTTACTACTTCGTGTGGATTATTGATACAACGTACTGATGCTTGTTCATTGTGGAAAAACTAATCTTTTCTTCAATCAAAACTCCACTTATTTCGTGGGAAACAATATATTTTTATTCTAAACAAACTTTCACAAAAAATTCTTATTCTTTATTAACAAACATGCGCTTTTTATAAGATTTCAGAGACTTCTAGACTTATATAATTCATTCAAAAAAGTAAGGGCGCATTCACAAAAACATATTTATTATAATTATTTTTAGAACAATTTAGAACATTCTCCCACCTGAATTCACATCTGAATTCATAAATCCAATTTCTCCGGAAGCTTGACTCTCCTCCCACTTCTAGTATGATGTATATTACTCTCAGTTAACAAATCTCTTGGTAGTTCAGACAGCTCACGATTATTTTCTTGATCTTCGTTGTGTTTATTATCACCGAAGTTGATCTCTAAAGGGTAAAGCTGTTGCACCGGTCGTAACAATACACCTTTTGCAGTTTTCAATCTTACTAATCTAGTTTAATCTTCACTTCCCTGCAATATCTCTTCTACCTTTGCTAACGGCCAATCGATTTGTTTCGTATTATCATTACCAATTAAAACAACATCTCTTACTTTGATTGTATGCTTCGATAAAACCTTCTTCGAATATAACATTAATTGAGCTAAATATTCTTCTTGAAATCGTTGTTTGATCACTTTTCTCAAGCGATTTCTATATTGTAATCTTCTATTGTAATCTGCAATTTCAATTTCGTCCAGATTTATAACTCCCACCTCTTCTATTTCTTTCAAGAGCATGTCCGGCGTTAACGGTATTAAATCGGACACATCTTCTGTTACATATGTAAGCGGTCTGGAGTTTATCACAGATTCACATTCACATAATAGAGTTTGCATTTCTTCAAAATCTAATGAGGTAGTCCCAAACTGTTTCCGCAACAGTTGTTTCACTAACCCAATAATCTCTCCCACCATCCTCCCCACCAAGGAGCCATTGGCGGATTAAATTTACATCGAATCTTCAAATTTGCTCCATATTTATTTATTTCAGTCCAATTCAATCGATCTAATGCATTTGCAGTGCCTACGAAATTAGTGCCATTATCAGTGTAAATGACACTCGGACGACCTCTTCAACTTATAAATTTACGTAGACTCTGAACAAAATGATCAGTGGACATTGACGAAACTAATTCAAGATGTACGGCACAATATACTCATGTAAACAAACAAATCCATACTTTATCATTTTCTTTAATATGTAATGGTCCTGGGAAATCGATGCCGACCACTTCAAATAGTTTTGTTTCTCGTATACGATCTAAAGGCAATGGTGGTGATTGTACATCAATTCGTCTTGTTGCTTGCCTTTTACACGTTACACATTTATTTAAAATTGCCTTTATATTTCGCCTAGTTCCAATGATCCAAAACCTTTTCCTTGCAATTGTTATCATATTCTGAACACCTGTATGTAATGCGTTTTGGTGCATTTCCATAATTAAACGTTCAACCACGGGATGTTCTTTTCCAAGTAAAATTATTGGATAACAAAAATCTTTTGTGAATTCTCCTCTTGGAATTTTGATTTTTAATCTAATCAATTTATCTTCGTCTACAAACGGGTGCAATGTAGTCAATTTACTATCTAATATTCCCGAAAAACTTTCATTTTGTATCAAGCGTAAAACCATAGTTTCGGCTTCGATTAAATCGACAGTAGTAAGTTCTCCAGTAAAACGTAATGCTTTTCCTAATTTCACATTTCGTTTAAATCGTAAGATCCAACCAATCATCCGTAAAATTTTGTTATATTTTGAAAAATGACGGTAGTACTAATCTGTTTCTTCTTTACCGACTAACATTGTCGTTGATACCACTGTCTTCTTCCTTTCATTATTGATTTCTTGTTCATCATATAAGTTTATTTTCGTTGGCGTCAGATCTTCCATTTTTCTTAACCATGACGGTCCCTCCCACCATCGAGATTCCACTAACCCTTTTGCACTGCAACCTCGTGATAAAAGATCAGCTGGGTTACGAATTTCTTTGATTCGGTTCCTGACAAAAACATTCTATTGCTCATCTCGATTTATCCATGCTGAAACTGTAGTCGAATCACTCCAAAAGTAAACTTGTTCGACATCAATATTTAAATCACTTTTAACGCTATTGAACAATCTTACCCCAATACAAGCAGCCATCAACTCTAGCCTTGGAATAGTCATGCGCTTATTTCCTTTTTCTACCGGTGCTGCTCTTGATTTTGCTTGGAGTAATTGTACGTTGACATCTTTTGAAGTCTTGGTGCTCAAAAATATTACTGCTGAATAAAATTATTTACTAGCATCACAAAACACATGCAATGAAGTTTGCGCTGGATCATTTGTACCTATTAACCATCTGTTTATTTGTATTTGGTTAAGATACGACAGATTATGTATCCACTTTAAAAATTGACTTCTGATCTCTTCATTCACCTCTTGATCCCAACCTATTTTGTCATGCCATATTTTCTGAAGTACCAATTTTGGTAATAACAGCACTAGACAAACAATACCAATTTTTCTGATAAAATTGAATCACAGTTATCAACATTTACTTTTAATGTATCATCTATTTTATTCCAAATTAATCCCAAAACGTTAGTAAGCTCTAAAACATTGTTTTCAACTTGTTTTGAATATTTCCAGCCTCTCAGTTCAAATTGCCCATCATACATTATTGCTGACACTGGTCAACAAAAAAAAATTTTTTTTGGGTTTCTGTTCTCATGCTTAAATTCTGATTCTAGACATTGAAAAACACTAAAATATTTCATATTTAGTTCGTAAAGTTTGCTTTGGTCTTTTGGGGTTTAATACGAGAGAGCTCATACGATTACGATACGATATTCACTTTTAGACATTAATTTCTTGTTATTTTACATTTATATGTTAATGTTTATCACAAATCTTGAATAAAAAAGACTCTTGTATCTAAAAAAATGTTTTCTAATTATAATTTACGGTGGAAGTGTAGAAAAAATATAAAAATCAGTAATTTTTGCCGAAAAAAAATGCTCTAGTTTCTACAAAAGCAAACTTTAATCGGAAAAAATAGTTATTTGTTTAACTAGGCAGCAAAGTAGTAGATTGACTGCCGCGGCTGATAGTTCATAGCCGAGCGAGCGAGGCTAGGAATTCAGCCAAGGCAGTCAATCTACCTTGCTGCCGAGTTGAACATATAATTTTTTCTCCGATTAATTACAATGATATGTAATTTAATAATTATTACTTTAAAAATAAAGCAAAATTTTAAAAATGAAAAAAAAAATCGATTAAAAAAATTTTTTTTTAATCGCAATATCTGTTTATTTCTATGAAGTCTAATTATTTTGCTGCCTAGGCAGCAAAGTACTTGCTTTGCTGCCTAGGCAGGAAAAGTGCCACTTTGCTGACTGAAATAAGTCTGCAAAATTTATATTTGCTGTCTATCGGAGAAAAAAATTTTTTCCTTATTTTTGTCGTAGGAGAAACCAAAATTTAACATGTAGCAGTCAGACCCACAAATCGTGTTGACCAGTGTGATGCTTCGTCTATAAAGGATGTTAACTCATTTTAATTATCCAGGCTCGTTACACAATTATCAACAGAAAAACTTCTCATTAAATTTTGTATTATTGTTACACCTATTATTTTCATTCTTAATACATTCTCTCAATGTTTTCTCTAAATGATGATCAATGACTGAATTTAGTAAAAATGGGCTACAACTTAGACCAAAAACGACTCTTTTATGCCTGAAAACTCTAATATTTTCTTGTTTATCTATCCATAAGAACCGTAAAAAATCTCTATCTCCTTCATATAAACTTATTTGTAAAAATGCCTTTTTTATATCAGCAATCACTCCAATTTTCTTTAACTGAGATCTATTTAAAATTGTAGGGATCAACTCCAACAAATTAACACCTTTGGTCAAACAATTGTTCAAGCTTGGACAATTCTTCTCTTTGGCTGAAGCGTCGAACACTGGACGAATTTTGGTAGTGCTGTTTAATTTAATTATATGGCGATGTGGTAAGTAATGAGTTACTACATCATCTTTATTACAAACTTCTTCGATAACGCCATCTCTTAACTACTCTTGTAAAATAGTATCATACTCCCCATAATATCCATCTTTATTTAGTTTTCTAATCAATCCACTTAATCTACTTTGTGCTATATTATAGTTATTAGGTAAAGATGGGTGGTCTGCTAGCCATGGAAGATGAGCCACATATCTCCCCTCATTATCTGAAGTAACAGTTCTTTTAAAATGTTGTTCGGCTTCCAACAGTATTTCTTGCTTTCATTTTCTCTCAGATGGATCAGTGGTCCCTAAAACATATAAATACCATAAATCGGAAGTATCCTATTCGTTAATGAGCATAGTTGTTGTCATCATAGTAACCTCAGATGTATCTGTTTAGCTATTATTCATTCGACCCATAACTGTCCAACCAAGATGCGTATGTATTGCCACCAAACCACATGATAACTTCTGTTGTTTTCCCGTAAATAAACTACCAGCCACATCAGCTCCTATTAACATTTCAATTGGACGATCTTCAAAATCAGTAAGATAAATATTATTCTCTTGAAGTTCCGTTAGCCATGGTCCTGGAACCATTGGCTCGATTCTGCCACAGATTAATGATTGTTCCAAAACTTCTAATTGACAATGGTATTCTCTATTTATATCAGATACCGTGATAACAAAAATATTATGCTCCACAACATTAGCATTTACTCCTTCAAATAAGGCTTGTTTTATTTTTTCTTTGTTAATAGGTTTACATTCCATTTCAACAGCAGCAGTACTACTTTTTAAATATGATCTATGAGATGCTGTATCAATTATGGTTCAAACTACACGCTCTCGACCATCTTGAATTACTTTTACTAACAAAGTCTGCAACATTATTTTGTTTGATGAAATCAAGCTAGTCAAAACTTTGTTTTCCTGCATTTCACCTTCTTTTGTTTTTTTCATTTTCTTTTATTCCACTTGCATGTGACTTCGACTTAGTTTTACATACTAAGGTATTATGTTGTTTACCACATAAAAAACATGTCATCCTATTTTTACAATTAAATGCGCGATGACCTATTTTAAAACAATTGAAGCAACAGCGTTTTTTATTCAATATATTTATTTTATCGTTAATTGACATTTTTTGTGCGTTTGCACACTCTGTGCTGTTGTGTGTGTTCTCACGAAAAACACAAATAATTTTTCCGGTACTAGAAAACAAACTCGCGGCACTTGCCAAATGTGAATTCTTATCTGAGCTTTTAGTCTCATTATATTTATTTAGACTTTCTACACCAAACCTTGACAAAGCTAATTTAATTTTTTGTTCCTTTTCTAGCTCATTTCTCAAAAATTTCATTAACCGCTCTAATCGTGATTTTGGTAAATCTTCGCTATTGACTTCGTTACTATCTTCTCTACCGAGCTCGCACATTGAATAAGAATTATTCCGTTGCCACACTCGCAAAGTCTCTTCCGGTAAACACGATTCGACTAATGTAAAACTCAATCAACAAGTCGTCTCTGCCATATCTATCTTTTAAACATTGCAAAGCTTTGATATAATTACCACCTGTTGCTGGAAAACTAGAGTTCTCGCCTTTGAACCACTAACGGTGGCCTGAATTACATATTGAAACTTATCAGCATCATCGATTGTTTCATCATCATTAATTTTCTTAAACTGAGCCCAAAATGGAAGCCATTCCTTAAGCTCACCACTAAAACTTCTATATTCAATCTGAGGCGAACCTCATTTTTACTATATAATTGACTCCGAACAGACGCCGCCTCTTCTTGATAAACGTTCATTACTGTCTTCATATTTGATTTTACCATATTAAATTTTAAATCATATACATCACATACCTCGATTTCTTTTCCTATGGTTTCTTCGTCTGCTTCACCTTCCAATAATTCTCCGTATATCCGTGTGTTAATGTCAGACAGCTCGATGCGTTTCCTCTCTGAAATCTCCAACAATGCTATTATCTGAGAAAAGTCTTTTTCTTCCTCATCCAATAAATTTGTTAATTTATGATATTTTTTGTTAGGTTTGTTCTCAAAATACTCCGGCTTTTTTTAGTTTATCCATTATCTATAACCCACGTCCTGTCACGGTCGCCAAATGTGGAAAAAACTAATCTTTTCTTCAATCAAAACTTCACTTATTTCGTGGGAAACAATATATTTTTATTCTAAACTAACTTTCACAAAAAATTCTTATTCTCTATTAACAAACATGCGTTTTTTATAAGATTTCAGAGACTTCTAGACTTATGTAATTCATGACACAATGCAAATGTCAACAGCAAAAAAGTAAGGGAGCATTCAGAAAAACATATTTATTATAATTATTTTTAGAACAATTTAGAACATTCATGTAAAAGTAACCAAGACTGTGACTTTTACATGATGGGACCTTGTCATTTCTTCATGATAGCATTTTCTAATTTATATAAAAACTCTTCATTACTGGTCTTAATAGTGTGTTCTTGTCAAGTAAGTAATCAGTCAAAAATTTTACCATTATTTTACATGCTGTTTGAACTCCAAATTTCTTGGTGATTTGTTAGATTGTGCTATCAAATGCTTGGATACCTTTTCATCGTTGGATTATAATAAATTTACGTTTCATTACCTAGGACAATAAGATTTCTAGATTAAATTGGGTCGTCTTCACAATCATTAGATTTTCAAACTTCCAGCATAATCGTAGTCAATAGTTTGACATTATTTTCTGTATATAATAAAAAATATTAATCTTTTTTAATGTAATCAGAAATAATTTCAACACACTAAACCCTTTTAACAAATATAAATCCTATAATTCGAAAAATAAAAATTACATTAATAACATTTATCCATTAATATGAAAATAAGACAAATTACAGCAACATTAGAGAGGACATACTGTGCTTTTTACTAAAATAAAATTTATTTAAATACAAAATATAATAAATAAATCCCGGAAAATTAGATTTCACCTTTTTTTTAGCTTACATATTCAAGACGGTGTTCCATCAAAAACACCTCAAACAACATAACAACCAGATGGTGTTTGTTACAAAAAGAAATACTAATAATTGTATGTTTTTCGCAACAACAAAAAACCTGGTGATGGAAAAGATGATAAATTTATCGTGCTTCCTCTTTTCATTTTCTTTCAGCATATTCATTTTTTACTTCTTTTATAATATTTTTCCTTTTCATTTTTTTTGTGATATAGAAAATTGAAGTTATTATTATTATTTTTATTATACTCCTACCTACTTTATTTTGCTTTTTTTCCATTTTGCTGTTGAATAAACTGTTGTATATATTTTGTGTAAGCTTTATTACGAATGAAATTAAACTTTTGTTTATTATTATGATCACACAAACAAAGCTGAAGAGCAAGTCTCGTTTGAGCTATTGTGCAAACCGGTCGTATTATTCTTTTTGCGTAGTTATAATTGACTACCGTTTTGCTTGTTTAATTTTAATATAAAACGGGACAAAATACATAACATTTACGATTAAGTAAATCAATTGTTGGTTAAGTTATTGGATAAACGGATCTGTGTATCTATTCCTGAAAAGGATGGGAGAGAACGAGATGGATGCAGATTTAACTTCTGGCTACAGAATTCTGCCATATAAAAGTTATGCTGAAATTCTTCGAAAAGATAGCTTTCCTAAGAAGGACCAGAGAATAGTTCTAGATGGTGTATCGGGTATTTCATTAAGTGAATATATCACAGCAATCGGTAATATAGTTAAACCTATCAATATTTTATTTGCATCAAGGATATCAAATAACAGTATCGGTATATTTTTAAAAAGCAGATTTCTAACCGATATGGTTTTAGAGATACAAAAGCATTACTATTAAAGATGTCGACATTAGTATTAATGTGCTTGATTTGAAACATGCTAGAATTATTTTCTCCAATGTATCTCCAATTATACCTCATACAGTAATAGAAAAGCTTTTAGAGGATATTAATGTACGAACAAGCTCATCCATTAGTTTTATCAAAGCATGCATTAAAGAGGAAAGTTATAAACATGTTTTGAGCTATCGAAGACAATGCTATGTTCATCCTGAAGATATATCAAAAATTCCCGGAGTTATTAAACTGTGCTACGAAGGTGATGATTTTACAATTTTTAAGCACAACTGAAGTGATCAGATGTTTCCTGTGCAAAGAGGAAGGTCACATTGCTTAGAACTGCCAGATTGTTGAAAAGAATCAACCAATTCTCAGCTCAGCTGCAGTCGTCCAAAGCATACAAGAAATAGAAGATAGAAATAAAACAGGAAGGGGGTCGAGTAAAAGAGAGGTGGAAACATTTGAGGCTTCAGAAGATTTCAAACAACCAGTTAGCTCACAGATGGCAAGAGTTAAAACTAATAAAAAACCGAAAACTAAAGAGCATTCTATACCTCCAGGATTCTAGCCCCCCAAATATTGATTTTTCAATGTTTGAAATATGGAATCGTTTGGTCATCGTTAGGTCAGGAAAGGTCACTAGTTTTTTTCGTTTGGTCGTACCCCGTTTTTTTTACAGCCTTTTCAAATTTTGAACTTTGGGGGGCTAAAATCCTCTTTTCCAGCCACCCCTTAGATGAGGAATCGTTAGGTCAGGAAAGTTTACTAGTTTTTAGAGTTTGGTCACATATAATTAATTTATTATAAGAAATAAATCATTTCAAATGTAACAAAATTACAACAACACAAAAACAAAAAATGAGCCTAAATGTTTTCTTGACACAATTGTTAAAATTCTTGAGCTTTTTTTATTGCGTTTCAAAAATTCTGTAAATATTGGATTAAAATATATGTAACCGATATTTTGATACATTTATTTATTTAGTTTTACGTTACGTTACATATATTAAATTTTTTTATTTAGTTCAAAAACACAAACTTTTTGTTTTAATTTTATATAATGTTGAAGGTATGAAGAGGCTGAAATCCACTTGCAGTAACCCCTTCCTACATGCCGTAAATAAGTTTGTTTTAATTTTTGTTGGATGTATGAGTGTTAGGGTCAGGCAAGGTCATTAGCTTTTTTCGATTGGTGGTATGCCGTTTTATAATTATACACATCTCAAGTTTTGAGTTTTGGGTAAAGAGAATTCTCTTTCACGGACTGTAAATGTTCGAAATCTTTATTTTTTATTTTGTTTTTATGAAAAATCATTGATCGTGAAAGGTCAATTAAAATATAAATAATTATTAGAAATAAACCATTTCAAATGCAACAAAATTACATCAATAAAAAAAAGAAATTTTCGCCTAAATGTTCTCACGTCAAATATTATTATAACATGTATTAATGACTCACGTCCAGGATTCTAGCCACCCAAGTATTGATTTTAAGAAAGTTTAGCATATGAAATCGTTTGGGCATCGTTAGGTCAGGAAAGGTCACTAGTTTTTTTCGTTTGGCCGTATCCCGTTTTATAGTTATAGACTTTTCAAGTTTTGAGCTATGAGAAATATAATTCGCTTTCCTGTCCACAAATACGCTCGAAAACCAATTTTTTTATTTTGTAGAAATGGAAAATCGTTAGGTCAGGAAAGGTCACTAGCTCTTTTCGTTTGGTCGTATGTCATTTTAGAGAATTTTCAAATTTTGAATTTTGGGGGGGCTAAAATCCACTTGCTGTAACCCCTTCCTATATGCTGTATATCAGTTGGTTTTATTTTTTTAGATGAATAATTGGTTGGTGAGAAAAGGTCACTAGTTTTTTTTTGTTTGGTCGTATCCCGTTTTATAATTATAGACTGGTCAAGTTTTGAGCTATGAGAAATAGAATTCGCTTTCCTGTCGCCACATTCAAAATCAAAATTTTTTATTTTTTATGGATTGAAAATCATTAGGTCAGGAAAGGTCACTAGGTTTTTTCGTTTGGTTGTATGCCGTTTTAGAGAATTTTCAAATTTTGAATTTTGGAGGGTCTAGAATCCACTAGCTGTAACTCCTTCCTACGTGCCGTAAATCAGTTGGTTTTATTTGTGCTAGATGAATGATTGTTGGGTAAGGAAAGGTCACTAGTTTTTTTTACTTGGTCGTATCCCGTTTTGTAATTATAGACTTTTCGAGTTTTAAGTTTTGGGGAACTTTAAATCACTCTTAAGTCCCCCACATGCTCGAAATCCAAATTTTTTATTTTGTTTAGATGGAAAGTCGTTAGGTCAGGAAAGGTCACTACCTCTTTTCGTTTGGTCGTATGCTATGCCGTTTAAGAGAATTATCAAATTTTGAATTGTGGGGGGGCTAGAATCCACTTGCTGTAACCCCTTCCTACATTCCGTAAATCAGTTGGTTTTATTTTTACTAGATGAATGATTGTTAGGTGAGAAAAAGTCATTAGTTTTTTTCGTTTGGTCATATCCCGTTGTATAATTATAGACTTTTCATGTTTTGAGCTATGAGAACTAGAATTCGCTTTCCTGTCCCCACATATGCTCGAAATCCAAAATTTGATAGAAAGTCGTTGGGAAAGGAAAGGTCACTAGTTTTTTTCGTTTGGTCGTATGCTGTTTTAGAAAATTTTCAAATTTTGAATTTTGAGGGGCTAGAATCCACTTGCTGTAATCCCTTCCTACATGCCGTAAATCAGTTGGTTTTATTTTTGTTAGATGAATGATTGTTAGGTGAGGAAGGTCACTAGTATTTTTTGTTTGGTCGTATCCCGTTGTATAATTATAGACTTTTCAAGTTTTGAGCTACGAGAACTAGAATTTGCTTTCTTGTCCCCACATACGCTCGAAATCCAAATTTTTTATTTTTTTTTGATGGAAAATCATTAGGTAAGGAAAGGTCACTAGTTTTTTTCGTTTTTTCGCATGCCGTTTTAGAGAATTATCAAATTTTGAATTTGCAGGAGGGAGAGGGGGGTCTAGAATCTACTGTAACCCCTTCCTACATGCCGTAAATCAATTGGTTTTATTTTTGTTAGATGAATGATTGTTAGGTGAGGAAAGGTAACTAGTTTTTTTCGTGTGGTCGTATCCCATTTTATACATTTTAATTTAAAAGTTCTAAACTGTAACAAGGTATTTAAATAATAATAAAATAATAAACGCCTTAGTCTTTTATATTGAGTTTTATTTCACTAAATACGTACTTCGAAAGTTATGCTTTCATCGACAGTAGTATCTAAAAAACTGTTTTTTAGATACTGTCAATCGAAGCATATCTTTCAAAATACTTATTTAGTGAAATAAATCTCAATTGAACAAGCATATGGCGTTGATTATTTTATTATTATTCCCATTTTATAATTATATATTTTTCAAATTTTGAGTTTTGGGAAATTATAATTCACTCTTTAGTCCTCCCACATGCCCGAAATCCAAATGTTTTATTTTCTTTAGATGGAAAATCATTAGGTCAGGAAAGGTCACTAGTTTTTTTCGTTTGGTCGTATATGCCGTTTTAGAGAATTTCAAAATTAAGAATTTTGGTGGGGCTAGAATCCACTTGCTGTAACCCCTTCCTACATGCCGTAAATCAGTTGGTTTTATTTTTGTTAGATGAATGATTGTTAGGTGAGGAAGGTCACTAGATTTTTTCGTTTGGTCGTATCCCGTTGTATAATTATAGGCTTTTCAAGTTTTGAGTTATGAGAACTAGAATTTGCTTACATTACATATGCTCGAAATCCAAACTTTTTTTTGTTTAGATGGAAAATCATTAGGTCAGGAAAGGTCACTAGTTTTTTTTCGTTTGGTCGTATGCCGTTTTGGAGAATTTTCAAATTTTGAATTTTGGGGGGGCTAGAATCCACTGGCTGTAACCCCTTCCCACATGCCGTAAATCAGTTGGTTTTATTTTTGTTAGATCCATGATTGTTAGGTGAGGAAAGGTCACTAGTTTTTTTCGTTTGGTGAAAAGTGTTATAATATGCTATGGAGACATATGATATTTATAGCTCTCAAAGATATAGGAATCAACGGCCAAACAATGCACTTTAACAAAAACATTCTGTCAAACAGAAGAATTAGAGTTCGAATTAATGGCCACTTATCAGAAATATTTCCTATTGAAAACGGAGTGCCACAAGTGTCACCTATATTAGTGTTAAACTATTTGTAATAACAATAAATTAAATATTTAAATTCATTCAGAAACCTGTAGTAGGTTCTATGTATGCTGATGATTTGACCAAAGGTTTACCTGGAATAAATATTCAAACAAGCACTGAACTAATGCAAAAAACTGTAGAACAACTACAGAGCTTCGGCAACGCCAATGGAATTACTTTTTCTAATTCCAAGTCAGCAGTAATTGTTTTCGAAAAAACTAAGTTTTCTCAAATACCAGTGCTTCGGATTAATGGTCAAAACTTAAAAATGATCAATGAGATTAAAATTTTGGGATTAACCTTTGGTAAAATATTATCGTGGCCGCCACATATTTTAAAAATTAAAGCAGAATGTTTTCTAAAGACTTAATTTTCTAAAAATTCTTCGTTCATCATATATATGTATCTTCAATTTGCAGCAAACTTGATTGTGGTAGTATTATTTATGGGACTGCAAAGCATAATATTCTTAAAACACTTGATATAGTTAATAACGAAGCTGCGACAGTTATTTCTGGAGCTTTTCGAAGTAGTCCGATTCCTAGTTTGCTGTCAGAAGCTAAATTAATACCGTTGGATATAAGAAGAAAACCACTACTTTTAAATTATATAGCTAGAATAGCATCGAACTCTAGTAATCAAAACTTTGATTTGGTGTACGGTGCAAGAGAAAAAACTGTTAAAAATTCCTTAAAAGCAAAATTATGCTCGCATTTGCTATGTCTCCAAACTGAAATTCCAAAAGTTCTAGCTATACAAATCATTGTTCAACCTCCATGGACCAGTTGTCGACAAAACAATATAAGCATAAATTTAGAAATGTTTAAAATCATTAAAAACAGTAATCTGGACTCACAAAAACTTATTTATCTATTCAATAAGATAGTAAATAATGACTATGTCAATAACACAATCATCCATACAGATGCATCTATTGTTGGAGACAATGTAGGCTGTGCCCGTATTATACTTAATCGTTTGGAGAAATTAGTACGTTTACCTAGTCAGTTTTCAATAACATCAGCCGAAGCCTTTGCAACAGTACTGATACTGGATGTAATGATAGAAGAATGTGAAGCAGGCAGTTTCGTCATTTGCACTGACTCGTTGGAAATATTAGATCAGCTTTCTGGTAACGTTAAACATAACCCCTTTGAGAACATGATTATCAATGAACTCAACGTAAAATCAGCTGATAAAATTGGAACTAATATTCACTTTATTTGGGCACCTAGTCATCGTGGAATAAGTGGTAATGAGATGGCTGATGCTGCCGCTAAAATTGTCGCTAATTTGAATGAAGTCAATGAACAACCACTTTTTGATCAAAGTAAGTATTGGTAAAAATACAACGAGGCTTATTGGCAAAATTTATGGGAAAATATGAGTTACAAATATGTACTATAAACAAAAATTCTATGATCAAAATCCAACGAAAGACATGCTGAGGAGGGATCAGGTTGCACTCACTCGAGTTAGAATCGGTCATACTAATTTAACCCATGTGCATCTTTTGAAAAAAAGAAGAGATGTCTGTCAATTTCTTACTAAATGTGTATTGTATGAGCAAAAGAGAAGAACCATTTAGCTAAACAGTGATTCAATGGAAAGATTATCAGATTCTGAAGTGTGTCTTATGGTTTTATAGTTTTTGAAGATGACAGGATTGTTCAATGATATGTTATATTGAAACCAATGTATTTTTTTATGTCGCTAAAACTCTTTCGAGGCGTGCGACGTTAAATAAAATTTATAAAAAAAAGCTGAAGAGCGGAGCTAAAACATTACCAACTATTTTGTTACGAAGAACAGCTTTTTTTTATAGTTCAGGTTATTCACTTAGGTTATACTTATAGAGCTCTAATGCTTGATGCACGTGTTAACGATAGGAAAGGCAAGTTAAAAGGTTAGTCTTTAAGGACTTGGGATAGGATTGGAGCAATAGTGATGGTGTATTGCGGATTTAAAATCTTGGGGATTGTACGAAGCAGGGAAAACATTTTTTGGTAATCGATTCCACCAGTATACGAAACGTGAAAGGAAGGAGTTATTATAGCTAGATGTTCTCACATATAAGACCTCTGGGGTATGCTTAAGGGAATGCGAAGATTGTCTTGTGGCTCGTGAAGATCTACGTAATGGAGGTATTAAGTTATTAATTTCCTTAAAGCATTTACCGTAATCTATATCTATATTATTATTATTATATTATTATATATAAATATAATTAAATATATATATATATATATATATATATATATATATATATATATATATATATATATATATATATATATATATATATATATATATATATATATATATATATATATATATATATATATATATATATATATATATATATATAAATATATAAATATATAAATATATATGTAATATATTATATATATATAAATATAAATTATAAATATATAATATATATAAATATAAATCTATATAAATAAAAATGTAAATGTTCGTTTGTTCAAAATAGGTAATCTCCGAAAGTACTTGATCGAATCTTTTGAAATTTGGACACAACGTTGCATTTAAATACAGGAAGGTTGTTACATAGTTTTTTTTTTTTTTTTTATTTTTTTTTTTTCGATATACATATGTATATTTTTTTTTTTTTTAATAAAATGTGATGTGTAGTAGGCATTACAATATGTGTCACAACAACACATAAAAACCTTTTAAGACCAAGGTCCCACAACAACATGCGTTCTAAGGATGTTAATGGACGCAAATCTGTCTTTTTGTTTTTTTTTTAATATTTTTTTGTTAAATAATGGATAACTAAACCATAAATCCTATCACATATAAAATATGACATAGGCCAATATTTCGTGATAGGATAGGGAAAATAAAAATAAAATAAGAGATAAAAAGCAAATTTGTTTTAAAAATTTGCAGGAACAAAACTAAAATTGGTTTGCCAATAGTCCAGCCAATGGCATAATCCCTGATTATGGGACGCAGTATATTTTTCAATGGTTAAAGCTCAGATATGTAGTTATATGAAGGCTCGTTCCATCGAGCAAGTCACTGCGTTCCAGCATCAAGGAATATTCATTAGCTAAGATTGAGAGTGCTACGGTTGACTGAATACAGTTCATCCGCCAGCACCCCTAAGATATCACCTTGGCTAGTGATATCTCACTGCTATTGCCAGTGGTATGTGATATCTCAAATCACTCAACTTTATGGTCGATTTTAACTTCAAGCTCAATTTAATCGATTAGTTTCGTATAGTGATAGGCCCAAAGATTATTTTATCTAATTTGTAAACCAATAAGGTTGCAACGTGTTCTCCTTTCGGTAGGACTGCCCTCGGTAGGAGTAAAAATGTCCTCAGTTCTCATTTACTATAAAAACATTCTCCTTGAAGCAATCTGTAATACAATATTTTACACTGAACAAAATAGATCTTTTTGCTACATATTTCTCCCAATAAACGGATCAGGAAAATAAAAAATCCTGATTTCGCACGTGAATCGCACCTTTACTTATATCAAAGTAACTGATTATTAAAATTTGTGCCGCAAGGTTGGTAACAATATCATTTAATTAACATTGCTCTATAATATATGTTATGTGAATATCTTTACTTTTACTATATCGCACGATCAGGTGGTGAACCATTGTTTAAGCAATTTTGGATTCAATCCACCGTTAAACATCTGTTTATTTAAATAACTTCTGTTACTAATTATCTGTTCTTAGTATTATTATATTATTATTTATTATATAATATAATTATATAATTATTATTATTATTATTATATATAAATAAAAATGTAAATGTTCGTTTATTCAAAATAGGTAATCTCCGAAAGTACTTGATCGAATCTTTTGAAATTTGGACACAACGTTGCATTTGAATACAGGAAGGTTGTTACATAGTTTTTTTTTTTTTTTTTATTTTTTTTTTCGGTATACATATGTATATGTTTTATAACGTAGGCTGTCAACAATTACAAGTGTCTCACCTGCTTTATTCTCAAATCACTCAACTTTATGGTCGATTTTAACTTCATGCTCAATTTAACCGATTAGTTTCGTATAGTGATAGGCCCAAAGATTATTTTATCTAATTTGTAAACCAATAAGGTTGCAACGTGTTCTCCTTTCGGTAGGACTGCCCTCGGTAGGAGTAAAAATGTCCTCAGTTCTCATTTACTATAAAAACATTCTCCTTGAAGCAATCTGTAATACAATATTTTACACTGAACAAAATAGATCTTTTTGCTACATATTTCTCCTAATAAACGGATCAGGAAAATAAAGAATCGTGATTTCGCACGTGAATCGCACCTTTACTTATATCAAAGTAACTGATTATTAAAATTTGTGCCGCAAGGTTGGTAACAATATCATTTAATTTACATTGCTCTATAATATATGTGAATATCTTTACTTTTACTATATCGCACGATCAGGTGGTGAACCATTGTTTAAGCAATTTTGGATTCAATCCACCGTTAAACATCTGTTTATTTAAATAACTTCTGTTACTAATTATCTGTTCTTAGTATTATAAATGAAATAGCTGATCTGCATATTATTTGTGATTGTTATAAATTAAAGCATTTGGCTACAGAAAATTTACCATTTTGAAGGAAATTTAAATATATAAAACAGTACTGTGCATGAATAACTAACTAACAACTTGCGCTTATTGATTTTTATGAAAGTGAAAATGAATCAGATGGTAAGTTTAGCTGTATTTCTGAGTACTTAAAAACATTAAATTTAAGTGATTCGAGTGTAGCAATACCATTGAATGCTGATAACATCAATACGAATTTGCATGTTATCATCCATCATAAATAAATAAAAGGATTACAGAGGTAATTGTCGTATATGCAATCAAATATTCCGAAGCTAACGTTTGAACAAAAAACAATTTACGATCAACTAATGCAAAAAGTTGATAACGGGGTTGGAGGAATCTTTTTCTTGGATGCGCCAGGAGGAACTGGCCAAAAACGGTTTCTAAAACGATTCTTAAACGATTCTAGCAGTAATTCGATCGCAAAATAGCATAGCTTTAGCTCTTGCGTCGTCCAGCATAGCTGCGACATTGCTACCAGATGGAAGAACTGCTCATTCCGCTTTGAAATTGCCATTAAACATGCAATTCATTGAAACGCCCACATGCAACATTTCCAAAGGATCGGGAATGGGAAAAGTATTGCAGAAATGTAAACTAATCATTTAGGATGAATGCACAATGGCGCACAAAACATCACTTGAAGCGCTTGATCGATCATTGCAAGATTTTCGTGGAAATACCAGACCATTTGGAAATGCATTTATATTGCTTGCAGGAGGTTTCAGACAAACATTAGCTGTAGTTCCCCGATCAACACCTGCAGATGAAATAAATGCTTGCTTGAAATATTCTACTTTGTGGCGATACGTGAAAAGGCTAAAATTATCTTCCAACATGCGTGTTCTCCTCCAAAAAGATAAATCAGCTGACATATTCTCATATCAATTGCTGAGAATTGGTGACGGAAGGTGCCGGTTGATTTAACAACAGGACGAATTTTATTGCCTCATAACTTCTGCAATTTAGTGTCGTCAAAAGAGGAATTATTTGAAAACGTATTTCCTGATATTCAAATTAATCATAAGAATCACGATTGGCTGAGTGAACGAATCATTCTTGCGGCCAAAAACAAAGACGTCAATGAACTTTACAATTTAATTTTGTCTAATATTCAAAGCGAGGAAGTCACATACAAGTCTGTAGAAACTGTCATGGAAGCAAATGAAGCAGTTAGCTATCCAACAGAATTTTTGAATTCACTTGATCTACCAGGGATGCCACCACATGTACTACAATCGTACTACATATCAGCGTGCCAATCATCAATCATCATCATGTTGCGTAATATCAATCAGCCAAAACTTTGCAATGGCACGCGGCTCACAGAAAAAAATTATTGAGCATCGTAGTAGGAGCAACAATCTTGAATAGGCCTTTCAAAAGCGAAGATGTCCTCATTCCTCGCATACCCATGATACCAACGGATATGCCATTTCAATTTAAAAGATTGCAATTTCCAATTCGATTGGCATGCAATCACCATCAACAAAGCTCAGGGCCAAACATTGGAAGTATGTGGTTTAGATCTAGATAACGATTGTTTCTCACATGGACAATTATATGTTGCGTGTTCTAGAGTTGGCAAACCAGGCAATCTCTATATCCACACAGTCAATGGATCAACAAAAAACATTGTATACCCTCAAGTATTATGAAATAAAACATATTAGAAAGGTGAGTGTTTTGTTTTCTTTATTTCTTATATTCAACCAAACTAAGCCACTGCAACGCGTGACCGGGTCCAGCTAGTAAATTAAATAATATTTTAAATAAATAATATAATTATGATTTTTTTGAATATGTATGGGAATTTTAGGTGCCAATTAATTTTTATGGTAAAACCTGATAATATAAGACCCACATTTTAATGCACCCTTGGTAAATATTGTATAATTTCTGGAAAATAAAATAATTGTTATACAATTATGAATTTTTTGTAGCATTTTTGATTGACAGTTGCAGGTTATGTCAAATGAATTTATTTTGGGGAATTTATTTTTAAAATTTAAAACTTATTCTAAGTTATAAATGGTCGTCAACAAAAATCCAGTTATCGTAATACGTATAAATTCAAAATACATAGTTATCAAAAATAGTTATTAAAACATTTTTGGTCATTATGGCGATACATTTTCCACTCCATCTTTAAAAAAACGAAGATGATGACAAGTTACACCAATACAGAGCTTCATGATACATATTAATCCTTTATAACGCTACTTGTAATAGAATATTAAAATATAGAGCTACCTCAATCATGCTATTTCTTTATAAAACTATTTGCTTTGTAACAAAATAAGTTGATTATATACTAACGCATTTATGCAACAAAACATAGATAAAGCATCTCTCTCTATTTATTTTAAAATGTCATGTCATGCGAAATGTTGCTGTGAGTTTTAGTAAAGATTCATATACTTGCAATAACTCTAAATTAACGTAAAAAGAAACAACGAGCTCTTTTGTTGCATTTTTTAATTATAAACAAACTGTATGTAAACATACGTTGACACTTTATTAGAGTTAGATTTAATAATGCTAATAGTTTTTAACTTTAATAAAGCTTTATAATAGCTTGTTTTTCTGTTGCAAAGGTGAAAAAGAGCTTATAGGTCTATAACAAGTGGTGCTGTTGTAGTGTAGAACACTCGCCTAAAGTTAGCTAATACTGGTTGCTGTGTTGTGTAAAATAGTAGATGGGTCATTGTTGATGATAAATAAATTTATTATTGAAATAAATGTTTAAAGTTTTAAATTAATAAATCCGTGGTGTTTTTGGTGTTTTTGAAAGTGATTTATAAAGGGTACGCATAATCTTCGAAATTATCATCTCGCATGCTTGATATAGGAAGGCTAAACGCTAAGGGAGCAAGTAACATCATTACAATGGTGACAGCATAAAACACTTAAAATCACATTTAATCAAAAAACCATGCTAACAACTCAAAACGGAATTTACGCTCTACGGTATTTACACAACACATTCGCGCTTAAAATATTTTTTGCATCAAAAGAATACTGTTTCCGTCAACATATACAGTATTGAAATTCAAATAATTATTTTCGTGAACATAAATAATTATAAATTTTAGCTTTCATTCACATTTTTGCCTAATTAGAATGTATATAATAATCAGCAAAACCAAACAACAAAAATAACGTCTTAAACAAACTATATCGTCATAATTGATTAGTTTGCTTATCAAAATTATTCAATTGAAGTATAAAATGCGGCAAAAATCCACATCATTTAACTTCGTTTAAAACCGTATGTTTCATCATTGATGTCGTCATTTTGGAGGTCATTCATTCAAGAGGTTGTCCACATTATCGGTCAAATTGAGAGAAAAACTGACAAAATTTTCGTCTATGTATTATTAAAATCGACCGAAATTGCAATTTGGAACGTTTCATCACAAACATCATCATTCATCTTCATCGACTCGACAACGTGTTCATCTTAGTTAAAATTGTGAATTATTAAAAATATAAAAAAATATATTAAATTGAATTTGCATGCAAAAATAATATATGATTTAAGTAAGTGGAAAAAAGTAACAAAAAAATAAATGTTTGTGACAAAAAATATTATTTGTTAGAAAAATAAATAAAATAAAAAATCAAAAATCATATTAAAAAATCTCATAAAATAATCAATAAGTGCAATGTGCATCTTAACTGATAAAGATAATCAGTTATAAATTAAAAAATAAGTAAAAAAAAAATGTATTGTTTAAATTTAGAGTAAAAAAAAAAAAAAAAAATGCATAAAAAATATTCAAAAAAAAATTGTTCTGTGAGTATATAAATTGATGAATAATATAAGTATTAACGATACAAGAAATTGTGTATGTGTTCAAAAGTTGTTGCATGAAAAAATAGGTAAGCTTTTTAAATTATTCTTGAAACATATTTCTCTCAAAATACATCGTTTACATATACATTTAAACTCTTACACATTAAAATCATTTTTCATTATTTTTATATTTACTTATGAATAATAATATTACTTATGTACAATTGAGAAATAGAAAAATTTTACGTCGCTCAAAATCATTCTCTGATATTTTGGATAAACGGTTAATTCAAAATGATAATATTACTAATTTAATGAGCGAAATTAATTCGAATAATCATGATCAAGAAATTATAAATATTGATTCAGCTGATGAAAGTTTCGAAACGAATAAAGATATAAAAATAAATAATTTTGAAAATCCAGTTGTGAATAATTTAGAAAAAGAAAAAAGTATTAATTTAGAATTGAATAGTCAAACGGGTAATAATTTAACAAAAATGGCTTTTGATAAAGATTTTGCGATTAAAATTATTCCAGTTTTTAAAAATAAAGAAGATATTCATAAATTTTGTAAATGTGTTGAAATAGTTTGGAATCCCTTAGAAGATATTATTGACAAAACCGTAATGAAGTCTAGTAAAAAATATTGTATGAACATCATAATTTCTAAGCTGGAAGGTAATGCTTATAACGTAGTACGCTACACTGATTTTGTAGAATGGAAAGATCTTAGAAAAGCTCTAGAGGCAAAATTTATCAAAAGAAGATCAAATGGAACTGTTTCTCATGAAATGATTTCTGCTACGCAAACTAGTGACGTGTTAACCTTTGGAAATAAAATTGAAAATTTATTAGGTGAACTCAATGAAATATGTATTCATGAGCAGGGTGTAGAACATGTTGAAATTATTCAAACTCTCAACGAAAAAACGGCTTTAAATGCATTTGTTAATGGTTTAAAAGAGCCTATTAGAACTATTGTAGATTCTCACGATTTTGACGATTTATCTTCTGCGATTGCGAAAGCAATAGAGAAGGAAACAGCCAAAAGTTCGGTACTTTTTCAATCCAATTGTTTTAAATGCTCTTTTTGTAAGAAAAATAACCATTCGTATGAAAATTGTTTTAAACGTAAAAATAAAAATTTTAATACAAACAATAATTCAAATAATAATTCCACCGTTCATTCAAAAAATGCTAGTCCTAGTTCAAATCAAAATCAAATTGAACCGTCTAAAAAATTGTTTTGCAATTATTGCAAACAAAAAAATCATTCAATTGAATATTGTTATAAAAAAAAGTTCAATGATTTAAAAAAGGACAATTCAAATTCTTCGACAACTCAAGCAACAAATGTTCATCAAGTTTCAACTTCTGATGATAATACACCACAGAATTCCAATTCGGAAAACTTCAATCGAACTCCACAAATCCACGGCACCCCCGTGAGAGTTCAGAACTTGAGTGCCAATTAGAAAATTCATCTGAAAATAATAATGTATCAAACGTTGAATTTTCAGTCACAAACGCTTTATTGAACAAAACTCAATCTTATTTTCATTCTTCTAACACAAATAATTTAGTGCAAAATGACAGTGTAATAAATTTATTTTGCATTAATAATTCTAAAAATAATCCTAGTTTTTTGTCACTTAATTTAGATATTCTTAAAAAGCCTTCTCAGTCATTTATTTTAGATACAGGTGCAGACATATGTCTTATAAAAAAATCATTTATAAAAAATGATGTGTTATGTTTTCCTGATACAAAATATAAAATTCAAGGAATTACTAAAGATCGTTTATCGACTCTAGCTGCTGTTGATTGTTATTTGTTACTCCCTTTTTCAAAAAAACTTTCAATTCGATTTCATATAGTTCCAGATGATTTCCCAATTCAAGGTGCTGGAATCATTGGTAATGATTTTATAGTTAATAATAAATGTCTCTTAAACTATGAGCTTATGACTCTACAGTTTAAATATTTAGATCATCTATTTACTTTCGATATTTCAAAAAATAATTCAATCAAAGATTTTAAGTTCCAATTTCCAGCTCGTTCTGAAAAAGTTATAAAATTACCGGTAGTTTCTGAAAGCAATAAAAATTTTTGTTATTCTCAAGAAATAAGCTCAGGAGTGTTTCTAGCTAACTCAATTGCTGAACCGATTAATAACGAAGCGATTTTTTCTGTCCTTAATATTAATGATTACCCAGTTTCTTTTAATAATATTGATATTAAGTTTGACAATTTAAACGACTATAATGTATTTTTTGTGAATGATTGGTCAGATAATTTGAAAAATCGATTCAAAAAATTAGATTCGGAGTTAGATTTAACTTTACTGAACACTGAAGAGAAAAAATCAGTACAAAAAATTATTTACGATTTTAATGACTTGTTTCACCTAGAAGGTGATAAATTAACAACCACCGATGCGATTGAGCATAATATAACACTCCAATCAAATTCTAATATTGTTAATCAAAAACCATATCGTTTGCCAGAGGCAGCTAAAAATGAAGTTAACGAAAAAATTAACGAATTGCTAGAAAATAATATTATTGAAAAGAGTATTAGTCCCTGGAATTCTCCAATTATTTTAGTCCCAAAAAAATCAAATTCAAATGAAAAAAAATGGCGCTTAGTAGTAGATTTTCGAAAACTAAACAAAATAACTGTAGACGATGTATTTCGTATTCCAAATATTACTGAAATATTGGATCAACTTGGTCAATCAATATACTTCAGTACGTTAGATTTAGCAAGCGGTTATTACCAAATCAAAATAAACCCTCAAGATAAAATGAAAACTGCGTTTAGTACGTCAACGGGTCATTATCACTTTAATTGTATGCCGAATGGTGTTAAAGGTGGTCCTGCAACGTTTCAGCGACTGATGAATCATGTCTTGAGTGGGTTGAATAGTATTAAGTGTCTGGTCTATTTGGATGATATTGTTGTTTATGGTAGTAGTTTGGAAGATCACAATAAAAAGTTAATTGCTGTTTTGAATCGTTTGCGTCAATATAAATTAAAATTGCAGCCGTCCAAATGTTGTTTTTTGCGCCGGGAAATTCGTTATTTGGGACACATTATCACAAGTGCTGGTATAAAACCAGATCCAAATTTGACAAATTCAATCCAAAACTATCCTGTTCCAAAATCAATTAAGCATGTCATGTCGTTTTTGGGTTTAGCTGGTTTTTATCGTCAATATATAAAAAATTTTGCAGATATTGCTGAACCATTGACAGCTTTGAAACGGAAAAATTCGAAATTTAAATGGGATGCATTTACTGAAAATTCTTTTAATAAGCTTAAGGAAGCACTCATTACTCCACCAATTTTGCAATTTCCAAATTTTTCAAAAATGTTTTATGTGTCTACAGACGCATCAAATATTGCTATTGGTGCGGTGCTTTCTCAAATGACTGATTCAAAAAATTTACCATTGGCATATGCTAGTCGGGCTCTAAATATAGCAGAAAGAAATTATCCTACAATAAAAAGAGAACTTTTAGCCATAATTTGGGCTGTTCGAAGATTTCGTCCCTATCTATACGGTAGAAAATTTACAATAATTACGGATCACAAACCCCTAATTTACTTACGTTCGATGTATAAATCATCTTCTTTGTTGTATAGATGGTATGTTGAGCTAGAAGAATATCCGTATGAAATTGAATATTGTCCAGGAAAATTTTTGCAAAATGTCGATGCGTTATCTCGAATAAACCATGATCAAGTAGATGAAACACAAATTAATGTGGTCACTCGTGCAGGTTCAAAACGTGATGATTTGTTGAATAATTTAAATTCTATGTCTACTCAAAATGATGAATCTCAAATAAGACTGAACTCATCTAACTCAATCGATTTGCAATCACAAAATCAAAATTCTAACTTGAATGATAAAATTACTGAGTTGAAAACAGATGATGAAATTAACAGAGTCATTGAAGAATTTCATTTAAGTCCAATTGGGGGACATCAAGGAGTTTCTAGAACGTACAAAAGATTAAAATCGTACTACAATTTCAAAAACATGTTTCAAAAAATTAAAAAGTATATTAAAACATGTGATCATTGTCAACGAAATAAATTTACAAAAAACCAAAAAAATCCTATGTGCATAACATCAACATCAGATTATCCTTTTGAGAAAATTACATTAGATATTGTCGGTCAAATTTCACCAATTTCACACTCTGGTAACAAGTACATCTTAACAGTTCAGGATGATTTAACCAAATATTCTCAAGCTTATCCTATTGTCAATCAGGAAGCATCAACGGTTGCACAAATTTTTTCAGCAAATTTTATATGTCAATTTGGTTGTCCCCACTCTATTCTTACAGATCAAGGTGGAAATTGCATGAGTCACGTTTTTAAAGAAATGTGTAAAATTCTTAAAATTAAAAAAATTAATAGCACAGCATATCATCCACAGTCTCAAGGAGCACTTGAGCGTTCACATAGAACGTTAGGTGAATACTTGAGAACTTTCGTTTCAGCTGATCCATCAAATTGGGATCAATTTATTTCGTTTGCAATATTTTCGTATAATTCAACCCCACATACATCTACAGGAAAAATGCCATTCGAACTTTTATTTGGTTTTAAACCAAATATTCCTACTTCTGTTAACTCTGAACCTAAACCAATTTATAATTATGATAACTACTGCAACGAACTTTTATACCGTTTACAAACTTCATGGAAATTAGCTAAAAAAAATCTTATTTTACAAAAAGAAAAAACAAAATCTATTTACGACTCAAATGTTAACTTTGATATCATAAATGAAGGCGATGAAGTCCTTTTAGACGATCCTTCATCACCGTCAAAAACGAAACCTTTAAGAACTGGTCCTTTTGTTGTAGAGAAAAAATTATCTGATGTTAATTCAATTATAAAAGTTGGAAATAAATCAGTAACTGTCCATAATAATCGTTTACGTCTCTATCATAGATGAATCATAAAAATAAAAAAAAAAAAAAAAAAAAAAAATAAGAAAATAAAAAATATAAAAATAAAATTATAAGTTTTATAAAATTCATAAAATAGTAAGTTATTAGGATATATTGAAATCATGATTAATACAAATAAAAACACATTTTCACAAGAACACCAACATTTATTCAATTTTGCAGAAAATTTATGTTTTGGGGAGGTTTATCTAGCCTGCTTTTTCTTCTGTAAAATTAAAATAATTTTGATTCTTTATTTATTTTATGTATTTTTTTATATTAGCAAATACAATTTTTATTTAAAAATAAAAATTTTGAAAAATAAAAGTATAAAATTGATTAAGATAAAAAATTAAATCAAATAATGCATTAAATTAGAATCTTGTAAAATATATATATAAGCAATTATCAGTTAAATTAATATGATGAAAAAAAAAAAAAAAAAAAAAAAAAAAAAAAAAAACAAATTTAACAATATTTAAGCTAGTAATTAAAAAAAAAAAAAATTTTGAAATTGTTTGAAATAAAATTAAAATTTTGTCCACTCTCATTATATCAAAAAGTAAACAAATAAGTAAATAAAAATTAAAAATATAAATTTGAAAAAATATGAAAACTAAAATTTATTTAAATAAGTTCCACTTTAATAAATAAAACATTTGAATTCATTTTGAAAAGTAAATAAAACATAAATTAACAAAAAATTCACATTAAAATTAAAATCTAAAAATTCACTGGATTACAATTAAAATATAAATTTACAGATAAATTATCTTTAATAATTTATCTTTTCTTTGAGGGGTGAGATGTAGTGTAGAACACTCGCCTAAAGTTAGCTAATACTGGTTGCTGTGTTGTGTAAAATAGTAGATGGGTCATTGTTGATGATAAATAAATTTATTATTGAAATAAATGTTTAAAGTTTTAAATTAATAAATCCGTGGTGTTTTTGGTGTTTTTGAAAGTGATTTATAAAGGGTACGCATAATCTTCGAAATTATCATCTCGCATGCTTGATATAGGGAGGCTAAACGCTAAGGGAGCAAGTACCATCATTACACTGTACTACTTTGATTTTAAAGCTCTAAATAAGATTACTATGCTAATGTAAAGCTAATATAGTTAGTTCCTGCTCTACATTTTATTAGAGCTAAGAGTTTGTAGAAACTCCTTTATAAAACAACATTAATTGTTTTTAGAGCTTCAAGTATCACTCTACAAAGTAAAAGAACCACTAGCAACATAGGTACTTTTTTAGAGCTTTAGTACAGCGTCACGACACTTATAGCTCTAAGAATTGTTACTTGGGATATATATATATATATATATATATATATATATATATATATATATATATATATATATATATACATATATATATATATATATATATATATATATATATATATATATATATATATATATATATATATATATATATATATATCACTGGCGGGCGGTACGAAGAAAGCAGGGTCATACCTGCTTACCCAAACAAAATTTAAAATAGTCTTTACAAAACTTTAAATTAATTAAAGAATATAAAAACATTCTAAATCGATTAATAATATCATTTATTTATTAACGATTATTCTAATGTCTAATATTCCAAAAATCTATACTTACATGTCAGCCTTTTTGAATTTTCAACACTCCAAATCTAAATGCACATTTAAATAAAATTTAAAAAAATTTTGTTTTTTGGCAGATTTTATCTATTCTTTGTTCTTTGGTCATCAGTAAAATTTCTGCTTTCAATCGCTAGGTATTCCTTAAAAGTTGTATTGAAAAACAAACAATTAAAGTCCCAATAAAATGTGTGAAAATAAGCAGAAGATAATTCTGCTTGTAAAGTTTTTTCTTTCCTTTCCTTTTGTCATTTTACATTTGTGTACATTTTGTAACACAAGTTTTTTGGTTTTGTCGTATGAGCGAATATAAAGAAAATTGTTTGTTAGTTTTTTCCTGATAAGATTGAAATTATTATTAATCTATTTGTTGTGTTATTGAAATTAATATTAATTAATAAATAACATTATTAATTTATAGTTTTGATGGGTGTAATATTTCGTTTATTAAAATAGTGCAACCATTAAATAATATAGTTTCCAGTGGTTTAAAATTTAAATGATGAAATCATTCGATCTTTCATTGAAGGTTTATTATGTATGTTTCTTGAAAACGGCTCATTAGATTTGGATGATTTAAATTGTATTCTGTTAATATAAGGTAGACTCCCAAGTGGTCCATTTTTTTATGACGTGAAAAATACCGTTTTTCTATGATAGCAGAGGAAAAGTTTATTTTCAAGCGGGCTTAATCCCTTGTGAAAATGGTTTTTTTCCTCTAGTGTAAAAAGAATCACAAATTGTAGTTGCTATGGTACTTTCATATAATTTTAAAACAAAGTAACCATATGTAAAAATAGAATATAAATTTGAATGCTATCTTTTCGATTTCTAATTTAATAAATTCTAATAAATATCGTTTATATATTTACTATCATAGAAAAAATTGTATTTCCTACGCGAGATAAAAACATTTTACGTTCGTGAAATTGTCACACTGGACGTTAACGGTTCTCGTGAACAAATTTTCACTCACACAAAGCAGCGTTTTCATCTCTTGTAGCAAAATGTACTATTTTCAGAAAATTGGAAAAACTATATTTTTTATGTATTTTCGCCGATTTCTCGAAAACAGCTCACTCGATTTGGATGGTTTAAATGTATTCTATTAAGATAGATGCCGAGGTGGTCCCATATTTTTTATATTACGTGGAAAACGGTCGTTCTTCAGGAAATTGAAAAAAAACTATAGTTTTCATGTATTTTCGCCGATTTCTTCGAAACAGCTTAATCTATTTGGACGGTTTGAGTTGTATTTAATTGATATAGATGCTGAATGGTCCTAAATTCCTTTCTATGGCAGAAAATATACCTTTTTTCAAAAATATGATTAAACCATGTTTGTTAGATGTTCATCGATGAATGCTTGCTGCGATTTTAAGTTATTACTTCAAAAACACTTTCTTAGCCGCCTTTTGATTTTATGACTACACAAAATAAAAAAATAAATAAACTTTTTTAAAAAAATAAAACCGGCTTCAGAAAGAGGCACAAAAGAGGCCCAAAAAAGTGAAAAATAACTCAATTGTGCCTTTTAGAGACAAAAATACGCATAAATTTTGATTAATTTAATTTAATTATACTTAGTTACATACAAAAAATTGCGCTTTTAAACAAAGATATTATATTGTAAAAGTTATTTTTTTATAATAGCTTTTATATTCTGAAATTTATTTTCAATACAAAATGTTCGTAGTCGGTACCACCATTGACATCTCATGCTTGGCATCGATTTCCAATAGTTTTGTACTACAAATAAATCTTCTAATATCATAACTATTACAACAACCATAATAATTATAATAAAATATAAGTTTTATAATATAACATCTTTGTTTAAAAGTGTAATTTTCTGTAGTTAAGTATAATTAAATTAAATTAATCAAAATTTATATGTATTTCTGTCTCTAAAAGCCGCAATTGAGATATTGTTCACTTTTTTTCACCGCTTTTGTTGTTTCTGAAGTCAGCTTAATTTTTTTTTTAAATATTTATTTTATTTTCTAAAGAAAAGGGTATTTAAACCTACGATGGTTATCATAATTTGAATAATTTTTTTAATGCCGTTAGTAAACACAAAGCCATATTATATTAATCAATCAATTTTTTCAAATTATTCTGTAATGTTATATGATGTTGAAAGTATTATCAATATATGATCAAGAATTCGACACATTTTTATAGGAACCCAAAGTATTTTTAGACATTTTCAATCATATACAAAATAATTTGAGTGAATCAATAGGTGTTTATCTAAAAAACTCAATTTTTTCGAAATCAAAGATTGTTTATTTATTGCCATACTTCTTGATGAAACATCAGATATTTCTTATAAGTCGCAGTTGTCTACAATAGGTCGATTTGTAACTAAAACAGAAGAAGTTTTTGAAAGACTCTTAGCTTTTACAGATATTGCTGCAGACTGATCTGCCAAAGCCTTATCACGTCATGCAATCAATAAAATGGAAGAACTATCATGTGGCGATAAATTGAAAAATGGTCTGTTTTTTTTATATAATCTGCTTATCGTCTATCGAAACCGACTGCACGCCACTGATATATATATATATATATATATATATATATATATATATATATATATATATATATATATATATATATATATATATATAAACGATATGAGATATAACGAAAACGACCGGCACTCTCACGGTCGCATTTGTTGAGGTAGATCAAAAAAACTGTACATGTGTGTTTTATTTATATCTCGGACAAGTTAGTGAATCAGCAAAATCCGACACGTGATTAAGGAACTAGAGCCTTTTTTCTAAAAAAAGTTGAGTTTTTAAAACCGTTATAACGACCGTTTGGATACTAATATTTTAAAATAATTTAACAAATTTAAAATTTTTAGCATCTTTTTTATCAATTTGTTTTAAAAATAGACCTCTGCAGTTAGAGGTTCCTGAGTGAGCCGCTCCACAAAATAGTTTGCAAAAAAAAATTTTTTTTTGAAACAACTGGCACTCTCACTGTCGCATTTGTAAAGCCAGATCAAAAAACCTTTTCAAAAAATGTTTGTTTTATTAATATCTTGAACAAGTTCGTAAATCAGCCAAATCCGACACATGATTAAGAAACTAGAGGCTTTATACTAGAAAAAAACTCTGTTTCTTAGATCCGTTGTAACGGCCGTTTAGATTCTAATATTTTCAAAAACTTCATAAATTTAGAATTTTTGAAGCCTTTTTAATCAGTTTCTTAAAAAAAAGGCCTCTGCAGTTGGAGGCTTCTGAGTGAGCGGCTCCAACAAAAAAGCTTGTAAAACACAAAATGCGTTTGAATCAACCGGCACTCTCACGGTTGCATTTGTGGAGCCAGATCAAAAAACCTTCCGTAAACATGTGTGTTTTATTAATATCTTGGACAAGTTCGTAAATCAGACACATGGTTATATAACTAGAGGCTTTATACAAGAAAAAAAAATTCGTTTTTTTAATCCGTTATAACGGCCGTTTGGATACTAATATTTTTAAAAACTTCATAAATTTAGAATCTGTGGAAACGTTTTAATCCGTTTCTTATAAATATAAACCTCTGCAGTTAGAGGTTTTTGACTTGTTGGCTTCAACAAAAAAGTTTGCAACAATCCATAACTACAGTTTTCAAAAACCTTATAACAGTCAACGAAAAAAAAATAAAACGGTAGATAAAAAAATAAAAGTAGAAGAAATTAATTTTTTTTCTTAGAAATAAGCTATTTTGACATTTTGCAATAATTGGACGACATATGATATAGCGTAGGTTTGTGTCATAAATTGTCACACACATGCTCTGTGGTAGATTTGATATTTGTTTGTTGCAAAATTGAATAGATATAGTTTTGCTTATATGTAGCTAATTTTCTTTTTAAAATTTGTTCGATATTTGTTTGAAATTAGTTTGTGTTGTTTAAACTAATCTGATACATCAGATTCTACTGGCACACAAAACTGTCTGATCTCGAAATCTACCTATTTCTAGCGGGTATACGTGCCGCTTGGACTTTTTTATAATTCGTTTCTGACAGGGGGATATTTAACAATCTCTCGAAAAATGAATGAAAGGCAGATAATTTAGAATTTATAGGGTTATTTGAATTAGCGTGAATAATAGCGTCGCTATTAAGTTTTCTAAAAATACTAAATCAAATTTTGAGTCTAAACGGGTGATGTCGAGGAATCATCACAATTACCCATTTAGACTCAAAATTTGATTTTAGTATTTATAGAAGACCTACCTACTTATAGCGACGCTATTATCCACGCCAATTCAAATCTTCTTAAACATTCTAAATTATCTGCCTTTCATTCATTTTTCGAGAGATTGTTAAATATTCCCCTGTCAGAAACGAATTATAAAAAAGAGCTGAACACTATTTTAAATATCGCGTGTAACAATGTAACAATGTGTAACAATGGTTATGAACAAAGATTAGTCTTGCGGTTATTAAAACGTAAACGAAAACAAAAACTCTTACGTAATATTTATCCAGCTCCAAAAGTTTCTGAAAACAAATGGCGTCGACTAGGTTATATTGGTTCAATTAGTTCAAAATTAGGCAATTTCGCATCCCGATATTCTAAAACCAAATTTGCTTCCTCGACTAAAAAAACTTTAAAAAAACTTCTCTTTAATAATATACCAAAAATAGATCCTTTACGGAAATCCGGTGTATATCAAATTAAATGTAATGACTGTAGTTACAAATACATAGGCCAGACAGGACGTAGCTTTAAAACTAGAGCAAATGAGCATTTCGCGTGTATAAGGAAGGGTTATCAGGAATCCGCTTTAGCCAACCATATCATAAGTTCAAACCATAATGTTTCTTTTGATAATCTTTCTATTCCACACACTCAACCAAAAGGTAGAAAGTTAGATATTCTAGAATCTTGAGAGAGATACGTAAGTCCTTATTTTTCAATGAGAATATTTTAAACGAACAAGCTGAAATTAAATATTCTCCTCTAACCGATCCGGCTCTTTTTGATTAGGTTCTTTCTTTCATTTATTTCATTAGCAACGTTTAAGACTGGTTAGGTAAATTATTTAGTCCTTTTCTCCAATTAATTACTTTATTGTTTTTTCGGATACTTCTCGTTTCCTTTGTTTTTATTTTCAGATTCCTTCGACATAGAAGATTGCCGTTTACTCCCATCTGCTTCATCATTCATAAATTTTGATATTTTAATTCGGTTTATATTTAGTATTTTTTGTAATTGTATAAATTTTTATTATTGTTCAGTCTTATTGTATGTTCCCTCTTTGTCTTTTAAGTTAAATTTAATTATTTTAGAAATTTGTTATGTATAGAGTCACAAAAATTTTGAGATTGTTAGTATTAGTAACATTTTCTTGTATGTAAACACCGTACTATCAAACTAAACGACATTACTCCTAAGGATGTCCTAAAAAGACAAAATATATAGAGTGATCATAGAAATAAAATTAAATCTTTTATTTATTAAAATTTATATTCATGTGCGCATAAAACAAGTGCTAAACAAATATGTTATTCAACGAATTACGCCAAGAGCCTACGGGTGTAAACTATATAATTTGATATATTTTTTATGGATGGTATTTGGGTAGTTCTACAAACATGGGATCTTTGGACGGCATGGTTAATTTCGTATATTAATATAAAATTTTTTTTTTTTTCAAATGAAATTTGTAAACCTTAACTATGTTTAGCAGTACACCCAAAATAAACCCGTTTCAAAATATACTTCTTACAAAAAATATGATTCAAAACGTAAAATTATCAGTCCCCTGGTGTGTCCCCTTTTGATTGTCAAAGCTGGTAAACTAAATAATCAATGATTCTAGGTGTGTAGAGACAAATTGACACTGCTGTAATAATTTTATATAATAATGCGTTAGCAATGTGTAAATAATCATAAAATTAATCTATATTTCATATAAGATATATCCTATTAAAGTTTGTCCCCCGAATTTTTTATCATTCTCCTGCACAATCAAAACAATCAAGTTATCACTCGTCACAGGTATTGATTAAAGTACAATAAACATAATATTGCAAGTGTTTTACTTGGTCCGAGGTTTTATCAATCAAAACAGTCATCATTGCTAGCAAGATCGTGTTTTGTCCAGTCACATTATCAGTACCCTGGTAAGGATTTTCGTAAAAAGATTTTTGATTACAGGTAACTTTATAGTTTTATACGTCGTGAATATGTAGCCCCTTGGTAAAGAATTCGTTTATTTTTTTTATTAGACGTAATTTTGTTATTTTTAAGAGAAATACTGATAAATTATCAGTCCCCTGGAAAATTTAAAAGCGGGATTTGACCTAGATAAACGTTTACTTTGTATTTTGAGATAGTTTTGAGTTAACTTAGGAGTAAGAAGGATATTTTTTAATTTTGACTGATATATATGGGTAGTTCTACAAACAAAGGAATTTTGGACGGCTCTGCTTATTTCGTATATTAATATGAAAAAAAAAAATTTGTTTTCACATGAAATTTGTAAACCTTAACTATGTCTAGCTGGTCACCCAAAATAAACCCGTTTCGAAATATACGTCTTAGAAAAAAACTTATTCAAAACGTCAAATTATCAGTCCCCTGGCGTGTCCCACCCTGAAATTCAAAGCTGGTAAACTAAATAATCAATGATTCTAAGTGTGTAGAGACAAATTTACTCTGTAGTAATAATTTTAAATAATGGTGCTTTAATAATGTGTAAATAATCATAACATTACTCTATATATAATATTAGATATATCCTATTAAAGTTTGTCCCACCAATTTATTATTATTCTCCTGCCCAATCAAAACACATTGAAAATATTGGAAATTCATATTTCTATCAAGTTATCGCTCGTCACAGGAATTAATTAAAGTTCAATAAATATAATATTGCAAGTGTTTTACTTAGTCCGAGGTTTTATCATTCAAAACAGTCATCATTAGTAGCAAGATCATGTGTTGTCCAGTCAAATTATCAGTCCCCTGGCAAGCATTTTCGTAAAAAGTATTTTAATTACAGGTAATTTTGTAATTTTATACGTCGTGAATATGAATTGCCTTGGTATATAATCCGTTTATTTTTTTGTTTTAGACGTAATTTTGTCATTTTTAAGCGAAATACTGATAAATTATCAGTCCCCTGTTCTCAGTCCCCTGGAAGATTTTTTTTTTATTTTTTTATTTTTTTTTTTTTTTTTTTTTGACTGGCCACATTCAGAAACGTTGAAAGAACGTCATCAACTTTAACTAAAACTAGTTGCCAGAACTTATACGCAAAAAACATGTCGTGCCGTAATTAGCTCCATTTTCTTCCTTCGTGTGTAGAACTACCCATATATATTTTTTTTTTACTGGCCACATTCAGAAAGTTGAGAGCACGTTATCAACTTTAATTAAAACTACTTGCCAGTACTTATACGCAAAAAACATGTCGTGCCGTAATTAGT
This sequence comes from Diogma glabrata, assembly GCA_963693315.1. Classification (NCBI taxonomy): domain Eukaryota; kingdom Metazoa; phylum Arthropoda; class Insecta; order Diptera; family Cylindrotomidae; genus Diogma; species Diogma glabrata. The sequence goes on from OY856186.1 coordinate 131,969,588, forward strand.
GTGATGTATAGTTGAGAAACTTGAGTTGTTATGGCAAAAAATATCAGACGGATAATGAGTGTGTTACTAATTTTTTAAATTTTAATATTAAAAAAAATCAAAATTATTTCAAGATCGCTGAAATAGCTATTTATGTACCAAGGGCGTTATGTAGGCTATTGCGCCCGGAAAGCGACGTAATCTAGCCCGAGGGCCTCTGGCCCGAGGGATGGATGTCGCTTGATGGGCGTAATACCCAGTAACGCCAGTGGTGCATACAAAATTTTATGTTTCACTTAATAAGCTAAAAACTAAGAAGGAATTTAATTTGCTAGCCTATATTGATATGCAAAAAAATACAAATGTATCGTAGTATGCCAAGAAAATAACTATTTTGAAGTTTAAAATAAATATTTGTTGTTTGAACGTTGCTATGTAAACAAATTCTCCTAAATTTTGTAGCGTATGACAAAAACATTGTATGACGTTCAAAATAATTTGATAGTTTTGGAAAACTATATAAACAATTAATAACTCAAATGTTGCTAAACATTTTTAAACAATTGTCAAAATCTTTTCCTAGCTTAAATTGAATAAGAATTATTTACATTGTGTAGACAAAGCTACAGTAAAATAATTTTATTTAGTTTTTTAGCGTCTTAATAGCAGGCGTTATGAATGCATAATGCCCACTCATAACGCCCCGGTTTTTATGAATGTGTTTATATATTGCGTATCCTAGACATTATAACAACTTTATATCATTTTGAAGCATAAAATGTTTTTTAAGGACTAAAGAATTATATTTTGTTAATATCACCAAATTTTTATTTTTTTGGGTTGACACATTATTGCGTACCTGCAACCAGGTGTGCGTTACTTAATGTTTTAAATTTTTTGTAGATTGAAGACACTCGAGACAATTGATTCGGGCAATGTATACCACTTGTTCGATGTACGGACAAAAAAGTATAACTCCATTTTGTGCATGATCTTATATAATTGAGAGACTCGGTTTTTTAATTACTGGTGACCAGTAATGCAACAATGACCGAGTGCTAGCAACCATGACTAGGCTATTAACATAATTTTACTGGATGATTACCTCGTACAATAAATGGCTCCCATTCTTGGGCCAGAGAATAAAACTGCCGCAATGAACCATACAACGTTCTACAACTTGCGCAGTAACGGACCAATAACAATGAGCAGTATTGTAGTAATGACCTAGTATTGGCAACCATGACTACCGGGCCATTAAAAAAATATAAAATATTTTTATTTGTAAATTAAAATAAATTAAATACAAAATAACTAAAATAAAATAAAAATATCAATTGAAACAAGTGTAACGAAGCTGTGTCCAATCTCGGTAATCTGGAGTCTGGAGTCGCACTACTTTCTCACGCGCATTAAATTTATATTACAAGAACTTTCGAGATCAATTTTACCCTATTCAAACACAATTACATTCCGTACATTCCGTTCATAATTATCTTTCGCATAATCTTTTTTCATTTTGTTATCAAATAGTTGTGCAATCTTCTTACTGGGTACAACAACTTAACGAAAGAAAATGCCCAAGAAACAAACTTATCGTTTTGGTATTGTTTGTAAACGGCCGTTAGGATACTATAAAAAGAATCCGACAGATGGCTTCGTCTCTCAGTCTTTATTCTCGTGAATATCAAAACTAATGGATTTACTTTAGAATTCACGTTTTTTCTTTAGAATTAAGTAGTGAAATTTTTATTCTAGCAAAATTTTGTTTAGTTCAATTAGTTCAATTTTTTTATTAGCACAATTCATTAGCTTCAATTTAGAAAAATTATATATGTTTGTGTTGTAAACAAAAACAGAAAAATGCAATTTAGTAAAATAAAAAAATATATGTATATGTTTGTGTCGTCATTAGTACAATTGTACAATGGACGCCTCTCTCAGTCTCGTAGTATCATTAATTTGATACATTAGTTTTATTTGTTTCGGATCGATTTGTCAGTAATCGACGGATGTTTCTTTTTTGTTGGAAAAAAGACTAGAAATGGAATCATCCAGTTGAGACGGGTTAAGGATTATAATATCCATTCGGGTGATAAAATCTAAGCACTGTGAAAAGAAAGAAAAAACCAAATATACCACAAACAAAGAAAAAGAAATATATATGTGTCATGTGTAGTCCATTAGACTGATAATACAAATTGTAATTTAAATTCTAAGTTGTTAGTGACTGTGTAGCTAATTTTAGTTGTGGAACTTAGTTAAATCGATATAATAATCCAAAATCTATGTGGTTGCATCATTTTGAAAGAAATAATACAAAGTCATTCAAAAACCAGTTTCGTTAGTTTTGGTTTTTTGTAAAGGGCGATGTTAAAGTCACTGACAACTGGGAAAAATATAATTGTTAGATAGTAGACTGTTATGTGTAAAAATAGTAACTTATTTTGTGTCCTTGTGACGCCTAACTTATTTAAATTATAATCGAAATTTTTTTTTTTACATCATTGAGTTTAATGAACTCAGTATAGTTTGTTTATTACTGTTAAAATTATAAATTCATATAACCAAGATCAATAACTTATTTTGTGTCTTGTGACGTCTAATTTATGAACTCATAATCTAAATTTTATACACAAATATGTGTTCAATAGTGTATTTATTGTTGTTAAAATTATAACTGAATAGAACCAAGATTAAATTAAACAAAACAAAAAGTATTTTGTGTTTGATGTACTGTGCCCGCATCTAAGTAAAACAAAACGTACTACAGCTGTCGTGACTCCGGGACTTACGTTATTGCTATCACCTCTACCATCATTGCATTATTCCTGTCGATCTTTGTGGATGGTACGATTAGCCGCCCAGTTATTTTGTGCTGTGTCATCTACCACATTAATCAACAGATGAAACTGAATAATTATGACTCATACATGGAATATTATGAGTAAATAAAGGATCGGATTAAGGAAGTGGGATTTGGACTATCTGTGGGGTGAGTCATATTGCAATTTTGTCTTATTGTTATGTGTGAATGATTATGGTTTGCATGTAGGTGTATGAGTGTGTGTGTGTGTGTGTGTGTGTGTGTGTGTGTGTGTGTGTGTGTGTGTGTGTGTGTGTGTGTGTGTGTGTGTGTGTGTGTGTGTGTGTGTGTGTGTGTGTGTGTGTGTGTGTGTGTGTGTGTGTGTGTGTGTGTGTGTGTGTGTGTGTGTGTGTGTGTGTGTGTGTGTGTGTGTGTGTGTGTGTGTGTGTGTGTGTGTGTGTGTGTGTGTGTGTGTGTGTGTGTGTGTGTGTGTGTGTGTGTGTGTGTGTGTGTGTGTGTGTGTGTGTGTGTGTGTGTGTGTGTGTGTGTGTGTGTGTGTGTGTGTGTGTGTGTGTGTGTGTGTGTGTGTGTGTGTGTGTGTGTGTGTGTGTGTGTGTGTGTGTGTGTGTGTGTGTGTGTGTGTGTGTGTGTGTGTGTGTGTGTGTGTGTGTGTGTGTGTGTGTGTGTGTGTGTGTGTGTGTGTGTGTATGTGGATATATGGATGGGGGTGCGTATGAGCGAGTATGTTGGGTGCATGCGCGTATGCCTGTCAGACTCTGATTTGAAATATATAACAAAAATTTTTACCTAAATACTGTAAAACTAAAATCCATTGACAAATCACTAAAAATACTTACAATAAAAAAAACGGATGGCGATTTAATTTATTAAGATTTGAGGTCGACAGTGAACAAGTTAGTGTATTGCTTTTTACATTTCATTTTGTGTTTGTTTTTCTAAATAGAACGTGAGTTAACATTAATTCTTTTGGTAATTGATTCATGAATTAGAAAAGGGGTTATACTGATTTTGATTGTGTACGGACCGTTTGCCTTAAATTTAATATCGATGTTTAGTTTGGTGTAGCATCACAACAATTTAAACGGTAATAATAATTGAAAGGAAAAGTTATATGGAAATCTGATAAAACCGATATGGATAAACTTATCTGATAATGTCCTTGATAATGGTTGGTGTCCTCAAAAAGGATATGCTAACCCCTCCGAATCATAAATTGTTCATATCGCATGGTGGATTGTTAAGTTTAGCAGAATCCGTGTATCATGCTAAATCAATTATCCATATTCCTTCTTTTGGTGATCACAAATTAAAGGTGGCAGTTGGGTTTGGTGGTAAACTTAATTCGAATGAGTTACAGTCAAACTTCCATAAATCGAACTTCTATTATTCGAATTTCTCTATAAATCGTATTAATATTTCGAATTAAAATTTTGATTTTCTTTATAAATCGTTTCTATATTTCGAAATTTCCCTAAATCGAACTAAAATTGATGGCTTTTGGTGGTTCGAATTATGGAAGTTTCACTGTAATATTTAATACGATTTCAAGAGCATTGAAAACAGTTTTAGCCAACCAAAGTTATTCTGGAAATGTGAAACGCGTTACAAGTATTTTTTCTTTCATGTATTGCTAACAGTGTTGAATTCAATACAAGCAAAACACAGGTTTGTCATTTTTCTAGGTTAACGACACCCAATCCTTTTCCATTAACGTTTGGCCCCAAAAATCTTTTAGAGAATGAGTCTGTCAGACTTCTAGGAGTTGAGATTGAAAATAATATGAAGTGGAATTCTCATATTTTTAATCTGGCTAAGAATGCTGTTCAAAAGTTAGGATTTTTGGGGCGATGTCGTAAGTTTTTCGATAGCGAACAACTTCTTTTAGTTTATAAATCTTTTATACGTCCCTGCATGGAATACTGTTCTCACATATGGGGTGGAGCTTACTTGAGTAGTCTCAACTGCCTTGATTCTGTACAGCGTAGAGCTATTAAACTCATTGGTAACCCAAGTCTTACTAACGGTCTTGATTCCTTGCAGCACAGAAGAAATGTTGCTGATTTGACTATATTTTATAAATATATTATGGATGAACGAGCTTCTGAAGAGATCAAATCGATTTTACCTAAATCATCAAACCTTTCGCGTCACACCAGAGCAAACGTAGCAGCGCATCCCTTTACCGTTCAAATAATTAGGTGTAGAACTGTAGCCTTCCAACGTGACTTCTTCAACAGAGTATCTCATCTTTGGAATGCCTTACCTTCCTGGGTTTTCCCTGATGAATTTAATCCTCAAGGCTTTAAAGTTAACGTTCATAAATTTCTCAGAGAATCTTAATTTGCATTCCATTCTTATCCCTAGTTGGCATGGTATCTTCGGATATTCAGAGACGTTAATTTATAATTTATTATAATTAACACTAAACATGCCTAACTTTGAATAAAAAAAAAAAAAAAAAAAAAAAAACCGACGACCCCGGAATAGAAATTATTCTAAGGGATTGAATATGTTAGTTTGGCTGTATCTCTTAGTGTGAATGCGCGTACTGGCATGGACGTGTACAGGTGTGTGCTTATGCGTGTGTGTGTGTGTGTGTGTGTGTGTGTGTGTGTGTGTGTGTGTGTGTGTGTGTGTGTGTGTGTGTGTGTGTGTGTGTGTGTGTGTGTGTGTGTGTGTGTGTGTGTGTGTGTGTGTGTGTGTGTGTGTGTGTGTGTGTGTGTGTGTGTGTGTGTGTGTGTGTGTGTGTGTGTGTGTGTGTGTGTGTGTGTGTGTGTGTGTGTGTGTGTGTGTGTGTGTGTGTGTGTGTGTGTGTGTGTGTGTGTGTGTGTGTGTGTGTGTGTGTGTGTGTGTGTGTGTGTGTGTGTGTGTGTGTGTGTGTGTGTGTGTGTGTGTGTGTGTGTGTGTGTGTGTGGAGGTGAGTGGGCGAAGTGCGAGAGCGTGTGTGTGTGTGAGGGTGTTAGAAATATGGGAGTGGACATGGTGATCGCGGGTCTTTTCGTCTAATGGGGTCGCCAGAGTCTACTTATCTCAACTTGCTTCTTCGTTTAATCCGTCTTTTATGAGATACGCGTACCAATACCGTTATTTGAACTGGAGCAGCAGGTAAATGTCTACTCGTCTCCACAGGCTGAAGCTAGCTTGGGGCTAAATAAATCTCATCTAGGTGCGCGGTCTGCTATGCCACTTCGTTGGTTATTCAACGAAGCAGCGCTGCATTACACAAGTTTTAAACTTATACCAACCTTATCAATATTATAATAGTCTATCAGCCAAGTAGCTGTGGGGTAGAGTAACCAAGTAGATATGGGAGGCTACAAGGAGACTTTATAAATATTATAGATACATGGGCCACATATATTTTATGAATCTTCTTAACATAAGTGAACAACAGACAAATCGGGCGATTAGAAAGCTTATTATGCATCAATATGTGCATCCTTCATCCAACCTAAACTTTTGTGAATGGGTTCGTTCTGCATCTTAAGGTGACTATAACAAACTTTTTAAACGTTTATATAGCGAGCCGCTTGATCCAAAACAGATGCCCACTCAAAGCCGTCCCAAACATGGAGAACAGACGCTTGAGTTGTATTGGTTTTATGGCGTCAATGACTCGCCATGGTGTAGAATCATTGAGTTTAAGCAGTAGTTACTCTGCACCTCTCCGCTGCACCAACCTTATTCTGTTAGCGTTACCTAGGTATTACGACGTGGATGTAGAATTTCGAATTCTCGCTACCCCAACGAGGGAACTGTTTGGAGAATATCAGTGTGGTTGCCTGAAAGGTTAAAATACCACGATGCCTTTTCCTTGATAAGGATTGTTTTAGAAAAATATCGAGAGTTCAACATACTTGTCTACCAGGGTTACCAACTATTACACAAAATAAACCCGAATAGATTGTATGCAAACCCGAATATTTTATTAAATTTCCAAAAACAACCTTAAAATTATTATAAAATATGAAGAACTTAAAACCTTCCACTTTAAAATGTCAAAACTTTGGTCTGTGGGGAGGGTTTGGTATAGTGTTTGATGAAGATTAAAATGGCTAGTTTGTTTTTCGTTTTTAATTTTTCCTAAAACATTTTAATAAAACGGTCCACAGACAGACGGACATTTTTGTTTGCTCACTTGGACTGGTTATGACCCAAAACTTCGAGAAATGCTTCGAGCAATAATTGTGCATATCCCTGACACAAATTTTTATTATATATATTTTTCTCAACGTACGAATCTGTGCCGCCTTTGTTGTGTTACTCCATCTTCTGGATTTGGTTTTTATTGTTCCCTCTATTAAGCTTTTAATTTACTTTACAATTAATGCCTACTTCTTTCTCCAACTTCGTAATCGATTCCACTACAGGGTCTTTCAAAAAACTTTCTGAGCATTCAATACTATCTCAACCAACAGAAACCTCATATACTTGAACTGGATGAAGCCGAAGTTTAAAATATTGATAATGCACGATTCGACTGTAACAATTATTCTCCAGAGTTTGCAACACCTTGGTGTAACTATATACATATGCGGCATTGCATGTGAAAGGGAACAAACAAAAGTTTGTTTTTCTCCAAATTTTGGGGATTGATAGTACTTCATCAGAAAACAATTTTATAATTTTATTTTGGATTTTTGAGATCAATTAAACTCAAGTAAGTAAAGAAGTAATTGGAATATTTTCAATTCAAAGGTATGGTTTGAAGTTTCTCAGAAAAAAACTACAATTCACATTTTTCGTGTTTCGGATGGGATTCGAACCTACCCTCGTCAGTGCCCGGCTCGAATCCTTGGGCAGACACGCTATCGATTACGCCGTTGAGGCGATGACAATTTCAAAGTTGAAACTTCTTCACCACTTAATTATTTTTTACTTAAGTTGAATTTTTCCACTGTCATTAGACTCCATATTTTGAAAATGCTTTTACATTATATGGGAATTTTTGCATTAAATTTCTAGACAATACTTTGTGTGAATTCATAGAATGGGGAACATTTCTATTCTAATTAACATCCTAAAGTCACGATTGTATAGTCATTATTGATTGTTTCCAATCAATGTGAATTCAATGGCTGACACTTGGTCAATTTGTAGTCCTATATGTATTAACATTAGACTACATTAAGGGAATTTAAATTTATTTTGGATTTTTGAGATCAATTAAACTCAAGTAAGTAAAGAAGTAATTGGAATATTTTCAATTCAAAGGTATGGTTTGAAGTTTCTCAGAAAAAAACTACAATTCACATTTTACGTATTTCGGATGGGATTCGAACCTACCCTCGTCAGTGCCCGGCTAGAATCCGTGGGAATCGAATCCAATTTTATAATTGTTTTAGATTTTTTGGCCCACCTCCTTGTCGTCAGTGACGGTAACAAATTTGAAATTTTTTCTAGAAAATAAAACTAAAATAAAATTAAATTTTTTAAAAAATAGCAGTTCCTGAACATTTTTCCCGTAGAATAGATAACAGTATTTAAAAAATTTTAGAAGGGCAGTTTTTTGCTTATTTTGTTGTTTTAAAGTTTAAAATCCATTTTTCGAAATGTATGAGACGTTTTTATTTAATTTTTTTTTAAATTTAGTTTAGAATATGCACTTTCAAATAATTCTTATCGCGTGATGGAAAATAGTATCCAACCACCTAAACCACCTCCAAAATCAGTAAAAACCACCTCCAAAACCAGTTTTCATGTTATATCTTGTGCTGTAAAACGGCAATTAAAGTTTAAAGAATGTATTATAAGATAATTACAGCCACTGAATCTAAATCCGGTGTCAAATTATTAAAATTCAAAATAGCGGCTCAAATATGGTGGCCAATATTTTTTAAATTTACGAGTTTTGTAAATTAAAACTTACTAGGAATCGCCCAGTGGCTGAAATTCGGCCATTGTAAATAGAAATTGTAAAAAGACCTCCCAACATAATAGCTACAACACATTATTTCAGAGTTTGATTAATCGATATAATTGATTTTGAATTGTCTACTTATCTACTACTCAAGACCTTTTGCAACGATATACATATTGCCACACTTTTGATGGGATAAATATTTTAAAATTGTACCACAAAAATATTGCTTACGTATTTATATATAGATATAGATTGATTTTGAACTGTGAAACAAATAACTTGAAAAAAAAACAAAATAACCGAACATTATATTATATTTATATATTTTAAAGTATAAAGATGGAATTCAAAAGAAAAACGTAAAGTATAAAGATGGAATTCAAAAGAAAAACTTTTATTTATAAAAATTATTAACAAATTCCTATTGTTATAAACAAATAAAATGTTAAAATCAATTTTTAGTCATTATCTAACAAAAATAAAGAGTGAGTAGTATGACCATCGTATTTTACGTTAAATAAAATAATAATAAAAAACGTATACATATTTAATTAATGGAGAAATGAGTTTTACTGTTAGAAATAAACTAATTTATCGAGCGCGAGACCATAAAAAATTTTATAAAGTTTTGTTGTCCGGCGCTGGGAAAATTAACTTTAATCTTTTTTTTCGATATAAAACCCATAATAGTTGAAGGGCATAATTGAGGGGCACCCTGTGAAGACCCCTGGTCGAAAAAAAAAATTCTAAGAGAACTTGTATTTTTTATTTATCAAAGACTATCTATAAACAAAAAATAATCAAAATTAAAAGGGGTCAAGTCAAAACGTTGTTGAATCTTCGTGAAATTGCTCATATAAACAAAATATTTAAATTAGACTTTAGTCAGATTTATTTTATTTCAATTAGTAAAAAGAATACTTTTAATTATTATTTTCAGTAAAAAAACACACAAAAAATTTTATAAAGATTAGTGTTGCAATAAACTTTTAATAGAATTTCAATAAATATTCTTCTATCTATCTTCTTCTATATAAATAAAAATGTAAATGTTCGTTTGTTCAAAATAGGTAATCTCCTTAAGTACTGGATCGATTCCTTTGAAATTTGATCGATTAGTTTTGTATAGTGATCAGCCCATAGATTATTTTGTGTCCTCTTTTCGGTAGGACTGTCCTCCTTTGGAGCAAGGTCCTTTGTCCTCATTTACTATAAAGATGTCCTCTTTATTCGTTTTATTTATTTTATCAATGAATTTTATTTTTAAATTAAAATATGCTTCTCTTTCGGAAGAGTAAAACGTCGTATTGCTTTCGTGTTTAATGAATTTTATTTTTTCACAAATTTGTAATACTCATTGCTCGCTCGCATTGTAAACTTTTGATCGAAAATAAACTAGTTCATTAAACATCTCAACAATAAAGTACTATTATACAGTTAGTTTCTTAGGTGCCTTTGCGTGTCAAAACATAGATGCAATGAAAAATGCTGGAAAATATGGTCGAAAATTCACTGAGTTTCATTTTTATAGAAAACTCACAAATGCAACAAATATTAAACGAGATTGGCTAATCTATTCACCGTCAGCCAAAGCAGTTTTTTGTTTTGTATGCCGTTTATTTGGTGATTTGAATGGAAAATCGCAAGCATTTTCATTAAAAAGATTCAATAATTGGAATAATTCATCACATTTCGAAGCATGAAGAGTCTAAGTATCACATGACCAATAATTTTACATATAAAATGCGTATCAAAAATGAACTTACTTTCGAGAAATCTTTTAATAATACAACTAAAATTGCATCTCGAGGACTTGCTTTTCGTGATCACGATGAAATTTTAGGATCAAAACACAATGGAAACTTTCTTGGATCTCTTGAATTATTGGCTAAATTTGATCCCTTTTTACAAGAACATATTTCTCGTTTTGGCAATAAAGGAAAAGGTACACTCTTTTCATGTAACATTGACAAATGATTTTTTTTATTATTCGGAATATTTTTAGGAAAAGTATCGTAGCTTTTAAGCACAATATGTGAAGAATTCATCTCTATCATGGCATAACATGTTAAAAATCACATTGTTTCGGAAATTATAGAGTCTCGATATTATTCGTTTAGTGTCGATTCCACTCAGGATGAAATCGAAGGTCATACATCGAATTATCTTTTTGACATCATTATGAAATTCCACATTGAAAACGAAATAAACATTGATAATTGTAGAGGCCAGTCATATGACAACGCTTACAATATGGCAGGTATTTATCGTCAAACAAATGAAACAGCAATTTTTGTCCCTTGCTCTGCTCATTTATTAAATTTAGTCGGTAAATATAGTGTTTCTGGCAATACTGCTGCAACTAAGTTTTTTGATATGGTTGAAAAACTTTATGGATTTTTCGTATATTCCCCTTTTTGATGGAATCGATTATAAGAACAATTAACCGAAAATAGCGAATACATGTTAGAGAGAGCAACTGGAACAAGATGGTCAGCTAGATACGAATCAGTTCACGTTTTACATTCTTGCTATTTAAAAGTGTTGCATGTTTTAAAATCTTTCCTACATAAGGAAAGCTTCAGTGACGATAACAAAGCGGTGGTAACAGGTTTGATAAAAAAAACTATGTCAATTCGAAAATATTTTGATGCTTGTCCTCTGGAAAAGTGTACTAACCAAGTTTAATTTTGTGAATCGAGCATTACAAAAATCTAATTTAACTGTCACGGTGAGAAAAAACTGCTTGATTTAATAGTTACAGATTTGGAAAATAAAGATTACAACAAAATTTTTGATGAATCCTGTCAGCTTTTAAATTCTGTTTCATCTTATATTCAAACCGCAAATAATATTCAAACTTGCTCAACGTCACAAACGCTTTGTCTAGAGGAACAAAAAGACCACCTTGAAAAATAGTTGTTCAAGCCAATTATAAAGGCTTTTCTTTTCAATCTGAGAGAGCGTGCTAAAGATTATAAAGATCTAGATAGTACTCGTTTTTGATACATCTAAATTTAATGAGTGATGAAGAGATTGCTAATTCTTGCAGAACAATAACCGCAAAATACCCAAAAGATCTCAATGCAAATCAATTGATTGACGAATGTCAATTTGCCAAAAATTATTTCACATTTGATAATTTAAATTATGAATCGATGTACAAAACAATGTTTCAATTGATAATCTTTCCACCACTTTTCCGAATATCGATATTTTATTACGAATGTTTTTATGCATGTTTGTCGATAATGTTATAGACGAACGATCATTTTCAAAACTGAAGTTAATCAATGAGTAATGATGAGTAATGATCGTTTGAACGATTTATCCATTCTTTCTATTGACAATGAAATTTTGGACGAAATTAAATTCGATGAAATTATAGACACTTAAATACAAAAAAAAATGTAATTTTAATGCCTAAAAATAAATATATTTCAAACTTGTCTGGTTTTAGTTTTCTTTTTTTGCTTATGCTTGGGGCCCCTGAATCGCGGGGCCCTGGTGCGGTTGCCTTAAAACTTGTATGATAATCCGCCACTGATATATATATATATATATATATATATATATATATATATATATATATAATATATATATATATATATATATATATATATATGTATATAATATACTATATATATATATATATATATATATTATATATTATATATATATATATATATAATATATATATATATTATATATATATATAATATAAATATATATATATATATATATATAATATATATATGTATATATATATATATATATATATATATATATATATATATATATATATATATATATATATATATATATATATATATATTTAAATTTTTTTTTTTGGTTTTTCCATCTCCGCTTATCATTCATAGTCGTTTGGCACCAAAATTTTTCCGAAATTCCGAGATGAAAGCCCATTGCAATAGATAGATTTTTATATGAAATGTACCTAATAGATTTTTATATGAAATCTACTTAAAAAATATCCCATTTTTTTACAATTTTCCGATACATCGAATATATCGTCCCTTGCGGTTCTTATCATTGATGAAACCTATTTTCTAAAACAAAATTTTTAAAATCGCTCCAGTAGTTTTCATCGGTTGTTATGGTTGGTTGATTACAGACTAACATTTTTGTTTGCTATTTTAGAATTTTCATTTATGACCTAACGCGAGCATTTAAAAAAAAAGAGCATACGATTTTGACATTTGGCTCGAGATTATAATACCTGAAATTTAGAAAAACTTTAATTTTAAATTCATGCACAGCTGAAAAAGTAACTGCAATATTTAAAGCAAGTCTTGCAATAGGAGCTATGCGTTTCAGGTTATTATTGAATTGTAAAGTAAATGTTGCATTAAAAATAATTTTAATGCATATCTATAAAATTTAAAACAACTCTTGCATCATAATTTATTTCTATAGAACAGCTAGAAGTTTTAATGCACCTTGCTACAATTTAATACATTAATGAAATTTCAAAATTCACTAGAGTATTATCCATTTTAGAAATATATAGTTAAAATCGTTTCATGTATGTTTTAGTTATCGCTTCTCAGCTGAAATTCTATAATAATAGTAGTGATTAAGGTGCTATGTATGTTTTAATTTTCTCCGTTGTATTTTTTTTATTTTAATTTGATTAATTTAGGCAAGTGCGTAATAATCAAAGTAACTCGAAATTATGATGTAATTTGCATTAAAATGTCATACTAAAAAAATGTTGCGCGTAATTTATTTAATGCAAATAACAGACATTTTTAAACAATAAGCTTTATATTTTACTCCAAGTACTCTGTTAATAATATTGATGCAAAAAGCATTAGCTTAACTTAATATAGCAAGCTTTGTATTGTTTTGTAATGGAAACTTCCGTAGGACCTATATATGTAGCAATTTGCATTACATATTCATTTTTTTTGACTGTGTGTTCGTGTAAAATTTTTCCAAAAAGAAGACATGTGCATATCGAATTAGGAATAAGGGACATTGATGTTTGTATTTGCAAAAAAATCTAAGAGGACAGGATTGTAAAAAAAGTTGTGCGGTGGAGTCCCTCCGCGCGGAAGAAGTAAAACTTCGTAATGTGGAAATAAAAACATATTACATTCTTTTAAAAGTCATTAATCAAATTTGTGATGTATTCCCGTATTCGAAATTGGGAAATTTAGGGTAATTGGGAGATTTGGGAATTTTGGGAAATTTTGGAAATTTGGGAAATTTGGGTAATTTGGGAAATTTGGAAAATTTTGGGAAATTTGGGAAGTTTGAGAAATTTGGGAAATTTGGAAAATTTGGGAAATTGGGCATTTTGGAAATTTTGGAAATTTTGGGAAATTTCGGAAATTTGGGATATTTGGGAAATTGTTTCTTTAATTTCAGTGTTTAAATTCATTTTTCATATCTTTCCTCTTCCGTTCTTCGCATTGGAAATTTAAAAATAAAATATAAATATCATGCTTAGGGAAGGATTGAAAAAAAATTATTATGTTTCCTTTCTTCTGAATCTTTGCTTTATTTTGGTTATAAGTTTCTTTTTTATTATTATTATTATTATTATTATTACACACTTTTATTTAACTTGACATTTGAGAGCTTTGATGGGTGGAATTTTGTGATTCATTTTTCAGTAACTTCCCATTATGTGATTGATCCCAAATTGAAAAGACAAGTTTGTTGGAGCAGACAGTACGTATTTCTAAAACTTTTAAAGCAAAAAACTTTATAAATCTGAAGAAAAAAAATTCAAATTTTTCTTCATTTTGAAAGACCTTAAAGAATTGCACTGAAATCCTCATCCTCTGGTTGACTCATTGTATTTGACAGATTACATACAGCAATGATAATTAAAAATCAGTTATTATGTATGAAAATATGAAAATCCATTAGATCTGAATGACCCATTTACCGCACTGAAATTTAGCTCATACTGAGTATCTCATTATAATAGAGGACATATTATACATTTTTGTCATTTTTATATGAAAAAATGGCCTTAAATTGTAAATAATGAGGGATTTGTATTTCGAAAATTTTAAATAGTTGTTATTTCTTCTAAATCCAGATTGTTTTGTGTTCTCGTTAAGTTTGTTTTGCTATAGTTGCATAATTATTATTTTTTCAATACATTTTAATACATAATTAATGATTTCTAATTATCATTGCTGTATGTAATCTGTCAAATACATACAGTAATATAATGATTTGAATTTTAAGGAAAAAGCTCTATAATACAATGAGCAAAGAAACGTACTAAAATTTTACACTGGATGTTTAAATAACATAATTACAATTGTTATAGTGCAACTAACCTTATTAAAATTACTTTAAATTTCAAAGAATATTAAATTTTCGGTAAGTGATTTAATTGCTAGTTTTACTTATGGTGTATTTTCTGAGAAATAATGTGGTTAACTTCAGTATTTGTAGGTAAAATTATATAACTAAAAACTTTAAAATCAAAAAATAAATAAAAAAAATTTAAAAAACACACTTTTTGAAAAACGAACTAAAAAGGAGATAATAAATTTTGCATTAACACCAGCGTTATGTCTTTTATAATTATATTTTCTTTGAAATTGTAGGAAGAAAAAATATTTTAATGGTATTTAACACATCTTAGCATAGATGCAAATATTAAATTTTTGACTAGTTTAAAATGCTAATTTTCGATTGACAAACAGTTTTCCGTTCCCATTTGTTACATAAAATAAAAGTGTGTGACGCATACATTAATATAGAAAAGGAACAAATGTATGCTTTATTAATCTCTAACAAGAGAGACCACCAACGTTTATTCCCTTTCCTTTCTGAATGCGCCACCCACTTTTATTTTATGTAACAAATAGGAACGGAAAACTGTTTGTCAATCGAAAATTGGCATATTAAATTAGTCAAAAATTTAATATTTGCATCTATGCTAAGATGTGTTAAATACCATTTAAATATTTTTTCTTCTTACAATTTCAAAGAAAATATAATCATAAAAGACATAACGCTGGTGTTAATGCAAAATTTATTTTCTACTTTTTAGTTCGTTTTTCAAAAAGAGTGTTTTTTAAATTTTTTTTTTGTTTTAAAATATTTTCTATGCATTAAAAATTAAAGAACCAAATCATAAAATTTATTTGTTTATTCTTCGCAAAAGAAGATCAAGAAATTTTTCATAATATTGCTCTTTCCATGATTTTACATTATTGTATGTAGGTAGGCAAATCTATACGAATTGTTTTGTAGGTATGTAAATTGATTATAATTATAAAGTAGGTAAAACGAGTAGGTATATATTGATTTACTTCTGGAAGACTGTTAGGAAATTAATTTGTTTATTTTTGAATGTTTTTGAAAAGAGGAAATATAATAAAACTATATTTAAACTTAAATATTTTATTTTTGCTGTTCGATAAGTTTGTAATTTTATTACGAAAACTTAAAACAAAGTTACTGTACCTACTACATTTTGATATAAATTTTATTTCATTTAATAAACTTAACAAATAATAAAAATGATATTATAACTAGTCAATACAAAATACTCTAGAATAATATGACTATAATATTCGTCTTGATATGTAAAATTGGCATTACATCTTACAAGAATTATTTCATTTATTCATTCTGCTGACAATTTATTCCTTTGGTCAGACAACAGAAGTTTTAATGATGAAAAACAACGTTCTACGCTGCATTGTGTAGCTGGAACTGCATAAACTATTTTGACTAAAGTGCTTAAATGTGGTAATTCATTTTTTTTGACCAACCAGTAATTCAAAACATTAATATTTATATCCAAATGTTGTGGATTGTAATTATTAATTTCTGTGTAAGCTGCGTCAATGTTAGTGTTGTTAACATTCCCATCTGATTGAATTTTTTTTTAAATGTAAGCATTCATTACATATTTATATCAACAGCTGTTGAAGATGTTGTAGATATAGATCATTGAATAAATATATAAGGAAGTGTCGCTACGTGTACGTACACAAATAATCGGTGAAGCATTTTTTTTTTAATTTTTTGTTAAGTTTGCCAGTCTGTCAATGTCATTTCATTTGTTTACGTCGTATTTCAAAACAAACTAAAGAGTTTTTTCTGTATTTTGTTCTTAAAGTATTGAATTGTAATTCAGTTTTATACAAATTAGTATTTAAACTGTTTTTTTTAACAACAATTAATTGTGTTTACATAACTGTGTTTCATGAAATTCATGAAAATGGCGTACTGCATCAAAACATGTAAAAAAATTGTCAACATTCCAAAGCATTTTGCTGCTAAAATTACTATTATCAGATAAGGATATTTTGATAAAATATGTTAAAAACACAATTTAGTATGTATTTTTAATATATTTACAATAAGTTTGTGTCACAAAATTAATTATTTTCTAATTTAATTTTTTACTTAATTTCTCAAATGTAAGTTTGCCAAAATGTCAAAACAATTTTGTTAGACACGCCCATTCACAGGGATTGTATAAAGTTAT